>CM041777.1:446649021-447249021 GCA_023374045.1 Limonium bicolor
CACCCTGGAAGCTGTGGAGGAGTCGGCTCTTCGCGATGAAGAGGCGGTGGTTGCCGGCCGGAAGAGGTCCGGGGATGAAGCTGAGCACCCAGCGAAGAAGCGGAGGCCGACGCGGGTTAGAGAAGAGGGGTCTCCCCGGACACCGGAGGCCCGGTCGCCTGACACTTCTAATCAATCAGGTACTTGGTACATTAGTCCAGGTTCCGGCCGCCGGGTGTTTCTTCCTCCTACGCCTGGGTCAGACCTTAACTTTAGTCCATGGGACGAGAGAGAGAGTGCATGTGCGGCTTTGTCCTTTGTGCTTTTTGTTCCGGCTTTTGTTGTTTTTTTTTTTTGCCTTAACTGTCATCCACTACTGATGTCTGATTCTGCTCATTCAATTTACTTACTTTTGTACGCCTCCATGCTTTACAGTTCCCGAGGTTGAGAAGGTCGGGGCCCGGGAGAAAGTAGGACCATCTGGCGCGGGCGAGGCGCCCGGTCAACCGTCTTCAACTCATCGCCAGAAGGTCCTTGCTTCGAAGGGTAGGGTGAAGCATATGGCCAAAAGGACCAAGGCTTCTGACATAGTGCACCTCGATGAGTCAGGTGCTTCAGATACCGCTCCGCAACAGGAGCCTTTGGAGGAGGCTGCCCCTTCTGGGCCCGGGGCTTCTCTCCCGGGGGGAGGCGTCTTCGGGGCGGGCGCTACGCCGGGCGCAGCCGAGGGGGTGCGCCCGGGCCCTGAGGCGACGAAGGATGCTGATACCGCCACACCGTTCTCACCTCCTCCGCCCACCAGTGCTTCTTTCTGTGGGCCGTCTGGAAAGGAGGGATGGTTCTACCACCGCGGCCAGCCTCTCCCTTTATTGCCTGTGACCGAGTCGTCTTCCTATTTTGACTTGTGGAAGGAAGCAATTCGCCGGTCTGACTCTCCCGACGGTCTCTTTGCCCCGATGAAGACTATTACTGCGGCTAAGGAGAGGTTGAGGATTGGGGGAGGCGGAGCGGACGCTATCATGCGTCACTCCTTCCCTCTGGACGCCTCGCTTAACCTCATGTGGCAGGGGATCTACCGGGTGAGTGGCTTGGCTTGGCTTTAATCTTGGTGTTGCCTGCTCTTTTAAACCTTCTTATGCCCATTGTTTTGTTTTGTATAGACGGTAGCCTTTGCACAAGGTGTGGACGTGCACGTACAGTCTCTCCGCTCGAAGCTCCACCTGAGGAATGCCGGGCCCGTAATGCTCAGGAGGAGTTGAGGATAGAGCGGTCTTCCAACAGCATCTTTGTTGATACCGTTCAGGAGGAGATTTCCAGGCGGGTGCATGAGCAGACCGCGACCATGAAGAAGGAGCTGGGTGATGCCCGCCGGGCGTGCACAAAACAGTGCGATGAGTACGAGGAGCAGCTGAAGAGGCTGCGTGAAGAAAACCTTTCCCTAAAGGGTCAGGTCCGGTCGCTGGAAACGGAAGCTGCGTCTTTTAAAAAGGTACGAAGTGAGTTTGCTGACGCCCGGTTGCATGCCTTTTCTGACTTGGAGTCCTTGGTGGAGCAGGCCCGGGTTTCCCACGATCAAGAGGTCGAGAAACTTCGCGCCGAGAGGGCCACTTTGGCGCAGGAGAAAGCTTTGCTTGCTGAGGATAGGGCCAAACTTTCCCAAGAGCTTCATTCTGCCTCCGAGGCGAATGCTCTCCTGAAAAGGGAGTTGTCGTCCTCCGAGGCAAAGACGGAGGAGGTGGCCCGGGCGGGCGAGGTCCTGGCCTCCGAAAAGGAGAAGTTATCCGCCAAACTCCGTAAGTTGTCGGGTGAGCTTGCGGCTTCCACAGAGCAACGGCTTTCTTCCGAAGAGAAAGTAAAGATGTTGGAGGAGGAGTCTGCTAGGTTGCGGCTAGAAAACTCCGAGCTGGCCACGAGAGGTAATTCTTCACTTTCCCAATCATCCTATGCTGCTTTTCCCGCTTCTTTAGTAAAAGTCTTTCTCCTCTCTTTCCCTTTATTTAGGCCCGAGGCCTGGGAATCCCGTCGAGGGGCTAGAGAGGCTGAACCTGCGGATTGATGATCTTGAAGAAGAGCTGATTGCCGCGAATGCCAACCGCGATCGGTACCGGGCTTACGCCCACACCCTAGAGCAGCAGGTGGCCGGTCTCGAGACCTATTCCCGGAAGGTGCGAGAGGACCTGCAGCAGCAGAGCATGAAATTTGCTCACTTGAAGGAATCCTTCACCTCTCAATGTGGGAGGATGGTCAAGTCGTGCCACCAAATTGTCTCGAGGTTCTTTACGGGAAGGGGGGAAGTCATGGATGACGGTCTCTACCGGGAGTTGTCTTTTAAGGAGGTTGCTGAGAAGACCTCCTTTTACGAGGTGCTTGAGAAGTTCGGGCGCCTTCCTGGGGAGACATGCTTTGTTCCTGGTCAGGCGTCTTTTCTTCCTCCCGGGAGTACCACGCATCAGGGTGGCGTAGGCCTCCGATCCTCCGCCGGGAGGTCCGGGTCTTCGGAGAGCGTTCAAGGGGTCGCTGCCACGGATCTCGGTGCTGTAAAAGAGACTTAGATAGGCCAGCGAAAGCTTAGATTAGTTTTAGTTTTCTTTCCCCTCTTTTGGTTTTGATGTACACGTGCCTTCAATAGTTAATGGAATTATTTGTTAGTTGCTTTTCCAATTAATGCCGTTTTGTTTTGTGACCGGTCGCTTTCTTAGACCGGTCGCTTTTATTCTGCACGTGCCATTGATTTCCTTCCCTTAGTCATTTGTTTTTATTCTGCGGGTGCGACCGGTCGCTACACTCGACCGGCCATTCCGTTTTTTTTAAGGATGCGACTTGGTCATTTTTTGACGATCGGTCGCTCCCGCTCTTGCCCGGTCGCCATCAGTGACTGGGCGTTTCTCGTTTGTTCTTTCCCTTCCTTGCTTTTGGAAGCCAAGCGATGGTACTCGCGGTTGTTCCCCTTTCCCCTTCCTTTTCCTCGTGTAATGGAGGAATATTCGCAGGGGGGATCCGACCAGGGTACGGTGTGGCGTCCCACACCTAATGATTCACCCATTACAGGCGACCAGAGCTCCCGGGGTTTTCGGAGATGGGTTTTTCATTGTTGCTCTTGCTTGAGTGCGACGACTCATAACAAGGTTTTCAGGGCATTGCATCCTGTAGGGCATGGCCCGAGTATTTCTTTTTCAGGGCATTACATCCTGTTGGCCTTGGCCCGGTGTTTCTTTTTCAGGGCATTACATCCTGTTGGCCTTGGCCCGGGTGTTTCTTTTTCAGGGCATTACATCCTGTTGGCCTTGGCCCGGGTGTTTCTTTTCAGGCATTACATCCTGTTGGCCTTGGCCCGGGTGTTTCTTTTGATACGCGATTTTTCCAAAGTAATTCTCTTTATTGATGTTTGTCAAAGCATTACATCGATTTTACACATGAAATTTCTTGAGGCATTCTGCGTGCCAAGAATGGGGCAATTCGTATCCTTCGCTATTCTTCAGGTGGTATGAAGCTCGCCCAACCTTCTGATGGATAATGTAAGGGCCTTCCCACTGGGGGTCGAGTTTTTTGGGCTGCTTTACTTCCCTTAGGACCAGCTCGCCAGGGACAAAGCTTCGTTCCCTGACCTTTCGATTGAAGTACTTTTCTACTTTCCTTTTGTCTTCTGCCATCCGGGCGGCCGCTATGGCTCTTTCTTCTTCAAGCAAGTCCAGGCAATCTTTTATTCCCTCATCGTTGAGCCGCTCGTCATAGGACTCCCAGCGGATTGATGGGATCATGATCTCAGCTGGGACAACTGCCTCTAAGCCGTAGGTCAATCTGAAGGGTGTTTCTCCGGTCGGTCCCTTTTCCGTCGTTCGGTAGGACCATAGGACTTGGTGTAGTTGTTCGGCCCAACCTCCCTTTTTGCTTCCTAGCCTTCTTTTTAGAGCTTTTATGATCTGCCCATTCGCGTTCTCGACCTGCCCGTTGGCCTGGGGGTGCGCCACCGATGAATCTTATCTCTATCTTCCACTGCTCGCAGAACTCCCGGAAACTGTCGCAATTGAACTGTGTCCCATTGTCCGTTATGATGGTCTTTGGCAATCCGAATCTGCACACAATGTGTTTCCACACGAATTCTTGCGACCTCTTGGCTGTGATGGACACGGTAGGCATTGCTTCAACCCATTTTGTGAAGTAATCAATGGCCACGTACATGAACTTGAATCTTCCGGGAGATGCTTCCGGGAAGGGGCCAATGATATCCAGCCCCCACATCGCGAATGGTACCGGGGATAGTATGGCTTTTAGCATGGCCGGGGGTTGTGTATCTTGCTGCCGTGCTCCTGGCATCTGGCGCACCTCCGAATGTATTCCTTGCAGTGGTCCTGCATTCTTGGCCAGTAGTAACCGAGCCTCATGATTTTGTGGGCTGTGGCTCTTTCTCCCTGGTGGTTTCCGCATACCCCTTCGTGCACCTCCTTTATGAGTTCACCTCCCTCCTCGTTCGTGACGCATCTGAGGGCGGGCCTTGCGAATGATCTTTTGTAGAGGCGTCCTCCTTCGAGGAAAAATGACGCTGCCCGCCTCTTTACATTCCTAGCCTCTTTGTCCGTCGGTGGCAACTTTTCTTCGAGGATGTACTCCACGATCGGGGTCATCCAAGACTCTTCAGACGCGAGGGGCTCAGTCGCTAGGACTTGGGCTTCGTCTACGCTGGAACTGGTCTTGGTTTCCAACCACACCCTTCCTGGTATTCTTTCGGCCATACTTGCTAACTTCGCTAGCGCGTCTGCTTCGGTGTTTCTTGCCCGGGGAAGGTGCTTCAGCTCGCATCTCGAGAAGCTTGTTTTTAGCTCTTGGACCCTGAGTAAGTACTTCCAGAGTTTTTCCTCCTTTACCTCATATATGTTGTCATGCTGCCGGGTGACCAGTAAGGAGTCTGAGTATATTTCCAGGTCCGTTGCGCCCAGGGCAATGGCAACCTCCAGGCCTTGAATGAGAGCCTCGTATTCAGCCTCGTTGTTGGTTACTTCGAACTCCAACCGGAAGGCGTAGTTGATGTCTCGTCCATCGGGAGTTTGGACCACAATCCCTGCTCCCGCCCCGGTCTTGCACCGAGCGCCGTCTACCTGGATGACGAAGGGGGTGGGTGGCTTTTCTTCTTCTTGGTCGAAGCTGGTCTCCGTTATGAAGTCCGCTAGGGCCTGGGCTTTGATCGCCGTTCGTGGTAGGAAGTGGATTTCATATTGAGTGAGCTCGACTGCCCAGCTTACCATGCGTCCCGATGCATTCGGATTATTCGTTATTTGCTTCAGTGGCCAGTTAGTCCTTACAAGGATTCGGTGCGATTGGAAGTATGGACGTAGCTTCCGGGATGCCACCACCAGAGCAAGAAAGACCTTTTCAATGTTGGTGTAGCGTCTCTCCACGGGGGTCAGGATCTTCCCTGTGTAGTAGACGGGGATCTCCTTTTTTTCGTGTTCCATGATTAGGACCGCAGCTACCGCCCATGCTGATGCGGATAGGTAGAGGTAGAGGTCTTGACCGGGCGCTGGGACTCCCAGCTTGGGTAACTCCCGGAGCATTTCTTTGATCCTCTCGAAGGCTTCTGTGCATTCCTGGCCCCACTGGAACTTGCTGTTCTTCCTTAATATGTTGAAGAACGGGATTGCCTTTTCCTGTAACTTTGAACAGAACCTGCTTAGGGCCGTGAGCCTTCCGTTGAGAGCTTGGACATCTTTGATGCTTCGGGGAGGGCAGGTCAAGAATCGCCTGGGTCTTTTCCGGATCCACCTCTATCCCTCGTTGCCCTACGATGAAACCAAGGAATTTTCCTTTGGTGACTCCGAATACGCATTTTTCCGGGTTTAGCTTGATCTGGAATTTGTCGAGCGTGGTAAATGTCTCTTCCAAGTCTTTCATGTGCTGCTCTTTGGATGGACTTCTCACGACTATGTCATCCACATAGGCTTCCACATTTCTCGAGAGTTGCTCCCGGAAGACTTTGTCTATCATTCGTTGGAAGGTCGCGCCGGCATTTTTTAATCCGAATGGCATCACTTTGTAGCAGAAGATGCCTGCTGAGGTGACGAAGGAAGTTTTCTCAGAGTCCTTCTCATTCATCTTTATTTGGTTGTACCCGGAGAATGCGTCCAGGAAGCTCAAGACGGAGCTCTGGGCCGACGAGACAACCAGCCTGTCTATCGATGGCAACGGGTAAAAATCTTTGGGGCATGCTTTGTTCAGGTCGGTGAAATCCACACACATTCTCCACTTCCCGTTAGACTTCTTTACCATAACCACGTTCGCCAGCCACTTGGGGTAGGACACTTCTCTGATAAAACCCGCCTGCAGGAGTTTTCGGACTTCTTCTCGGGCAGCCTGGTCTCCTCTGCTCCGACCACCCTTCTTCTTTGGCGGATTGACGGGTGCGCTGGGTCTACGTTGAGGTTATGCTGGATAACGTCTGGGCTTATTCCGGGCATCTCCTCTGTGCTCCAGGCGAATGTGGCCCTTCTTTTTTCCAGGAATCTTGTTAGATGGACTTGTTCTTCGCTGTCAAAGGCATTCCCAATTTTAAAGAATTTGCTGGGGTCAGTTCGTAGAGGTACCTCTTTTGGAGGATCGGCGGGGGCCTCGTACCGCCCCTTTGTTTCGTCGGGGAGGGGGAGCTTTCCCTTGAATTCCTTCTCGGACCCCGCGGTTTTGACGGTCTCATTTTCTGGTAGTCCTTCCATGATCCGTACTTCACATACCCGCGCGACTTTCTGGCTCCCTCTCACCGTAACGAGCTTCCCTGACCGGGTCAGGTACTTCATTTTCAGATGGTGGGTGCTACAAATGGCTCTGAAGGCGTTTATTCCTGGTCGCCCGAGGTACATATTGTACCCAGAGAGCCCAGGAAGGATGAAGGCCGTCAGTTCTTCCGTGCGCCTCTCATCCCCCTGCCCTAGGGTGATGGTGAAGTCGATGCTCCCTGTAGACTTAGCCGAGATTCCTCCTACAAAACCACCCAGTACAGCCGAATAGGGCTTGATCTTATCTTCCGGTATCTCGAGTTTCCTTACCGCCTCAGCAGAAATGACATTAGCACCTGCTCCGCTGTCGACCAGGATTCCTTCCATCATGCGGTCGTTCACCTGAGCCCTTATGACCAGCGGGTCGTTGTGCGGGTACAGGACTCTGTCTTCGTCATCCTCAGTGAAGTAGATGGGAGGAAGCTTTTGGTGTTTCGCATCCTTCTTGTCCGGGAGTTCCCGGTGAACCTCGTGGACGTGTCTTTTCCTTTCGTTGGGGGTCAGGGGCCCCACTTCTGAGAATAATCCTGTGATTACCCCGAAGGACTTGCTGTGGTCCAACTCTGGGTGGACTTCCTCTTCTGGTTTAGGCCGGGAGGACTGGCCGCCATAGTGCTGCCTGTGCTGGGTTCCCCTTCCTTTCTTCTTGTTCTCCTCGATCAACCTTAACTCTTTGGCGAGGTTTGCGCAATTGATGGTCCTGTGGCTGCGGTGTCCATGATACTCACAGAAGGCCACTGGCACCTCTCTCGGGTTGGGCTTTCTCGGCGGGGGCAGGAGTCCCTCTCTCACACAGCACGACATATTTCCCTGGGTCTATCAGTACCGTAGGGAAGGCTCTGGAGCTCGAGGCCTGCTGTCCCTGGGGGGCCGGGGTCTTGGAATAAGGCTTGTATCGGCTTCCCCCTTGGTGCGACCCTCCGGTCGTAACGACCCCTCCTGTCTGGTTTCCTTTCTTCTCACCCGCGGCGGGAGCTCTAAAGCTATTGAGGAGTTCCTTGGCCTTATTCTCCGCAACTTCCGATTTGAGGAAGTCGTGGATCATCTCGGCTAGCTCACCATGCGATTTCGGCGCCTTGGTGGCTATCTTTCCGGCGAGGCGGGGGTGGGCCAAGCCATTACCGAAGGCTTTGATCAGTATCTTCTCATCGATATCGTCGATTTCAGCCACCTGCTTGTGGAACCGCTCGCTGTACTCCTTTACAGTCTCTCTCTTCGCCTGTTTCACATCCATGAGCTCTATCGTTTCTCTTTTTACCTTCTTACTGGCCGCAAAGTACTGCTGGAATTCCTCGGTTAACTGTTTGAAACTGGAGATCGAATGGGGCGGTCTGGACGAGATCCAGCTCAAGGCTCTCTTGGAGAGTGTCCCAGGGAATAAGTTGCACAAGGCGAGGGAGCTAATCCCCTGGGTGTTCATGGCGAACATGAACTTCTTAATGTGCTGAGCAGGATCCCCAGTACCATCGTACTTCTCCACAGCCGGGGCGACGAAGTGGGGTGGAAGTTTAGCTCTACGGATCTTTTCGGAGAAGGGTATAGGCTCATATCGATGGCGTCATCCTCTTCCTCCTCGATAGTGATTAAGGCCTCCCCTCGGGTGCCTCTTTTCCCATCATTGCTTCCGGCCGCATCCCGACCCTTCAGGAGATCTATCGCCTCCGACATCTCCTCCCACTTTCGCTGGAATTCCTCGTCTCTCTGCATCAATTCTTGTTGCAGGAGCTCGTTTCCTTCCACGATTTTCTCGTCGATGGATCTGGTGAGGCTCGTCAGCATGTTCTCCAAGTCTTTTTTGGAAATGGAGTCGTGGGTTATCTCAGGTCCAGTACTTCCGTCGTTGGTTTGCAGATTTTTCCTTGTCCTGGGTGCCATTTTCGTACCTAACCTGCAAAAAACACAGTTTCGTTCTTAGATATGTCGACTTCGTATGTTCTCCAAAGTTATTACTCTCGTTGGTGGACTCGTGGTTGCTAGATCTGAGCTGTTCGTTTCCCACAGACGGCGCCAAATGAAATGGTATAAATCCCTAGTTCCTCACACAGTCCTCTCACGTAATTTAATGGTTGGGATTCTAGTCCATCGTCGAGTTCTACCGGTTCTATAGAGTTACCTTGTTACCGAAAAGGGGAGCGCAAAAACAGGGGTAGAAAGAAATTCGTAATAACAACGCAATGCAACGGTGAAAATTCTCAAGTGTTGTTCGCGTGCCTTTTATTGAGGGGTGAACCCTTATTTATAGTGTTTCTCACAGGCCTTCTGGCCCATCACATTGTGCCAGCTTGGCACATAAATATCTTGGTAGACCCACAAAATATCTGATAAATATCTTATCCTAACCTCCCTACCTTCGCCCGCTACCTGTACTTGCTTTATTCCCCTATCGACCGGTCACAGACGACCGGTCGCTACTCGTACTGCATTTGGTGACCGGTCACAAACGACCGGTCGTTTCTTATACTACATCTTTACATTCCAGGCGACGGGTCATAAGCGATCGGTCGTAGCGGTGCTTTTGGAGGCTAGTCATTGGCGATCGGTCGCTCTCTATGCTATGTGCCGGGACTCTTGGCGACCGGTCAAAGCGACCGGTCACTGCTTGCGGCCTGTCTGGGCTTAGTCAGTGGCGTCCGGTCGTTGCTCTGGCCTTACTGGGCTATTGCTCTTTCTTTGGGGCTTCTGGACATATTTACCCCTCTTCACTGTCAAACTATCTTTCTACCCCAATTTGTGTTTAGTTTCCCTTGGTCTGATCAGGATCAAGTTCGACTTCCCACATCAGTTTCACACAATCAACTAATTCAATTATTTCTATTTTCTCTTTTTACTCTTCCTAGTCATAATTACAATTCAATACATCTCCAAAGGATGGAACTCCGTCCATCAATCATCCTGAATTTACTTCCAATTAATTTACTTGGGAATTCACTACCTAACGGACTCATTTCATCAACTATTGCTCATTTCATCCATTTTCCTCAATCATCTCAATTATTTATCTACGGAATACAATACTTATGGAGCTCAGTCCACAACTCATTCTCAATTGCCTCAAAACAATCACCTAGGGAACTCAACTCCCTCTAGGTTCTACATCGGTTTCATACCGACTCATGCATCACAATGCCATGTCTAACCTCAAATAGACATATACTATATGGATTCTCATTCCCCCAGGAGTTCCTCTACTCCTTTTTACTAATGCTCTCACACCGGAGTTACAAGATAATATATTTGTATCCATGGTATTCGCATCTCTTGTGCGCAATTACCACCATTATGCTATGAATGAATACATATGTTTATTTAACATAAGTACCAATCATCAAATCAATTCTCATTTGTGCTATGCACACTGTAGTTTACGTATTTAATACGTGAAACATACACTAAGGGGTTTTCGCTCTACCCCCCTTAAAAGGGATTACGCCCACGTAATCTACCATGTGTTATCATTGACATTGGTTCACTCAGTTTGGGCATCCTGAAGCGTTCTAGCTTTCATACGGTCTATTATACAATGTATTCTGGTCAAAGGGTCTTAACCATACTAACGGTTTAGTCCCTGCACCAAGAATTCTCACTGGAGTTTATTTAACTCATAACCGATTCGGTTCTAGCCTATCAGGCTTCAAGGCATTGAAAATTAGCCATTCACTCATACTTACTGGGTATATTAAACCTTTTAGCTAGGGCCCACTAGCTTCTGCTGCGCGACCCTGATAACTTTAGAGCTTAATTCTCCCTTTTTGTTATTCTAAATTCGTTACATATCTACTTCTTATCCTTTTTTCCTGGGATATCCGGTTTCTTAACCAGTGCGTGGTATCTCTTACCGTGCGCGAACTCATTGTGTTATAGATTCTTTATCCAGTTTTCTGGAAATCCATTTTGTATACTGCTGTGTACCTCTTTGATTACTCACTTAATTCTTCCGACTTGTTGTTGGTTTAGGTCAAGCTACTACCCACTGTGTAGTGCTTCCTGTGATCATTGATTCCTGGTTATTCACTTATGTAGTGTTATACCAGTATTCTTCCATTGTACGATCTTGCATCTCATATGCATTGATCCTCATAATGTTTATAATCTCATTCCTGCTTTTATTCCAATGGAATTCACTTGTTGTGATAGTTGGCATGTCCAACGTTCTTCGTGCATCATTGGCCGAAGGCCGCACGGTTGTTTCTAAGGTTTCGCTTAACTGGCTTGTGCCATATTCCTTGTTGCATTTACAAATCCTCTGTATTTAGTACGGTCAGTTGTTCAACAATTGGGTACTCTTGCCCCAAGTTATTACTCCTCTTATCGAGTTGATCCAGTAGGTATACGCTTTCAGTTCCTTATGAAGTTTCATTAGGAATGAACAATGCGTTCCTTGTGTGATCCTCGTTATATGGTTTAGACTATAGGCTTAATGCCTAGTCTATCTACCAATTCCTGCATCTCGACTCCGCTGAGTCCAGCTCATGGCTTTGTTTCCCATATTATTGTCTAACTGCATTCTCATAGTGGTCGCTTGTTGCGCACCATATTCTTACTCGTTATACAACATTGTTTTCACGGCCTCTGCTACTGTGGTAGCTTGCCTTTACTCATTGGCCATTGTTGTTGGCACCATTACTCAACCGTTCACTTCAATGTCACATTTTATAATCAATTCCTTCGTGGTGTAAACACACTGGAAGTTCTATAGGTTCGTGTGTAGGGTGGTCACCGTATCACACCGTAAGATCATTATCTTTTAAAATGTGGAGATGTTCTACTCCAGATTCGGGTTCATGTGTAGGCTAGTCTGCCTCACATTCTTTCATCACTTATGGTACAGTCACCAAATCACTTGGCTGACCAAGGAAGAAGTAATTCATTGGATCACAAGCTCTTTTGAGCGTTGGTCATTTGATATCATATTATGCACTCACATTGCTTGTTCTTGACATTTACTGTCTTCTTAGTGCTGAGCATTGGTTATAGGGTCTAGCGGTGCAGTTTTACTTCTCTATGTACACCATTGGGACATCCCAAGGAAACTCCAAGGGTTTTCTGGTCCCGTTCTCTAATAGAAGAGTATTCTATCATTGATAAGTGGAAGTTCTTGTTTGAGGGGTTTTTTCCACTCACAGGCCTCACGACAAGGTTTTACTGTTTTAGCCTCTGCTTATGTACTTCCACCATTCATACAATGGTTCGTCATTTGCTTGATTGGCTACAGAGTATACTATTCTTTAAGCCTCCATGCTCTTCGAGCGTACACATCCGGTGTTTGCTTCTAACCCAACTACTCTTTCGGTTTCCAACCATTGCTATCAAAGTCTCCTTATTCATACTATTCTTGGAATTTTCCTTTTCTCGTTCGAGTCGTTCCTTAACCACAATCATATGCTCAAGCTTGATGTATTAATGGGTGAAAGCTTTTCTGGAGGGTTCACATATTCACCGCTCCCGTGGTCTTTCTAACACGAGGGTTATTCCCACTCCTGTAATTTCTCATGGTGCCCAAGCATGGGCCCAATCAGTGGTGTTGTCGCTTAGATTCTCATGTTTCTGTATTACTGTTACTACCGAGATCAGGAAAAGTAGCTAATAGCTTTGTCAACTGTATACTGGGTTGATGCTCTAGTGACAGTGACACTAAAGTAGTCTTCACTCTAAGCTGCTCATTACATTGAATTCAAATCGAGTGGTTCGATTGTCGCTCTATTCATTGTGCGAGATAGTATCTCTTTTCTTACTAGTGCCATTCTCGGCTACTCTTGTTATTACATGGTGTGGGTTCTGCAACCGTTTGAATCTACATAATGTAGTTAGTTCATGGATTTTACGCCGCATTGCTTGAGCTATGCTCCTTGCAGGCTGTTTATACATTTATCTACTTCTCTGTATACCATCATATGGTTGGAGGTATTACTGGGCTCCATGGCAAGGTCGTTGCATCAAGCTTCCGTTCATGGGAGGCCCTCAGATAATATCAGGTTGCCTTTTGGCAATTTAGGGTACCTTCTGTTAGGTGGGATCCCTTCGGTGTTCTAACCGAGTGTTCGTTTTAGCTCCCGTGTTCTAATCACGACACTTTGTTCAACTGTCGTTGACTCAGACACCCTTCAAGGATTACTCTTGGGTGTTGTTAGGTTACGCCATTACATCTGGCTAATACTTATGATTATGTCCGGTTAACTAACTGCATTACAGTACCGTATTCCGGACTATCCCGTTTAGGGTTATAACATCGGTACTTTCTCCTTGTTCCTTGACCGGGCTTAACATCCTCTTAATTAAGTATGATATTTCCCATTGGTCTTGTGATTGTTCTGAAATTCTATCTCGTATGCTGGACATTTGCGTGTCCCTGTAAGGCGTTTGCCTTACTATGTTTAGGCTGGGTATTCCTTCCAGCTATCCTGCATTCGCTTCCGAAATTCTTGAGACATGTCAAATGCCTATACTTAGTTATCTGTGCTCCTTGCACCTTCTGATTCTTGTTCATGATCCTTAGATGAATTCTCTAAGTTCCTTGATACTCGTTAGCTTAACTAAGTTCCTTCTCTTCAATCGTCCGATGTGTCCATATGTTTTGGTTTGAATTTACTTGTTGTCCGTAGAAAGGAGTCAACTACTTCTCGTGTTCTGTACACCACTTGTATACATATGTGGGGTACCTAACTGATACATTACTACTTACCTGACCATCCTACAAGTAGGTCTGTCAGGCCCGCAAGATCCTATCGGAGTGCGGTCGTCCCACATCTCATTTTTGTACACTCGTAGTGTTCGTCACACGCCTAAGTGAAGTATTCTGTTGTCAACTCCTCTTATATCGTCCTATGATATCTTATTGTGAATCTTCTGGTATGGTTTTAAAATTTGGGGGTTTAAAAGAAGTATCTGAGTTTTAAAAGAAATAATTTGGGTTTAAAGAAAAAAATTTCATGGCATTTCAATGCTGGTTGATTCTGACCAAGTCTAGCTCCTCACTAACTGGTATATTCCTTACCAAAATGGTTGGACAGTTAGGCCCTTCCAAGGTTTTATTCTTTAAGTCCTAAGAATTTGTGATCCTGTGGTTGCTTTTGCGATCACGGTACTTTACTAAGTACTTGTGGTTTGTTAAAAGTCTTTCTGAATAGTCATGTTACTACTGCACTTGCCGTGGCAAGTGCGTGGTACTGGTGGTTTTTGGGTTAACCTATACCGATCACGGTATTGTTTCCTTGCGTAGTCGGTAGCTTTGTCGGCTCTTCCCTTGATCCACTGATCTTTTACTTGATTTAATCATTTTTCTGAGTAACTTCTCAGTGACCATGACATAGCTGTCATTGATCAGGGTGCTTCTCCAATCCTTGGAGACCCCTATTTATTTGTTCTGTTTTTTCCTTGTTGCTCGTTCCCACACGTTTACCGTGGTTACCGAGACTTAACTTGTTTAGGCACTACTTCTATAGTCCTATTAAAGTATAATTCGTACGTGTTCTCATGGTTGTCTGAGTTATGTCGGCCAGGTATTGTAACCTCTTTGGCATTGTAATTTTGGAGTTAACCACTCCCGACTATGTCCTTAGTCAGTTAGCATACCATTGGTGGTGTTATCTAGCTATTATTGTCCCGTAGACTTGTGTCTCGGGTTTCGTTACTGCTCCTTTTTCCGCTTTGTTGCGCGCTTAGTGCTTCTCTTTCTGCTGCTGGTTGACTAGCCAGGGTTCATGACTCCTAAGCATGTCGCCCCATGCTGTTGAAAGTTTCAGTCTCCTCTGGTTAAGATTCTCATTCTACCGCTATTAAGTGCGAGTACTGTTGTTCAACCGGGAACCATCTCCGGTTTTCCAGTTCTTAGTACGTACTGTAGGACAGATTTCTGTCTTTCATCGGATTATTTCACAACTGTCAGATCGGTTTCCCGAGTAAGAGAGGTCTTTCCCTCTCTCTGGCGTTCCTTCCCGAGTTATAATATGGGGGGTGTGGAGGGCGGGTCTGATATTGTAGGTATCTGGTACACACCGGGAGTTCCTAACTAGCGTATCTCTAACACTATCACTCAGCCCTTAGCCCTAAGCTTCTAGTTCCTAACTCGGTATTTCCTAAGCTCG
The DNA here is from genome assembly GCA_023374045.1 of Limonium bicolor. Taxonomy (NCBI): domain Eukaryota; kingdom Viridiplantae; phylum Streptophyta; class Magnoliopsida; order Caryophyllales; family Plumbaginaceae; genus Limonium; species Limonium bicolor. The sequence goes on from CM041777.1 coordinate 446,663,843, forward strand.
GTATTTCCAGTCATTAGAGCGATACTTCGCTCTGATATCACTTTTTGTAACACCCCTACCGCTAATCTCATCATTACCGTCTAATCACCTTGTACTTCCATACTTACGCAGCGGATAATCCATACACATCGGTGGGTGATACAATGCCGTTAGCCACCCACATGACAAACAAGGCCTACTTTCACTACAGCATCGGTCTGATGGACCGGAATACCCGAGTACAACAATACGCTTCACACTTCATTTTCCAAACCAAGTACATACAATTCTTCATTCATACATTGCTCAATACTTACAATACAATATACCGAGTTTACTAAGATTAAAATCCAAAATACAACATTCCTCACAAGTATATATATACTTATCAAGAGTCTAACCTCCTACTCATGTCTCACAAGTCTTCTTACTTTCCAAAATACATAAGGGTGTACCACTTGGTACACTAGCAACTCAAAAGGGCTACAAGCCCGTATGCAAATAATACACCATTCAGATATTCCCTAGCTAAGCTAAGCATAACAGTCCAACCTCACTCTCGACCATTTAGCTTGTCGGGTACCAGAAATATAAAAACAGTGCCCCAAGGGGCTCAGCAAAAGCTGCATATGAAATTCGCATACCCCGCGTGCTAACGGGGGTACACCGACTACTTAGTCGCATACATGGAGTTCATTTTATTCATACATGCATACATGCTATAATGAACAATAATACGTTCATACCATAATGCATACATACATACAATCCAGTACATATAAAGGTAGACAATCATAAGTCAACCATACATACTTACCTCGGTACTGAGATACAATTCTCAACTTCATAGACAATACTTGTTAGTTACTTACTCATCCGGGTTAATCGGATTTACTTTACTCTTTTACTCGGGATCAATGACTTACACTAGTCATGATCTTTACAGTACTAGATACTTTCCTTACTTCAATACTCAAGTTAAGTCGGTGTGACCTCGGGCAGGGACTACGATATCCCACCACCGGGCTTAAGGTTGGCTCACTAATCCAAGTTGCTACCCATTTAAGGGATTTGGACCGTGGAAAAGATTAAGGCCAGGAATCGGATCCAACCTCTTGTGTCTCATCATCCTCACGTGTGGCCAAACTATATCAGGCTTCTCAATACTCCAATTTACCAATTTCTCAAAGTTATAAATGTTAGATAGTCAGGGAGTTAGTGAGAAGTCCATATTCAACAAGTCAAGGTTAACACCCTTGCACATTCGATCAACACTTCACCTTCAAGCACAACTTTCCAAGTACTTCATCCACATTCACACACATCATGAATTATACAAACTTCAAGTTCAAATACGGTCCAACAAGGAACAAGACATCACAAGCACAAGGAAGTGCAAAAAATCTGATTCGTGCATTTTATCTTGTTTAGGTGATAACACATAACACACAAACACACAAATCAGAGTAACCAAGGTAGCATACGGGGCATGAGAAAATCATACCGTTCACCGTAGTTGCTCGATCACCGACTCTCCTTCGGAGTCCAAACATTCAAATCCTATATCATACATAGAATCGGGCGGTTAATTATCTATAATTAACCTAACCCATTTCATCTTTAGTGTTTCCTGATTTACAACTACTAATTTCTTACAATTCAAATTCATTCACATAAGTTACTTACTTCTCATTACTTCTCAAGCTTGTTTACACTCCTATTGACCTTGATATGTCATTAATTAAGTCTTAACAATCTTATAATACCAATACCATTCAAGTCCCCACCATTAGAATGCATTAAAACACATTCAGGTGAAATTTTAGGGTGGTCCGGGTTTGTGTCAGGGGTTACAAACCCGGACCAAACCTGGAATACACTTTCTGCCGTAAATTCACAATGGTCCGGGTTTGTGTACCGGAATATAAACCCGGACCAACCTCTGTTATGAGTTTCTGGCATGTTTTTGGGGTGGTCCGGGTTTGTGTACCAGTTTGTAAACCCGGACCAGCCTTGTTACACAATATTTTGCAGTTTTTCAGCCTCCTTTCAATCCCTATTTCATACTCAATACTTTCCTAATCTTTCCACATGTAATCTAGCATGTTTTTACACCATTTAGGCACTCTAAACTTCCTTAATTCATTCCTTAAACTCATCACCCATTTCTTGGTTTCCTTACACCATTTTCCACTCTTAATTCTCCTAAAACTCATGCTATAGATTTTTGTTTTCTTCCTTTCTCATACTCAGTGGTTCTTCAACTAATGCCATCTAGCTTTGCTTACATTATCTCATCCAAGGTTCTACTCAATACACCATTTCTTCTCTACTCCAAAAGCCAAGGTGACTAGCCACTCAAGTTCACCTCTACAACACCTAGTCATTCTAGGTTCTTTTCTCCTAAACTAAAACGCTTAATCCTCAAGTTTCTAGGGAAATTTTGACAGAGGTCCCCATAATTTTAACATTCCCAAAGCATCATTTTCACTCACTAAACCTACTCAACTACCATATCCATAAGAGGTGCTACAGCACATAAATTTCCTGCACATTCACACAATAATCCCATTGTGCATAACCTTAAATACTTGGCTCTAAGGCCCTTAAACATTGGCATACACAATACCAAAATGCATCCATTACTTGGTCACTATTGTAGTAGCTTATACAATACTAAAGCAATGTAAATTTTTCTCATTCTACAAGCATTCAAAATCTGTCTCATAAACCATATAAAATCAGCTCAAGGGTAAGTTCATTTACCTTGTGATTTTCTAGTTTTCCTTTCCTCCTTTCCTTCTCCTTTCTTCTTGCTTTCCTTTCTTTGTTTCTTGTTGCAATTCGGCCAAGCTACAGCCCATGTTCAAGGGTATACACAACATTACTAAATGAGTAACTAACCCTAGAATTTAAACCCTAGAATTCAAGAGAGTTTTGAATCTCATGGATGAGGGATTACCTTCCAGCTCTAGGTGAAGTTTTGGACAGCAAACAACTAATGCTCCAGCTCCTATTTCGAATACCAAGACCGGCTGGAACAATGGGGGACATGAGAGTCCAACGTTGGAATTTTTTTGATTGAAAGGAAGCTAGAAAAAGAGAGATTTTGACTTACTTTTTTATCTTAGAATAATAAGGGGAGGATGGGGATCAAAATGCTCTTCTCCAAGCTCCGAATGAGGCTACAGCCATGGTGATGAAAGTTAGGCTTTTTGATTTTTGAAAACATAGAAATGTGCTCCAAGATGATGGGAATCTAGTAGTGTAATTTTTATTGTTGTTTGGAGTGTGTTTAGACCTTGAAAAATGAAGAAGAAGAGTGGGCTGTGTGGAGGGAATGTAAATCGCCATTACTGGCTTGGAGGAGGAAGAAGGGCCTGGTGAGAGAGGGAGCAAATCGTGAGAAATAAGGGAGTGAAGAGGAGCGAGAGTCAGACTTCTCCTTTTTACTTTTTCCCCACTTTATTACTTGTCCTTTTGTGAGTGAGAGTAATTAAAGAAGAGAGGAGAGGCTGGCTAAATCGTCCACACACACACTTGGGTTCCAGATTTTTAATTCCAAATGGGGTGGAGTACTTTGGTCTATTTACACTTTACACCCCATAAGTTCCAATTTTTACACTATTCACTCACCGGAGCCCGTTTTCTGGAATTTTCTCGTTTATTTAATTTTAATGGCTCTAGGCCTTCACTAACATTTAATTATAGATATTTGATGGACTATAATTTTTACGGGTCTATTTAAACCCGCTTAAAGTCACATTTCTCGGTTTTCTCGAAAAACATGCTTTAAGGCTCGTTTACGGTTTTTAATCCATTTTATGTATCCATTTTCTTCGGGAATTGTTTCTACATAATATTTAGGCATAATTAAGCCTTAGGAACTCATCTAGGATCCTAGTCAAGGTCACATAACTCCTATGGTTATGTAACACTCATTTTTACATTTTTCGCTTTTTAAACGTTTCTTCTTTTCTTTTGGTTTTATTTTCTTCACCAATATTCTTTAGGCACTATTAGGCCCTTAATTACTTTATTAGAATGATTTAATCACTATAATTAAGTTCGGGTATTTCACTGGAAGTCTATTTGGCATTGTTGTATACTTCTATGCCTATTCACTTAGTTCTTCCGACTTGTTGTCGGTTGAGGTCAAGCTACTACGCATATGTAGTGCTTCCTTTGTTCATTGATTCCTGGTCATTCACTCATGTAGAGCTATACCAGTATTCTTTTATTGTACGATCTTGCATTTCGTATGCATCGATCCTCATAATGTTCGTAATTTTTTTCTGCTTTTATTCCGGTGGAACTCACTGGTTGTGATTATTGGCATGTCCAACGTTCTTTGTGCATCTTTGGCTGAGGGCCGCACGGTTTGTTACTAGGTTTACGCTTACACTAGCTTGCGCCATGTTCACTGTTGCGTTTACAAATCCTCCGTATTTAGTACGATCAGTTGTTCAGCAATCGGGTACTCTTGCCCCAAGTTATTACTCCTCTTATCGAGTTGATCCACTAGGTATATGCTTTCAGTTCCTTGTGAAGTTGCATTAGGAATGAACAATGCGTTCCTTGTGTGATCCTTGTTATATGGTTCAGACTATAGGCCTTAATGCCTAGTCTGTCTACCAATTCCTGCTTCTCGACTCCGCTGAGTCCAACTAATGGCTTTGTTTCCCATATTATTGTCTAACTGCATTCTCATAGTGGTCGCTTGTTGCGTAGCATATTCTTATTTATTATACAGGTATTGATTTTGTGGCCTCTACTACTATGGTAGCTTACCTTCATTCTTTGCTCATTGTCGGTACAACTCCTCGACCGTTCATTCCAATGTCTCGTTCTATATTCAATCCCTTCATGATGTAAACACCCTGGGAGTTCTCTAGGTTCTTGTGTATGGCTATTGCCATATCAAACCGTACAATTATTATCTTTTAACGTGGAGATGTTCTACTCCAGGTTGGGTTTCATGTATAGGTTAATCTACCTCACGTTCCTTCATCACTTATGATATCATTATCAGGTAGCTTGGCTGTATAAGGATGAGGTAATCTGTTGGATCACCAGCTCCTTTGAGCGTTGGTCATTTGATGTGTCAAAATACGCACTCATATTGCTTGTTTTTGACGTTCATTGCCTTCTACTTTGGGCATTGGGTGTAAGGTCTGGTCGTGCATCTTTTCTTCTCTATGCACATCATTGGGACATCCCAAGGAAACTCCAAGGGTTACGGGTCCCGTTCCCTAATATAAGGGTATTCGATCACTAATAAGTGAAAGCTCATATTGAGGGGTTTATTTTCACTCACAAGCCTCATGACAGGGTCTTACTGTGTTAGCCTCTGCTTAAGTACTTCCACCATTCATACAATGGTTCGTCGTTTGCTTGGTTGACTACAGAGTATACTACTCTTTTAATTCTTCATGCTCTTCGAGCGTATTCATCCGGTGTTTGCTTCTAACCCAACTACTATTTCGGTTTTCAACCACTACTATCAAAGCTTCTTTCTAGTCATACTAGTTTAGGAATTCCACTTCCTTGTTCAAATTGTCTCTTGGAAAAATCACATGTGCGAGTTTGGATGTTGTAGTAGGTGAAAGCCTTTTCTGAGGGTTCACATAATCTCCGCATTGGCGGTCATATGGCAACGAGAGGAATCTTTACTCCTCTAATTCCTCGTAGTGCCCAAGTGTGGCTAGGTCCGTGTTTCCATTATCTAGATTTTTATGCCTCTGTGCTACTATTATTACAGAGGGCATGAGGGGCAAGTAAAAGTCTTGTCAACTGTATACTAGGACGATGCTCTAGTGACAGTGACATGAGGTGGTCTTTACTCTAAGCTACTCATTGCATTGAATTCAACTCCAGTGGTTCGGTCATCGCTCTATTCATTGTATGAAATAATAGCTCTTCTTTTACGGGTGCCATTTCCGGTAATTCTTCCTATTAATTAATGTGGGTTTTGCAACCGTTTAAACCTACATAAGGTAGTTGGTTCATGGCTTTTAAGCCACCTTGCTTCGAGCTATGCTCCTTACAGGTTGTTTATACAAGTTTCTCTTCCTCCGTATACCGTCAATGGTTTGAAGGTGGTACTGGGCTCCATGACACGGTTGTTACATCACGCTTCCGATCATGGGAGGCCCCTTAGGCAATCTGGCATAATCAGTGCCTCTTAGCAATTTAGGGCATTTCCTATTAAGTGGAATTCCTTCGGTGTCCTAACCGAGTGTTCATTTTAGCTTCCGTGTTCTTATCACGACATTCGTTCAACTGTTGTTGACTTATACACCCTTCAAGGATTGCTCCTGGGTGTTGCTAGGTTACACCATTACATCTAGCTAATATTTATGAGTGTGTTCAGCCAACTACACTGCTTGTGGTACCATATACCGAACCTTCCCGTTTAGGGTTGCAATGTCTCTCATCGTCGGGTAGACTAATAATGCTTTCTCATTAGCGTTCTTGGCTAGGTTTAAAATTCCCGTTGGCGGAGAATAACATTCCCGGTAGTAGTGGTGATTGTTCTGGGAATTCATCCCGTTCATTGAACATTAACGTCCATGTTTGGCATCTGTCATATTATTTGGGGCTGGGTTTCTTCCAGCTATCATGCACTAGCTTTGAAATCTTTGAGACATATCCAATGTCTGCACTTACTGTTCAGTGCTCTTTGCACTTTCTAACTCTTATTCATTATCCTCAGATGAATTTCTCCAAGTTCCTTTATACTCGTTAGCTTAACTGCATTCTTCCTCTTCAATTGTCCGATGTGTCCATCTGTTCTGTTTTGAATTTGCTTACGGTCCGTAGAAAGGAGTCAACTACTTCTCGTGTTCTGTACACCACTTGTATACATATGTGGGGTACCTCATTGATACATTGCTACTTACCCGACTAACCTATAAGTAGGTCTGTCAGGCCCGCAAGCTCCAATCGGAGTGCGGTCGTCCCACATCTTGTTTTTTGTACACTTGTAGTGTTCATCACACGCCTAAGTGAAGTTTTTTTTTATAATTTACTGCCAAAGGCAGTTTGTGGCAGAGTACGCTTCAAAAGAAGCACTTGTCAGGTTACAAAGACACCAGGCATAACAAAAATAATACAAAATAGACCAGAAACAAATAAAACACGCGAGATAAAGAGTCAATAAGTAAAACACGGATCAAACGGGGAGAGAGATTAGAACTCTAATGAGAGACTATCAGAGAGACTAGATGTCGAGCTCTCCGGGCGATTTTCTTTATTTTTCATTTTTCCTTCAACCCTTGCACTTCTTCTCGGGCCTTCGAGAGATTTTGAAAGGTTCTCAATAGATAATAAGGGGTTCGGAATATGCACCTTTAGACGCTTACCAAAACCAAGGCAAGCAACTGCCTCTTTGTTGGCAATTTTATCGGCCGTGTCTTTCCTAATTAAGCTAGCACCGATATCATAATAAGATTGCATAGAGTCAGGTATTTCATGTGGCAATAGAATCATGGTGGGATGGTCTGATGTATTACTGGCCACATGGACTGTGTCAATAGCTTCATTAGGTTCAGAGTTGACTAATTCAATGTGAGAATCCGACCCAATGACTGAGTGAGCTTCATGAGAAACATCACACACACCACCAGGAGCATTGTCAATGTTTTCAGGTGTAAGATGGGCAGATAGAGCAAGTTGTTCATGTAGGGTCTGATCTGGAGAGCACGTCAGACAATTAAGTGAATCCACCTGATTATTGGGACCATCTTCAGGAAAACCGTATTCAAGCAGACGCAGGGTTCCAAGACAACGCAGTGTATCAGAGCTCTCATGATCTGTCTGAGAATCGATAGTATCCTTATTGGTACAATCAACACCTCTGGATGGGGAACTTGATCTTGAATTTTCCACCTCATCAGCTATCTTGTTGTCCTGGCCTGTCACATGCTCCATAGACAGAGTTGGAGACAAGGAAGAAAAAACTTGGAGATTGTTGATTTCACTAACACCCCAGTTGTAGGGATATTATTCGTAAGGACAGTGAAAGTTTCATTAATCAAGGTGAATTGATTGGTTTCAATCCTAACAATCGCCTCTGAGTAGGCTAGAGCGCTTGCTTCTTTGTCTCCCTCAATGGCAATCACTTTTCCTAAGTGTTGGGCAATGGAGATGATATTCTCTGTAGACCATGCCATCAATGGAATTCCTCGGATTATGATATCCACTAGTCTAGTGTTCGGTTGGTCAGAGGGCTCCCAAGCCTTGATTTTCCAGTGAGCTTTCTTCTCTAGGAGTTTAATACGGTCTTCAACAGAATGCAGAACAACAACAACCTTATCACCAGAGAGGGGATGATTTCGTCCACTCGTACCCATTTATTGAGCTTAATCTTGAGTTGCTCAAAACGAAGATGATTTCCAGATTGTAACACAATACTTCTCTCTAGCTTAGAGACCATCATATTTGAAGCTTTTAAAGAAATAGAGTGTGACATAATGTGAGAATCATGAGCAGCAACCTTTGACAAAGGACTCTCAATCTCTTCAGCAATTCTCTGGGCAGAAGAAACATTTTTTCTCAGTGAAGAGGAGGCAGACGGAGCAGCAGAAACGGAGCGTCGATTTTTTGGTTTCCAAGGGATGGCCTGCTCAACAATAATCTTACGCCCTTCAATGAGCCGACCATGGAGAGAACTCATAGCTTTTTCTGCATCCCTTTGGAAGTGGAACTCAACGAAAGCAAAACGTCGATTCAAGTCGACTCTTTTCTTTTTTGCTATTCGAATATGACAAATGTTTCCGAAAGGATGAAAGAGATTCCACAACAGATTAATACTCACATTTTCCCGAAGATTGTCGACGAATAGCGTGCTTTCAGGTGTTGGTGTAGGCAGACCCATCTTGAAAAACATAGGAGGATGAACAGAGAAAGAAAATCTGCTCTCACTTTACTGCAAGTAGGCCCCCTTGAAACATAATCATCTGTGAAGAGACTTCAAAACTGCAAAGAATTTGAGTCTATCGAACTGTGCTCCTCATAGCTCGTCACAACAATGACTGAAAACCAAAACAGAACAGAGAAGAGGCCACTTCCAATTCTCTCACACTCTGAAAACTATTCCGGAATATTATCGAACACCTTGTGTTCATGAATCTTTTGAAATTGTGTGAGCTTGCTCAGTAACTTGTGTTTCACAGAAGCGTATCGACAGAGATGGAAATCGAACGATGAAGGGGGGACCTGTGGTTACGATTCAGACCTCAACAGAACAGACCCAGATTCTCCATGCTTGTTGACCGATTCATCGGAACGGGGTGCTTTTGACGAGGGGCTGGCGAGTTCAGCAGCTTGAAGGCGCACACAGGGAGGTGGCGAAAGAGAGGGGCGACGAGAAAAACATTCTGTTGCTTATCCTGAGAAATCACGATCTGCTCTATGTTCACCCGTCCGAGAGTCCAATCCAAACCCTAGCTCACGAATTCAGTCTCTGTAAAACCCACACTCCATTACGTTTTTATGAAGCTCATTTAAGCGTACAAAGATATTGATCTCATCGGAATTTGACTGGAGAAGTATGCAGAGAGTTGAGAAGAACTTCAATCACAGACGTAGATGGGAGAACGAAGTAGAGATGCTAAAGAAATGTTAGTTGTACACACGCCTAAGTGAAGTATTCTATTGTCAACTCCTCTTATATCGTCCTATGATATCTTATTGTGAATCTTCTGGTTTGGTTTTAAAATCTGGGGGTTTAAAAGAAATATTTGAGTTTTAAAAGCAAAAATTTGGGTTTGAAAGAAAAACTTTCATGGCATTTCAATGCTGGTTGATTCTGACCAAGTCTAGCTTCTTGCTGACTGGAATATCCTTTAATGCAATGGTCAGGTCGTTAGGCCCTTCCAGGGTTTTATTCTTCAAGTCCTTAGGATGTGTGATCCTGCAGCTGCTTCATTGTGGTCACGGTACTTAACTAAGTACTTGTGGTTTGTTAACAGTCTTTATGAATAATCTTATTGTTACTGCACTTGTTGTGGCAAGTGCATGATACTGGTGGTTTTTGGGTTAACCTATAACGGTCACGGTATTGTTTCCTTGCGTATTCGGTAGCTTTGTCGCTCTTCCCTTGATCCACTATCTTTTACTTGGTTTAATCAATCTTCTGAGTAACTTCTCATTGATCTTGACATTTGCCATTGATCAGGGTCCTTCTTCAATCTTTGGAGATCCCTATTTATTTAGTTTTGCGTTATTCCTTGTTGCTCGGTTCCATACATTTATCGTGGTTACCGAGACTTAACTTGTTTAGGCACTACTTCTGTAGTCCTATCAAAGTATATTTCGTACGTGTTCGCATGGTTGTCTGAGTTATGTCGGCCAGGTATTGTAACCTCTTTGGCATTGTAATTTTGGAGTTAACCACTCCCGACTATGTCCTTAGTCAGTTAGCATACCATTGGTGGTGTTATCTAGCTATTATTGTCCCGTAGACTTGTGTCTCGGGTTTCGTTACTGCTCTTTTTTCCGCTTTGTTGCACGCTTAGTGCTTCTCTTTCTGCTGCTGGTTGACTAGCCAGGGTTCGCGACTCCTAAGCATGTCGCCCATGTTGTTGCAAGTTCCAGTCTCCTCTGGTTAAGATTCTCATTCTACCGCTATTAAGTGCGAGTACTGTTGTTCAACCGGGAACCATCTCCGGTTTTCCAGTTCTTAGTACGTACTATATGACAGATTTCTGTCTTTCATCAGATTATTTCACAACTGCCAGATCGGGCTTTCCCAAGTAAGAGAGGTCTTTCCCTCTCTCTAGCGTTCCTTCCCGAGTTATAATATGGGGGATATGGAGGGCAGGTCTGATATTGTAGGTATCCGGTACACACCGGGAGTTCCTAACTAGCGTATCTCTAACGCTATCGCTCATCCCTTGGCCCTAAATCTCTAATTCCCAACTCAGTATTTCTTAAACTGTGTATTTCCAGTCATCAGAGCGATACTTCGCTCTAATACCACTTTTTGTAACACCCACCTACCGCTAATCCCATCATTACCGTCTAATCATCTCGTACCTCCATACATATGTAACGGATAATTCCTAACACAACGGTGGGTGATACAATGCCGTTATCCACCTACATGACTAACAAGGCCTACTTCCATTACAGCATCGGTCTGATGGACCGGAATACCCGAATAGAAAAATGCAACTCACGCTTCAATTTCCAAATCGAGTACAAACAATTCTCCTTTCATACATTGCTCAATACTTACAATACAATATACCGAGTCTACTCATGTACAACCCAAGTACAATCCATTCTCACAAGTCTAAGCACAATTACCATGAGTTTAACAACCTACCCGTGTCTCACAAGTCTACATACTTCCCCAAAATACATAAGGGTGTACCACATGGTACACCGCAATTCAAAGGCTACTAGCCTATATACAACTCGGTACACCAATTATAACTTGCTAACTATCAAAAGTAAAGCATCTCGGTATCGTCACGACCATCAACTTTCTTGGGCACCTGGAAAATAAAAACAACGCCCCAAGGGGGCTCAGCAATTGCTGGCATGAAATTCACATGCCCCGCGTGCTAATGGGGGTACGCCGACTACTTTGTCACCTACATGGAGTTCATTTTATTTGCAAGCATACATGCTATTGTGAACAACATTACACACATATAATTGTACATTCAACATGCATTCCATTACATACAATGGCACACTCATACACAAGGTACAAGTTCATACAAATGGGAGTCAATTCACAAGTCAACCGAGGTCTTGAGATACACTCCTCAAGTTCTCACCTCCATCACTTTGTTAGTTACTCATTAATTCTCTTATAACCCTACAATTCCCAGCTTATCTCATTAGACGGATAAGCTCTGCCAGTCTCACTCCAGTCGGGCTCCACTATGTGGCACATGGCCCCGCAGGGCACCACTATGTGGCACACGGCCTGGTAACAAGGGAATTCGACCATGGACTTAGAAACAAACGCTCCGTTGTTTCCTCATCCTTACACGCGTGACTCATAATCCCCCTAACCCAACTCTCGGGTTAGTAATAATTTCCAGTCAGTGAGTTAGTCAACATTCAACTCACTCATCATTCACACATGGGGCATGGTGCACAACTAACAGTTAGGTCCCTCCAATGTTAGTTCGGTCAAGTTCCGAGTTAGGTTGGTTCACGGACAACCATAAACTTATACCAAACATTCAACCAATCAAGTACTTCACTCACAATCACACATTTCATGAATTATACAAACTTCAAGTTCGTCCAACAAGAACCAATACATTACAAGCACAAGAAAGTGCAATGAATCAGATTCGTGCAGTTTATCTTGTTTAGGTTATAACACATAGCATACAAACACACAAATCAGAGTAACCACGGTAGCATACAGGGCATGAGAAAATCATACCGTTCACCGTAGTTGTTCGATCACCGACTCTCCTTCGGAGTCCAACCATTCAAATCCTATAACATACATAGAATCGGGCAGTTAATTATCTATAATTAACCTAACCCATTTCGTCTTTAGTGTTTCCCGATTTATAACTACTAATTCCTTACAATTCCAATTCATTCACATAAGTTACTTACTTCTCATTACTTCTCAAGCTTGTTTACACTCCTAATGACCTTTATATGTCATTAATTAAGTCTTAACAATCTTATAATACCAATACCATTCAAATCCCCACCTTAAATTGCTTAAAAACACTTTCTGGGAAGATTTTGGGGTGGTCCGGGTTTATGTCCGGGGTTACAAACCCGGACCAAACCTAGAAATAACATTCTGCCGTATTTTCACAATGGTCCGGGTTTGTACCGGGATATAAACCTGGACCATACCCTGGTATGTGTTTCTGGCGTGTTTTTGGGGTGGTCCAGGTTTGTGTACCGGTTTGTAAACCCGGACCAGCCCTGTTACACATTATTTTGTAGTTTTTCAGCCTCCTTTCAACCCCTATTTCATACTCAATCCTTTCCTAATCTTTCCACATGTAATCTAGCATGTTTTTACACCAATTAGGCACTCTAATCCTCCTTAATTCATTCCTTAAACTCATCACCCATTTCTTGGTTTCCTTACACCATTTTCCCACTGCTAATGCTCATAAACCTCTTTGCTACAGATTTTGCTATTTTTCTCTTCACTAACCCAATGGTTCTCTCATTGCATTATTTCCATTATATTCATCCCAAGTCTTGCCCAATACAACATTCCTTCCAAATCTAGTTTCCAAGATGATTAACTACTCAATCAAACTCCAAAACACACCTAGTGCATCCTAGGTTATTTCTTCTCATAAAACACATAAGTCTTCTAGTTTCCTACAAAAATTTGGACAGAGGTTCCCTACAATTCTAACATTCTCACCACATATTTGGTTCATCCAACCAATCCCAATGACCACATCATTCTACACACTACAACACATTAATTCCTGCACTTACACATTTTTTCCCTTTGGCTTCCAAGCCTTTAACCATTATCTAAACCACACTTAATATACCTCAATCTTTTACTTAATGTACAACAACATAACCAATACCTAAAACAGTGTAACCTCCTCATACATAAGCTTTAAAATTCTGTTTTCACACTACATACAAAACTAGCTCAAGGGTTAGCTCATTTACCTTGAATTTGCTAGCATTCTTTCTTTTTTTCCTTTTCTTTCCTCTCCTCTTCCTTTTTCTCCCTTACAACCGGTCCAATGGGGTTAACTCCCCAACGCTACAGCCATGCCCAAGACAACAATACTACTTAATAACTAGTTCTTAAACCAACTTAGAATGTATAACATGTTTAAGGCTTTAAAAGGCCATTACCTTGCCACTTCTAAGTGAGGCTTTGGACAGAAAACAACAAGGCTCAGCTCCTAACTTGGACACCAAAGGAAACGGCTGGACAAGGAGCAATAAGGGGCTCAAAATCTGGAAAATTCTTGTTGAATAAGAAGAGCTAGAAAAATGAGTCTTAAGGTTCCTTTCTTACCTTAAAACAACTAGGAGGTGATTTGGCTTCAAATGGTCTCCTTTAGTCTTCAAATGGAGTTCAAGCCATGGAAATGAAGTTCAAGATTTTGGATTTTTGAAGGGTATAAAATGATCCCCAAGGAGAGAGGGATTCAACGGTGCAGTTTTTATGGAGTTTGGACTTGTTTCAAGCCTTCAAAGATGGAAGAGAATGAGCTTGGGGAAGAGGGCTGCTCAAATCGCCATGTCTGGCCAAGGGAGGAAGAAAGAATTCAGATGGGGGAAAGAAAAACGTGGGCTAGAGAGGAAATGGGAGAGAGAGAAGGTAAAGTAAGCTTTTGTACTTTTGGTTACTTTTTACTTATTCTTTTTGTCTTTTAGTGACTAATAGCAAATAAAGATAGGGGGGGAATCGTGACCCACATCCTCACACATGGGTTTTCTGATTTTTTATTTGCAAATGGGGGAAGTTATTTTAGTTTTATTACACTAACACCCCATAAGTTCTAGTTTTTGCACTATTCACTCACCGGAACCCGTTTTCCAGAATTCTCTCGTTTAATTAATTTTAATGGTTCTAGACCTTCACTAATGTCTAATTATAGACATTTGGTTGATTAACATTATTACGGGTCTATTTAACCCGCTTAAAGTCACGTTTTCCCAGTTTCCTTGAAAAACGCGCTTTAAGGTCCGTTTGTGTTTTTAATCCGTTTTATGGATCCGTTTTCTTCGGGAGTTGTTCCCACATGTTCTTTTAGGCATAATTAAGCCTTAGGAACCCATCTAGGATCCTAGTCGAGGTCACATACCGTTATGTAACGCTCATTTTTACATTTTTTGCTTTTTAAGTGTTTCTTCATTTCTTTTGGTTTTATTTTCTTCACCAATATTCTTTAGGCACTATTAGGCCCTTAATTACTATATTAGAATGATTCAATCACCATATTTAAGTTCGGGGTATTTCAACTGGCGTTGAGATAAGAAGATGCCGATAGATGAAGAAACAACTTCATCACCAAGGAAATATTTGAGAGTTCCTAGATCTTTGAGGGAGAAGCGGGGGGACAATTTGTGGATAAGTATGAACAAGGCAGTAGGTGTGTTACCGGTGAGGACGATATCATCGACATAGACGAGAATGTAGAGAACAATGTTACAGCGGCGGAAGATGAACAAGGAGGCATTTACGGTGGACTTAATGAAGCCAAGAGTGAGAAGGAAGTGACGTAGTTCGGTGTACCACGCACGGGGCACTTGTTTGAGGCCGTATAATGCCTTTTTATGACGACAAACATGGTCGGGGTACTCATATTGATGAAACCGAGGGAATAGTCAGTTAAATCCTTAATAAAAATAAGAGATCCCATCGAAGCAACAAGATCAAAAGTAGCTTTAAGTAAATGCATGTAAGTGGTGACTGGGTGCCTTTGGAGGCATTACGAATATGATCCTTGAGGTGTTTGTGGTGACTCCGAGAGGGTTTTACATATATGTTTTGCAGGAGCTGCTAGAGAGCGGCATGTGTGGTGGTTTGAGAGACAAGGGAAGCAACTTCTGTAGAGAGACTGGAAAACAGAGTGTTGTATATCAGACGGTCCTAGCGACGCCAGGTTTTGTAGGCAGGGCTGAGTTGCAGTGACGGTGTGACAGAGGGGTTGCATATGGGGTGGGGTTAGGGACGGTGGTGGGAATGATAGTTTCAAAGGGTACAATGTTATAACCCAAGATTTGGTTATATTTTATTTCGTCACAAGTGGCCTTACACTATTGTATTTTGGATTTAGGACATGGACGTCCTTCTGATTAAAGACATGGGTAGAAGGGTCTTTCTTCCTTTCCATTTAAATTCTGGTGAGAATAACCTCTTATTATTTTAATTCTTTCCTTCTTAATTACTCTCACTTCTAATCACGTTCTCACGATCTCATTTACGCTCCTCTTCTCGCTCAGTTGGAAACCCTCAAACCTTCCTCTCTTCTCTCCTCAAAATCCCGTTCTGTTCAATCCCTTCGAGTTGGATGATTGTGGTGCACCTTCGAATTCTACTGTAGATTCTGCTCTACTGCGAGGTTCGGGTTGGGTTAAGGTAATCAACGTTGTTCATTCTTCGATTCTGAAATTGGAATGTTCTCCTTGTCTGAATCCTTTCTCTACAATCTGATTAGGAAGCCGATTGTGTTCCGTTTCCCCGTCGATTTCCTCTGCTATTGGTCTCCTCTGCGTTCGTGGTCGAATTCAGGTATGAATTGTGGGTTCGTCTGCGTTCACAGTTTTTGATTTGGGAGTGTGTTCTGATTACGGTTTGTTCTTCTCTGTTCTTTGATTGCTGTCGAATTCAGAGTTTGGGAATTGCGTTGCCTGACTGCGTTTGGATTAGTGTTGTGGTTTGGACTCTGCTGTTCAGATTGGAACTCCGTCTCTGCTAATTCGAGGTAGGTGGCTTATGGATTCAGCTTGTGTGTTCGGCCTTGGGGAGTTTCGTTCCGATTCTGCAATTGATTGTGTTCTGTCTTGGTATGGTGATTGCAACTGTCTGTTTGATGACGTTTTAATGCCACAAACCCCCAAGGTTGTTTTCTACAATTGTATGATGTTTTGACATTGTTTTAATGCCTCTGATTGTGTAAAAATCGTCTCTGTTCTCTGTGTTTTTCGGCGTGTCCGAACTTCTGTCCGACCGTTGAAGTTCAGACATGCCCTTCTGCACTTTAATTCTCTGAAGTTTTCGCTGTGTCCGAACTTCTGTCCGAGCTTTGAAGTTCGGACACAGCCTTCTACATTCTCTGTTTTTGGCTTCGACTTGTGTCCGAGCATTGATGTCCGGACACAAGTTCGGACTTTGCGCGTGTCTGATTTCCGAAGAACGTCCGAACATCTGTCCGATCTTTGATGTTCGGACACCTCTGTCTCTTCTACTGTTTTAAAGTTCGACCTGTGTCCGAACTTCGTAGTTCGGACACATGTTCGGACATCTGTCTGATTTCGACTTCTGAGTCTCGACTTGTGTCCGAACATTGATGTCCGGACACAAGTTCGGACATGGTACTGTTTTGACCATAACTTGCTCGTTTGAGCTCTGTTTTGACTTCCGTTCACGGGGTTGGATTCCCCTTCTGATTTCCAAGCCATCTATGTGCTTTCTGGTGCCTTTGGTGCACATATGCTTATCCGTATTTAAGCTTCTGTTTTGGGACCTAGTTATCTCTGTGTCTGAGCCTTTGGATGGCTGGTTTCGCTGTCTCGTAGCGCGCTATGTAGGATCCTTCTGTTCACGGGTGATGTTCCCCGTTCTGTTCACGGGTGTTTTCACCTGTTCTGCTTACGAGTGAGGTTTCCTCGTTCTGTTCACGAGCTTGTTGCTTGTTTTGTCTGTATGCTGTGATCGCTAGTGTCCCACTCTGTTTTCTGCTTCTGTCTGCTTCTGACTCTGTTTAGTCCTCTGTTGTATGGACTTTTGTTCTGTTGTCTGATATGCTTATGGGTTCCTTTGACTCCTTCTGATTTGACATTATTCTATAAAATGTTTTGAGCATGCTGGTTGATGAAGTTTGTCATCTACTGGGCATAGTTGTGTGCTCACTCCCCTACTTTATCTAACATTGCAGATTGATCAGCGAGGGTCACTTTGCAGCTCTGGAGTTTAGTCCATTTTGTTGTTTAGATTCTTTTGGAGACTTTGTATTTGAATTTGAGTCTTTGGGCCTCTTCAGTTGGCTCTGCTTTTGATATTCGTTTTGGTGGGTTCTGTTATTACTTTGGGATGTTACGACATCATTTTGGTTTATACTTTATTCAAGTATTCATTTGGGCCTTATTCGATTATCTGTTTAAGTCTGTCTATTAGAGCCTTGCGTTATTATGTAATAATACGCGGTGTGTAATACCCCTAACTCCTAGGCCAGTGTTTGGGGGTGTTACATTTAGTGGTATCAGAGCTCTGGGTTCTAATCTGCTAGGATTTTAAGTTAGCCAATCAGTCAGAAACGTCAGTGTTAGTGTCTGAGTCTAACTGCCTGCTGTTGGACTTTCAGAATGCCGCCAAGAAGAGCAACGAACCCTCCAGGAAATGTGGCTGATGTTGTTCAGCAGTTCATGACGCAGCTCATGCAGACCATGGCTGCAGGGGGTGGTCCAGCTGGAGGAGGACCAGCTGGCAGAGCAGGCCCAGCTGGGGCGGATGCTGGAGGCAGAAATGTGAAGGCGCTTCAGGAGTTCATGAAGCTGAAGCCACCATCGTTCGATGGGGCAGGAGACCCCCAGGAGGCCAGTCACTGGCTGTCAGGGGTGGAGGATTTGCTGCGTGTGATGGGCTCTAAGGAGGAGCAGAAGGTCGACTTTGCTACTTTCCTTTTTAAGGCCGAAGCCAAGGAGTGGTGGAGGTCAGTGATGGGGAGATTCCCACAGCCTTGGACGTGGGAGCAGTTCACTGGGGAGTTCAACAAACAGTTCTACCCCGATGTGTATAAGGATCAGCGTATCTTGGAGTATAACCGACTACGCCAGGGTTAGGATATGAGTGTGGAGGAGTACGTTAGGAAGTTCATCAGCCTGTCAAAGTTTGCACCTGAGCCTGACGAGCATAGGAAGGCCAGGAAGTTTGAGAGCGGCCTGAGGCCTGATATCCGTTCTGCTGTGACGCCTCTGCGTCACAAGACCTTCAGGGACGTAGCTGATGTCGCCCTGTTGGTAGAGGCTGACTTGAGAGGTCGCCAGTCTGGAGGGAAGGACCAGAAGAGGAAGCAGAGGTCCGACGAGAGCGACAGGAGGGATCAGTCTGCTCTCGAAGAAGCAGTCTACTGGAGACCGAGCTGGAGACCGCTCTGGGGACCGTTCGTGAGATAGAGGTGGTTCGTCTTCGTCAGCTCCCGCTCCGAAGTGCCAGGTCTGTGGCAAGTTTCACAGAGGTCAGGACTGCTACAGGAAGTCTGGAGCCTGCTTCAAGTGTAGGTCCATGGGGCATAGGATAGCTGACTGCCCTCAGGCCGAGAGGAGCAGGGTAGCTCTGGAGGTAGAGCTGGTGAGTCTGCTTCAGGGTCCAGAGATCGAGACCGGGCTGAGCAGAAGAAGCCCCAGGGCCAGGCCAGAGTGTACGCGATGGCTGGAGAGAGAGACCGATCGACTGACAGAGTTGTCACAGGTATTCTCCAGCTGTCTTCTCGTTCTGTTTTCTCTGCTTGTTTGACTCTGAAGCCACCCACTCTTTTATTTTGCTGAGTTAGTGGGTGAGCTCGGTTTGCCTGTTGTGCCTCTGGGTGTTGAGCTGTGTGTGCATAGTCCATTAGTTAGAGACTCTTCTATGCTTTTGAACTCTGTTTGTAAAGATAGTCCTGTGTTAGTCAGAGATAGGACTCTGTGTGCTAACCTCATCCCTATGGAGATGACTACTTTTGATGTGATCTTGGGCATGGATTGGCTTGCTGCGCACCATGCCCACATTGATTGTGCTGCTTCGAGAGTCACCTTTGAGGAGCCGGGTCAGCCCCGTCTAGTTGTAGCAGGGAATGGACTCCCATGCTCGCCGCCAGTGATTTCAGCCATGCAGGCGTTTCGTTTCCTGAGGAAAGGATGCCAGAGATATCTGTGCTACATCCCTGAGGTTCGCAAGGATGCGAAGTTGGAGGACATTCCAGTAGTCAGAGATTTCCCAGATGTGTTCCAGGATGATGTACCTGGGCTTCCCCCTGTCAGAGAGGTGGAGTTCTCGATCGAGCTCGCACCTGAGACTCAGCTGATTTCTAAGGCCTCATACCGAATGGCGCCTGCTGAGCTCAAGGAGTTGAAGGTCCAGTTGCAGGAGCTGTTGGACAAGGGCTTCATTCGCCCTAGTGTGTCGCCTTGGGGAGCGCCGGTGTTATTTGTTAAGAAGAAGGACGGTAGCATGCGTTTGTGCATTGACTACAGGGAGCTCAACAAGGTTACCATTAAGAATAGGTATCCTCTCCCGCGCATTGATGACTTGTTCGACCAGTTAGCAGGAGCTAAGGTGTTTTCGAAGATCGATCTGAGGTCCGGTTATCATCAGTTGAGGATTAAGGCAGACGATGTGCCTAAGTCCGCCTTCAGGACTCGTTATGGACATTACGAATTCCAGTGATGCCATTCGGTCTGACGAATGCGCCTTCTGTATTTATGGACATGATGAACCGGGTGTTCAAACCCTTTCTGGATCAGTTCGTCGTGGTATTTATAGATGACATCTTGGTGTATTCCAAGAGTGCTGAGGAGCACGAGGAGCATTTGAGGACTGTTCTCCAGACTCTGAGGGAGAAGGAGCTGTACGCGAAGCTGAAGAAGTGTGAGTTCTGGCTGGATCAGGTGGTATTCTTGGGACATGTGGTCTCTAAGGATGGTATCTCCGTGGATCCGGAGAAGGTTAGGGCTATTACTGAGTGGGCCAGGCCTACTAATGTTGGAGAGATTCGTAGCTTCCTTGGATTAGCGGCCTACTATCGTAAGTTTGTGGAGGGCTTCTCCAAGCTAGTGATCCCTTTGACTCGTCTACTGCAGAAGGATGTGAAGTTCGAGTGGAGTGAGGCATGTGAGTTGTGTTTTCAGGAGCTGTAGAGGAGGTTGACATCTGCGCCGATTCTGACCCTTCCAGAGGGTAATGAGGGTCTGGAGGTTTTCTGTGATGCGTCCCATAAGGGACTTGGGTGTGTGCTGATGCAGCATGGGAAGGTAGTAGCATATGGCTCTCGTCAGTTGAAGCCATATGAGAAGAACTATCCGACCCATGATCTGGAGTTAGCTGTTGTGGTGTTTGCGTTGAAAATTTGGAGGCATTACCTCTATGGAGCTGCGTGCAAGGTGTATACGGACCACAAGAGCCTTAAGTATCTGTTCACTCAGAAGGAGTTGAACTTGAGGCAGAGGAGGTGGCTGGAGCTGCTACACGACTATGATTTGGAGATCCTCTACCATCCGGGTAGGGCGAATGTAGTTGCTGATGCGCTCAGTAGGAGGGGTCCGTCTGGGACCGTTGGTGCTTTGTCTGGTGTGCAGAGGTCTGCTCTCGAGTTTCAAGCGTATGTGTCTGGTCGTCGTTCAGAGAGGTCTGGGATGTTGGCAGCGTTGCAGATTCAGCCTACCTTGATCGACCGGATCAAGGCCAGTCAGGAGCTCGACGTCGGTCTGTGTAAGATCAGAGAGAGTTTGTCTGCTGGTCAGGAGTCCGAGTTCAGAGTTTCAGAGGATGGTTGTCTGAGATTCAGAGACCGTGTCTGTGTGCCTGCCGATGACGCCTTGAGGTGGGAGATTATGCAGGAGGCTCATGGAGCTCCATACTCGGTACACCCAGGAGGTGTGAAGATGTACCGGGATCTACGTGAGACATTCTGGTGGAGTAATATGAAGAGGGACATCTCTGACTTTGTATCCAGATGTAGGACCTGTCAGCAGGTCAAGGCAGAGCATCAGAGACCAGCTGGTTTGCTTCAGCCTCTTCCCGTTCCGGAGTGGAAGTGGGAAAGCGTCGGTATGGACTTCGTCATGGGACTGCCTAAGACTCCGAGGGGCTTTGATGCAGTTTGGGTTATCGTGGACCGGCTCACGAAGAGCGCCCACTTCTTGCCTGTCAAGAAGACTTTCAGTTTGCACCGCTTGGCTCAGCTATATGTGGATGAGATAGTACGTCTGCACGGAGTTCCAGCTTCGATAGTGTCTGACAGAGATCCGAGGTTCGTGTCCAGATTTTGGCAGAGTTTGCATCAGGCTTTGGGGACGAAGTTGTCTTTCAGTTCAGCTTACCATCCTCAGTCAGATGGTCAGACAGAGAGAACGAATCAGGTCCTTGAGGACATGCTCAGAGCATGTGTGTTGGACTTCGGGGGCAGCTGGGATCAGCACGTTGCATTGATAGAGTTTGCTTATAATAACAGCTTCCAGACTAGTATCGGGATGGCTCCGTTTGAGGCCTTGTATGGCAGGAGATGCAGGTCACCCATCTGTTGGGACGACCTGAAGGAGAGAGCCGTGATTGGTCCAGACTTGGTTCAGGATGCTGTGGGCAAGATTCAGTCTATTAGAGCGCTTGCTTGTGGCTCAGAGTCGTCAGAAGAGTTACGCCGATCAGAGGAGACGACCTCTTGAGTTTGAGGTGGGCGACCATGTGTATCTGAAGGTTTCTCCAGTTCGAGGAGTTGTCCGGTTTGGGAAGAGAGGCAAGCTTAGCCCTCGCTTCGTGGGTCCTTTTGAGATCCTGGAGAGGATCGGACCGGTTGCCTACCGTCTAGCTTTGCCACCGTCGTTGGCTGGTGTCCACTGTGTGTTCCATGTGTCTATGCTGAGGAAGTATATTCCGGACCCGTCGCATGTGATTGACTTCAGTCCGCTTCAGTTGAGGGAGGACTTCACGTTCGAGGCGGTTCCTTCGAGGATCCTAGCCCGAGATGTTCGCAAGCTCAGGAGTAAGACCATGTCCTTGGTGAAGGTGCAGTGGTCGGGTCAGTCAGAGGAGGAGGCGACCTGGGAGGTCGAAAGCGAAGTGCGCTCCAAGTTTCCCGCCCTTTTCGAGCAGTAGGTATGTTTTAATTTCGAGGACGAAATTCTTTTAAGGGGGAGGTGATGTTATAACCCAAGATTTGGCTATATTTTATTTCGTCACAAGTGGCCTTACACTATTGTATTTTGGATTTAGGACATGGACGTCCCTCTGATTAAAGACATGGGTAGAAGGGTCTTTCTTCCTTTCCATTTAAATTCTGGTGAGAATAACCTCTTATTATTTTAATTCTTTCCTTCTTAATTACTCTCACTTCTAATCACGTTCTCACGATCTCATTTACGCTCCTCTTCTCGCTCAGTTGGAAACCCTCAAACCTTCCTCTCTTCTCTCTCTCAAAATCCCGTTCTGTTCAATCCCTTCGAATTGGCTGATTGTGGTGCACCTTCGAGTTCTACTGTAGATTCTGCTCTACTGTGAGGTTCGGGTTGGGTTAAGGTAATCAACGTTGTTCATTCTTCGATTCTGAAATTGGAATGTTCTCCTTGTCTGAATCCTTTCTCTACAATCTGATTAGGAAGCCGATTGTGTTCCGTTTCCCCGTCGATTTCCTCTGCTGTTGGTCTCCTCTGCGTTCGTGGTCGAATTCAGGTATGAATTGTGGGTTCGTCTGCGTTGACAGTTTCTGATTTGGGAGTGTGTTCTGATTATGGTTTGTTCTTCGGTCTGTTCTTTGATTGCTGTCGAATTCAGAGTTTGGGAATTGCGTTGCCTGACTGCGTTTGGATTAGTGCTGTGGTTTGGACTCTGCTGTTCAGATTGGAACTCTGTCTCTGCTAATTCGAGGTAGGTGGCTTATGGGTTCAGCTTGTGTGTTCGGCCTTGGGGAGTTTCGTTCCGATTCTGCAATTGATTGTGTTCTGTCTTGGTATGGTGATTGCAACTGTCTGTTTGATGACGTTTTAATGCCACAAACCCCCAAGGTTGTTTTCTACAATTGTATGATGTTTTGACATTGTTTTAATGCCTCTGATTGTGTAAAAATCGCCTCTGTTCTCTGTGTTTTTCGGCGTGTCCGAACTTCTGTCCGACCGTTGAAGTTCGGACATGCCCTTCTGCGCTTTAATTCTCTGAAGTTTTCGCTGTGTCTGAACTTCTGTCCGAGCTTTGAAGTTCGGACACAGCCTTCTGCATTCTCTGTTTTTGGCTTCGACTTGTGTCCGAGCATTGATGTCCGGACACAAGTTCGGACTTTGCGCGTGTCTGATTTCCGAAGAACGTCCGAACATCTGTCCGACCTTTGATGTTCGGACACCTCTGTCTCTTCTACTGTTTTAAAGTTCGACCTGTGTCCGAACTTCGTAGTTCGGACACATGTTCGGACATCTGTCTGATTTCGACTTCTGAGTCTCGACTTGTGTCCGAACATTGATGTCCGGACACAAGTTCGGACATGGTACTGTTTTGACCATAACTTGCTCGTTTGAGCTCTGTTTTGACTTCCGTTCGCGGGGTTGGATTCCCCTTCTGATTTCCAAGCCATCTATGTGTTTTCTGGTGCCTTTGGTGCACATATGCTTATCTGTATTTAAGCTTCTGTTTTGGGACCTAGTTATCTCTGTGTCTGAGCCTTTGGATGGCTGGTTTCGCTGTCTCGTAGCGCGCTATGTAGGATCCTTCTGTTCACGGGTGATGTTCCCCGTTCTGTTCACGGGTGTTTTCACCTGTTCTGTTTACGAGTGAGGTTTCCTCGTTCTGTTCACGAGCTTGTTGCTTGTTCTGTCTGTATGCTGTGATCGCTAGTGTCCCACTCTGTTTTCTGCTTCTGTCTGCTTCTGACTCTGTTTAGTCCTCTATTGTATGGACTTCTGTTCTGTTGTCTGATATGCTTATGGGTTCCTTTGACTCCTTCTGATTTGACATTATTCTATAAAATGTTTTGAGCATGCTGGTTGATGAAGTTTGTCATCTACTGGGCATAGTTGTGTGTTCATTCCCCTACTTTATCTAACATTGCAGATTGATCAGCGAGGGTCACTTTGCAGCTCTGGAGTTTAGTCTGTTTTGTTGTTTATATTCTTTTGGAGACTTTGTATTTGAATTTGAGCCTTTGGGCCTCTTCAGTTGGCTCTGCTTTTGATATTCGTTTTGGTGGGTTCTGTTATTACTTTGGGATGTTACGACATCATTTTGGTTTATACTTTATTCAAGTATTCATTTGGGCCTTATTCAATTATCTGTTTAAGTCTGTCTATTAGAGCCTTGCGTTATTATGTAATAATACGCGGCGTGTAATACCCCTATCTCCTAGGCCAGTGTTTGGGGGTGTTACATACAATGTCAGTGTCATCGATGTAGTGGAGGAGGCCATGGGGGATACGTTGTGGGGAGTAGTTTGGTGAGATGGGCAAGAGTTATAAGGAAAGGCTTGTCAGACCCATGAGGATTGAAGAGGGTGAAGTTGGTCTCAGCCATGGACGCGTAAAGATATGGAGCGAAAGGAAGAAGAGGGGAGGAATCGACGTTCCAGAGAGGATCAAAGAAGGCTGACGATTGATACCATATAAGAGATAAAGTTTTGAATAAAACTATATTGATGATTTACATAAGCGTATAATACATGTATATATACTGATTGAAAAACTAAATGTTGAGATAATTAGGCTAACTGTCCTAGAAACTCTCCACTTGAACGTTAGATTGAGATAAGACTTAAGAATAGGTCAATTGGTAAAATAAAATTAATTAGTAAATAATATTAATTATTCTTATCATTGGATCAAGGAGGGGATTAGATTATTGATGAGCATTTTCCACTTCCCAAAAATAATGAGCTGAAAGGTTTCGCTTGTGTTATCGAGGCAGATAAGTTGGCTCCTGGGTACAGGCTTTCCAATAATTGATTCATTATCCATCGGTTTGCATGGGGAGGGTTGTCGATGGTAAGGCTCTAGTTGGCTTTCGTTTGGTATTGTTGTTCCCTCAGGTTCCGGTTCAACAATTGGTGAGTGTAAAGAATTTTGGTGAAAACGTTCTGTCAATTTCTCAGACCAAAATTCAACTACCCCAATTTTGTAACTTTATTCACCAACATTCACAGTTTCCTCCTGGTTAATGATCTTCATGATCTTGGTTTCAATGTGGACATAAGCTTCAGGGAACACTAGCATTTTAGCCATGTCGTTTTCAATTGCGAGAATTCAACGAATTTCTCAGCTATACACACTACAAGAAAAAGGTGTTTTAGCTACTGATGAATTGCTAATACACCTATATTGGTATCTTAATTGGAAATTTTTTACTGATTTTAATGTTATTAACAAAGTGCTTGCTTTTGTGCTACCACAACGACAATGGTAGCTAAATGTCTACCGCCTTACAAGATTACTACCATCAATAGTAGCTATTTTATTTTTCATTCTGGTAGTTTTAGTAAAAGTAATTTTGCTACCAATATCGGTAGCTAAATTAATGAATTGCTACTACTTGGTTGATGCTAATTCAATCGTGGTTGCTATTATGCTATTATTTGAGCAACGGCAGTGAAAAGATTCTAATCAATAGCTAACTAGCTACTATCTTAAAAGTTGCTACGACTATGTAGATAAGCGAAATTATGAAATTGCTACTAACACTTGATTGTGGTTGCTGTTTTACTACCATTTTGGCTATGATAGCAAATATTTAACAAGTAGCTAAAATGCTACTATCTTAAGTTTCAAAATTGCTACCGATTAATAATGCTGATGAAATTTCAGTTGATATTGTGCTAAAATATAAGAAATGATAGCTAATATTCGTAAGCATTAATAAAATTATTATTTTTTATACCCTACACGTGTGATTACTATATAATTCAGAATACTAACCTATATTGCTACTGTCATAGTGGATATATTATCTTCTCATATAAATATTTTATTTTTTTATAGTTTTTTCAATATAATACATTTAGTATATTTTACTTCTTACCTTTAGCTATCGAAATTTTAAAAAGAACTTTAAGTAAACAAAAAATTTCTAATTCGTGAAAATTAATTTAAAACTACATACCACTACAATAATTTATTTATCATATAAGATATATATAACATAATATATTTTTGATACTTAGAATATTTTTAATTTTAAAAGTATCACATGTATTAATAAAATATAAAATAAAGTACATATAACAATAATTTAAACTAGTACATATGTTGGTTAAAAGTTACAAAATTAATATAAATTAGTTGTCAAAATTCAAATGAGTAAATGATACTATATATGTATATAAATTTTAAATTTTGTGCAGTTTTTATACATTTTACTATATAATTATTTTAATTTACAAAAATAACATAAATAACATAAATATAAAAATACAATAAATAAAAAAATTTAAATTAGTTGACGTGAAAATTTTCAAAATAAATACAAACTATATATATAAAATAAAAATGTTGAAATTTTTTGTAAATGGTATATATATGTTTATTTTTTAAATTTTATACAATTTAAAGCCAACATATACTTTTATTTTTATTATTTTGACTGTACAATGAGCTCATGACCATCATTCATAGAACCGCCAAACTTTGGTGGCAAATGAACAAAACCAGTAGCCCGTTATATTTGGCTACCAATTTCACTATTATCGCTAGCAATTGTGTCAGTAGCAATCTAACCTTTTTCTTGTAGTGACGGTGGATGTTTTCTTCACACCATGCATTGATCGGCATTCCCCTTATTGTGACGCTTGTGATTCTAGATTCTAGTTGGTCGTCATGATTCCACTTGCTGAAGAGGCTTGAAGCGAAGTTGAAGGTCACGATGTATTTGTCCCTAGAGAGGGAGATAACGTTCTCAATTTCTCTACTTCAAAATTTTTAAATTTGAGTGCAATCCTTAATGTTGGTTTGAATTCTAGAGTGGATTATAGCACTTCTGCTAAAAGTTTCGAGCATTACGCTTGATTCCTGGGATCTATCTCTATTTGAGTAACGTTTGGCTTTTCATTTTCTTTTTGCGGGGTGTTGTTTGCACCGGAAGAATCCCCTCTGGTCTAGACATGTGGCAGGGGTTAGACTTGGGTTGCCTAACTTGGCATGCTTGGGGAATTGGTTTTCTTCTTGGTTTCGCTAGTTCCATAATGAGCTCATGACCATCATTCATCGAACCGTCAAACTTTGGTAGCAAATGAACAAAAGTGGTAGCCCGTTCTATTTGGCTACCAGTTTCACTATTATCGCTACCAATTATGTCAGTAGCAATCTAACCTTTTTCTTGTAGTGACGGTGAATGTTTTCTTCACACCATGCATTGACCGGCATTCCCCTTATTACGATGCTTGTGATTCTAGATTCTGGTTGGTCGTCATGATTCCCCTTGCTAAAGAGGCTTGAAGCGAAGTTGAAGGTCACGATGTATTTGTGCCTAGAGAGGGAGATAACGTTCTCAATTTATCTACTCCAAAATTTTAATTTTGAGTGCATTTCCTTAATGTTGGTTTGAATTCTGGAGTGGATTATAGCACTTCTATTTAAAGCTTCGAGCATATGCTTGATTCCTGGAGATCTATCTCTATTTGAGTAACGTTTGGCTTTTCATTTTCTTCTTGCGGGGTGCTGTTTGCACCGGAAGAATCCCCTTTAGTCTAGACATGCGGCGGGGGGTTAGACTTGGGTTTCCTGACTTGCCATGCTAGGGGTACTGGTTTTCTTCTCGCCTTTCGCTGGTTCCACAATGAGCTCATGACCATCATTCATCGAACCGTTAACAACAGCAATATCTTTTTTAGCTTCCTCCCCTTCACGGAACTCTACAAACACATATATGGTCTGAAAAAATTAGGCAAGGGGTCTTTGGGCATTCTAATGCCTACTATTCTTCCATGGGGGCTGAACAATTTCCATAGAATTCCAACTCTAGTTTCTGGGTTAAGATTATCAATAAAAACAGTAGCTTGGAGTTCTTTCGTGTATGACATGGTGCAAATATTTGAAGAGCAGTTGGGAGTTTTGAGTTGGAGTTTGACGTAGATTGGAGGGTTTAGCAGTAATGGCGGTGTTTGCAGAGCGGTTTTGAGGTTTTAGCAAAGGTGGCCGAGGCATGGTTCAGTTGAGCAATTGATCGAACACCTGATTTTCATCAGGAGTGCACCTCACAATCAGCTAGCGAGGGTCCTTGTGTCTTGCTACATACCAGTAAATGTTCTCGAAGAGCAGGCGTGCAAAAGGGGCAAATTAATTAACCCTGCAATAGAAAACAATGGATCCAACAGAAATCACCCAAAGAAGTTGGAGCAGAGAGCACGCCACCCCTTTAATGCCTGCAACTTGCATTGGTTTAATTGGGATGCTTTAACAGTATACCAAAAAACTTATTTTCAAACTGAACTTCTTCTAATTCTACTAGTTGGTGTCCATCGCTACATTCTCGGAAACTTCACTGAGGAATATGAAATTCCTTTCGCATAGAGGCGGCTCCATCGTTCGATTTTATGGGCGAGAGGCAATCATTTGAAAGAGAGAGTATGAGAAGCAGAGGATGATCGAGCTGACTTTGTATCACATGTTGAGAGTTATTAGAGCTAGTAATTGAACCTTATTACACACTTTTTGAGTCAATCAAGAATTATTGTCAAATATTTAAAGATAGTAGTAAAAAAGAGCATGAGAACAAGTCAACTTGTAACACCCCTACTATTAATACAGTCATTAACGTCCAATCTCCTTACTCATCAGATACTCGCAGCGGATATATACTTACATACAATGGGTGATACAATGCCGTTAGTCACCCACGTGACTAACAAGGCTACTGATTCTACATACAGCATCGGTCTGATGGACCGGAATCCTGAGTACTACAAATCTACAATATATTCTCCACTTACCAATTACTACCACAATCTGCATTCAATACAATACTCCAAGTACCATACAATATAATCTACATACCGAGTTTACTAGGTTCCTTATACAAGTATAAGACCTCTTCAAGTTCATACATACTCACTAAGAGACTACTTACTACCCATTCCTCGCTACTACATTACTTTCTAAATACAAGGGGTGTGCTAGTTAATACACCTCTACATTCTGCTACTACTATCCAATGTAGTCGCCGGTCTCGTGCCTTGACCACATTCGCTTCGGGTACCTGCACACTAAAAAAATGTCCCCCGAAGGGGTCAGCTTTCGCCAAGCATGATAACCGCATACCCCGCGTACTAGTGAGGGTACGCCGACCACTTGGTCGAATACATGCGGTTCATTTTCATACAACATACATGCATACATGCTCTTATACACAATACATGAATACTTACGCAAGCATACACACATACACTTCATTACATACATGGAGTACAATATAACCATCAAATACATACTTACCTTCTTCCGAATACATATACCCAATACATACACCATTTACAATACGGGTTAGCTCCATTGGTCCACCCGGGTTAATCGGGTGGAGATTACTCTTTTACTCATTACTTCATACATACGCATACATACTCATTCTCATACTCATACATACTTACTTACTCTTACTCTTACTCATGTTAAGTCGTCGGGACCTCCGGCCCGGGGACTACTCCGTCCCACCACCGGGATTTACTTGGTTCACTAATCCAGGATGCTACCCACTTAAGGGATTTGGGCCGTGGACCAGCTTACGAACCAGGAATCGGATCCAACCTCTTGTGTCTCCTCATCCTCACGCGTGGCCGAAGCTATATCGGACTTGTACTCATTCCAATTTACTCACTTAAGTTAGGAGTTAGCTAGTTAGGAATTAGCACAAGTCAACATTCAAGCCACAATAGTACAGTACAAGCTCATATACACATCCATACGAAATACAGTGCAACATTCAAGTACACTACAAAATACAATACACATCATCATCATCCATATGTTTCATGAATTATACAAACTATTGTTCAAGACAAATATCAAGAACAATGTAAACAAGCACAAGTAAGTGCAATATAACCCGGTTCGTGCATTTATCTTATTAGGTGGTCAAATAAGCACACAAATCGGGGTAACCAGATTAGGATACAGGGCATGAAGAAATCATACCTTTCACCGTTGTACTTGTATCCCAACGTTCCTCCGGTATTCACAATTCAAATCCTATGATATGCATACATTCAAACGATTAATCTAACTATTATTACTTAATTCGTACTCACTATGTCCTCACACTTCTTATACTTACACATTACTTATTTACTTTTCTTTACCTTAAGTTTTACTTTCTTACTTAACTTAGGTTTACTTTCTTACATGTACATGTATATGTGGATGTACATATATACATATATATATGTATATATATATATATATATATATATACATATATATATATGTATATATATATATATATATATATATATATATATATATATATATATATATATATATACTTATTATCATCCTTTTTTTTTTGTCAGGACCGGACTTGCGACCGACCTTGCAAGTCCGGTCCATTCCAGTAGCTCAGGTTACGGAAATTTTTCTGGCCGACCGGACTTGCATGTCCGGTCGCAAGTCCGGTCCATTCCAGTAGCTCGGTTACGGAAATTTTTCTGGCCGACCGGACTTGCATGTCCG
Source organism: Limonium bicolor (assembly GCA_023374045.1). Classification (NCBI taxonomy): domain Eukaryota; kingdom Viridiplantae; phylum Streptophyta; class Magnoliopsida; order Caryophyllales; family Plumbaginaceae; genus Limonium; species Limonium bicolor. The sequence goes on from CM041777.1 coordinate 446,694,854, forward strand.
GTCGCAAGTCCGGTCCATTCCAGTAGGTTTCATCGGGAAATTTTTCTGGTCCGACCGGACTTGCAAGTCCGGTCGATTCCAGTAACATCCTGACGGGAAAATTTTCAGCTCGACCGGACTTGCAAGTCCGGTCGCAAGTCCGGTCCAGCCCAGTATTTGCATTTTAATTTCTGTTTTCAGTCCTCTCTTTCACCCATTACTTCCCCATTGTTCCTACACTTAATCCCACATGTTATAACACTAATTAAACCTCCCAATACTCCTTAGTTCATTCACCAAATCCATTACTAAATCCATTAAACAACTTACACAATGCCTTACTTCCTTTCAACACTTACAATAGTTTCTCCAAGTAGTTTTTGCTACAGATTTTGGGTTCTTATTTCCTCCATACATAGTTCCCTCTCCTAATGCCATCCTACCATTCCAATTCATTTCCAAGCAACTACAATATCTATACCCAAGTCCAACCCTCCATTTCACCAAATCTTGTGCACTCATTCCTCCTAGTTTCCACAATGCACTTAGATACTTTTTGCTACAGATTTTGTCATTTACACTCCTCTTCTATATCTCCCTCTTCTATCGACATTTCTAACATCCCTAATGCATTTAGAATACATTACCCATCTCTCTCAACTTACCCTCTATTTTCCTTAATCAAAATCTGTTACACATACACACCTTAGTCACCTAGTTTCTAACACACTAAGTGTTCCATTCCTAGGTAAATTTTGCCATAGTCTCCCTTGTATCGTTATACACTCACCACATTGTTTTTCATCCATACCTATATTATCTCACCTGTTTTCAACAACCAAAATATACAAGCTCCCATGTACATTACCAATACTAAAACAACACTTAAAAATTCCTGCACTTAATAGCTCATTCCCAATCTGTTTTGACAAGTTTCAAAATGTCTTTTAAAGGTTTCAAAACACTTATTTCTTCTACACATTACACTACAAATACATCACATTTCACCATACACATTTTCATTTCCAAACTCTGTTACACATTCATTTACAAAGCTACTCAAAGGTGAGCATAATTTACCTTCTTCCTCTTCTAGTTTCTTTCTCTCCTTCCTTGCTTCTTCTTTCCTCTTCCTCTCCTCTTCTCACCGGTTTGTAAACCATTTCAAACACTACAACCCATTCACATATACATTTCAATACACCATTTTAATACTAAAACTAACCCTAACCATTATGTAAGTTCTAATATAGGTTTTAGGGTTTAGAAAATTTATTACCTTCCAAGGGTGCAAGTGTTGTTTGGAGTGGTTCAAGGACAAGATTTACAACTCCTTCAACAAGCCAAAATCGGCTACACACACAAGGAGTAACAAGGCTTTAGTTCACATTTTCGTTTTGCCCACAAGGCTAGAAAAACGATGGAGTTTAAAAGAGATTTTTACCTCAAAAGAACAAGGAGACCAAGGTGGCTCTAATGGTGGTCTTGAAACTCCAAATGGGGTATACCCATAAAAACGAAATTGCTTGTTTTCAAGTTTTGGAAAGATAGAAATGTAGCTCTTGAGGAGAGGATTCCAATGGTGTAAGTTTTGTAATTTTTGGAAGAGTGTGGAGGGAGTTACAAAGGAGAGAAGATAGAGTTTGTGGGTGTTTCTTATTTCTCCATGGATGTCGATTTGGAGAAGGGAGGAAATAGAGAGGAGATGGGGGCCTGTACGTGGAGAAGGAAATGAGTGGGGGAGAGAGTGTGAGAGAGTGGGGGTAAAGTAATAAAGTAGAAGTAGTAGTTTATTATTTTTGTTTGTTTGTGAGTAAAAGGAGAGTAAAGAGAGAGTGTGAGGAGGGGCCAAAATCGGACAGCCCACACACACACATAACACTCTTACTTTTTATTTTTAAAGTGGACACATAGGTTTGTGTTATTTATACTTCTACCCCACAACTTACCGTTTTTGACAGTTTTTACTAATCTCTCGTTTTATTGATTTTATTGGTCCTATAGCTTCACTAATATTTATTAATGAATATTTAGTTGACTAAAATTGTTACGAGTCTATTTGACCCGCTTAAAGACACGTTTTCCCCTTACCTCGAAAAACGTGCTTTAAGGTTCGTTAGTGATTTTAATCCATTTTAAGGATCCGTTTTCTTCGGGATTTGTTCCCTCATATTTATTTAGACTTAATTAAGCCTTTAGAATCCTTATAATACGCTAACCGAGGTCTCATACCTCTTATGGTTATTTAACGCTTATCTAGTGTTTTTCGCTTTTTAAGCATTTCTTCATTTCTTTTGGATTTATTTTTCCTTACCAATATTACTTAGGCGTCATTGGCCTTTAATTACGTATTAGATTAATCTTAATCCCTATATTTAAGTTCGGGGTATTTCAATCTACCCCCCTTAAGAACTTTGTCCTCAAAGTTGTTCGCGGTTATGGGATTTCTATACTTACTCATTTATACTTGCCTAATACCGAAGCCATACATTCCTCCTCCTTACCATTCCCAAATTCATTACTCAATGTTTCTCCTTTCCATACCATACCAATGTACAATTAATTACTCCAATCCATGTTACTATCTACCGTCCGGTTCCTCATTACAAACTTTATACATACATACAGTGCAAAGCTATCCTCAAAGCAATGCAATACACATCACAATCCCGTAGGCACTCGGGTCATCTCGACACAGGACTCCTCTATGTCCTGTTGCCTTTGGAATATACGACATACTACACTACTACTTCTCCGGTACACACTTCTAGCAGATCCTCATTCTCCATACTAAAGGAAATTTCTCACTACTACCAATTAAATTTTCCTAAAACATACGACTCCAATTCCAATTTATATTCATTACTTCTATCCTATGTGATTCTTGTGACCACTTAAGGGGAGCTTCAAGAATCATTCGACCCTGATGTGATCAGCATCAGTGTTGAACTATCTTTCCACCCCAATTTGTGTTCGGTTTCCCTTGATCTGATCAGGATCAAGTTCGACTTCCCACTCAGTTTCAAACAAGCAAATAATTCAATCATTTCATGTTTTATCTTTTTACTCTTCCTAGTCATTCATACATCTCCAAAGGATGGAATCAGTCCATCAATCATCCTCACTCTATTTCCCAAATGCTTTACTCCATGGTTAATCCTAATGCTCATTTCCTCAACCTTCACTACTTCACCCATTACTCACCATCATATCCTATTCTAACTACGGAATTACACTTATAAGATTTAGTTGGCTTCAATTGTTTCACATATTTTACTTACGATCCACTACTCATAAACTTCATTCATCTACTATCCTCATTCATTTCGTACTACTTCTTCAAGGTTACAATACTTGTGGAGCTCCGTCCACTACTCATTACTTTTCTTTTACTAATACTCTTACACTGGTGTTACAAGATAGGTATTCCTCCTATGGTATTTGCATGTTAATGCTAGTTACCATAATTCAATATGAATGAGTACTTATGTTTGTTTAACATAGTACCATCATCGATTTGATTCTCATTTGTGCTATGCACATTACAGTTTAAGTGTTTTATTCGCAAAACTTGCATTAAGCGGTTTTCGCTCTACCCCCCTTAAAAGGGATTACGCCCACGTAATCTACCATATTTTATTATTATTAACTTTGGTTTAATCAGTCTGGGCAACTGAAGCGTTTAGCTTCACTACCGTATACTATGCAATATGCTCTGGTCAAAGGGATCTTAACCATACCAATGGTTTAGTCTTTGCACCAAGGATTTCTATATGAGTTTATTTAACTCATCCTTAATTCGGTTCTAGCCTATTAGGCTTCAAGGCATTAATAGCCATTTGCTATACTTACTAGCTGGGGCCCACTAGCTTCTGCTGCGCGACCCTGATAACTCGGGTTATTTACCCTTCGTGCTATCCTTAATGTACTATGCATCACCTTTTATCCGTCTATTATGGGCATAAGGTTTATTAAACAAATGCGGTATTCTTTTACCGCCTTTTTAACTCAACGAGTTTAGATTATAACCAGCTCCTGGTAATCTATTATACATACTATCTGTACTCTCACGATTATTCGTTAAGTCTTCCAACTTATTGTTGGCGAGGCTAAGCCACTATTTAGTTATAGTGCTTCCTCTGCTGTCAACTTCTGGATTACACCAGTTCTTCTGGTTCAGTACAAGTGTTCTTTACTTGTATGACCTTGCATTGATGTGTCGGTCCTAGTGACTTCTTAAGTCTCCTTTCACCCTTATTCCAATGGAATTCACTTTGTGATTGTTAGTGTATTGTACACTCTTCGTGCTTCTTTGGCCTTAGGCGCACGGTTTGTTGCTAAGCTTGCTTAACTGGCTAGTGCCATGTTTGTTGGTGAAAGAAAGGTTTACTACGGTTTACATCTCCATATCCCTAGCCATCCCATTAGATCATTAGCTGCACAAGTGCAATACCAAAACACTCAGTCATACAGAGTGCAGAGGCGTAAACGCTTGACAGTAAGTCACTTATGTGATAGGAAGAATATTTCTGTGTGTCATCTCATACTTATACTCCGTGTTATTGCTTAGCTACTCCCTCATAGCGGTCGCTTGTTGCGCACCGTGTTCTTACTCACTGTACAACATTGTCTTTACTGTTTCTGTTACTGTGATAGTTTCTCTTTACTCATTGCCATGTCATTGGCACCATTTCCTTATGGTGTGTACACTGAGGGTTTCCCCTGTTCGTGTATGACGGTTGTCGTAGCATACCGCAATATTATTATCTTCCCATTGTGGGGATGTTTTATTTCAATTTAGGTTTCATGTGTAGGTTAGCTTACCTCACATTTTATCATCATTTATGATATAATTTACCAAGTATCTTGGTTGATAACGGATGAAGTAATTTATCGGGTTACAAGCTCTCTTGAGCGCTGGTCATTCATGGTTTTCAATGTGTATTCACATTGATTGTTTTGACAATTACTGTCTTTCCAGTGCTGGGCACTAATGATAGGCTCTAGCTGTGTAGTTTACTCTGTCATTGATAATGAAAGTTCTTGTTGAGGGGTTGTCTCCACTCATAGGTCTCATGACAAGGTTATTATATTGAGTATTTATGTAATGGTTCACCTCATGCTTGGGTGCATGAGGAGTATACTTATTCCCTTAAGTCGTAATGGTTTGGAAATCTCATTTCCTGATTCCATCGCCTCTTGGCAATATCTATATGCGTAGGCTTTACTGTTATAATAGATGGAGACCTTTCTAAGGATTCACATCTCACCACCTTGGTGGTCTTCGGTTGACGAGGGGTACCTTCCCTTCGGTTTCTCGTGGTGTCCAAGTGTGGGCTAGGCCAATGTTGGCATTATCATGATTCTTATGCCTCTGTGTACATTGCTACAGAAGGCATGAGGGGTATTTAACTCCGTCAACTGTATACTAGACTGGTGCTCTAGTGACAGTGACACTGAGGTGGCCATTACTACAAGCCACTCAGGATGTTGGGTTGGATTTATGGTCCAGTTGTTGATTTCTTGTCGTATGAGGCATATATTTTGTAGGTCTTGTTAACAATTGGTGCCGGTTTTGCAACCGTTTAAGTTTATATAACGTTTGGTTTACGACTTCTGAGCCGTATTGCTGCAAGCTATGCTCTTTGCAAGCTGCTTATACATGTTTCCACTCCACGTATCCGTCATAGGTTGGGGTATTATTGGGCTCCATGGTAAGTCGTGACATCACGCTTCCGTTCATAGGAGACCCTTTAGGTAATCTAATGTTAATAGGTGCCTCTCAATCTTAGGGCATTTCCTGTTAAGTGAAATCCCTTCGGTGTTCTAACCGAGTGTTCATTTTAACTCTCGTGCTTTTATCATGTCGCTGTTGTTCGACTGTTGTAACGCAGACACTCTTCAAGGATTGCTCCTGAGTGTTGTTGAAGCATGCCGTTACATCCGGCTAATGTTGATGACATGTTGTCCACTGTGTCTTCTTGTGGTGTTGTGTTTGAGTTGTCCCTTTTTGGGTTGTAACGTCTCCCGTTCTTGGGTAGACTGTTTACACTTGCTCCTAGTCTTAGGACTAGGTTTGATATCCCCTTCAATGATGGAGTATACTTGTGGTAATCTTGGGGTTGCTCTTGGGAATTCTGTCCCGTTTGTTGAGCATTGTTAGGTTCACATTAGGCATTCGCCTTCATGTGTTTAGGCTGGGCATTCCATCCAGCTGTCAGGTATTGTTTGGCGTCCTCGAGACGTGTCCAATGTCTATATTTACTAGTCTGTGCGTTTTGCACTTCCCTTCATTCCACATCTTCAGATGGATTCTCTGAGTTCCTTGATACTCGGTCGTCTGAGGTGTCCAGTTGTTCTGGTTTGAACTCACTGATGGTCCGTAGAACGGAGCTGACTACTTCCCGTGTTCGTACACTACATGTATACATACGTGGGGTACCATGCTGATACGTTACCACTTACCCGACTACGTGTCAGGCCCGCAAGCTCCTTCGGAGTGCGGTTGTCCCACATCCCGTAATTGGGTACACTTGTAGTGTTCGTCACACGCCTAGGTGAAGTATTCTGTCAACTCCTCTTGTATCATTCTATGATACTCACCGTAATGCTGTTGGTCTGGTTTTAAAATCCAAGGTTTTTAAAAGAAGGTTGTGGTTTGAAAAGAAAATTTTGGGTTTTAAAACAATGGTTCGGTGTTAAAAGAAATCTCTCATGGCATAGCCATGTTTGAGGTCTTGACCAAGTCTAGCCTCCGCTGACTGGTATGCTCTAAGTACAGTGGTCGGGCTGTTAGGCCTTTCCAGGTTCCATTCCTTCAGTTTTAGGATGTTTGATCCTGTGGTTGTTTCGTTACTGTCACCGTACATTACTATGTACTTGTGACGTGTTAGTGTTCCCTTACATATCTCTGTCTTTACTGCACTTGCCGTGGCAAGTGCGTGGTACTGGTGGTTTTTGGGTAATCTTATACTAATCTTGGTAGGGTTTCCATTTGTGTTGTTAGTCTTGTCGACTCTTCCTTTGATCTTATTGATCTTCAATTGGTATACTCGCTCCTTTAGGTAGCTTCTAGGTGGTCTAGACATGGCTGTCGTAGACCCGGGTACTCCTCCACTCCTTGGAGGTTCCCGCTCTATTTGGTTTAGTGTCGCTCCTTGTGGCTCGTTCCCACTCATCTGTGGCGGTCACTGAGTCTTCCTGTTTAGGCACTACTCTTGTAGTCCTATTGGATTATCATGGTCGTTATTATAGTTGTTGTCTGAGCTATGTTGGCCAGGTTGTAACCTTTGGCGTTGTAGGTTTGAGATTAATCACTACCGACTATGTCCTTAGCCAGCTAGCATACCGTTGGTGGTGTTGCTTGGCTATTACTGTTGTCCCGCAGACTTGTGTCTCGGGTTCCTTTACTGCTCCCTTTTACATTTCGTTGCACGGTTAGTGCTCCCTTCCTGCTGCTGGTTGTTAGCTAGGTTTCGCGACTGCTAAGCACGTCGCCCCATGCTGTTGTAAGTTGCAGCCTCCTCGTGGTTGGAGTGCTCATTCCACCGCTATTAAGTGTGGTATTGTTGTTCAACCGGGATCCATCTCCGGGTCTTCCAATTCTTGGAATCCACCACGTCGGTTCTTGTTTACTGTGTGATGCTTCACAACTGCCAGATCGGGTTTCCCCGAGTATGAGAGGACTTTCCTTCTCTCTGGCGTCCTTTCCCAAGTTATAATAGGGTTAGTGGCGGGCGGGTCTGGTATTGTAGGTATCCGGTACTCACCGGTAGTTCCTAACTAGCATATCTCTAATGCTAACACTCAGCCCTTAGCCCTAAGCTTCTAATTCCTAACTCGGTATTCCTAACTCGGTATTTCCAGTCATCAGAGCGATACTTCGCTCTGATACCACTTTTTGTAACACCCCTACTATTAATACAGTCATTAACGTCCAATCTCCTTACTCATCAGATACTCGCAGCGGATATATACTTACATACAATGGGTGATACAATGCCGTTAGTCACCCACGTGACTAACAAGGCTACTGATTCTACATACAGCATCGGTCTGATGGACCGGAATCCGAGTACTACAAATCTACAATATATTCTCCACTTACCAATTACTACACAATCTGCATTCAATACAATTCTCCAAGTACCATTCAATATAATCTACATACCGAGTTTACTAGGTTCCTTATACAAGTATAATACCTCTTCAAGTTCATACATACTCACTAAGAGACTACTTACTACCCATTCCTCGCTACTACATTACTTTCTAAATACAAGGGGTGTGCTAGTTAATACACCTCTACATTCTGCTACTACTATCCAATGTAGTCGCCGGTCTCGTGCCTTGACCACATTCGCTTCGGGTACCTGCACACTAAAAAATGTCCCCCGAAGGGGTCAGCTTTCGCCGAGCATGATAACCGCATACCCCGCGTACTAGTGAGGGTACGCCGACCACTTGGTCGAATACATGCGGTTCATTTTCATACAACATACATGCATACATGCTCTTATACACAATACATGAATACTTACGCAAGCATACACACATACACTTCATTACATACATGGAGTACAATATAACCATCAAATACATACTTACCTTCTTCCGAATACATATACCCAATACATACACCATTTACAATACGGGTTAGCTCCATTGGTCCACCCGGGTTAATCGGGTGGAGATTACTCTTTTACTCATTACTTCATACATACGCATACATACTCATTCTCATACTCATACATACTTACTCTTACTCTTACTCATGTTAAGTCGTCGGGACCTCCGGCCCGGGGACTACTCCGTCCCACCACCGGGATTTACTTGGTTCACTAATCCAGGATGCTACCCACTTAAGGGATTTGGGCCGTGGACCAGCTTACGAACCAGGAATCGGATCCAACCTCTTGTGTCTCCTCATCCTCACGCGTGGCCGAAGCTATATCGGACTTGTACTCATTCCAATTTACTCACTTAAGTTAGGAGTTAGCTAGTTAGGAATTAGCACAAGTCAACATTCAAGCCACAATAGTACAGTACAAGCTCATATACACATCCATACGAAATACAGTGCAACATCAAGTACACTACAAAATACAATACACATCATCATCATCCATATGTTTCATGAATTATACAAACTATTGTTCAAGACAAATATCAAGAACAATGTAAACAAGCACAAGTAAGTGCAATATAACCGTTCGTGCATTTATCTTATTAGGTGGTCAAATAAGCACACAAATCGGGGTAACCAGATTAGGATACAGGGCATGAAGAAATCATACCTTTCACCGTTGTACTTGTATCCCAACGTTCCTCCGGTATTCACAATTCAAATCCTATGATATGCATACATTCAAACGATTAATCTAACTATTATTACTTAATTCGTACTACTATGTCCTCACACTTCTTACTTACACATTACTTATTTACTTTTCTTTACCTTAAGTTTTACTTTCTTACTTAACTTAGGTTTACTTTCTTACATGTACATGTATATGTGGATGTACATATATATACATATATATATATATATATATATATATAATATATATATATATATATATATATATATAAATATCATATATTAAACATTTTTTTTTTTGTCAGGACCGGACTTGCGACCGACCTTGCAAGTCCGGTCCATTCCAGTAGCTCAGGTTACGGAAATTTTTCTGGCCGACCGGACTTGCATGTCCGGTCGCAAGTCCGGTCCATTCCAGTAGCTCAGGTTACGGAAATTTTTCTGGCCGACCGGACTTGCATGTCCGGTCGCAAGTCCGGTCCATTCCAGTAGGTTTCATCGGGAAATTTTTCTGGTCCGACCGGACTTGCAAGTCCGGTCGATTCCAGTACATCCTGACGGGAAAATTTTCAGCTCGACCGGACTTGCAAGTCCGGTCGCAAGTCCGGTCCAGCCCAGTATTTGCATTTTAATTTCTGTTTTCAGTCCTCTCTTTCACCCATTACTTCCCCATTGTTCCTACACTTAATCCCACATGTTATAACACTAATTAAACCTCCCAATACTCCTTAGTTCATTCACCAAATCCATTACTAAATCCATTAAACAACTTACACAATGCCTTACTTCCTTTCAACACTTACAATAGTTTCTCCAAGTAGTTTTTGCTACAGATTTTGGGTTCTTATTTCCTCCACATAGTTCCCTCTCCTAATGCCATCCTACCATTCCAATTCATTTCCAAGCAACTACAATATCTATACCCAAGTCCAACCCTCCATTTCACCAAATCTTGTGCACTCATCTCTCCTATTTCCACAATGCACTTAGATACTTTTTGCTACAGATTTTGTCATTTACACTCCTCTTCTATATCTCCCTCTTCTATCGACATTTCTAACATCCCTAATGCATTTAGAATACATTACCCATCTCTCTCAACTTACCCTCTATTTTCCTTAATCAAAATCTGTTACACATACACACCTTAGTCACCTAGTTTCTAACACACTAAGTGTTCCATTCCTAGGTAAATTTTGCCATAGTCTCCCTTGTATCGTTATACACTCACCACATTGTTTTTCATCCATACCTATATTATCTCACCTGTTTTCAACAACCAAAATATACAAGCTCCCATGTACATTACCAATACTAAAACAACACTTAAAAATTCCTGCACTTAATAGCTCATTCCCAATCTGTTTTGACAAGTTTCAAAATGTCTTTTAAAGGTTTCAAAACACTTTTCTTCTACACATTACACTACAAATACATCACCATTTCACCATACACATTTTCATTTCCAAACTCTGTTACACATTCATTTACAAAGCTACTCAAAGGTGAGCATAATTTACCTTCTTCCTCTTCTAGTTTCTTTCTCTCCTTCCTTGCTTCTTCTTTCCTCTTCCTCTCCTCTCTCACCGGTTTGTAAACCATTTCAAACACTACAACCCATTCACATATACATTTCAATACACCATTTTAATACTAAAACTAACCCTAACCATTATGTAAGTTCTAATATAGGTTTTAGGGTTTAGAAAATTTATTACCTTCCAAGGGTGCAAGTGTTGTTTGGAGTGGTTCAAGGACAAGATTTACAACTCCTTCAACAAGCCAAAATCGGCTACACACACAAGGAGTAACAAGGCTTTAGTTCACATTTTCGTTTTGCCCACAAGGCTAGAAAAACGATGGAGTTTAAAAGAGATTTTTACCTCAAAAGAACAAGGAGACCAAGGTGGCTCTAATGGTGGTCTTGAAACTCCAAATGGGGTATACCCATAAAAACGAAATTGCTTGTTTTCAAGTTTTGGAAAGATAGAAATGTAGCTCTTGAGGAGAGGATTCCAATGGTGTAAGTTTTGTAATTTTTGGAAGAGTGTGGAGGGAGTTACAAAGGAGAGAAGATAGAGTTTGTGGGTGTTTCTTATTTCTCCATGGATGTCGATTTGGAGAAGGGAGGAAATAGAGAGGAGGAAGATGGGGGCCTGTACGTGGAGAAGGAAATGAGTGGGGGAGAGAGAGTGTGAGAGAGTGGGGGTAAAGTAATAAAGTAGAAGTAGTAGTTTATTATTTTTGTTTGTTTGTGAGTAAAAGGAGAGTAAAGAGAGAGTGTGAGGAGGGGCCAAAATCGGACAGCCCACACACACAATAACACTCTTACTTTTTATTTTAAAGTGGACACATAGGTTTGTGTTATTTATACTTCTACCCCACAACTTACCGTTTTTGACAGTTTTTACTAATCTCTCGTTTTATTGATTTTATTGGTCCTATAGCTTCACTAATATTTATTAATGAATATTTAGTTGACTAAAATTGTTACGAGTCTATTTGACCCGCTTAAAGACACGTTTTCCCGGTTACCTCGAAAAACGTGCTTTAAGGTTCGTTAGTGATTTTAATCCATTTTAAGGATCCGTTTCTTCGGGATTTGTTCCCTCATATTTATTTAGACTTAATTAAGCCTTTAGAATCCTTATAATACGCTAACCGAGGTCTCATACCTTATGGTTATTTAACGCTTATTAGTTTTTCGCTTTTTAAGCATTTCTTCATTTCTTTTGGATTTATTTTTCCTTACCAATATTACTTAGGCGTCATTGGCCTTTAATTACGTATTAGATTAATCTTAATCCCTATATTTAAGTTCGGGGTATTTCAATCTACCCCCCTTAAGAACTTTGTCCTCAAAGTTGTTCGCGGTTATGGGATTTATACTTACTCATTTACACTTGCCTAATACCGAAGCCATACATTCCTCCTCCTTACCATTCCCAAATTCATTACTCAATGTTTCTCCTTTCCATACCATACCAATGTACAATAATTACTCCAATCCATGTTACTATCTACCGTCCGGTTCCTCATTACAAACTTTATACATACATACAGTGCAAAGCTATCCTCAAAGCAATGCAATACACATCACAATCCCGTAGGCACTCGGGTCATCTCGACACAGGACTCCTCTATGTCCTGTTGCCTTTGGAATAATACGACATACTACACTACTATCTTCTCCGGTACACTTCTAGCAGATCCTCATTCTCCATACTAAAGAATTCTCTCACTACTACCAATTAAAATTTTCCTAAAACATACGACTCCAAATTCCATTTATATTCATTACTTCTATCCTATGTGATTCTTGTGACCACTTAAGGGAGCTTCAAGAATCATTCGACCCTGATGTGATCAGCATCAGTGTTGAACTATCTTTCCACCCCAATTTGTGTTCGGTTTCCCTTGATCTGATCAGGATCAAGTTCGACTTCCCACATCAGTTTCAAACAAGCAAATAATTCAATCATTTTCATGTTTATCTTTTTACTCTTCCTAGTCATTCATACATCTCCAAAGGATGGAATCAGTCCATCAATCATCCTCACTCTATTTCCCAAATGCTTTACTCCATGGTTCAATCCTAATGCTCATTTCCTCAACCTTCACTACTTCCACCATTACTCACCATCATATCCTATATTCTAACTAAATACTACATTTAAGATTTAGTTGTCTTCAATTGTTTCAAATATTTTACTTACGATTCCACTACTCATAAACTTCATTCATCTACTATCCTCATTCATTTCGTACTACTTCTTCAAAGGTTACAATACTTGTGGAGCTCCGTCCACTACTCATTACTTTTCTTTACTAATACTCTTACACTGGTGTTACAAGATGGTATTCCTCCTATGGTATTTGCATGTTAATGCTAGTTACCATAATTCAATATGAATGAGTACTTGTTTGTTTAACATAGTACCACTCATCGAATTTGATTCTCATTTGTGCTATGCACATTACAGTTTAAGTGTTTTATTAAAACTTGCATTAAGCGGTTTTCGCTCTACCCCCCTTAAAAGGGATTACGCCCACGTAATCTACCATTTTATTATTATTAAACTTGGTTTAATCAGTCTGGGCAAACTGAAGCGTTTAGCTTCACTACGTATACTATACAATATGCTCTGGTCAAAGGGTCTTAACCATACCAATGGTTTAGTCTTTGCACCAAGGATTTCTATATGAGTTTATTTAACTCATCATTAATTCGGTTCTAGCCTATTAGGCTTCAAGGCATTAATAGCCATTTTGCTATACTTACTAGCTGGGGCCCACTAGCTTCTGCTGCGCGACCCTGATAACTCGGGTTATTTACCCTTCGTGCTATCCTTAATGTACTATGCATCACCTTTTATCCGTCTATTATGGGCATAAGGTTTATTAAACAAATGCGGTATTCTTTTACCGTGTTTGAACTCAATGAGTTTAAGGTTATAACCAGCTCTCTGGTAATCTTCTACATACTATCGTGCTCTACGATTATTCGTTAAGCTCCTCCGACTTATTGTCGGCGAGGTTAAGTCACTACTTAGTTGTAGTGCTTCCTCTGGTGTCACTAGCTTCTGAATTACACCAGTTTCCCTGGTTCAGTACAAGTGTTCTTTACTTGTATGACCTTGCATTTATGCGTCGGTCCTAGTGACTTTCTTAAGTCTCTTTTCACTCCTCATTCCATTGGAATTCACACTTTGTGATTGTTAGTGTATTGTACACTCTTCGTGCTTCTTTGGCCTTAGGCCGCACGGTTTGTTGCTAAGCTTGCTGAACTGGCTAGTGCCATGTTTGTTGGTGAAAAGAAAGGTTTACTACGGTTTACATCTCCATATCCCTAGCCATCCCATTAGATCATTAGCTGCACAAGTGCAATACCAAAACACTCAGTCATACAGAGTGCAGAGGCGTAAACGCTTGACAGTAAGTCACTTATGTGATAGGAAGAATATTTCTGTGTGTCATCTCATACTTATACTCCGTGTTATTGCTTAGCTACTCCCTCATAGCGGTCGCTTGTTGCGCACCGTGTTCTTACTCACTGTACAACATTGTCTTTACTGTTTCTGTTACTGTGATAGTTTCTCTTTACTCATTGCCATGTCATTGGCACCATTTCCTTATGGTGTGTACACTGAGGGTTTCCCCTGTTCGTGTATGACGGTTGTCGTAGCATACCGCAATATTATTATCTTCCCATTGTGGGGATGTTTTATTTCAATTTAGGTTTCATGTGTAGGTTAGCTTACCTCACATTTTATCATCATTTATGATATAATTTACCAAGTATCTTGGTTGATAACGGATGAAGTAATTTATCGGGTTACAAGCTCTCTTGAGCGCTGGTCATTCATGGTTTTCAATGTGTATTCACATTGATTGTTTTGACAATTACTGTCTTTCCAGTGCTGGGCACTAATGATAGGCTCTAGCTGTGTAGTTTACTCTGTCATTGATAATGAAAGTTCTTGTTGAGGGGTTGTCTCCACTCATAGGTCTCATGACAAGGTTATTATATTGAGTATTTATGTAATGGTTCACCTCATGCTTGGGTGCATGAGGAGTATACTTATTCCCTTAAGTCGTAATGGTTTGGAAATCTCATTTCCTGATTCCATCGCCTCTTGGCAATATCTATATGCGTAGGCTTTACTGTTATAATAGATGGAGACCTTTCTAAGGATTCACATCTCACCACCTTGGTGGTCTTCGGTTGACGAGGGGTACCTTCCCTTCGGTTTCTCGTGGTGTCCAAGTGTGGGCTAGGCCAATGTTGGCATTATCATGATTCTTATGCCTCTGTGTACATTGCTACAGAAGGCATGAGGGGTATTTAACTCCGTCAACTGTATACTAGACTGGTGCTCTAGTGACAGTGACACTGAGGTGGCCATTACTACAAGCCACTCAGGATGTTGGGTTGGATTTATGGTCCAGTTGTTGATTTCTTGTCGTATGAGGCAATATCTTTTGTAGGTCTTGTTAACAATTGGTGCCGGTTTTGCAACCGTTTAAGTTTATATCGTTGGTTTACGACTTCTGAGCCGTATTGCTGCAAGCTATGCTCTTTGCAAGCTGCTTATACATGTTTCCACTCCATGTATCCGTCATAGGTTGGAGGTATTATTGGGCTCCATGGTAAGTCGTGACATCACGCTTCCGTTCATAGGAGACCCTTTAGGTAATCTAATGTTAATAGGTGCCTCAGTATCTTAGGGCATTTCCTGTTAAGTGAAATCCCTTCGGTGTTCTAACCGAGTGTTCTTTTAACTCTCGTGCTTTTATCATGTCGCTGTTGTTCGACTGTTGTAACGCAGACACTCTTCAAGGATTGCTCCTGAGTGTTGTTGAAGCATGCCGTTACATCCGGCTAATGTTGATGACATGTTGTCCACTGTGTCTTCTTGTGGTGTTGTGTTTGAGTTGTCCCTTTTTGGGTTGTAACGTCTCCCGTTCTTGGGTAGACTGTTTACACTTGCTCCTAGTTCTTAGGACTAGGTTTGATATCCCCTTCAATGATGGAGTATACTTGTGGTAATCTTGGGGTTGCTCTTGGGAATTCTGTCCCGTTTGTTGAGCATTGTTAGGTTCACATTAGGCATTCGCCTTCATGTGTTTAGGCTGGGCATTCCATCCAGCTGTCAGGTATTTGTTTGGCGTCCTCGAGACATGTCCAATGTCTGTATTTACTAGTCTGTGCGTTTTGCACTTCCCAGTCTTCATTCCACATCTTCAGATGGATTCTCTGAGTTCCTTGATACTCGGTCGTCTGAGGTGTCCAGTTGTTCTGGTTTGAACTCTGATGGTCCGTAGAACGGAGCTGACTACTTCCCGTGTGTCGTACACTACATGTATACATACGTGGGGTACCATGTGATACGTTCCACTTACCCACTATATGTCGGCCCGCAAGCTCCTTCGGAGTGCGGTTGTCCCACATCCCGTAATGGGTACACTTAGTGTTCGTCACACGCCTAGGTGAAGTATTCTATTGCAACTCCTCTTGTATCATTCTATGATACTCACCGTAATGCTGTTGGTCTGGTTTTAAAATCCAAGGTTTTTAAAAGAGGTTGTGGTTTGAAAGAAAATTTTGGGTTTTAAAACAATGGTTCGGTGTTAAAAGAAATCTCTCATGGCATAGCCATGTTTGAGGTCTTGACCAAGTCTAGCCTCCGCTGACTGGTATGTCTAAGTACAGTGGTCGGGCCGTTAGGCCTTTCCAAGGTTCCATTCCTTCAGTTTTAGGATGTTTGATCCTGTGGTTGTTTCGTTACTGTCACCGTACATTACTATGTACTTGTGACGTGTTAGTGTTCCCTTACATATCTCTGTCTTTACTGCACTTGCCGTGGCAAGTGCGTGGTACTGGTGGTTTTTGGGTAATCTTATACTAATCTTGGTAGGGTTTCCATTTGTGTTTGTTAGTCTTGTCGACTCTTCCTTTGATCTTATTGATCTTCAATTGGTATACTCGCTCCTTTAGGTAGCTTCTAGGTGGTCTAGACATGGCTGTCGTAGATCTGGGTACTCCTCCACTCCTTGGAGGTTCCCGTTCTATTTGGTTTAGTGTCGCTCCTTGTGGCTCGTTCCCACACATCTGTGGCGGTCACTGAGTCTTCCTTGTTTAGGCACTACTCTTGTAGTCCTATTGGATTACATCTCATGGTCGTTTATAGTTGTCTGAGCTATGTTGGCCAGGTATGCAACCTTTGGCGTTGTGTTTTTGAGAGAATCACTCCCGACTATGTCCTTAGCCAGCTAGCATACCGTTGGTGGTGTTGCTTGGCTATTACTGTTGTCCCGCAGACTTGTGTCTCGGGTTCCTTTACTGCTCCCTTTTCATTCGTTGCACGGTTAGTGCTCCTTCCTGCTGCTGGTTGTTAGCTAGGTTTCGCGACTGCTAAGCACGTCGCCCCATGCTGTTGTAAGTTGCAGCCTCCTCGTTTGGAGTGCTCATTCACCGCTATTAAGTGTGGTATTGTTGTTCAACCGGGATCCATCTCCGGCTTCCAATTCTTGGAATCCACATGTCGGTTCTTGTTTACTGTGTGATTGCTTCACAACTGCCAGATCGGGTTTCCCCGAGTATGAGAGGACTTTCCTTCTCTCTGGCGTCCTTTCCCAAGTTATACAATGGGTTTGCGGGGCGGGTCTGGTATTGTAGGTATCCGGTACTCACCGGTAGTTCCTAACTAGCATATCTCTAATGCTAACACTCAGCCCTTAGCCCTAAGCTTCTAATTCCTAACTCGGTATTCCTAACTCGGTATTTCCAGTCATCAGAGCGATACTTCGCTCTGATACCACTTTTTGTAACACCCCTACTATTAATACAGTCATTAACGTCCAATCTCCTTACTCATCAGATACTCGCAGCGGATATATACTTACATACAATGGGTGATACAATGCCGTTAGTCACCCACGTGACTAACAAGGCTACTGATTCTACATACAGCATCGGTCTGATGGACCGGAATCCGAGTACTACAAATCTACAATACATTCTCCACTTACCAATTACTACTACAATCTGCATTCAATACAATACTCCAAGTACCATACAATATCTCTACATACCGAGTTTACTAGGTTCCTTATACAAGTATAATACCTCTTCAAGTTCATACATACTCACTAAGAGACTACTTACTACTATTCCTCGCTACTACATTACTTTCTAAATACAAGGGGTGTGCTAGTTAATACACCTCTACATTCTGCTACTACTATCCAATGTAGTCGCCGGTCTCGTGCCTTGACCACATTCGCTTCGGGTACCTGCACACTAAAAAATGTCCCCCGAAGGGGTCAGCTTTCGCCGAGCATGATAACCGCATACCCCGCGTACTAGTGAGGGTACGCCGACCACTTGGTCGAATACATGCGGTTCATTTTCATACAACATACATGCATACATGCTCTTATACACAATACATGAATACTTACGCAAGCATACACACATACACTTCATTACATACATGGAGTACAATATAACCATCAAATACATACTTACCTTCTTCCGAATACATATACCCAATACATACACCATTTACAATACGGGTTAGCTCCATTGGTCCACCCGGGTTAATCGGGTGGAGATTACTCTTTTACTCATTACTTCATACATACGCATACATACTCATTCTCATACTCATACATACTTACTTACTCTTACTCTTACTCATGTTAAGTCGTCGGGACCTCCGGCCCGGGGACTACTCCGTCCCACCACCGGGATTTACTTGGTTCACTAATCCAGGATGCTACCCACTTAAGGGATTTGGGCCGTGGACCAGCTTACGAACCAGGAATCGGATCCAACCTCTTGTGTCTCCTCATCCTCACGCGTGGCCGAAGCTATATCGGACTTGTACTCATTCCAATTTACTCACTTAAGTTAGGAGTTAGCTAGTTAGGAATTAGCACAAGTCAACATTCAAGCCACAATAGTACAGTACAAGCTCATATACAATCCATACGAAATACAGTGCAACATTCAAGTACACTACAAAATACAATACACATCATCATCATCCATATGTTTCATGAATTATACAAACTATTGTTCAAGACAAATATCAAGAACAATGTAAACAAGCACAAGTAAGTGCAATATAACCCGCGTTCGTGCATTTATCTTATTAGGTGGTCAATAAGCACACAAATCGGGGTAACCAGATTAGGATACAGGGCATGAAGAAATCATACCTTTCACGTTGTACTTGTATCCCAACGTTCCTCCGGTATTCACAATTCAAATCCTATGATATGCATACATTCAAACGATTAATCTAACTATTATTACTTAATTCGTACTCACTATGGTCCTCACACTTCTTATACTTACACATTATATTACTTTTCTTTACCTTAAGTTTTACTTTCTTACTTAACTTAGGTTTACTTTCTTACATGTACATGATATGTGGATGTACATATATACATATATCTATGTATATATATATATATATATATATATTATATTATAAAATATTTATTTTTTTTTTTTTTTGTCAGGACCGGACTTGCGACCGACCTTGCAAGTCCGGTCCATTCCAGTAGCTCAGGTTACGGAAATTTTCTGGCCGACCGGACTTGCATGTCCGGTCGCAAGTCCGGTCCATTCCAGTAGCTCGGTTACGGAAATTTTTCTGGCCGACCGGACTTGCATGCCGGTCGCAAGTCCGGTCCATTCCAGTAGGTTTCATCGGGAAATTTTTTCTGGTCCGACCGGACTTGCAAGTCCGTCGATTCCGTTAGTAACATCCTGACGGGAAAATTTCAGCTCGACCGGACTTGCAAGTCCGGTCGCAAGTCCGGTCCAGCCCAGTATTTGCATTTTAATTTCTGTTTTCAGTCCTCTCTTTCACCCATTACTTCCCCATTGTTCCTACACTTAATCCCACATGTTATAACACTAATTAAACCTCCAATACTCCTTAGTTCATTCACCAAATCCATTACTAAATCCATAAACAACTTACACAATGCCTTACTTCCTTTCAACACTTACAATAGTTTCTCCAAGTAGTTTTTGCTACAGATTTTGGGTTCTTATTTCCTCCATACATAGTTCCCTTCCTAATGCCATCCTACCATTCCAATTCATTTCCAAGCAACTACAATATCTATACCCAAGTCCAACCTCCATTTCACCAAATCTTGTGCACTCATTCCTCCTAGTTTCCACAATGCACTTAGATACTTTTTGCTACAGATTTTGTCATTTACACTCCTCTTCTATATCCCTCTTCTATCGACATTTCTAACATCCCTAATGCATTTAGAATACATTACCCATCTCTCTCAACTTACCCTCTATTTTCCTTAATCAAAATCTGTTACACATACACACCTTAGTCACCTAGTTTCTAACACACTAAGTGTTCCATTCCTAGGTAAATTTTGCCATAGTCTCCTTGTATCGTTATACACTCACCACATTGTTTTTCATCCATACCTATATTATCTCACCTGTTTTCAACAACCAAAATATACAAGCTCCCATGTACATTACCAATACTAAAAACAACACTTAAAAATTCCTGCACTTAATAGCTCATTCCCAATCTGTTTTGACAAGTTTCAAAATGTCTTTTAAAGGTTTCAAAACACTTATTTCTTCTACACATTACACTACAACATCACCATTTCACCATACACATTTTCATTTCCAAACTCTGTTACACATTCATTTACAAAGCTACTCAAGGTGAGCATAATTTACCTTCTTCCTCTTCTAGTTTCTTTCTCTCCTTCCTTGCTTCTTCTTTCTTCCTCTCCTCTTCTCACCGGTTTGTAAACCATTTCAAACACTACAACCCATTCACATATACATTTCAATACACCATTTTAATACTAAAACTAACCCTAACCATTATGTAAGTTCTAATATAGGTTTTAGGGTTTAGAAAATTTATTACCTTCCAAGGGTGCAAGTGTTGTTTGGAGTGGTTCAAGGACAAGATTTACAACTCCTTCAACAAGCCAAAATCGGCTACACACACAAGGAGTAACAAGGCTTTAGTTCACATTTTCGTTTTGCCCACAAGGCTAGAAAAACGATGGAGTTTAAAAGAGATTTTTACCTCAAAAGAACAAGGAGACCAAGGTGGCTCTAATGGTGGTCTTGAAACTCCAAATGGGGTATACCCATAAAAACGAAATTGCTTGTTTTCAAGTTTTGGAAAGATAGAAATGTAGCTCTTGAGGAGAGGATTCCAATGGTGTAAGTTTTGTAATTTTTGGAAGAGTGTGGAGGGAGTTACAAAGGAGAGAAGATAGAGTTTGTGGGTGTTTCTTATTTCTCCATGGATGTCGATTTGGAGAAGGGAGGAAATAGAGAGGAGGAAGATGGGGGCCTGTACGTGGAGAAGGAAATGAGGGGGGAGAGAGAGTGTGAGAGAGTGGGGGTAAAGTAATAAGTAGAAGTAGTAGTTTATTATTTTGTTTGTTTGTGAGTAAAAGGAGAGTAAAGAGAGAGTGTGAGGAGGGGCCAAAATCGGACAGCCCACACACACACATAACACTCTTACTTTTTATTTTTAAAGTGGACACATAGGTTTGTGTTATTTATACTTCTACCCCACAACTTACCGTTTTTGACAGTTTTTACTAATCTCTCGTTTTATTGATTTTATTGGTCCTATAGCTTCACTAATATTTATTAATGAATATTTAGTTGACTAAAATTGTTACGAGTCTATTTGACCCGCTTAAAGACACGTTTTCCCGGTTACCTCGAAAAACGTGCTTTAAGGTTCGTTAGTGATTTTAATCCATTTTAAGGATCCGTTTTCTTCGGGATTTGTTCCCTCATATTTATTTAGACTTAATTAAGCCTTTAGAATCCTTATAATACGCTAACCGAGGTCTCATACCTCTATGGTTATTTAACGCTTATCTAGTGTTTTTCGCTTTTTAAGCATTTCTTCATTTCTTTTGGATTTTTTTCCTTACCAATATTACTTAGGCGTCATTGGCCTTTAATTACGTATTAGATTAATCTTAATCCCTATATTTAAGTTCGGGGTATTTCAATCTACCCCCCTTAAGAACTTTGTCCTCAAAGTTGTTCGCGGTTATGGGATTTCTATACTTACTCATTTATACTTGCCTAATACCGAAGCCATACATTCCTCCTCCTTACCATTCCCAAATTCATTACTCAATGTTTCTCCTTTCCATACCATACCAATGTACAATAATTACTCCAATCCATGTTACTATCTACCGTCCGGTTCCTCATTACAAACTTTATACATACATACAGTGCAAAGCTATCCTCAAAGCAATGCAATACACATCACAATCCCGTAGGCACTCGGGTCATCTCGACACAGGACTCCTCTATGTCCTGTTGCCTTTGGAATAATACGACATACTACACTACTATCTTCTCCGGTACACACTTCTAGCAGATCCTCATTCTCCATACTAAAGGAAATTCTCTCACTACTACCAATTAAAATTTTCCTAAAACATACGACTCCAAATTCCAATTTATATTCATTACTTCTATCCTATGTGATTCTTGTGACCACTTAAGGGGAGCTTCAAGAATCATTCGACCCTGATGTGATCAGCATCAGTGTTGAACTATCTTTCCACCCCAATTTGTGTTCGGTTTCCCTTGATCTGATCAGGATCAAGTTCGACTTCCCACCTCAGTTTCAAACAAGCAAATAATTCAATCATTTTCATGTTTTATCTTTTTACTCTTCCTAGTCATTCATACATCTCCAAAGGATGGAATCAGTCCATCAATCATCCTCACTCTATTTCCCAAATGCTTTACTCCATGGTTTAATCCTAATGCTCATTTCCTCAACCTTCACTACTTCCACCCATTACTCACCATCATATCCTACATTCTAACTACGGAATACTACACTTATAAGATTTAGTTGGCTTCAATTGTTTCACATATTTTACTTACGATCCCACTACTCATAAACTTCATTCATCTACTACCCTCATTCATTTCGTTTACTACTTCTTCATATGGTTACAATACTTGTGGAGCGGCCGTCCCACTACTTTCATTACTTTCTTTTACTAATACTCTTACACTGTGTTACAAGATAGCGTACGTTCCTCCTATGGTATTTGCATGTTTAATGCTAGTTACCATAATTACAATATTAATGAGTTACTTATGTTTGTTTAAATAGTTACCAATCATCGATTTGATTCTCATTTGTGCTATGCACATTACAGTTTAAGTGTTTTATTCGCAAAACTTGCATTAAGCGGTTTTCGCTCTACCCCCCTTAAAAGGGATTACGCCCACGTAATCTACCATATTTTATTATATTAAACTTGGTTTAATCAGTCTGGGCAAACTGAAGCGTTTAGCTTCACTACGTATACTATGCAATATGCTCTGGTCAAAGGGATCTTAACCATACCAATGGTTTAGTCTTTGCACCAAGGATTTCTATATGAGTTTATTTAACTCATCCTTAATTCGGTTCTAGCCTATTAGGCTTCAAGCATTAATAGCCATTTTGCTATACTTACTAGCTGGGGGCCCACTAGCTTCTGCTGCGGCGACCCTGATAACCTCGGGTTTATTACCCTTCGTGCTATCCTTAATGTACTATGCATCACCTTTTATCCGTCTATTATGGGCATAAGGTTTATTAAACAAATGCGGTATTCTTTTACCGCCTTTTTAACTCAACGAGTTTAGATTATAACCAGCTTCCTGGTAATCTATTATACATACTATCTGTACTCTCACGATTATTCGTTAAGGTCTTCCAACTTATTGTTGGCGAGGCTAAGCCACTATTTAGTTATAGTGCTTCCTCTGCTGTCAATAACTTCTGGATTACACCAGTTCTTCTGGTTCAGTACAAGTGTTCTTTACTTGTATGACCTTGCATTGATATGTGTCGGTCCTAGTGACCTTCTTAAGTCTCCTTTCACCCTTATTCCAATGGAATTCACATTTGTGATTGTTAGTGTATTGTACACTCTTCGTGCTTCTTTGGCCTTAGGCTGCACGGTTTAGTGCTAAGCTTGCTTAACTGGCTAGTGCCATGTGTGTTGGTGAAAGAAAGGTTTACTACGGTTTACATCCTCCATATCCCTAGCCATCCCCATTAGATCATTAGCTGCACAAGTGCAATACCAAAACACCCAGTCATACAGAGTGCAGAGGCGTAAACGCTTGACAGTAAGTCACTTATGTGATAGGAAAGAATATTTCTGTGTGTCATCTCATACTTATACTCCGTGTTATTGCTTAGCTACTCCCTCATAGCGGTCGCTTGTTGCGCACCGTGTTCTTACTCACTGTACAACATTGTCTTTACTGTTTCTGTTACTGTGATAGTTTCTCTTTACTCATTGCCATTGTCATTGGCACCATTTCCTTATGGTGTGTACACTGAGGGTTTCCCCCTGTTCTGTCGTGTATGACGGTTGTCGTAGCATACCGCAATATTATTATCTTCCCATTGTGGGGATGTTTATTTCAATTTAGGTTTCATGTGTAGGTTAGCTTACCTCACATTTTATCATCATTTATGATATAATTTACCAAGTATCTTGGTTGATAACGGATGAAGTAATTTATCAGGTTACAAGCTCTCTTGAGCGCTGGTCATTCATGGTTTTCAATGTGTATTCACATTGATTGTTTTGACAATTACTGTCTTTCCAGTGCTGGGCACTAATGATAGGCTCTAGCTGTGTAGTTTACTCTGTCATTGATAATGAAAGATCTTGTTGAGGGGTTTGTCTCCACTCATAGGTCTCATGACAAGGTTATTATATTGAGTATTTATGTAATGGTTCACCTCATGCTTGGGTGCATGAGGAGTATACTTATTCCCTTAAGTCGTAATGGTTTGGAAATCTCATTTCCTGATTCCATCGCCTCTTGGCAATATCTATATGCGTAGGCTTTACTTTATAATAGATGGAGACCTTTCTAAGGATTCACATCTCCACCACCTTGGTGGTCTTCGGTTGACGAGGGGTACCTTCCCTTCGGTTTCTCGTGGTGTCCAAGTGTGGGCTAGGCCAATGTTGATTGCATTATCATGATTCTTATGCCTCTGTGTACATCTGCTACAGAAGGCATGAGGGGTATTTAACTCCGTCAACTGTATACTAGACTGGTGCTCTAGTGACAGTGACACTGAGGTGGCCATTACTAGTACAAGCCACTCAGGATGTTGGGTTGGATTTATGGTCCAGTTGTTGATTTCTTGTCGTATGAGGCAATATCTTTTGTAGGTCTTGTTAACAATTGGTGCCGGTTTTGCAACCGTTTAAGTTTATATAACGTGTTTGTTTACGACTTCTGAGCCGTATTGCTGCAAGCTATGCTCTTTGCAAGCTGCTATTTATACATGTTTCCACTCCACGTATTCCGTCATAGGTTGGAGGTATTATTGGGCTCCATGGTAAGTCGTGACATCACGCTTCCGTTCATAGGAGACCCTTTAGGTAATCTAATGTTAATAGGTGCCTCTCAATATCTTAGGGCATTTCCTGTTAAGTGAAATCCCTTCGGTGTTCTAACCGAGTGTTCATTTTAACTCTCGTGCTTTTATCATGTCGCTGTTGTTCGACTGTTGTAACGCAGACACTCTTCAAGGATTGCTCCTGAGTGTTGTTGAAGCATGCCGTTACATCCGGCTAATGTTGATGACATGTGTCCACTGTGTCTTCTTGTGGTGTTGTGTTTGAGTTGTCCCTTTTTGGGGGTTGTAACGTCTCCCGTTCTTGGGTAGACTGTTTACACTTGCTCCTAGTTCTTAGGACTAGGTTGATATCCCCTTCAATGATGGAGTATACTTGTGGTAATCTTGGGTTGCTCTTGGGAATTCTGTCCCGTTTGTTGAGCATTGTTAGGTTCACATTAGGCATTCGCCTTCATGTGTTTAGGCTGGGCATTCCATCCAGCTGTCAGGTATTTGTTTGGCGTCCTCGAGACATGTCCAATGTCTGTATTTACTAGTCTGTGCGTTTGCACTTCCCAGTCTTCATTCCACATCTTCAGATGGATTCTCTGAGTTCCTTGATACTCGGTCGTCTGAGGTGTCCAGTTGTTCTGGTTTGAACTCACTGATGGTCCGTAGAACGGAGCTGACTACTTCCCGTGTGTTGTACACTACATGTATACATACGTGGGGTACCATGCTGATACGTTACCACTTACCCGACTACGTGTCAGGCCCGCAAGCCTTCGGAGTGCGGTTGTCCCATATCCCGTAATTGGGTACACTTGTAGTGTTCGTCACACGCCTAGGTGAAGTATTCTATTGTCAACTCCTCTTGTATCATTCTATGATACTCACCGTTATGCTGTTGGTCTGGTTTAAAATCCAAGGTTTTTAAAAGAAGGTTGTGGTTTGAAAAGAAAATTTTGGGTTTTAAAAACAATGGTTCGGTGTTAAAAGAAATCTCTCATGGCATAGCCATGTTTGAGGTCTTGACCAAGTCTAGCCTCCCGCTGACTGGTATGCTCTAAGTACAGTGGTCGGGCTGTTAGGCCTTCCATGGTTCCATTCCTTCAGTTTTAGGATGTTTGATCCTGTGGTTGTTTCGTTACTGTCACCGTACATTACTATGTACTTGTGACGTGTTAGTGTTCCCTTACATATCTCTGTCTTTACTGCACTTGCCGTGGCAATGCGTGGTACTGGTGGTTTTTGGGTAATCTTATACTAATCTTGGTAGGGTTTCCATTTGTGTTTGTTAGTCTTGTCGACTCTTCCTTTGATCTTATTGATCTTCAATTGGTATACTCGCTCCTTTAGGTAGCTTCTAGGTGGTCTAGACATGGCTGTCGTAGACCTGGGTACTCCTCCACTCCTTGGAGGTTCCGTTCTATTTGGTTTAGTGTCGCTCCTTGTGGCTCGTTCCCACACATCTGTGGCGGTCACTGAGTCTTCCCTGTTTAGGCACTACTCTTGTAGTCCTATTGGATTACATCTCATGGTCGTTATTATAGTTGTCTGAGCTATGTTGGCCAGGTCTGTAACCTATTTGGCGTTGTAGTTTTAGAGTCAATCACTCCCGACTATGTCCTTAGCCAGCTAGCATACCGTTGGTGGTGTTGCTTGGCTATTACTGTTGTCCCGCAGACTTGTGTCTCGGGTTCCTTTACTGCTCCCTTTTACATTTCGTTGCACGGTTAGTGCTCCCTTCCTGCTGCTGGTTTGTTAGCTAGGTTTCGCGACTGCTAAGCACGTCGCCCCATGCTGTTGTAAGTTGCAGCCTCCTCGTAGTTGGAGTGCTCATTCCACGCTATTAAGTGTGGTTATTGTTGTTCAACCGGGATCCATCTCCGGGTCTTCCAATTCTTGGAATCCACCACGTGCCGGTTCTTGTTTACTGTGTGATGGCTTCACAACTGCCAGATCGGGTTTCCCCGAGTATGAGAGGACTTTCCTTCTCTCTGGCGTCCTTTCCCAAGTTATACAATAGGGTTAGTGGAGGGCGGGTCTGGTATTGTAGGTATCCGGTACTCACCGGTAGTTCCTAACTAGCATATCTCTAATGCTAACACTCAGCCCTTAGCCCTAAGCTTCTAATTCCTAACTCGGTATCCCTAAACTCGGTATTTTCCAGTCATCAGAGCGATACTTCGCTCTGATACCACTTTTTGTAACACCCCTACTATTAATACAGTCATTAACGTCCAATCTCCTTACTCATCAGATACTCGCAGCGGATATATACTTACATACAATGGTGATACAATGCCGTTAGTCACCCACGTGACTAACAAGGCTACTGATTCTACATACAGCATCGGTATGATGGACCGGAATCTCGAGTAATACAAATCTACAATATATTCTCCACTTACCAATTACTACCACAATCTGCATTCAATACAATACTCCAAATACCATAACAAATATAATCTACATACCGAGTTTACTAGGTTCCTATACAAGTATAAGACCTCTTCAAGTTCATACATACTCACTAAGAGACTACTTACTACCCATTCCTCGCTACTACATTACTTCTAAATACAAGGGGTGTGCTAGTTAATACACCACTACATTCTGTCTACTAACTATCCAATGTAGTCGCCGGTCTCGTGCCTTGACCACATTCGCTTCGGGTACCTGCACACTAAACTAAAGGGAGGGCTTTCGCCGAGCATGATAACCGCATACCCCGCGTACTAGTGAGGGTACGCCGACCACTTGGTCGAATACATGCGGTTCATTTCATACAACATACATGCATACATGCTCTTATACACAATACATGAATACTTACGCAAGCATACACACATACACTTCATTACATACATGGAGTACAATATAACCATCAAATACATACTTACCTTCTTCCGAATACATATACCCAATACATACACCATTTACAATACGGGTTAGCTCCATTGGTCCACCCGGGTTAATCGGGTGGAGATTACTTTTTTTACTCATACTTCATACATACGCATACATACTCATTCTCATACTCATACATACTTACTTACTCTTACTCTTACTCATGTTAAGTCGTCGGGACCTCCGGCCCGGGGACTACTCCGTCCCACCACCGGGATTTACTTGGTTCACTAATCCAGGATGCTACCCACTTAAGGGATTTGGGCCGTGACAGCTACACGAACCAGGAATCGGATCCAACCTCTTGTGTCTCCTCATCCTCACGCGTGGCGAGCGAAGCTATATCGGACTTGTACTCATTCCAATTTACTCTCACTTAAGTTAGGAGTTAGCTAGTTAGGAATTAGCACAAGTCAACATTTCAGCCACAATAGTACAGTACAATCTCATATACACATCCATACGAAATACAGTGCAACATTCAAGTACACTACAAAATACAATACACATCATCATCATCCATATGTTTTTGATTAATACAAACTATTGTTTCAAGACAAATATCAAGAACAATGTAAACAGCACAAGTGCAATATACCCCGTTCGTGCATTTATCTTATTAGGTGGTCAAATAAGCACACAAATCGGGGTAACCAGATTAGGATACAGGGCATGAAGAAATCATACCTTTCACCGTTGTACTTGTATCCCAACGTTCCTCCGGTATTCACAATTCAAATCCTATGATATGCATACATTCAAACGATTAATCTAACTATTATTACTTAATTCGTACTCACTATGTCCTCACACTCTTATACTTACACATTACTTATTTACTTTTCTTTACCTTAAGTTTTACTTTCTTACTTAACTTAGGTTTACTTTCTTACATGTACATGTATATGTGGATGTACATATATATACATATATATATGTATATATATATATATATATATATATATATATATATATATATATATATATATATATATATATATTATTATTTAAAACATCCTTTTTTTTTGTCAGGACCGGACTTGCGACCGACCTTGCAAGTCCGGTCCATTCCAGTAGCTCAGGTTACGGAAATTTTTCTGGCCGACCGGACTTGCATGTCCGGTCGCAAGTCCGGTCCATTCCAGTAGCTCAGGTTACGGAAATTTTTCTGGCCGACCGGACTTGCATGTCCGGTCGCAAGTCCGGTCCATTCCAGTAGGTTTCATCGGGAAATTTTTCTGGTCCGACCGGACTTGCAAGTCCGGTCGATTCCAGTAACATCCTGACGGGAAAATTTTCAGCTCGACCGGACTTGCAAGTCCGGTCGCAAGTCCGGTCCAGCCCAGTATTTGCATTTTAATTTCTGTTTTCAGTCCTCTCTTTCACCCATTACTTCCCCATTGTTCCTACACTTAATCCCACATGTTATAACACTAATTAAACCTCCCAATACTCCTTAGTTCATTCACCAAATCCATTACTAAATCCATTAAACAACTTACACAATGCCTTACTTCCTTTCAACACTTACAATAGTTTCTCCAAGTAGTTTTTGCTACAGATTTTGGGTTCTTATTTCCTCCATACATAGTTCCCTCTCCTAATGCCATCCTACCATTCCAATTCATTTCCAAGCAACTACAATATCTATACCCAAGTCCAACCCTCCATTTCACCAAATCTTGTGCACTCATTCCTCCTAGTTTCCACAATGCACTTAGATACTTTTTTGCTACAGATTTTGTCATTTACACTCCTCTTCTATATCTCCCTCTTCTATCGACATTTCTAACATCCCTAATGCATTTAGAATACATTACCCATCTCTCAACTTACCCTCTATTTTCCTTAATCAAATCTGTTACACATACACACCTTAGTCACCTAGTTTCTAACACACTAAGTGTTCCATTCCTAGGTAAATTTTGCCATAGTCTCCCTTGTATCGTTATACACTCACCACATTGTTTTTCATCCATACCTATATTATCTCACCTGTTTTCAACAACCAAAATATACAAGCTCCCATGTACATTACCAATACTAAAACAACACTTAAAAATTCCTGCACTTAATAGCTCATTCCCAATCTGTTTTGACAAGTTTCAAAATGTCTTTTAAAGGTTTCAAAACACTTATTTTCTTCTACACATTACACTACAAATACATCACAATTTCACCATACACATTTTCATTTCCAACTCTGTACACATTCATTTACAAAGCTACTCAAAGGTGAGCATAATTTACCTTCTTCCTCTTCTAGTTTCTTTCTCTCCTTCCTTGCTTCTTCTTTCCTCTTCCTCTCCTCTTCTCACCGGTTTGTAAACCATTCAAAACACTACAACCCATTCACATATACATTTCAATACACCATTTTAATACTAAAACTAACCCTA
This sequence comes from Limonium bicolor, assembly GCA_023374045.1. NCBI lineage: Eukaryota > Viridiplantae > Streptophyta > Magnoliopsida > Caryophyllales > Plumbaginaceae > Limonium > Limonium bicolor. Next base: position 446,725,402 of record CM041777.1, read on the forward strand.
ACCATTATGTAAGTTCTAATATAGGTTTTAGGGTTTAGAAAATTTATTACCTTCCAAGGTGCAAGTGTTGTTTGGAGTGGTTCAAGGACAAGATTTACAACTCCTTCAACAAGCCAAAATCGGCTACACACACAAGGAGTAACAAGGCTTTAGTTCACATTTTCGTTTTGCCCACAAGGCTAGAAAAACGATGGAGTTTAAAAGAGATTTTTACCTCAAAAGAACAAGGAGACCAAGGTGGCTCTAATGGTGGTCTTGAAACTCCAAATGGGGTATACCCATAAAAACGAAATTGCTTGTTTTCAAGTTTTGGAAAGATAGAAATGTAGCTCTTGAGGAGAGGATTCCAATGGTGTAAGTTTTGTAATTTTTGGAAGAGTGTGGAGGGAGTTACAAAGGAGAGAAGATAGAGTTTGTGGGTGTTTCTTATTTCTCCATGGATGTCGATTTGGAGAAGGGAGGAAATAGAGAGGAGAAAGATGGGGGCCTGTACGTGGAGAAGGAAATGAGTGGGGAGAGAGAGGTGAGAGAGTGGGGGTAAAGTTAATAAAGTAGAAGTAGTAGTTTATTATTTTTGTTTGTTTGTGAGTAAAAGGAGAGTAAAGAGAGAGTGTGAGGAGGGGCCAAAATCGGACAGCCCACACACACACATAACACTCTTACTTTTTATTTTTAAAGTGGACACATAGTTTGTGTTATTTATACTTCTACCCCACAACTTACCGTTTTTGACAGTTTTTACTAATCTCTCGTTTTATTGATTTTATTGGTCCTATAGCTTCACTAATATTTATTAATGAATATTTAGTTGACTAAAATTGTTACGAGTCTATTTGACCCGCTTAAAGACACGTTTTCCCGGTTACCTCGAAAAACGTGCTTAAGGTTCGTTAGTGATTTTAATCCATTTTAAGGATCCGTTTTCTTCGGGATTTGTTCCCTCATATTTATTTAGACTTAATTAAGCCTTTAGAATCCTTATAATACGCTAACCGAGGTCTCATACCTCTTATGGTTATTTAACGCTTATCTAGTGTTTTTCGCTTTTTAAGCATTTCTTCATTTCTTTTGGATTTATTTTTCCTTACCAATATTACTTAGGCGTCATTGGCCTTTAATTACGTATTAGATTAATCTTAATCCCTATATTTAAGTTCGGGGTATTTCAATCTACCCCCCTTAAGAACTTTGTCCTCAAAGTTGTTCGCGGTTATGGGATTTCTTACTTACTCATTTATACTTGCCTAATACCGAAGCCATACATTCCTCCTCCTTACCATTCCCAAATTCATTACTCAATGTTTCTCCTTTCCATACCATACCAATGTACAATAATTACTCCAATCCATGTTACTATCTACCGTCCGGTTCCTCATTACAAACTTTATACATACATACAGTGCAAAGCTATCCTCAAAGCAATGCAATACACATCACAATCCCGTAGGCACTCGGGTCATCTCGACACAGGACTCCTCTATGTCCTGTTGCCTTTGGAATAATACGACATACTACACTACTATCTTCTCCGGTACACACTTCTAGCAGATCCTCATTCTCCATACTAAAGGAAATTCTCTCACTACTACCAATTAAAATTTTCCTAAAACATACGACTCCAAATTCCAATTTATATTCATTACTTCTATCCTATGTGATTCTTGTGACCACTTAAGGGGAGCTTCAAGAATCATTCGACCCTGATGTGATCAGCATCAGTGTTGAACTATCTTTCCACCCCAATTTGTGTTCGGTTTCCCTTGATCTGATCAGGATCAAGTTCGACTTCCCACCTCAGTTTCAAACAAGCAAATAATTCAATCATTTTCATGTTTTATCTTTTTACTCTTCCTAGTCATTCATACATCTCCAAAGGATGGAATCAGTCCATCAATCATCCTCACTCTATTTCCCAAATGCTTTACTCCATGGTTTAATCCTAATGCTCATTTCCTCAACCTTCACTACTTCCACCCATTACTCACCATCATATCCTACATTCTAACTACGGAATACTACACTTATAAGATTTAGTTGGCTTCAATTGTTTCACATATTTTACTTACGATCCCACTACTCATAAACTTCATTCATCTACTATCCTCATTCATTTCGTACTACTTCTTCAATGGTTACAATACTTGTGGAGCTCCGTCCACTACTCATTACTTTTCTTACTACTAATACTCTTACACTGTGTTACAGATAGGTACGTTTCCTCCTATGGTATTTGCATGTTTAATGCCTAGTTACCATAATTACAATATGAATGAGTACTTATGTTTGTTTTTAACATAGTACCAATCATCGATTTGATTCTCATTTGTGCTATGCACATTACAGTTTAAGTGTTTTATTCGCAAAACTTGCATTAAGCGGTTTTTCGTCTCTACCCCCTTAAAAGGGATTACGCCCACGTAATCTACCATATTTTATTATTATTAAACTTTGGTTTAATCAGTCTGGGCAAACTGAAGCGTTTAGCTTCACTACCGTATACTATGCAATATGCTCTGGTCAAAGGGATCTTAACCATACCAATGGTTTAGTCTTTGCACCAAGGATTTCTATATGAGTTTATTTAACTCATCCTTAATTCGGTTCTAGCCTATTAGGCTTCAAGGCATTAATAGCCATTTTGCTATACTTACTAGCTGGGGCCCACTAGCTTCTGCTGCGCGACCCTGATAACTCGGGTTATTTACCCTTCGTGCTATCCTTAATGTACTATGCATCACCTTTTATCCGTCTATTATGGGCATAAGGTTTATTAAACAAATGCGGTATTCTTTTACCGCCTTTTTAACTCAACGAGTTTAGATTATAACCAGCTTCCTGGTAATCTATTATACATACTATCTGTACTCTCACGATTATTCGTTAAGTTCTTCCAACTTATTGTTGGCGAGGCTAAGCCACTATTTAGTTATAGTGCTTCCTCTGCTGTCAATAACTTCTGGATTACACCAGTTCTTCTGGTTCAGTACAAGTGTTCTTTACTTGTATGACCTTGCATTGATATGTGTCGGTCCTAGTGACCTTCTTAAGTCTCCTTTCACCCTTATTCCAATGGAATTCACATTTTGTGATTGTTAGTGTATTGTACACTCTTCGTGCTTCTTTGGCCTTAGGCTGCACGGTTTAGTGCTAAGCTTGCTTAACTGGCTAGTGCCATGTTTGTTGGTGAAAGAAAGGTTTACTACGGTTTACATCCTCCATATCCCTAGCCATCCCATTAGATCATTAGCTGCACAAGTGCAATACCAAAACACCCAGTCATACAGAGTGCAGAGGCGTAAACGCTTGACAGTAAGTCACTTATGTGATAGGAAAGAATATTTCTGTGTGTCATCTCATACTTATACTCCGTGTTATTGCTTAGCTACTCCCTCATAGCGGTCGCTTGTTGCGCACCGTGTTCTTACTCACTGTACAACATTGTCTTTACTGTTTCTGTTACTGTGATAGTTTCTCTTTACTCATTGCCATTGTCATTGGCACCATTTCCTTATGGTGTGTACACTGAGGGTTTCCCCTGTTCGTGTATGACGGTTGTCGTAGCATACCGCAATATTATTATCTTCCCATTGTGGGGATGTTTTATTTCAATTTAGGTTTCATGTGTAGGTTAGCTTACCTCACATTTTATCATCATTTATGATATAATTTACCAAGTATCTTGGTTGATAACGGATGAAGTAATTTATCAGGTTACAAGCTCTCTTGAGCGCTGGTCATTCATGGTTTTCAATGTGTATTCACATTGATTGTTTTGACAATTACTGTCTTTCCAGTGCTGGGCACTAATGATAGGCTCTAGCTGTGTAGTTTACTCTGTCATTGATAATGAAAGATCTTGTTGAGGGGTTGTCTCCACTCATAGGTCTCATGACAAGGTTATTATATTGAGTATTTATGTAATGGTTCACCTCATGCTTGGGTGCATGAGGAGTATACTTATTCCCTTAAGTCGTAATGGTTTGGAAATCTCATTTCCTGATTCCATCGCCTCTTGGCAATATCTATATGCGTAGGCTTTACTGTTATAATAGATGGAGACCTTTCTAAGGATTCACATCTCCACCACCTTGGTGGTCTTCGGTTGACGAGAGGGGTACCTCCTTCGGTTTCTCGTGGTGTCCAAGTGTGGGCTAGGCCAATGTTGGCATTATCATGATTCTTATGCCTCTGTGTACATCTGCTACAGAAGGCATGAGGGGTATTTAACTCCGTCAACTGTATACTAGACTGGTGCTCTAGTGACAGTGACACTGAGGTGGCCATTACTACAAGCCACTCAGGATGTTGGGTTGGATTTATGGTCCAGTTGTTGATTTCTTGTCGTATGAGGCAATATCTTTTGTAGGTCTTGTTAACAATTGGTGCCGGTTTTGCAACCGTTTAAGTTTATATAACGTGTTTGGTTTACGACTTCTGAGCCGTATTGCTGCAAGCTATGCTCTTTGCAAGCTGCTTATACATGTTTCCACTCCACGTATTCCGTCATAGGTTGGAGGTATTATGGGCTCCATGGTAAGTCGTGACATCACGCTTCCGTTCATAGGAGACCCTTTAGGTAATCTAATGTTAATAGGTGCCTCTCAATATCTTAGGGCATTTCCTGTTAAGTGAAATCCCTTCGGTGTTCTAACCGAGTGTTCATTTTAACTCTCGTGCTTTTATCATGTCGCTGTTGTTCGACTGTTGTAGCGCAGACACTCTTCAAGGATTGCTCCTGAGTGTTGTTGAAGCATGCCGTTACATCCGGCTAATGTTGATGACATGTTGTCCACTGTGTCTTCTTGTGTGTGTTGTGTTTGAGTTGTCCCTTTTTGGGTTGTAACGTCTCCCGTTCTTGGGTAGACTGTTTACACTTGCTCCTAGTTCTTAGGACTAGGTTTGATATCCCCTTCAATGATGGAGTATACTTGTGGTAATCTTGGGGTTGCTCTTGGGAATTCTGTCCCGTTTGTTGAGCATTGTTAGGTTCACATTAGGCATTCGCCTTCATGTGTTTAGGCTGGGCATTCCATCCAGCTGTCAGGTATTTGTTTGGCGTCCTCGAGACATGTCCATGTCTCAATGTCTGTATTTACTAGTCTGTGCGTTTTGCACTTCCCAGTCTTCATTCCACATCTTCAGATGGATTCTCTGAGTTCCTTGATACTCGGTCGTCTGAGGTGTCCAGTTGTTCTGGTTGAACTCACTGATGGTCCGTAGAACGGAGCTGACTACTTCCCGTGTGTTACACTACATGTATACATACATCGTGGGGTACCATGCTGATACGTTACCACTTACCCGACTACGTGTCAGGCCCGCAAGCTCCTTCGGAGTGCGTTTGTCCCATATCCCGTAATTGGGTACACTTGTAGTGTTCGTCACACGCCTAGGTGAAGTATTCTATTGTCAACTCCTCTTGTATCATTCTATGATACTCACCGTAGTGCTGTTGGTCTGGTTTTAAAATCCAAGGTTTTAAAAGAAGGTTGTGGTTTGAAAAGAAAATTTTGGGTTTTAAAAACAATGGTTCGGTGTTAAAAGAAATCTCTCATGGCATAGCCATGTTTGAGGTCTTGACCAAGTCTAGCCTCCCGCTGACTGGTATGCTCTAAGTACAGTGGTCGGGGCGTTAGGCCTTTCCATGGTTCCATTCCTTCAGTTTTAGGATGTTTGATCCTGTGGTTGTTTCGTTACTGTCACCGTACATTACTATGTACTTGTGACGTGTTAGTGTTCCCTTACATATCTCTGTCTTTACTGCACTTGCCGTGGCAAGTGCGTGGTACTGGTGGTTTTTGGGTAATCTTATACTAATCTTGGTAGGGTTTCCATTTGTGTTTGTTAGTCTTGTCGACTCTTCCTTTGATCTTATTGATCTTCAATTGGTATACTCGCTCCTTTAGGTAGCTTCTAGGTGGTCTAGACATGGCTGTCGTAGACCTGGGTACTCCTCCACTCCTTGGAGGTTCCCGTTCTATTTGGTTTAGTGTCGCTCCTTGTGGCTCGTTCCCACACATCTGTGGCGGTCACTGAGTCTTCCCTGTTTAGGCACTACTCTTGTAGTCCTATTGGATTACATCTCATGGTCGTTATTATAGTTGTCTGAGCTATGTTGGCCAGGTCTGTAACCTATTTGGCGTTGTAGTTTTAGAGTCAATCACTCCCGACTATGTCCTTAGCCAGCTAGCATACCGTTGGTGGTGTTGCTTGGCTATTACTGTTGTCCCGCAGACTTGTGTCTCGGGTTCCTTTACTGCTCCCTTTACATTTCGTTGCACGGTTAGTGCTCCCTTCCTGCTGCTGGTTTGTTAGCTAGGTTTCGCGACTGCTAAGCACGTCGCCCCATGCTGTTGTAAGTTGCAGCCTCCTCGTAGTTGGAGTGCTCATTCCACCGCTATTAAGTGTGGTTATTGTTGTTCAAACGGGATCCATCTCCGGGTCTTCCAATTCTTGGAATCCACCACGTGCCGGTTCTTGTTTACTGCTGTGTGATGGCTTCACAACTGCCAGATCGGGTTTCCCCGAGTATGAGAGGACTTTCCTTCTCTCTGGCGTCCTTTCCCAAGTTATACAATAGGGTTAGTGGAGGGCGGGTCTGGTATTGTAGGTATCCGGTACTCACCGGTAGTTCCTAACTAGCATATCTCTAATGCTAACACTCAGCCCTTAGCCCTAAGCTTCTAATTCCTAACTCGGTATTCCTAAACTCGGTATTTCCAGTCATCAGAGCGATACTTCGCTCTGATACCACTTTTTGTAACACCCCTACTATTAATACAGTCATTAACGTCCAATCTCCTTACTCATCAGATACTCGCAGCGGATATATACTTACATACAATGGGTGATACAATGCCGTTAGTCACCCACGTGACTAACAAGGCTACTGATTCTACATACAGCATCGGTCTGATGGACCGGAATCTCGAGTACTACAAATCTACAATATATTCTCCACTTACCAATTACTACCACAATCTGCATTCAATACAATACTCCAAGTACCATACAATATAATCTACATACCGAGTTTACTAGGTTCCTTATACAAGTATAAGACCTCTTCAAGTTCATACATACTCACTAAGAGACTACTTACTACCCATTCCTCGCTACTACATTACTTTCTAAATACAAGGGGTGTGCTAGTTAATACACCTCTACATTCTGCTACTACTATCCAATGTAGTCGCCGGTCTCGTGCCTTGACCACATTCGCTTCGGGTACCTGCACACTAAAAAATGTCCCCCGAAGGGGTCAGCTTTCGCCGAGCATGATAACCGCATACCCCGCGTACTAGTGAGGGTACGCCGACCACTTGGTCGAATACATGCGGTTCATTTTCATACAACATACATGCATACATGCTCTTATACACAATACATGAATACTTACGCAAGCATACACACATACACTTCATTACATACATGGAGTACAATATAACCATCAAATACATACTTACCTTCTTCCGAATACATATACCCAATACATACACCATTTACAATACGGGTTAGCTCCATTGGTCCACCCGGGTTAATCGGGTGGAGATTACTCTTTTACTCATTACTTCATACATACGCATACATACTCATTCTCATACTCATACATACTTACTTACTCTTACTCTTACTCATGTTAAGTCGTCGGGACCTCCGGCCCGGGGACTACTCCGTCCCACCACCGGGATTTACTTGGTTCACTAATCCAGGATGCTACCCACTTAAGGGATTTGGGCCGTGGACCAGCTTACGAACCAGGAATCGGATCCAACCTCTTGTGTCTCCTCATCCTCACGCGTGGCCGAAGCTATATCGGACTTGTACTCATTCCAATTTACTCACTTAAGTTAGGAGTTAGCTAGTTAGGAATTAGCACAAGTCAACATTCAAGCCACAATAGTACAGTACAAGCTCATATACACATCCATACGAAATACAGTGCAACATTCAAGTACACTACAAAATACAATACACATCATCATCATCCATATGTTTCATGAATTATACAAACTATTGTTCAAGACAAATATCAAGAACAATGTAAACAAGCACAAGTAAGTGCAATATAACCCCGTTCGTGCATTTATCTTATTAGGTGGTCAAATAAGCACACAAATCGGGGTAACCAGATTAGGATACAGGGCATGAAGAAATCATACCTTTCACCGTTGTACTTGTATCCCAACGTTCCTCCGGTATTCACAATTCAAATCCTATGATATGCATACATTCAAACGATTAATCTAACTATTATTACTTAATTCGTACTCACTATCTCCTCACACTTCTTATACTTACACATTACTTATTTACTTTTCTTTACCTTAAGTTTTACTTTCTTACTTAACTTAGGTTTACTTTCTTACATGTACATGTATATGTGGATGTACATATATATACATATATAATATATATATATATATATATATATATATATATATATATATATATATATATATATATATATATATATATCATTATTATTAAAACATCCTTTTTTTTTTTGTCAGGACCGGACTTGCGACCGACCTTGCAAGTCCGGTCCATTCCAGTAGCTCAGGTTACGGAAATTTTTCTGGCCGACCGGACTTGCATGTCCGGTCGCAAGTCCGGTCCATTCCAGTAGCTCAGGTTACGGAAATTTCTGGCCGACCGGACTTGCATGTCCGGTCGCAAGTCCGGTCCATTCCAGTAGGTTTCATCAGGAAATTTTTCTGGTCCGACCGGACTTGCAAGTCCGGTCGATTCCAGTAACATCCTGACGGGAAAATTTTCAGCTCGACCGGACTTGCAAGTCCGGTCGCAAGTCCGGTCCAGCCCAGTATTTGCATTTTAATTTCTGTTTTCAGTCCTCTCTTTCACCCATTACTTCCCCATTGTTCCTACACTTAATCCCACATGTTATAACACTAATTAAACCTCCCAATACTCCTTAGTTCATTCACCAAATCCATTACTAAATCCATTAAACAACTTACACAATGCCTTACTTCCTTTCAACACTTACAATAGTTTCTCCAAGTAGTTTTTGCTACAGATTTTGGGTTCTTATTTCCTCCATACATAGTTCCCTCTCCTAATGCCATCCTACCATTCCAATTCATTTCCAAGCAACTACAATATCTATACCCAAGTCCAACCCTCCATTTCACCAAATCTTGTGCACTCATTCCTCCTAGTTTCCACAATGCACTTAGATACTTTTTGCTACAGATTTTGTCATTTACACTCCTCTTCTATATCTCCCTCTTCTATCGACATTTCTAACATCCCTAATGCATTTAGAATACATTACCCATCTCTCTCAACTTACCCTCTATTTTCCTTAATCAAAATCTGTTACACATACACACCTTAGTCACCTAGTTTCTAACACACTAAGTGTTCCATTCCTAGGTAAATTTTGCCATAGTCTCCCTTGTATCGTTATACACTCACCACATTGTTTTTCATCCATACCTATATTATCTCACCTGTTTTCAACAACCAAAATATACAAGCTCCCATGTACATTACCAATACTAAAACAACACTTGAAAATTCCTGCACTTAATAGCTCATTCCCAATCTGTTTTGACAAGTTTCAAAATGTCTTTTAAGGTTTCAAAACACTTATTTTCTTCTACACATTACACTACAAATACATCACCATTTCACCATACACATTTTCATTTCCAAACTCTGTTACACATTCATTTACAAAGCTACTCAAAGGTGAGCATAATTTACCTTCTTCCTCTTCTAGTTTTTTCTCTCCTTCCTTGCTTCTTCTTTCCTCTTCCTCTCCTCTTCTCACCGGTTTGTAAACCATTTCAAACACTACAACCCATTCACATATACATTTCAATACACCATTTTAATACTAAAACTAACCCTAACCATTATGTAAGTTCTAATATAGGTTTTAGGGTTTAGAAAATTTATTACCTTCCAAGGGTGCAAGTGTTGTTTGGAGTGGTTCAAGGACAAGATTTACAACTCCTTCAACAAGCCAAAATCGGCTACACACACAAGAGAGTAACAAGGCTTTAGTTCACATTTTCGTTTTGCCCACAAGGCTAGAAAAACGATGGAGTTTAAAAGAGATTTTTACCTCAAAAGAACAAGGAGACCAAGGTGGCTCTAATGGTGGTCTTGAAACTCCAAATGGGGTATACCCATAAAAACGAAATTGCTTGTTTTCAAGTTTTGGAAAGATAGAAATGTAGCTCTTGAGGAGAGGATTCCAATGGTGTAAGTTTTGTAATTTTTGGAAGAGTGTGGAGGGAGTTACAAAGGAGAGAAGATAGAGTTTGTGGGTGTTTCTTATTTCTCCATGGATGTCGATTTGGAGAAGGGAGGAAATAGAGAGGAGGAAGATGGGGGCCTGTACGTGGAGAAGGAAATGAGTGGGGGAGAGAGAGTGTGAGAGAGTGGGGGTAAAGTAATAAAGTAGAAGTAGTAGTAGTTTATTTTTTTGTTTGTTTGTGAGTAAAAGGAGAGTAAAGAGAGAGTGTGAGGAGGGGCCAAAATCGGACAGCCCACACACAACATAACACTCTTACTTTTTATTTTTAAAGTGGACACATAGGTTTGTGTTATTTATACTTCTACCCCACAACTTACCGTTTTTGACAGTTTTTACTAATCTCTCGTTTTATTGATTTTATTGGTCCTATAGCTTCACTAATATTTATTAATGAATATTTAGTTGACTAAAATTGTTACGAGTCTATTTGACCCGCTTAAAGACACGTTTTCCCCGGTTACCTCGAAAAACGTGCTTTAAGGTTCGTTAGTGATTTTAATCCATTTTAAGGATCCGTTTTCTTCGGGATTTGTTCCCTCATATTATTTAGACTTAATTAAGCCTTTAGAATCCTTATAATACGCTAACCGAGGTCTCATACCTCTTATGGTTATTTAACGCTTATCTAGTGTTTTCGCTTTTTAAGCATTTCTTCATTTCTTTTGGATTTATTTTTCCTTACCAATATTACTTAGGCGTCATTGGCCTTTAATTACGTATTAGATTAATCTTAATCCCTATATTTAAGTTCGGGGTATTTCACAACAATAATGACTAATCTATGTAGTAGTCTCAAATATTCTCGTGCGTGATTTCAAGTATGTTCTTTTTTCTCCTTCTCTTCTTCCCTCTTTGGTGAGGGTATCTTCCGTTTCTCTTTATCCTTGGTTTTGGATTTTGTCTAGCCCTCTGTATAGTTCTGTGGTTGGTTTGTCGATTTGTTTCTGAATAATCTCACCCTTGAGCGGTGGGTAGGTTCTAAAGCGGTGGTCTGTTTCCTTCGGCTTGCATGTTTAGCCAAAGCGGTGTCTGGGTCATTTTATTTGCTATGGCGGTGTGTGCCGGTCTTCTCCAGAGGTCAATCGACATGGTGTCGACATGATTGATGATTCCTAGGGCCTAGACAAATATAGACACTACATGGGGATGATGTTGGCAGTGAGTTACATGGACAGAAAGCAAAGGCCCATATCAGATCTTCTCACGCAAAAAAGAAGAGAATGAGAAGTTTGATGTTGATGGAGAAGAGAATCAATTTGAAGCAAGTTGGAGTAAAAAAGAACAATATTACAATGAGATCCATGCAGGAGGTGGTACAACTCATGGCGGTGGAATGGAATTGCTCATGTCAGTGGCAACATGCAAGCGAGCAGGTATGATGGACATGCTTGTAGATGGACCTATACAAGAATGTGTATCAATGGGGGCAACCTGTATAAGATCAATGGAGCCAACAAAAAACTCGCCTCTATACAGAGATCAAAGGAGGCGAGAAAGAGGGTTGTTTCTGCTGGGTGCTATCATTGGAGGCGACATAATAAGTCGCCCCCATTGAAAAGATCAATAGAGGCGAGTCATTCACTTTGCCTCCTTTGTACGTTCTAAGAATTATTAATGGAGGCAACATACAACAGGTCGTCTCGGTTGTGTTACATATATACAGAGGCAAGTATTATCTCGCCTCCCATGAACGCTATATAGAGACAAGGTAAATAAGTTGCCTCGGTTGTGTAATATACATACAGAGGCAAGCCAAAGGTCACCCCTAATGAATGATTTATGGAGGCAAGCTTTTATCGTCGCCTCTATCGTGTAATATAATAGACACAATTTACGGAGGCAAGCCAGTTCGCGTCGCCTCTATTCTATTATATATAGCACTCACGCTAGTCTAGCCAGAGTTCTCTTCTTCTTTCATCCTTTCTCGTCCACGCTATTCCTCAACTTCTATTGTTTGGTTTCTCCTCCTTTCCAAGTTATTCCACATCCTCTGAACATGCCACGCAGCTCCAAGAACTCATTACTCGCCACGTATGTTTTCTTTGCATCAACTTTCTCTCTGTGTTAAATGATAATACATAACTAAGGAAGAAAAAACAATAAAGCTTGAATTGGTTTTGGTGAGGGGGGTTAGATTATTACAATCATACTTGACTCCTTCTTTCCCTTTATTACTGATGCAGATGTTGTGTATTGCATTTAACAAAGCTGTCAACTTTTATGTTTTTTCATGTAGACAAAGGATAGATACAAGATTGGTTTCAGCACTTTAGGAGAAATTGCACTTTTCATTATAAATGAAATTTTCTATTGTTTACTATTTTTTTTTTTTGGGGGGGGGGGGGGGGGGGGGGGGGTTGTTCTTTAGCAGGTGTCTAGTAGTGTTTGAAGCTCACATGAATCATACAAGATTGGTTGCATTTTCCTTCTGATTGTCTTCGTAACTCATGTTTTATTTGAATTAAATTGAAGTTTCAACTTCTAAGCTTTTGTGACTGGCATTTGATGCAGAGTTTGTCAGGTCATGTAGTGAGATTGATTCTGTGAGTTTTGATTCATCAGAAGTATTCGTGTTGCTGAAGCAGCAAGTTTACAATTAAGCTCTAGGATCTAGAAGAGTCAAAGATTGATTCAGTGAGTTATCCATGTGTGCTCATTGCCTGCCTGTTCTTATGCTTCTTACAGAAGATTGTATTCTTGTACTTAAATTGAAGTCTTTTAATGACTTGATGCTTTTAGTTAGTCTTCTATTTGGTGACATAACAATGTTTTTAACTTGGTCGTCTTCATTTTATGATTTTTACTTATGTCAGAATGTATACAATTATCCAGCACCACGGAAGGTGAATGGTTTGTAGATACTGCTAAGACATGTATGAAAGAGAGAGATATGCAGAGCGTAATACCAATACGATAGCTGCAGGGAGGGTTGCTGGCGTTGATCCTGTTGCAGATAACTAGCTGATGCATCCGGTTTGTCAAACTTGAAGATTCTGAAAGTGGTGTGGTTTTGCCCGTGCAGGTAATAGTTCTAATGTACATACCTTAGGCTGACTTTGTTTTAACAAGGTTTTTAATTAAATCTCGTATAAGAAAGACCAGACTATTGAGCATTCTTACCCAACTTAAACTCATGCTTGCACATGCTCTAATTTCTACTTGATATGAAGGGTGTTGTTTTCTTTTCTGTCATATTTTAGTTCTGTTATTTATGGTGGGTTGCTTTGAATGATAAGGTCTTAGTTCTGTTTGGTGATAAGTGTTGGACGTTTTGCTTGCGTAAATATATAATAAAAGGATAAGCGATGTTGGGATTGTTTGCAGGAATGGTCTTGCATTCCAGTAGGGGGATCATTGTCAAATTCAAAACAAAGAAACCTTGCGTTTAGTGCTACAGCTAGTATGATAAGATATGGAATTACTATTTACGCAAAATGATTATGTGGGTTGAGGTGGTATATTTTTTGTATTAACAAATGATACTGGTAGGGGGATGCCGCATTATATTTTTTCCCATTTAGATCTTTTGATTTTGTTGTAATACTTTATCTTGGCTGAAGGTTCTCCCACACTCATAGCACCATTTATTTTCACTCTAAAACCACGTTTTAGACTCGGATATATCAATATTTATATTTGAGATAAAATTTTAAAATCATTTTTTATTGTAAAACTTCAATGAACCTTTTTGTTATTATTAATCAAAAGTTCATTAATGTGTTTATGAAGTACTTTTTTTATTAGAAGTATAGTTGCTGATATACTCTTGTTAGTATTATATCTCATAAGAGTTAAAAAAAAAACTCATTTTGTTTTGAATTGAGGGTAAGAGTGAAAACTAAGTATAAACCACAGTTGTCGACTGATCTTATTAAATAATTAGATAATTAGTAGAGGAGGTTGGATTATTTGTACTTCTACGAATTAGATGATTTACAATAGGAACAAATACTAAATCTTTTCACACTCTGCGACTGAAAGATTCTAGCAGTAGGGAGTCTTGGGAATCCTTTTGTTAAGAAGTCACCCTTATCATGCTGTGAATTTTATATGTGCTTCATGTATCCTAAATTCGGTTTTTTTAATCTGATCATTCCTTTCAATGAAATATATTGTCTTCCATGTTTTGAAGGGTTCTTTCACTCTGCTTGCTTTGTCATTTTTTTGTTTCTATGCCTTCTCTTTTCAGGGAAAGAATCTTCTTGTTATAGGGACCACAAGTGAAGTGAGTTTCTTGGGTTCTGTTGGTGTCCGTGATCCATTCTCTGTGACTTATCATGTTCCTACATTGAGAACTGAAGATGCCAAAAAGGTTAGTTCTACTTGGCAGTCGTCATTATAGTAACCACTATTGGTTCTACCATCACTACCTGTTATCTGTATGCTTTCTTTACCTTTGCTTATAATGCTCCAAATATGTTACATACCTGGTGTTTTGGTGATTAAGCACAACTTTGAGCATGCATCTTGTTTTCTGAGTGGAGTTGTACGTCTCCATGTTTCAGATATAATGTTGCAACTTGACACAACCATTTTGTTGTTGTGTGCTAATCTTGGTTAATTGTTATGCTGCATATCAACTGAAATACATGTAGACTTACGTGAGGTGTGGGGGAATTCTTCTTAATCAACCCATCTTTTTCTGGTCTTACGTCTGCATTGTCTATCGGTGCTTAATATGAACTGTGATTGAAACCATTTGTCTGTGCAATCGTTCAGGTGTTGGGACAGCTTAACGCTTTTGCCGAGGACATTGATTCTGCTGCTGAGGCTCTGAATGATGTGAGCCCCTGATCTTAGTTTACTACATCTTTATCTTATCTTTGCTCATCCAGAGAAGGAAAAGGTAAAATCTGTATTACGTGAATTGACTTTCCTTACTTGCAACATCTTCTTGGTTTTTTCTAGTTTCTTATTTACTACATATAAAATAGTAAACATACCATGCTAATATGTTTTTCATTTTGAGAATGATCTTTGATATTTGTTCATGAAGTTCTTACTTTCCAAGTATCTATGGTGTTTCAGTGTTATGAAGAATATGTTAGTGGTTCCATTAGTGACGAACACAGGATGAATGTAGTACACAGGGGCTTGTGGTGGCATGTACATAGCGATCAGCATCAGAGGTGCCCTTTCACAGCCTCTGACAATTTATTATTACTACAATCATTTCATCTTAAGCATCAGTATGCCAGAGTTTGTTCTGACCTTTTATTATTTCCTATCAGGGGAACAATGAGAACCTAAACATGCCAGTGTCTAGTTCAAGTGAGGCCCAAGTTTCGGAGAGCATATCAGGGGAACAATGAGAACCTAAACATGCTAGTGTCTAGTTCAAGTGAGGCCCATGTTTCGGAGAGCATAGATGTAGTTGATGATGATATGTGTATGCCTTCCTAACCACTTGCTGGTGTGAAATGGGGTGATTTGTTTGATCTTTTTTGGCTCAGAGTGCTAAAGATAATGGAGGCTTATATTCATTGCATTGGTTCAGAGTATTCCTTGATGAAGCTCATACCATCAAATCCTCAAAAGCCAAGTCTCACAGGCACACTTATCCAGGTTCTATGATATGTCATTGCTTTGGCTTTATCCATGTCTGTTATATTTTTTGATGTATATATAACTGTTACATTTTATAATTTGTTTGTAGAATAATCTCGAGGATATTCAGCCTGTTGCGTTTTTTGAGGATTGAGCCATAGGGAAGCTAGTTGAAGTTTCAATTCCAGTGGTTGAAGATTTCACTTGATAGATCAGTCATGTTTCTTCCTATCTGATGCATGATGATGATGTGAGTATAATTGTGCTTCCTCTCCTCACTTTGTCAGAGGATGTTGTTAGCTAGTTGTATGTTGTAACGTGTATCTAAGAAAAGAAGTGTTGATACTCTGAGATGTTAGTACTGACAAGAACCATTTCTGCTATGGTGGTGAATAATGATGGATGCTTGGTTGAACATTTTGAAGAAGAATTATGTAATTTATTTGTGTTTTGAATCCATAAAGAAGTGATGGTTTAAAATGGTTCAAGCTATTTCTATTTTCTTGTATGAATTGAAGCAGTTCCTGGGTCATAAATGTCCTGTGTGAATTTTTTTTTCAAAATAAACGATCAACGGGGGCAACTTTCCAATTGCCTCGTTTGTTAGACATCAAAAGAGACGAGGAGCAGAAGGTTGCCTCTGTTGTTCATTCTCTACACATAGCAACGGAGGCGAGTGAAAGAAGATTGCCTCTGTTGTTCATTCTCTACACAAAGCAATGGAGGCGAGCAGAAGCCTTGCCTCGCTTGTTGAACATCAACCGAGGCGACAGGATGAATGTTGCCTCTGTTGTTTATTCTCTACATAGAGCAACGGAGGCGAGCTCCAAGTCTTGCCTCGTTTGTAAGACGTCAATAGAGGCAATCTGTTTTGGTTGCCTCCGTTCCTTTCTGTACAAAGCCTAAACACAGCTCAATGGAGGCGAACTAAACTAGTTGCCTCAGTAGCTCAAGAGCATTAGAGGCGAGGAGCTGCTTGCTCCAATAGATTAGGATCAATGGAGGTGAGTAAACCTCCATAGGTAAACTCAACAAAGGCAAGTGTTTTAGTCGCCTCCATAATCAGCTGAGGCGACCGTTTAGAGGCAACCTAGAGGTAATGGTTTTGTCGTCTCTAAATATCTACAGAGGCATTTTTTGGGTTTTAGAGGCAATAAAAGTTACCTCCATAGATCTTATATGTAGTAGTGCCCATCTTTTGTAAGTTTATAGTTTCTTTTTGTTATCTTCTCTTGCTTCCTTCAGTCAATAACAATTGCATTTTCAGATTCACTTTAAGTGCGGATTACTGGTTTAGTCAATGTTTTTCATACCAGCTGGCTGTGTTCGAGGTGTGTAGAAGTTGTACTCTAGTATCCTTCTATTTATTATAGTGATATGCTGGTGTTTTGGAAAAAAAAATCTTCTTCTTTTTAACTAAAATTCAATCTTCCTTTGAAATTTCACTTTTATATATGTTTTTGATATTGAAATTTCAGAATCGTACATCACAGTGTTCATCCGTTCATGATACACAAAATTTGGAGCGCTTAAGTTCTCCCTCTCTCTATGCGCACCATCAACTATCCATTACTCACCACTTTAATTACTAATGAAGGACGATGGGAAGTACTTGTTTTAATGAATCTATGGAAAAGGGTTGCAGCGTCATTTTATCATCTTACACTCATGAAATCCAAATTGCCTTCTTTATTATCTTTGAATTATTTGGGTTAGTTTAATTTTCAGCTTATATCCTCTAGAAACCAATACTTATTCGTGTTTTGGTAATTATTAATGTTTCATCCCCATCATCATCCACACTAGATCCCGTCACTCTCGCCGGAAAATTTTCGTAAAAATACCGATCTCATAAAAAAATTACATGCGGTGGTCATTTTTGAAAAAAATTACGCGGATGTACCGAACCAGTGTAAAGAAGCTGCCCTGGGGTCAGGGCAGCTTGTCAAAAAACCGCCCTGATAGCAGGACAGTTTCTACATTTTTCTGCTTGAAGCAGCCCTGGGTGTAGGGCGGCTTCAGGCAAAAATTGCCGGAAGGTGCCTTGAGGCCAGGGCGGCTTCTTTGCAAATCGGTCCAAAAAAATTTTTTTTTTCCAACTTTTGAATCATTCGTGCGATGCTTTAACGGTTCCGGAACTTGACCAAATTTTGTACGACGATAGTTGAACAGTTATACTTTGGATCTAAGTCATTTCTCTGGAGTTTTAGGACCATATGGGACCCACGTGACTTCATATAAATGGCACCAGAGTTAACGTTTTATCGGTTTTGAAGTTTTCGGGTAATGTCATATCTTGTGTTATTAATCAGTTTTGTACTTATATTAAAGTCCTATGATGCATTTTTAAGAGGTCTGAGTTGGGCAGTAATCGATACAGACATTCAATATCCAAGAAGTGTTAACCATTTAAAATCCTCGTTAAACCACATTGTGCGATCGCACTTTGCTAACAACGATTTGCATGTCTATTCGATTGTGCACCTTAGAATGGACCAGGATTCATACAACTACTCGCATGCATACATACATACTGATGCAGATGTACGTATAATGATTCACCATATGTTTGTGGACTGATTGAAATAAATTAGGCAGTTGTTTGAGCTTGATAATGTGGATATTAAGAGAGTGATAGATCAGATTGAGAGGGAGGAAGAGAGAGCTGAATGCTGAGAAGTGGTGCAATTGAATGATTATACGTACATCTGCATCAGTATGTATGTATGCATGTGAGTAGTTGTATGAATCCTGGTCCATTCTAAGGTGCACAATCGAATAGACATGCAAATCGTTGTTAGCAAAGTGCGATCGCACAATGTGGTTTAACGAGGATTTTAAATGGTTAACACTTCTTGGATATTGAATGTCTGTATCGATTACTGCCCAACTCAGACCTCTTAAAAATGCATCATAGGACTTTAATATAAGTACAAAACTGATTAATAACACAAGATATGACATTACCCGAAAACTTCAAAACCGATAAAACGTTAACTCTAGTGCCATTTATATGAAGTTACGTGGGTCCCATATGGTCCTAAAACTCCAGAGAAATGACTTAGATCCAAAGTATAACTGTTCAACTATCGTCGTACAAAATTGGTCAAGTTCCGGAACCGTTAAAGCATCGCACGAATGATTCAAAAGTTGGAAAAAAATAAAATTTCTGGACCGATTTGCAAAGAAGCCGCCCTGGCCTCAAGGCACCTTCCGGCAATTTTGCCTGAAGCCGCCCTACACCCAAGGCTGCTTCAAGCAGAAAAATGTAGAAACTCCCCTGCTATCAGGGCGGTTTTTGACAAGCTGTCCTGACCCCAGGGCAGCTTCTTTACACTGGTTCGGTACATCTGCGTAATTTTTTTCAAAAATGACCACCGCATGTAATTTTTTTATAAGATCAGTATTTTTACGAAAATTTTCCCACTCTCGCCTATGCATCTCTCTCTCTCTATAGATATTGTATCCTGGTTGATCTCTCTGTTTGATTAGGAAATGATTGCAATGAGACAAGTTTGAGCTAACGGAAGATATTGTCATTGTGGGCAGATCGAACCTACAACCCACGATCAAAAGCCCATAGGAGATTGATGAGCTATAGTGTGGTCTCACAAACAGTCCTATTTATCTCAACTCAATTTGATTAGTCAAATGAATTTTTTATTATATAAATAATTAGTCAAGTTTTTTGATCGATAATGATTAATATTTAGGAAGCTAAAAAGTTTTTTTATCATAAATTTTTGTTATATTTAAATAGTTCCACGTTTTCCAATATAGTAGAAGTAATAATTACGGGGAGTTTAATAGTCACGTGATATCTAGTATGTGAGTGTATGAGGCGTTAGTGCTTCAATATACTTATAAGAATACTTGATATAGTACGAATTTAGTATTTGAGATGTGTATATTTGAGAAACTAAAAAGTTACTTTTGCCATAAATTTTTTATTATATTTAAATATTTTCACGTTTTCCATATAGCAGAAGTAATAATTACAGGGAGCTTAATAGTGACGAGATATCTGATATATGAGTGTAGGAGACGTTAGTGCTTCAATATACTGTTATGAGTACTTGATCTAGTACTGATTAAGTATTTCAGGTGTATGTTTTGGGAAACTAAAAATTTATTTCTCATAAGACTTTTATTTTATTTAATTTTTTTTTTGTCACATTTACAATATAGGAGAAGTAGTATTTAATTATGGGGTATACATATAAAGACCACCTCAGTAGCTGAGTATAGTATTACATGGTAATTCAAGTAGTATTAAGTTAGTATTTGAACCGAAAACTAGTAATAATATTATTGCTAATATATCCGGTAACACAGACTAGTATTCGAGTAAGTACTTTGATATACGTTTAACAATACAATCGGTATTTATTCACTTTCCGCTGAACATAATAACTGAACAACCACAATAGGTAGATAAATAGTCAAAACGAAAGTAGACATGTTGTATACATGTTTCTCAAATATTATACCAAAATTACTTACTACAAGGTTCTTCATTCCACTTTAACCCCATTTTCACATGAGATAGTTTTTTTCTTAATTCGTCATATCATTTCTATTTTCATATGCAATGATTCCAAAGCAATCTTCCATTTCTACCTCAACTCAGTCTCACTACTACCGCTATCCTCATTATCAAATAATCTCTCAACTCGTTTTAGTTTGAATTCGGAAGATGATGTGCTTCAACCTGGATGTATATGTTCATTTGATCTCAACGTGGAGCCAGATATAAGTGTCCACTAGATCTCAACGTAACACCTAGTGAGATAGATGATATCAATGTTGACCACACGATATCACTTCAATATGACATGAATCAAGGTCTGAACATCAACGTTGAAGATGATAATGCCGGTAATATATTGTATACTTAGTCAAATACTATTCGTGTACTAATTATGCATAATTCTTCACATTCGTATCCTTTTCCAAATCATCTTCCTTAAGAAGCCACATAAAATCACTCTTCAATCTCTGGATTAAGTCAATGAGGCGGACAGTCGAACCTCTACAAGCTGACGTAAACATATAATACATTTGTATCTTTTTCTAAAGCATCTTCCTTAAGAAGCCACATAGGATCATTTTTCATTCCTGGATCAAGTCAATGAGGTGGGCAGTCGAACCTTTAGCTACAAGTTAAAATAAATGGTTTCGGGTCATTTTTTTGAGCCGGATGTTACAAGAAAAAGATTGTTAATTAGAAGTTACAAAAGTAATTAGTAACATTCGTCAACTAATAAATAAACATTCGTCTACTTTACATTTAAACATTAATCGTGTGCGTAATAGCCAAACAATCGCCTACTTGAAAAACTTTATATTAATGCACTATATTTTTTTTTG
The DNA here is from genome assembly GCA_023374045.1 of Limonium bicolor. Taxonomy (NCBI): domain Eukaryota; kingdom Viridiplantae; phylum Streptophyta; class Magnoliopsida; order Caryophyllales; family Plumbaginaceae; genus Limonium; species Limonium bicolor. The sequence continues at coordinate 446,746,610 of CM041777.1, forward strand.
ATAATTAGCGGCACAAAGGCCTAGAGGACCGCATAAACGGTAATACACCAAGACACTTAAAAACACCAAAAGCCCATACCTTAGCAGTCATACCCTTACATTTGAAGAGAGAAAAACACCCGAAACCTTATCTTTTTGCTCTTATCTTTCGCTTGCCCCCCGCTAACAGCCTACTAAGGCGAGAAAACTTGCTAAAACCAACACAACCATTCTTGCTCCCAATACTCCTTCTAGCGCTTGCTCTAGAATTGGTGTGCGAGCAGTTGTCCGAACCAACCCCTGTACCAACCCTAGACTCCTGGCATCTCTTTCGATACGCATCTCTATGCTCACGTATGATGTCCTCGAAATTGCTCAAGGCACGCCCTTCATCTAACACTTGACAACCGAGCTCTTTCGCAAGCACGAGAGTCAGTCTTACTTCCTCCTTAACATAATCCTCATCAGGGTGGGCCAATGGCCCATGTGGTCCTCCAGCAGGATCAAAGCTAGGAGGAATTCAGGATCCTCAAATAGGGCCCTAAGGTCATCCCCATCCCCTTCCATCATCCCTTGTTCATCAAGGGGCGTCTCGAACACTACCTCAGGGTGGGGATCACTAATACCCAAGTCTGCATCAAGCACCTCGCGATTATCCATCTTACTAAGCCCCTTATCCTCAAATAGATCACTCTGGTCCGTCCTTACAAGCTCCTCAGCTATCAGGTCTTGGACTGCTCCTTTACTATTCATTGGCAAACAAATGGAGATAGGCAGTCGCCCACAATCCCCCACTGGTCTGGCAGGTATGTTACTTGTTGGAACACTTGGCGGAATAGGATCTTGGCCGGACTGCCCATACATCCAGGGACATAACTCGCCCCTGGCGCCGACGAGTAATACCAGCCCCCTCCCCACCCAGACCCAAGCCCCCATAGCCCATTATGCTCAAGCCCATAGACCGGGAGGCCAGCCATTAGCCATAGTGCGGACCAGCCCATCCTGAGACCCCTGGCGCTGCATTGTTCCAAACCCAGACGGGGGGCCCGCAATTGTAATCCCCAACATAATTATTTTCAACCAAAGCGTTAGCACATGGGGAATTACCCTTACCCGCCTCGGGACATAGAGAGAGTTGGGTAAATGAAGGATGAACGGAGGTGGTTTCACTTCTACTACCGGGTTAAAAATTCATAGAGAGTTTGGTAAATTAAGATGAAAGAAGTATGAGGTAATGGAGCAGGTAATTGGCAACCCAATGTATCTGAATGAAATTTGGAAATTTGAAAAGTCACTTACAATACTTATAGCCTAGTTATTAGGTCTATATAGAGTTAATTGATAGGTCTAGTAATTACTAAGTTATTATATACTATAATTTAAAAATAAAAAGGATATTAAAAGGTAAGTGAATAATTTTTAGCTGTTAGAAAGAGAATTAAAGAAGTTTAATGGTATCCGGACATGTCAGGGACATCCAGATGTCTACCAATACTGAGTGGCCACCTTGCCAGTTACCACTTGTGGTACTGGTAGAGACCCATGTGCGCACATGACACAAGGCAGCTTCGGCTCGATGCTCATCTTCATCATGCATGCCGTAATTGACACAAACAAGTTTTGGATGGGACCCGCGATAAAGTATTAGGTTGCAAAAAAAAGATATGTAGATTATATAGTACACTAGCACATTCAAAGACGTAAACGGCAAAAAGATAAGCTCAATCTAAGTCTCGATCGATCTTACAGTGCATGTATATTAATAGCAATATATATATATGGTATTATAACCAATGATATGTGTGTCTTTGAATCAAACCAGCTATAAGTATAACGTATAGGTTAAACGAGTAGGTGCCTTGTTTAATAATTATCATTATTATTGATTGATGTTTTAAACAGACGATGTTAGGTAACGGCCGTCTACCAACTTTTACAAGAAATCGTATACTCATTTGCTTTTTGACTAATTGTTTTGCTGTCTCTTGGGAACAAATGGAATTCAAAGAAAAAAGTTGTGTGGGTTAAACGAGTAGAGATCGGACCAGCGATGCGAGTTATCTCATGGAGGAGATTGATTATGAGCATATAAACGAAACATACTTAACTATCTGATAAGTGCAAAACATATAGACTTATTAAGGTTTAATCACCTTATTAATTGCAGCATTTTTAGTAATGTTTCTCACTTATCTTAGGTTTTTCCTATATTTATGTTGTTATATTAACTGATGTATTATATGTGTTAAAATGTAGGAAAAATGACAAACAAAGACATATATTAAAAGGACTAAAAGAGATGTCACGCGTGAAGCACGCATGTATGTGTCCGCCTCTTCTGTACCGCTCCATAACAGGCGGACAACAAACAACACAGAGAGAGCAACCGCCACATAACAGGCGGACGAGACAGAGAGGGCAACCCCCGTATTGGGCGGACAACTCTGAATGCAACCGCCACATACGAGGCGGACAAGAGACAAGAAATATAGAGAGGAGACCGCCTCATAACAGGCGGAACATATAGAGGCAACCGCCCCTTATATGGCGGACATGACTAATATAACCGCCTATTAACATACGGACGTGATTGAGGAACCGCAAGAAATCTAGCGGACACATATAAATGTCCAGGAAATCAACGGTTATCTTCTTCGCCGACTCGCTCTGCAACTTGACTGCGCCTTATCGTTTAAGCAGTCGGCGTCTACCTGAAATCACTCACGCTTATTTTCCTGTCCCCTGCAATCAATGAGGCTGCAATCAACGAGCTCAATCAATGAGCTGCTGCTCTGCTTCTTCTTCCTCCATAAATATAACCCTCAGTACACCTTCTCCAGTGTCCTCCGGAGGCTCCTTCCGTGGTTCCTCCTGGAGTTCCAATTCACCCCCATCAGTCCATCTTCGAACCACTTCACCTTCACTCACTCGTTCATTCCATTTCTAGTCTCCCGCTTCTCCATTTGTTTTCTTTTCATTTCATTAGTTTACGTATACTCTGGGAATAATTATTATGTATCTGTATTAATTATGCAATATGTTTTACTGGTTTTAATTTTAATGAAGTTTGTTACGTTTAAAGGTTTTCTCGCATCTTTTTAATAAACCTCATGAATTTATTAAAATGCTTTACTAAGTCTGTTTTTGATTTCATCGGTTGGAAACAGATGGGTAATTAAGCCGTAAAACTGGGGATAAACTTATTTTCATTTCATCGTTAAGTTAGTACTCAGTTGCAAATGTAATCCCTCAACACTTCTCTGCCGTTTACAGGCATTTTGCTTGAGTTTTCATCGGACCTTGCATTACAGGTAAACGAGTTCTTAAGAGTTTTCATCGGACCTTAAGAAAATAGCAGGAATCTTGCCACAGTTATAATTAAACCAGTAGACCTAGCATGAAAGAGCAGATAATATTAATCTGAACCGGAGTCCCGTTTAGTTTATCTGTTAACTTAGTTTTGTTTAATCTTCCCTTTTTATTTATAAAAACAAGTCAATTAATCTTCCCCCTCTTGTGACACGCTTAGGTACTATAATATGTACATTAGTCCCGCGGTTCGATATCCGGTCGCTTACATTTCACTATACTACTGCGACCGGGATTTGTTTGCAGTCCGACGTTTATTTTGAGTTTTAATTTCTTTTCTTTTAATTTTACACCAGTTTAACCACTCACTTTACAACGTCTGCAAAATGGCGCCGTTGCCGGGGACTAGATTTATTCTAGTTCCTAAGCCCCGGATTATTCACCTGTTAATTATAAATATTTTGTTCTCTTATTTCTGTTAATATTATGTCTATAATATCTTGTTTATTGTTAATATAAATTATCTACTATATTATGTTAATATTAATTATCTAATAATCTGTTAATAATAATTGGACACCTGACTTTGGACATTTGGACATCTAACTTCTGACATCTAACTTCTAACTCTTATATTATTGTCATTTAATTTCCATTGTCCTTCAATTTCCAGTATACTAACTACTAACTTATAATTTCTGTCATTTAATTTTCTGTCATTTCTTTTTTCATTGTCTCTAACTACTAACGTTTAATATTCTGTCAACTAATTACTAACATTTAATTTTCTGTAAATTAACTTCTAATTTTATGTCATTTTTATTACTAACTTATGATTATATAACTTTATTATTCTGTTACGAAACATGTTTCGTTTAAATCAAAAAAAAAAAACGAACAGGCCTTTTCCGCCGCTCTTGTCTAGCGGACGCCACACAGCCTTGTCCGCCTCTTTACAAGCGGACGCCACTGAAGCTTGTCCGCCTCTTAACAAGCGGACGCCAGACAGAAACAAATAGGCGTGACCGCCTAATAACACACGGTCGATACACAAGCATGACCGCCCAAAACGGTGTGGACGAGTGTCTGAAATAGAAAAAAAAAGGCTTCGACGCTGCGTTTTCATCAATTCTTGTTCTTCCCCAAATTCTCAGAGCTCGAACTCGACCCGAAGAGAATAACGCGCGCGACTAGCCCAGCTCAAATTGCCACAACTTCTTCAATTCTCCACCACCACCGCAGTGATTTTTATTTTTGTTATCTTTATTTTTATTTTATATTTCTCTATTGTTTACTAACATTTTGTAGACTAATACTGTTTTTCACCTCAACTTTTGTTACATACAGGAAGGTAACAGTTAAGTTTACTTTATGTTTTTGTTTTATGCAGTTCTTATTTATTTATGCATTATTATTTATGTTATTCATATTATTATTTTCTTTTTGTGCCACTTGAGTTCTGCTGGCTATATATGATTTTCTTTTCAGAATAAATATTCGAACATATAGCTGAACTCGCCTAAGGAAGCAACCTCAGTTGCTCTAGGAATTTCGATATCTTCGGTTGAACACTTGCGCGAACTTAAGTGTGAGGAACGTCTCACCCCTACCAAAGCTTTAAGTGTGAGGAAGGATACCTTCCTCAATCTACGATACAAGGGAGTTCCAGTTCTTCCTTTATTATACTCTTGTTCAACCTATATTTAATCCTTTATGAGTTGTCATATTTTGAAAGGTCCTTTTCTTGAATTTAATTCTGAACAATGAGGACATTGCTCCTCTTAAGTGTGAGGAAGGAGAGACCTTTCCCTGAAAATATGACAGTTGTTCGATAATGCCACACTCGCTTTTTGCTACTCTAAACTGCCTATAAAAAAATTGCAAAAATGAGATAAAATAATTGTAGAAGTGTTTGAAATTATTTCAAGTGACAACTGAAAGATGGTTTTATTTAAAGGAGTTTGTATAAATTATTTTCCATCAAAATACTCTATTCAGACTCGAAAAATGATAGATCTGCTGATTGTAAAAACCAATTTAGTTTAGCTTGGGATTATGGAAATATGTGGAAAGTCAAGGAAAGAAAAGGATAAAGACAAGGTACTCCTCTGTTTATAAATTTTTTCTAACCAAAAACAGGCCTCGTCTATCCGGTTATTAAGTTCTTCGGGGTGCTTTAACACCTATCTACCTAAGGTCTCGTGTAACACCCCTACAACGCACATCACATTATTTGAAATCGCAGCGGAAAATAAACAACTAAACAGTAACTAAACGAATGGTGCTACAACGCCGTCAACCACCCACGTGGTTAACAAGGCTGAATAAATACAAGCGTACCGGTCTGATGATCAGGCTCCCGAGCATAGAACTAACAACCACATAATACATCAACAAAATACCGAGTGTTTACATAAATCCTTCACTGTATATGGTCGTTGTAAACTGTCATAACTAAATATATAACACGCCACGGGAGCACAGACGCATCCGGGCCAACATCCAAAAGTACTCAAAGTAAACTACATCCTAGGATCTAGAGCCACTCCGCTTCTTCGATCCTCATCCTGCAGTAAAGAAATATGGATCCCCCGAGGGGGTCAGCAACCCTTGGCTGGTATGGTTAACGCGCAGCCCATCGGCTACCGGGATGCGCGCAAACTATTTGTCATGATGACATGGCATTCATTTTAAGACACACAATTTATACATATATATCACATCATGGGTATTGTACACAACATCACACACATCACACAAGAACAATTCCTTATAGGAAGAGAACCAACACAGTTAGTCCCCATTGAGAGCCTAGAGAATGTTGCCATGCTCATGCTAAGCTCGTTACATAACTCGTTACCGTCTTGTTAGATTGAACGGTTAACTTAACACAAGGTGCCTCGGATATAGTGATCCAAGCACACCGAAATAACACATAGTATGCCCCTGTGGCCCGACGTGAGTCAGTAAAATAGCCTTGGTTAAGCTAAAGGGAAGGTTGGAAACCAAATTAGAAACACAACCATAACATACAGAGAGAATCGAACCGGTTATGACATCGACTCCCATACTCACACGCGTGGCCGGAACAGACCGGACTCCTCACTCCCCCCGTTAGTACTTGTTAGTAGTTCATCATTGAACTCAACAAACAATTCACAATAATAGGTCGAGTCTTGTTAGACCACACAAGGGAAGAGAGAGTCATGCTTAAACAACATAATAATATTTAACAACTGTAAACTCTTTACATGGTTTAATCTTACAAAGTCATAAACACACAGAAAAACACAACACACAAGCCGGTGTAAACCGGTAGGCAACAGACTGCAAGAAAACCATACCTCGGTCCTTGCCTCGTTTGGTTTCCTCCGTAGGTCACTCCTATACATAGTTAATAACGTCGGTTAATTATTTATTTAACTTCAAACTTACTAAGTATTTAACATAATTGTATGACATGTTTTAATGTCTACCCTACCCTAGGTTACCTTCATTATACACCCTAGGGTTAACTACATAAGTCACATTCTTTTCTGTTTTTTTTTTAACAAGTTTAGGTCCGACCGACCTTGTACAAGGTCGGTCCATTCCAGAACATATTCCCGTCAAAATTTTCTACTCCGACCGACCTTGCAAGTTCGGTCGCATGGTCGGTCCATTCCAGAGAGTTTCTTCCCTTTGAAAATTAGCCCGACCGAACTTGCCAAGTCCGGTCCCATGTTCGGTCGATTCCAGTAACTCAATCCGTACACAAAATACAAGCCCGACCGACCTTGCAAGTCCGGTCCTCAAGGTCGGTCCATTCCAGAAGCCAAATCTTGCAGCAGGGTAAACTGGGCTCGACCGAACTTGCAAGTTCGGTCGCAAGTTCGGTCTGCCCCAGACCTTTGTTTTCCTTTTTACATTCAACTCCAAACTTCACCCCATATAACCTAGCACCCCCTAACCTCATTTTGGGCACTTCAAACACACCTTAAGACACCCTTAAACATTCATAAAACTCCTTTTCTAATTCTTTAAGCCTTTACTTGTTTCCTTGTAAATTCCTTAACTCTTATAACATTTTACACTAGGTTTCTAAATGGTGTTTCTCACCTATGATAGCTACTTTCCCAAAATGCTTTCTCCTCATCTTAACATCATCTTTTAAGCATTATTTCTCACAACTAACTCCTTATGTCATTCTTGAAATCCTTTTTCAAGTTCACACTTTCTCCTTATTTTACCAAAGTTTGCCTAAGTCTTTACCTAAATCCAAAAATGACTTTGGTACATACCAACCTCAAGATCATGCCTAAGTCCTTGTTACACTCTAGAACACTTCCTAGTTCATCAAAATTCCTTTAAAACATCTTGAACTCCTTATACATTTCCTAAATTTTGACATAGGTTCTCCTAGCATTTTGTACACACCAAAGCACATTGTTTTCACCAACAAATAACCAAGAACACTAAAAATCCATCAAGCACTTTCTTATACACAAACTTCACTCATATAGCACCACATCACAATATAGTGCATAATTTAGATTGCATGGCACTTAGGCCCTTAAATGACATGGCTCTTAGGCCCTTAAGATGCATAAATCATAAACACTGAATTTCCACAATATATTTGCCTTTGACCTGCAAATACACTCAACAACACATATGCCTTTTATTAAGCTCTTGAGAACACTTTACTAAGTCATTCACCATTTGCTCTTTAGGTAGTTTTAACAAGCATTATAAGCTCATTTCTCCTAAGGCATTAAACAACATTAGGTTAGTAGATTTACCTCTTTTCCAAACAACTCCTTTCTTGTTTCCTTATAAAAACCGGTAAGGTATTTGATTCCTTGTCAAGTTCTAAACAATATACAAACATTATAATGAGTATTCAAGCTATAAGCTTCATCTCATTGTAAACCCTAATTTTACATTGTTTCAAAAACATTAATGTAGTTGTTTTACCTTGATCTTTGAAGAGAGTTTGAATATAATTCAAGAGAGGACTCCACCTAGTCCATGAAGAGTTGGAATGAAGCTAGAACAAGGTCACACAAAGAGCTCCATTAATGGGTATTTTCGGTCACAACAAAAACATGGAGGAAATGTAGTTTTTATTTGAGATTCCTTACCTAGAAGCAAAGGAGAGTAACAATATGTAAAATACAAGCTCAAGCTCCTTCAATGGTGGAACTCCTTGGCACCGAAATGGGGCTCTTGAAGTTTTAAGAAGATAGGAATGAAGAGCTTGATGAGAGGAAGAGATTGGTGGTGTTTGTTTTTGATTTGGACAAGTGAGCTAGATTTTACAAGAGATCAAAGATGGAGATGGTGGTGTGTACTATTGCAACCCGTGAGAGAATGAAGAAGAGAGGTTGAAGATGGTGTTTGGAACCGTGGGAAATGAAGAGAGAGAAATGAGAGAATGAAGATGAATTTGCTTTGCTTTTAAGAACTTTGTAGTAATAAAGTAAAAAGTTTTTAATTAGTTCTCTTTATTTACTTATCATATCAACTAAAGAGTGGTGAGTCACCACACTTAGAAAACCGGCCCCCTATAATATAATGAGGGTATTTTAGTCTTTTTTTGTCAATTTAATTACTTAATACAACATATGTTACAAACTAGCTTATAAAAATCACTATTCACCAAAACAAGGCACTTAGAAGTGAAATTTTTGATTTCCATTTAATATAGACATCCAAATGTGATATTATATAGTACACATATATATTTAAGAGTAATGATGGACATTTAGCCATTCAAAACTCATTTACAAGACAATTTTTCAAAAATGTGCTTTAAGACTCCTTAAAGCACATTTTGTGTTTAAACTTGTTTTCAAGCTTGGTTTTCTTTGGTAATTGGTTTGATATGTTCATTAGTATATAAATGAGGTCTTGGTAAGTTCATTAGGTCTTAACCAAGTTTATCCCAAGCTTAGAGCACATTTTGGCTCTTATTGACTTTAAAGCACATTTTGTGTTTTCTTTGTTTAAATTGTTTACTAATGTTTCTAAGACTCTTTTTAGTCTTAATACACCATATTAGGTGTTTAAACAACATAACTAGGTTTGGGTATTTCAATCTACCCCCCTTAAAAGAACTTTGTCCCCAAAGTTCATACTTCCACATAACCTAAATATTAGAACATGAGAACACATATCAACAACACTTCCATATTTCATTAACAACATCTTCACATCACATCGGACACATGGTCCAAACAATAAAACATCACAACATCATTCAGACTCAGCGGTCTGTAACATTAACAACATAACAACACAACACAGACAATGTATCCAAATACATGTCATACACATACCGAAACGAAACGGCTCTACCCCCCTTAAATAGGGGTACGCCCCGTACCCTATACATACAAACACTAAGAAGTAAACAATGACGGGTACTTCGCCTTCATCTATCTTCCAGCTCCCAAGTGGCCTCCTCAACGTCCTGGTTAGACCAAAGAACCTTCACCAGTCTCACGGACTTATGGCGAGTGTCTCGAGTCTTAGTGTCCAGAATCCGTACCGAGTCTCCACTGATCGCATGGTTGGCTCTAAAGTTAGCCTCTCAGGCTGAAGTACATGAGACGGATGAGACATATATTTCTTCAACTCGGACACATGAAATACATCATGTACCTTGCCCAGCTCGGCGGGTAAATCTAGTCTATAAGCTACCGGGCCGATCCGCTCCGTCACAACATAAGGCCCCACATATTTCGGGCTCAACTTGCCTTTCTGGCCAAAACGAAATACTCCCTTCATGGAGGGTACTCTCAAAAATACCTGATCGCCCACGGCGAACTCCAGGTCGCGTCGGCGCACATCTGCGTACGACTTCTGTCTATCCTGAGCTGCTTTCATGTTAGCCCGGATCTGGCGAACTTCTGCTTGAACTTGCTCAAGATACTCTGGTCCTATAATGACCGTCTCACTCACTCGACTCATCCCAGCATAATGGCGTGCGGCATGGTCTACCGTACAAGGCCTGGAAGGGAGACATCTTGATCGAAGCATGGTAACTGTTGTTGTAACTAAACTCGATCAGATGTAACTTGTCAATCCAGCTGGTCTGAAAGTCAAGTGCACATGCACGTAGCATATCCTCAAGTGTCTGAATGGTGCGCTCACTCTGACCATCGGTCTGTGGGTGAAACGCTGTACTCAATTTCAGTTCAGTACCCAACGCTTCTCGCGTAGACTTCCAATCTGGATAGGAATCTGGTATCTCTGTCAGATACAATCGTCTTTGTACACCATGATGTCTTACAATTTCTTTATCAAAGAGTTCTGCTAGCTTTGCCACTTTCCAGGTGTCCTTCATCGGAATGAATCGGGCCACCTTGGTCAGTCGGTCAACAACAACCCAAATCATATTCAGACCTCCCCTTGCAGGCGGAAGCCCTACTACGAAGTCCATAGATATGTCATGGAACTTCCACTCAGGCACTGGCATTGGCTGTACCATACCACCAGGCCGTCGGTGCTCAAACTTGACCTTCTGACAAGTGAGACACCTCAACACATAGTCATTCACATCCTTTTTCATTCCAGTCCACCAAAAATCTTTTCATACCTTTATACATCTTTGAAGCTCCGGGGTGAATCGAAGTAGTAGAACAATGGGATTCACTCAGTATGCGCTCCTTCAACTCAGCGCTACTCCTGGGTATACACAGTCGGCCATTAAGCCTGATCAGGTCATCATCGTGGAGTCTAAAGTCGTACTTCTGACCCTCGAATGTGCCATCAATAAGCTTCTGTCTAATCTCCATCATATACTGATCCGTCATCTGAGCACTCCGCACCTCTTCAACCAAGCCAGTATGAGAGACTAGCGAATGGAGAGAGTGTGCTCGGCGACTCAATGCGTCAGCTACCACATTTGCCTTACCCTCCTTATATTGCATTAATATCGTAGTCATTCAGAAATTCAACCCACCTTCTTTGCCTCATGTTCAACTCCTTCTGAGTGAACAAGTACTTTAAACTCTTGTGGTCAGAATAAATCGTCACACTTACCCCATACAAGTGATGTCGCCATATCTTCAATGCGAAGACAATGGCCCCCAATTCTAAGTCGTGGGTAGGGTAGTTCTCCTCATGTTTCTTCAGCTGTCGGGAGGCGTAAGCTACGACCTTCCCGTGTTGCATCAACACACAACCCATACCCCTGCCTGATGCGTCCAATAGACCTCAAACCCATCTGGACCGTCTGGTAGTGTCAGAACCGGTGCAGATGTCAGAGCATCCTTGAGACTCGTGAAAGAACTCTCACAGTCGTCTGTCCACTCGAATGGTACATCCTTTTTCATCAAGGAAGTCATCGGCTTCGAGACACTGGAGAAGTTCTTCACAAACCTCCTATAATACCTGCCAGACCGAGGAAGCTCCTGATGTCGGTAACTGTCTTCGGCCTAGGCCAGGTGCGCACTGCATCTATCTTTGCCGGATCGACAGCGATCCCGGCCTCAGAAATCACATGTCCAAGAAATGATACTTGGTTCAACCAAAATTCACACTTAGAAAATTTAGCATACAGCTGATTCTTCCTCAACGTTTGTAACACATTCCTCAGGTGGCTTTCGTGCTCACCTCTCGATTTCGAGTACACTAGAATATCATCGATGAAGACTACCACTGACTTGTCCAACTGATCTTGGAACAAGCGGTTCATTAAGTCCATGAACTTAGCTGGTGCATTTGATAAGCCAAACGGCATAACTGTGAACTCATAGTGCCCATACCTAGTTCTGAATGCTGTCTTTTCGATATCACTGTCACGGATGGCAATCTGATGGTATCCGGAACGTAGGTCTATCTTGGAGATTACTGATGCTCCCCTCAGCTGATCAAATAGATCGTCGATGCGTGGTAAAGGGTAACGGTTCTTCACCGTAACAGCATTCAGCTCCCGATAATCAATACACAGGCGGAGGCTACCGTCCTTCTTCTTCACGAAGAGGACCGGCGCTCCCCATGGTGAAACACTAGGGCGGATAAAGCCCTTGTCGAGTAGGTCTCTCAGCTGCTCCTTGAGCTCTGTCATCTCTGCTGGAGCCATACGATAAGGTGCTTTCGCAATGGGTCCGGTGCCCAGAACTAAGTCAATCTCAAACTCAACCTCTCGTGCTGGCGGCATGCCCGGCAGTTCCTTAGGAAATACATCAGGAAACTCCGACACTACCGGGCACATCTGGGCTAACTCAGGGTCTCTCTCTATGTCCTGGACATAGCAGAGGTATACATCACTCCCTCGTCGTAACTCACGATACATAGCCATGGCGGTGATGATCTGAGTCGAAGGCTCCCTGGGCCTCTGGCGGTAAGATATAGTAACCCCAGATGGACTCCGAAGAAGCAGTCGATGCTCGACACACAGGATTCTGCCCTTGTACCGCTCCAACCAGTTCATCCCGACAATCACATCAAGCCAAGTCCGTCGAACTCTATCAAGTCGATCGGAAACTCTTCATCTCTGATTCCTACAATGACATCTCGGTGGTAGCGGGTACACCTGATCCGCTCTTTCGATGGAAGAGTGACCAAGAAATCTGGCATCTCATCACCATCTAACCCCAGCCTCTTCGCAAAAGATAGCGAAATAAATGTGTGTGAGGCTCCGGAGTCGAACAAGATCGATGCATCCACGCCATTCACTGGAAAGGTACCGGTGAGGATTGTGCCGCTCTTGCCGGCTTCTGCCTCATTGCAGACACTCAGTATACCTCCCGTTCCGAGTGCACAGCCTAATTCATTGGCAAACTAATAAGTACTGGGTAACAACACGGTTTATATGCTTTCAAACAACTCCACTTTATTCATTAACACCTCTTTTTACAACACCATTGGCTTACACTGTCGCCATGATTTACACTTACAACATCCTTAATACACCACTGGTTTATCACATCACATAATTATACAAGGCTAAAACTTTCTGAAGGTCAAATTCAAACGTCCGGGTTTCATGTGTGTGGCATTGATCACTGCCGACGGTGCGGTATTCAGTTTGATCTTTCTGATACCATGGTATAGCATCCTTGATTGCCCACCCATGATTAATACATCTCCCGATTTCAACAGTAGCTTCTTTGCGAGGTCAGCACGCTTCTGCTCGCCATACACAAACACTGCGGTATCACCAATGGACCAAGACACACGGGTACTCCCTTACTTAGAGACTCGGGTGACTCGTCCTTGTCTTGGTGTATACCTAACCGTCCACCTTTCTGGTAGAAGTTCACATGCATAGATCTGCTTTCACACTTGGAATTGAATCCGTTTCAACTTGTTGAGCAATTCCCACGGCGTGATTAACGACCGCATGGAACTCCTCTGGTATACTTGGTACTGTTGCTCTCTCTGGCTCTCTCGGCTCGCATTTCTTGATATGTCTGGTGTAAGGGTTCCAGCCCTTACCCATGCCACATCATCTTTAATTGCATCCTTGATCCGTTCGGGTATTCGGGTGTGTAGAACCCTCCTGGTTTTGCTCCAAGTTCGTCGCACCGTCTGATGATATGGATTTGTGCTTCCAGTGTCAGGTATCCATTTAAGAGTATCATACCTGGCTGGATAACCTGACATTGCTCCAATTGAAAGTCGGTGATGTTGATGGTGGTTTCTTCAGGGTTTGGTGTGGGTGGGATTGGATAACATATATTGAAGGTTCCTTTAAGTTTAGAGTACTCTAATTAGGTAAATCTCACACTATACTTTACTCATTTACTCACATGGTTGTTTACTTAAACTCACTCACACACATGCATGGAATGCGGTATGCAAACACTTATTACATTCAACAGTTTAGGCGGTACCTGGTCTCGAAGAGGGCCCTGGCGCCTCAGACCGGTCCACCACATTCAGGTGGCCTTGTTGGACCCCGACCCCTTCCCTTCTTCTGGACTCTGTGTACCTCTGATCTGGGGGTGGCTGGTTCGCCGTCTTCTGGCCATCGGTGGTCGCAGTGGCCTTACCCTTCCATTGCCCTTGGGCCTGTAGTTCCTACTGTTTGGGTTCTGCCAGCATTCGTGATCGCGGTGACCCATCTTCTTACAGTATCGGCACTGAACATCGTTACCCTTGCAGTCCTTGCCGGGGTGGTCGCCGTTGCACCACTTGCAGTAATAGTGGCGCTCCGGTCCAGAGCCCGTGCTAGCTGCTATCATAACACACCACTCAATACTTGTCTCACAACTTATCAACATATACTCTAACTTATCACACAGGATTAGATAATTACCCTTAGGTGGTAAGAACGTAGGGGCTTGGCCGCATACGCATAGGTGAGCTGCAGAGGCTCCTCAGCAGTGGTGGTCTGGGTCTGGCCCTTGCCACCCTGTTGCTGTCCTTTCTGGGACTGGGGGTATGACTTCTCTTCTTTCCTCCCCACTGCCCTTGCGTGCCTTGGCCCTCGTTCAAAGCCTTGCGCTTGAGCGCACTCTCCTCGTCCCTCAGACGGACGGTGATCTCCACAATTGCAGCGGCATGATAGCACTCCTATATTTAGGGTGTCAGTTATGCCCCGCCAAATAAATTCACATCACATTAACACTTGTACACACTTATTCACATTACAACTGTAATCCCATTACCTGCAAAGTGGTATATCCAGTAGGCCCCATGCCATAGCGTAGGCGATAGTTCAATCCGTTGTAGAAACGGTTCACAAGGATCCGGTCTGAGTAACCCAGATCCGGTAGCAGGTGGATAAGTCCGATGAAGGCTGAGTAGTACTCTCATCTACCGTCATCTTATCCCCTTGCCTCAAAACTGTCCAACCCAGACGCTTGGCCTCTTGTACATGTATTGGGTAGTACTTGGCTCGCAGCAGAGCCGTGTACTCCCTCCATAGAAAAGTCGGGTCGGCAACTCTGCCCTCTCGCACAAGCTTCCACCAGCTCTGTGCCGAGCCCTTCAAGTAATAGGCAGCAAGTCGAACCTTGACCTGCTCAGGTACTGCTAGGGTTTCGAAGGCGGTCTCCACTTCGGAGATGTACGCCTTGAGCTTACGGGGATCGGTCTCCCCACTGAATGAGGGTGCCTCAAATCAGCCAACGCCTTGACCCAGTTGGTCTCTCGTGGCGGTGGCGGTGGTGGTAGTTGAACTCCGGGCGTCTGCCCCTGCTGAATCGCAGCCACAAGCTGGGGTACCATTTGGGCTACGGCAAGCTGCTACTACTCTCGCCTCGCCATAACCTGAGCCGTAGGGTTCTCGCCCTGGTCACCCACATTACCAGTACCACTTCCGCGGCCTCTACCTCGCTCGGTCTACCTGCCATCTGAATTCACATGAATATTCATTAGAAACAGCTTGCAACTTATCGGTCCAACGATTGTAACACTTCCCGATAATAAGGTATCTCACACTTAGTTAGTGGTTACCTTTCCATAACTGTTCACTTAGGTAACTGTAGTTAGGTTTCCTACTCGGTATATCCCTAAGCTCGTATTCTAGTCATCAGAGCGATACTTCGCTCTGATACCACTTTTTGTAACACCCCTACAACGCACATCACATATTTGAAATCGCAGCGGAAAATAAACAACTAAACAGTAACTAAACGAATGGTGCTACAACGCCGTCAACCACCCACGTGGTTAACAAGGCTGAATAAATACAAGCGTACCGGTCTGATGATCCGACTCCCGAGCATAGAACTAACAACCACATATAATCAACACAAATACCGAGTGTTTACATAAATCCTTCACTGTATACGGTCACTGTAAACTGTCATAAACTAAATATATAACACGCCACGGGAGCCAGACGCCCATCCCGTCCAACATCCAAAGTACTCAAAGTAAACTACATCCTAGGATCTAGAGCCACTCCGCTTCTTCGATCCTCATCCTGCAGTAAAGAAATATGGATCCCCCGAGGGGGTCAGCAACTCTTGGCTGTATGGTTAACGCGCAGCCCCTCGGCTACCGGGATGCGCGCAAACTATTTGTCATGATGACATGGCATTCATTTTAAGACACACAATTTATACTATATATCACATCATGGGTATTGTACACAACCCACACACATCACACAAAAATTCCTTATAGGAAGAGAAACCAACACAGTTAGTCCCCATTGAGAGCCTAGAGAATGTTGCCATGCTCATGCTAAGCTCGTTACATAACTCGTTACCGTCCTGTTAGATTGAACGGTTAACTTAACACAAGGTGCCTCGGATATAGTGATCCAAGCACACCGAAATAACACCAGTAACGCCCCTGTGGCCCGACGTGAGTCAGTAAAATAGCCTTGGTTAAGCTAAAGGGAAGGTTGGAAACCAAATTAGAAACACAACCATACATACAGAGAGAACTAACGGTTATGACATCGACTCCCCTACTCACACGCGTGCCGGAAACAACCGACTCCTCACTCCCCCCGTTAGTACTGTTAGTAGTTCAATCATTGAACTCACACAACAATTCACATAATAGGTCGAGTCTTGTAGACACACACAGGGAAGAGAGAGTCATGCTTTAAACAACATAATAATATTTAACAACTGTAAACTCTTTACATGGTTTAATCTTACAAAGTCATAACTAACACACAGAAAAACAAACAACACACAAGCCGGTGTAAACCGGTAGGCAACAGACTGCAAGAAAACCATACCTCGGTCCTTGCCTCGTTTGGTTTCCTCCGTAGGTCACTCCTATACATAGTTAATAACGTCGGTTAATTATTTATTTAACTTCAAACTTACTAAGTATTTAACATAATTGTATGACATGTTTTAATGTCTACCCTACCCTAGGTTACCTTCATTATACACCCTAGGGTTAACTACATAAGTCACATTCTTTTCTGTTTTTTTTACAAGTTTAGGTCCGACCGACCTTCCGACCGACCTTGTACAAGGTCGGTCCATTCCAGAACATATTCCCGTCAAAATTTTCTACTCCGACCGACCTTGCAAGTTCGGTCGCATGGTCGGTCCATTCCAGAGAGTTTCTTCCCTTTGAAAATTTAGCCCGACCGAACTTGCCAAGTCCGGTCCCATGTTCGGTCGATTCCAGTAACTCAATCCGTACACAAAATACAAGCCCGACCGACCTTGCAAGTCCGGTCCCCAAGGTCGGTCCATTCCAGAAGCAAAATCTCGCAGGGTAAACTGGGCTCGACCGAACTTGCAAGTTCGGTCGCAAGTTCGGTCTGCCCCAGACCTTTGTTTTCCTTTTTACATTCAACTCCAAACTTCACCCCATATAACCTAGCACCCCCTAACCTCATTTGGGCACTTCAAACACACCTTAAGACACCCTTAAACATTCATAAAACTCCTTTTCTAATTCTTTAAGCCTTTACTTGTTTCCTTGTAAATTCCTTAACTCTTATAACATTTTACACTAGGTTTCTAAATGGTGTTTCTCACCTATGATAGCTACTTTCCCAAAATGCTTTCTCCTCATCTTAACATCATCTTTTAAGCATTATTTCTCACAACTAACTCCTTATGTCATTCTTGAAATCCTTTTTCAAGTTCACACTTTCTCCTTATTTTACCAAAGTTTGCCTAAGTCTTTACCTAAATCCAAAAATGACTTTGGTACATACCAAACCTCAAGATCATGCCTAAGTCCTTGTTACACTCTAGAACACTTCCTAGTTCATCAAAATTCCTTTAAAACATCTTGAACTCCTTATACATTTCCTAAATTTCGACATAGGTTCTCCTAGCATTTTGTTACACCAAAGCACATTGTTTTCACCAACAAATAACCAAGAACACTAAAAATCCATCAAGCACTTTCTTATACACAAACTTCACTCATATAGCACCACATCACAATATAGTGCATAATTTAGATTGCATGGCACTTAGGCCCTTAAATGACATGGCTCTTAGGCCCTTAAGATGCATAAATCATAAACACTGAATTTCCACAATATATTTGCCTTTGACCTGCAAATACACTCAACAACACATATGCCTTTTACTAAGCTCTTGAGAACACTTTACTAAGTCATTCACCATTTGCTCTTTAGGTAGTTTTAACAAGCATTATAAGCTCATTTCTCCTAAGGCATTAAACAACATTAGGTTAGTAGATTTACCTCTTTTCCAAACAACTCCTTTCTTGTTTCCTTATAAAAACCGGTAAGGTATTTGATTCCTTGTCAAGTTCTAAACAATATACAAACATTATAATGAGTATTCAAGCTATAAGCTTCATCTCATTGTAAACCCTAATTTTACATTGTTTCAAAAACGTTAATGTAGTTGTTTTACCTAGATCTTTGAAGAGAGTTTGAATATAATTCAAGAGAGGACTCCACCTAGTCCATGAAGAGTTGGAATGAAGCTAGAACAAGGTCACACAAAGAGCTCCATTAATGGGTATTTTCGGTCACAACAAAAACATGGAGGAAATGTAGTTTTTATTTAAGATTCCTTACCTAGAAGCAAAGGAGAGTAACAATATGTAAAAATACAAGCTCAAGCTCCTTCAATGGTGGAACTCCTTGGCACCGAAATGGGGCTCTTGAAGTTTTAAGAAGATAGGACTGAAGAGCTTGATGAGAGGAAGAGATTGGTGGTGTTTGTTTTTGATTTGGACAAGTGAGCTAGATTTTACAAGAGATCAAAGATGGAGATGGTGGTGTGTACTATTGCAACCCGTGAGAGAATGAAGAAGAGAGGTTGAAGATGGTGTTTGGAACCGTGGGAAATGAAGGAGAGAAATGAGAATGAAGATAGAATTTGCTTTTAAGAAGATTTTTGTAGTAATAAAGTAAAAAGTAGTTTTAATTAGTTCTCTTTATTTACTTATCATATCAACTAAAGAGTGGTGAGTCACCACACTTAGAAAACCGGCCCCCTATAATATAATGAGGGTATTTTAGTCTTTGTTTGTCAATTTAATTACTTAATACAACATATGTTACAAACTAGCTTATAAAAATCACTATTCACCAAAACAAGGCACTTAGAAGTGAAATTTTTGATTTCCCATTAATATAGACATCCAAATGTGATATTATATAGTACACATATATATATTTAAGAGTAATGATGGACATTTAGCCATTCAAAACTCATTTACAAGACAATTTTTCAAAAATGTGCTTTAAGACTCCTTAAAGCACATTTTGTGTTTAAACTTGTTTTCAAGCTTGTTTTTCTTTGGTAATTGGTTTAATATGTTCATTAGTATATAAATGAGGTCTTGGTAAGTCATTAGGTCTTAACCAAGTTTATCCCAAGCTTAGAGCACATTTTGGCTCTTATTGACTTTAAAGCACATTTTGTGTTTTCTTTTGTTTAAATTGTTTACTAATGTTTCTAAGACTCTTTTAGTCTTAATACACCATATTTAGGTGTTTAAACAACATAACTAGTTTGGGGTATTTTCTCTCGTGACCTGGATAGAATACCCAACCCCGTTACAGATTAGAGAAAAGTCTGGGTACGAAAAATAATGCAATTAAAAAAAATATATAAAAATAATATGTGCTTTGTATATACAATTTGCACATTCAAAAAAATGTAAATATATAAATTGCAATTTATATTTATGAACATGAGTACGTGGTGTTGAAAGGTATTGCGGAATAAGGCATTACTTCACACCCCTTGTCATCCCGGGTTAGAGAATTGAAATTGGTTGGAAATCCCAGGTTAATCTAACTTGTTTTTTCAGTCTAGTTTTTCTATGCTTTTATTTAATTGTTCTTCTTCACTGTTTGTAAAAACCTACTTCTAAGAAAAGAATTATTCTTTCGATTGCCACTTTGTCTAAATTCCCTTCTACACTTATTTAATCTTGTTTTATTATTATGGCTTAGAGATAATTTTATTCCTTATTTGCTTGAGGACAAGCAAAAGTCAAGTGTGAGAAGTTTGATAAGTGCAAAACATATAGACTTATTAAGGTTTAATCACCTTATTAATTGCAGCATTTTTAGTAATGTTTCTCACTTATCTTAGGTTTTTCCTATATTATGTTGTTATATTAACTGATGTATTATATGTGTTAAAATGTAGGAAAAATGACAAACAAAGACATATATTAAAAGGATTAAAAGAGATGTCACGCGTGAAGCACGCATGTATGTGTCCGCCTCTTCTGTACCGCTCCATAACAGGCGGACAACAAACAACACAGAGAGAGCAACCGCCACATAACAGGCGGACGAGACAGAGAGGGCAACCGCCCCGTATTGGGCGGACAACTCTGAATGCAACCGCCACATACGAGGCGGACAAGAGACAAGAAATATAGAGAGGAGACCGCCTCATAACAGGCGGACAACATATAGAGGCAACCGCCCCTTATATGGCGGACATGACTAATATAACCGCCTATTAACATGCGGACGTGATTGAGGAACCGCAAGAAATCTAGCGGACACGTATAAATGTCCAGGAAATCAACGGTTATCTTCTTCGCCGACTCGCTCTGCAACTTGACTGCGTCTTATCGTTTAAGCAGTCGGCGCCTACCTGAAATCACTCACGCTTATTTTCCTGTCCCCTGCAATCAATGAGGCTGCAATCAACGAGCTCAATCAATGAGCTGCTGCTCTGCTTCTTCTTCCTCTATAAATATAACCCTCAGTACACCTTCTCCAGTGTCCTTCCGGAGGCTCCTTCCGTGGTTCCTCCTGGAGTTCCAATTCACCCCCATCAGTCCATCTTCGAACCACTTCACCTTCACTCACTCGTTCATTCCATTTCTAGTCTCCCGCTTCTCCATTTGTTTTCTTTTCATTTCATTAGTTTACGTATACTCTGGGAATAATTATTATGTATCTGTATTAATTATGCAATATGTTTTACTGGTTTTAATTTTAATGAAGTTTGTTACGTTTAAAGGTTTTCTCGCATCTTTTTAATAAACCTCATGAATTTATTAAAATGATTTACTAAGTCTGTTTTTGATTTCATCGGTTGGAAACAGATGGGTTAATTAAGCCGTAAAACTGGGGGAAACTTATTTTCATCGTTTAAGTTAGTACTCAGTTGCAAATGTAATCCCTCAACACTCCTCTGCCGTTTACAGGCATTTTGCTTGAGTTTTCATCGGACCTTGCATTACAGGTAAACGAGTTCTTAAGAGTTTTCATCGGACCTTAAGAAAATAGCAGGAATCTTGCCAAACAGTTATAATTAAACCAGTAGACCTAGCATGAAAGAGCAGATAATATTAATCTGAACCGGAGTCCCGTTTAGTTTATCTGTTAACTTAGTTTGTTTAATCTTCCATTTTTATTTATAAAAACAAGTCAATTAATCTCCCCCCTCTTGTGACACGCTTAGGTACTATAATATGTACATTAGTCCCGCGGTTCGATATCCGGTCGCTTACATTTCACTATACTACTGCGACCGGGATTTGTTTACAGCCCGACGTTTATTTTGAGTTTTAATTTCTTTTCTTTTAATTTTACACCAGTTTAACCACTCACTTTACAACGTCTGCACTATCCGTAGCTCTATTTAGAACAGATAGTTAACGCTTTTAGAAGGATATAGAAACCAGTCGAATGCCTATGAATTTTTTTCTTTAATTATTGTCATTGGTATTCATATGAAAGATTAACTAGCTGCTTTTTGTTATAGCATTGAGAGAATAAGAGAGGATAGTAGACAATGTTGATTGTAATAGGCATACTCCGTTTCATTCCATTGGACGTCTTTATATAGTACCTAATACTAACCGTTACTGAACCTTTGAGTGATAGGAATACAAAATATCAAAAGTCTTATAACGAAGAGTTTTAGGAGGTTACGAGAGTTCCACAGACGAAAGGTCTAAGATAGACCAAGGGATGATTGGATGTACATCCACTAATTGTATTATTTATAACACTCCCCCTTGGATGTATATCCTACTGCCTCATTAAAAACCTTGCCATGAAAAACCCATTGGGATAAAAACCATGGTCAAGGGAAAAAGAGTACAGTTTAAAATGTTTATCTCCCCTCAATTTAACAGAATGTCTCTTCGATGTCGCATACCAATATCACGAACGAGCTTCTTAAAACTCTTGTAGGAAGTGACTTGGTAAATAAATCAACTAGATTCTCATCAGACCAAATCTTGTGAACATCAAGAGTACCCTTGGTCTGAAGCTGATGAATTGAGAAATTTTTTGGTGATATATGCTTCATTTGATCACCTTTGATGCATCCTTCCCTTATTAGTGTAATGCAGACAGCATTGACTTCATATATTTGTTGGAGTCTCTAGATCAGGCTGAAAACCACAAGAACTTAATAGATGATAGATGACTGGTATGAACCATGCACATCCTCTTCTTTTTTCTTATAACACAATCAATTTGGCATGGTTTGATGAAGTTGCCACTATATTCTGCTTCATTGCACACCATGAAAAGGCGGTTTCACCATATCATAGCACTCCTTTTCGTACATAAATCTCATGATAAAATCCTCATTAAAACTTTACTCTAGAAACCCAGATGTTAAGTCTTACATCACCATTAAATCATCCACAAGTATAACATATATAGTGGATTCTTGACCTGAGCCTCACACATTTTTTCTATCATATAAAGGATGATAAATTTGTGTGATCCAATTTGCTCCCAAGGTCTATTTGATATTCACAAAAAATAAGGAGTATCCTTTACTAGTCATGTATTATCAACATGACTTTACAAAACTCATATGTATGAGCGCAGACAAATAATACAGTCTCAAGTATTTGAACTTTATACCCACATATATGCTTTCTTAGAGGCTTATGCCAGACCCTTGGCTCATTTGATATATTATATATATATATATATATATATATATATAATTTTATTAGTTGTGACTTGATACCATTCGATTAGTTTAGATGGTTCTCCAAGTCACCATTGATCATATAAAACATAAGGCCTTTAGAGAAAATAATTCTCAAGCTTTTCTTCGAATACCAATTCCCGGGAATTCACATGTTCACATTACGCTCTCTTTGAGAGTTTAGATCCTCTTTCAAGGGATACACATACTTTAACATGGTGTATTATTTATCATTAACTTTCTTTTGAAAGTTTATAGCTCCTTTTCCAAGGGCTGGACATCTTTTTCATGAGTATACTATTTTCCAACAAAGTTTGTAGCTCTTTTTCAAGGGCTCGTCACCTTTTTCAAGGCTTTTCTATCTCCCACCTTTACGATATTACAACTCCTTTATCCACTAGGAGGAACGCGTTCATTTCTCATATCGGGGTGGATTATAACATCTCATATGCACAACTCTGGTGCATTATCATGCTAGCATTACACGCTTCGGCGTGTTTATGATTTGTCTTTATCAACTTTGGAAGTCATATTCCACACTTCCTTTACTCTTGGAATATATCATTTTGGCAGTTTCTTCCCCCCCCTTCGAGGGTCCAAACTCCTCTTTCGAGGGTTCAAATTTTTCCTAATTTGTATTTTCCTTTTGTGTCGTTTTGGCATATCTGTCCCCCTTTCGAGAGACTGGACTTCTCTTTCGAGGGTTCAAATCAATCCTAATTTGCCTTTTCCTTTTGTGTCATTTTGGTATATCCGTCCCCCTTTCGAGAGACTGGACTCCTCTTTCGAGGGTCCGAACTCCTCTTTCGAGGGTTCAAATCTTTCCTAATTTACCTTTTCCTTTTGTGTTATTTTGGCATATTCGTCCCCCTTTCGAAGGACTGGACTCCTCTTTCGAGGGTCCGAACTCCTCTTTCGAGGGTTCTTTGGATCCCAAGGGTCGACCACGCCTCCAGCGTACTTGGGATTCACTTGCCATAGCGGTTGTCTCCGACGCTTCTAACTGAGCTGGAACATTTGCAACTAGTATATATATGATCGCATTACTTTATTCATATCTATGAACGCATCAAGTAGTTGCAACATTTTCCAAATGAATTATTCTTTGAACCTCGAGTTCATTTTGCTTTGTCATGCATGACATAATTCATATTCCATTAACATTTGGCTAAGGACATTCAAGTTAGAGACAATCGCTCTCTAATTTGACATCTTATAAATTCATAAGCATCTTTGACACTCATACTTCCCAGAAGCATGGTTGTAGCAACATTCAATATGTGCTTGTTTTTTGTAATCTTACAATAACACACAATTGGTTAATACTCATAAGACTTTGTGCCAAATATCAAACTTATATCATTCTCCCCCTAAAGTTGAGAATGATTAAGAACTAAAGAAGTTCATTATTCTCAACTTTCCTTTTTGTAACCCTTTTGATATTTTAATGGGGGAGGTATAGACACAAACCCAATTGTCTAACCCTTTTTTTCTCTACAAAATTAACGACTTAATAAGGTCGTTCTTAGTGGGAGTATAAGTTACTCAATACCACTATTATTTCAAGGTTCATATTATCCATCTTATTCTTAAAATCACATGGATAATTTCATTATAGCTAGATTTTTCTAAATCAATAGCCCAATGAATACAATACTTCATGTGACCATTATTTGATGTATCAAACATCATATATATCTTAAAGGTCCACATGGTAATTTTTCTACACATAATCAATCCATGATATTTCAAGGGGGTATAAAAATTCTCATTCATTTCCTTGTGAAGGATCTCGCTATATTTTATATGAACTATTGTCACCCAAGTAAGAACGTGGAAGTTGTTGGTAGTTTAAAAAACAAGTGATTTGACATCACTTTTCTCATGGATGACCCCTTTTTCCGTTTCATATAATGAATATTTTATTTTACACTAACCGCACGTTAGTGACCCCCTTTTTCTTTTAGGTTTTATGGGATTGGATTCAACGTTATATCAACTTATATAACTTGGAACATTTTTTGCTTGTTTTCCCATCAATATGAGCATACTTTATCATTAAAAAGTGCATATTCAATGTTTATCTTTATCCCCTCAAGGAACATAATGAAGAGCTTTTAAAATTCACGGCTCACAAGAGCAAGCTCTCATTCTTCATTATCTCCTGTAGACTATAGAGTTGTATATAAAACAATTTCACTTATGCATTATAGCACTATTGATAATGTATGACTCTTTGTCATTAAATAATTTACAACACGCTCACAAATCTATTATAGCTTGCAAAGATGGTTCAACGTACCATATTTTATTCCTTTAGAGTATCCATGAATAACCAATACCCAAAGCATGGTTATAAAATATGTCAAAATTCATGTACTCTAGTGTGTATTTTTCACTTTATACACATGTATTAAGGATGAAACCTTAACGTTTTCATCAATAATGACATCATCTTAACAATATCCTTTAGGGATATGGTGCACTTTATACACATGTATTAAGGATTAAACCTTAACGTTTTCATCAATAATGACATCATCTTAACAATATCCTCTAGGGATATGTGATGGTCTACCATGATATCAATTGTAAACATTTTTCTTTTATACACGGTCCAACCATGTCCGGATGTATTATAATCTATTATAGATTATAACATCTTTTACCATAAGCTAACCAAGTTATATAAGCTATAAACTCATACCGAGTAAATCAAGGATCATTATATGACCCTTAAAACATAAGACCTCATCTAAAACTGAGTAAAAATGCAAAAGGCCCGGGAGAGTCAACACACCTCCCTTAAGGCCCGAAAAGCCCCGGAAACACCCGAAAATACCTTATAAGATGAAATAAATCATTACACTTCATTCCAAATGCACCATAACACTTTATTAAACATATAAGATGAAGCTCTCACGCCAAATTCTCAATTAAACGCAAAGTGCTCGGAGGAACCCTTGTGGGACCCATAAAACGCCCGAGAATGCCCCGGAGAGGTGCCGAAGTGGCACGAACTCCTATATAATTCATTCTTAGAGTTCCTACCATCATTATTCATCATTCTAAAGAGAATTCTCGAGCTACTTTTGCCAAAATACACAAAGTGCTCGGGGGAAATTCTTAACGCTCTTGTTTGGGCCCGGGAGTGTCCCGGTAGCCCAGAAATTGTGTCACGAGTTGATATAACCCCATATAACTCAATGTAACACCTTAATATACCATTATTGACCATAAAAATGTTTATAAACACTTGGAACTCATTGCGACAATTTCTTTTCCAAAATACCCTTAGAGCACAAAAACACACTCTTGGGTGCCGTAAAAACGCGTTCGACGCTACTACCTTGAAGTTTTTGAGGAGCCACGAGTTGGGAATATTAAATGGGGATGAATTGACTATCTAAATAAATCAAATCCAGTGCTAAACCCATAGCACTAATAGGGCCTAAAATTTGATCAAAAAGTACTATAAATTCAGCATTTTACCTTAGAAACTTTCATCTTTTACCTTGGTATAAATGTATCAAATAAATGTTGGAACCTATAACATGTTACAATATGATCTTAATGTAATATAATGTGACAAAAATCAAGTTGAAAATCAGTCCCACCTGGTCACACATGTGGCCGATTTTTGTAGTCAAAAAGCAAGGTTTAAACTTATAAAATGTCATGTAACATGATGACTCATCCTTCCACATGCCGTGTGACATAATGGCAAGATAATAATAGTCCAAGATGCCCACCCATTGCCGAAAACCTGCACCAAAGAGACAAGGTGATTAGCTTTAGGAAAGTCTTGAATTAAATAAGTAAACTAGATCTAGGTTTATACATGGCAAATAAACAAATCAAGCAGCCCATTCCTAGAACTAAAACCGTGAGAGACATCAAGGAGAAAGGAGATAGATTGCTGTATTAAAATCAAAGTAAAGCATCTACCTAATTAAGCATGATTCCATGTCTCATATAAACTAAATTAAGTGACTACCTCCAGCCCTTATTGCCGTAAGCCTACAAGGAAATCAAGACCATATCAACATATAAAATGCAAAAGAAATACCTTGCCTAACTTTCTAATATTCTAGACTTGTTAATCACCCATTCATTCTCCTTCATGTGGCCGAAAGTATGCTGCTAATGGAGACTTTTGGAGCCCAAAATCTGAAGTCAAAGATCAAAATCAAAGTCATAAAATAATGCCATGAATTATAACAATTATATCCCACTTAATTCCTTGTCTTTCCTTTAACTACATACGGCAGCCTAACCATTCTCTTTGCCTTCTCTTGTCCGAATTCGGTAAGTCTCTCCTCTCTTTTCTCTCTTCCATAGTCATCTTCTTCTTGTGAGCTTTAAGCTCTATTAGTAGAGATTTAACCTTAAACTCCATTTTTGTGTCAAATTCCTAGCAACTTCCATCAAGTGTTGAAGCAAAAATTCATCCAAGTTCTAAGGTAAGAATTCAGCTACATTAGAACACCAAGGGAGTCACCTTGATTCAACAACAACTCAAGGAACAAACAAGATCAAGTTAAAGTATATTTCTTGTTTGGAAATCCTAGTAAGTACCTAAGTATATGTCCAAAAATTCTAGATTCTAAATCAATGTTCTCTTCATCATTTCATGAAGGAAACTTGGATCTCCGATCATCCTAAGGTGTACCAAAAATTCCTTGACAAACTACTTAAGGTAAAGTCTTATAAACTACTCCAAATCTTACTTAGAAATCCTTATTAGAAGTCTAACACTGGGATCTCCTAAATCTATGTATGGAGGCCGAAAATTCTACACCAAGATACCATTGGAGGAACTTGGAATTCAATAGGAAATCAAGTACAAGAGTCACCTTGATTTAAGGAGTAAGTTTCAATAATTAAATCTATTAAGTTTAAGTTTGATTTAAGCTTTAAACTTTGGTACAAAATATATGTACAACCCCTAATTAAATTAAAACCAAAAACTATAGGTTATATTACCAAGAGAATAACTTATAACATGCAAGGTAAGATTATTACCTTAAGATATAATTTTTGTGTCATAAAATTAAATTATGATGCATAAATATTTAGGCCGAATTGTCTAGGAGTTAAATGCTTAATTTTGAGCTTATAATCATCCTAGGTCATTAGCATAATTTTTAGAAGTGTAATATGGCTTATATGCATTTATATATACTTATTATAAGATATAAATCAAGTTTTAAAACCATATGGTAAAGTATTATTAAAACCGAGAACAAAATGTTCATTTAGTGATTTTTGAAGAATATAAGTACATTAATTTATATTATAAATTTTGGGAATATTAAAATTAGCTACAAGTAATTAAATGGCTAATTTATTAAGTTATGTGGTTAAATTGTGAATTTTGAAAAGTACAGGATACTAAATATAATTGCTGAGAGTTAAAGGGTTTATTGGCATAATTATGATATAATATAAGGTACGAATTAATATTATGAATTTTGGTTAAATTAAACAAGTGTTTAAGTGTTAAAACAA
Source organism: Limonium bicolor (assembly GCA_023374045.1). NCBI lineage: Eukaryota > Viridiplantae > Streptophyta > Magnoliopsida > Caryophyllales > Plumbaginaceae > Limonium > Limonium bicolor. The sequence continues at coordinate 446,775,187 of CM041777.1, forward strand.
CATTTTATAAAGTATTAGGGCTATTTTGTAATTTCAGGAAAATTAAGAGTAAAACCGAATTACATAAGATTTTCTGAGTATATTAAAGTATTAATTATGAAATTAGGCTTAGGTCAAAGTGTTGACCAAAAACTTTGGGTTAAAATGATTTATGACATAAAATATTAAGTTTGTAAAAGTTTTGGGGTTAAAATGCAATTATAGGAAAATAATTGCCAAAGCCGAGATTTATGTGGCTAATTAGTAATTTACAAAAGTTAATGTGTTCTATATATAAATACCGAATTTATAAGGTTGGTTTTGTGATTTAATAAAGTAAGTAATTAAAACTAAGTAATATAATGTATTTTGGAATATAATGTAAAGTTTATAAAGTAATTGTGGCTATAATGAAAATAACCAAATTGTATTAATATATAGAATAAGTGAAAACAATTATGAGTATATAATTAATGAGATAGAGATATACTACAAGGTGGAAATTCATTATCACATGTAGTTACTACATAAAATAACGAACTGATAACTACGTCAAACCACTGTTCAATAACTGGAGAAATTAAAGAACATACGGGGTTAGTATACTACGGGTATTAGTTCTGTATCAACAGTACTGTAATGGTTAGCGCTAGTCATATTAATGTTACCCTGAATTTGCATGTACGTATAACAGTGTTACGGGGAGAAACTACTGAGCGTGAACTGTCGAACTAGCAACTGTCACGTGAACGGTATGTTAATTGTTGGTCTGAATGTCCTAAGGATTTTCCTGAGGTCCAGACGTTGTGTGTTTTTGCTAAGAGCGATATCTGTGATTTATGTATATGATCTTGTAAACTGTATTGCTCGACACCATTGCGTTTTATTTTACGCGAACGTCTTATGACTGGAAGTTTATACATCTAAACTCAAACAAGACTAGATGACCTTTAGGTACTACGAGAACCTAACTGACGGTCAACTGTCATAGTCTTAACTCAAGGATTGGATCTTGTGTCATTGATTAAAGGGCTAACTTACAAAGAGAGGAATCCAGTTAGTTTCGACTATCTGGTTGCGTAGCGTGATCACTACGAGGGACTACTATCAAGAGTCACTCAAGGGAATCCATACATCCACATTCGATGATGGCAGAGGGCACTACTGTTGGTGCAGGCTTCGGCCGAATTGGACGCCTTTAAGGCAAACAAGAAATCCAGGGCCAAAGGGTCAGCTGGCAACGGTTCCATTGGAACCCAAGGGACTACTGTCCATTAACAAGTTATTAAGGGTTGTCCTAACATGACGCCCGAGGTGGAAATTAATTGGAAGGTTTAAATGGTTGGTTAAAAAGGATAAGGGCCATGAGGCCAATTAACAAGTACGGTTAATTAATACGTGTATCTTGTTGATTTTGGTTATTGGTTATTGGTTGTTGTTTACTGATCATGTGATAATATTGTTGGGTGAATTTTTATGTGTTATTTAAACATTTACAGTTGTTACTAATATTGTAAACCGGTTACAGCATGTAATGAATCTAATATGAAGATGGCTAAACGACTTATGGGATCCAAATGATTTAAGACTACATTTAGCATACCAGCATATAGTTTCCTGAGCCCTTCAGTGGGCCAAACATTTCAGGTTATTGAGCAGAGACACGAAGCCGGAGTGCGGGACGCAGGGTAGTTGATGCATTTTTAATAAGACACCTTTTAGTCCTTTTATGTACTGTATTATGGAGTTCTGTTGTATTGGGTTTAGTTGCTCATTTGTTGGTTTGGATTTGGGTTGTAACTTTAAGATTGCTCAGTATCTGGTCATCACAGCGGTGGAGAATTGGAGTTGATTGATGGAATAAGGTCTTGTTACTCATATGGGTGAGTGACGGCGTGTAACACCAAACAATAATTAGTTTTATTTTCCACTGCGAATTATGTTTTATTTATGCTATGACTTACGATTATAGGAGATTAGGATTAGGGGTGTTACAAAAAGTGGTATCACAGTGGAGTTTCGCTCTGATGACGGGATACTGAGTCAAGAACAGTGAGCATAGGAATTTTGGGATACGGAATGCCTGTGAGAATTCGTGACTTAGAAAGGAAAATTTTAGGGATATCTTTTTGCTAGTAATTAGTCTTTCTTGCACATTTATGATTGAGAATGTAAAACGGTATAGTACCGAGTAGTAATAATAATATACCATCCTATAGATGTCGAGGAGTGGTAGAGCACGTGGAGGCTGCAGTGGGCGTGGTGGCGAGACACCAGTAGACATCCCGGAGATACCAGGCTTGGTAGAGGCCATGGCTGCCTTCGCACAGCAGTTGGGTACTCAGTTTACAGGGGCCATACCCCACCCGCCACAGCCCAGGGAAACCAACTGGCTGAAGAGTGTAGCAGACGCTAGAGTACCAACCTATTCGGGGGAACCAGACCCCTCCCTGCTCGAGAAATTTATTGTGGAGCATCAGAAGGCATTTAAGGCTGTTAGAGTTCTTGAAGATCAGAGGGTTGACATTGCAACTTACAGCCTGAAAGATGTGCAGACATATGGTGGCGGTCGGTCGAGGACCACCATCGAGCCACACCAGGCTTTGACTGTACAGCATTCATGGAGGTGCTACGGGACAAGTATTACCCCGAGCACCTGAAGCAGAGGAAGAGACAAGAATCGAGACTCTGATTCAGGGGAGTCAGACAGTTAATGAATACTATGCCCGATTCATCAGTCTACTGGACTACATACCAGGGGTCGACTACTCAGACACGGTAAAGATCCAGAAGTTTAGAGGAGGATTGCAGTATCGCATCCAGGGCTTCATGGGAGCCATACGTTTCACCACTATACAGGAATGCTATGACGCCGCGTCGGCAACCGAGCTGATGCTGTAGACCAGGGAGGAGGCCCAAGGGAAAAAGAGGAAGAATCCCGAGGGAGAGGATGGGGGAGCGACTTCTAGCGGTTACAACAAGCGGGGAAAGTAAGAAACCGTTAATTGAGAATGAGATACCTATTTACTACCTATACTTAAATTGGTCATTAACCCTAAATCCTTCAGCAGGAAATTCTTCGACAAGAAGAAAGGGCGAAGGGACTACCAAGGTCAGAAGGCGAAGGAGCAGGTCCCTCGTCTGACCGGCCCCGCTATTAATGCCCAGCCGCTTAGGTCTGCACCACCCAGGGGTAAGGATACCCACCTCTCGCTTAACCATAATGTTTGTTAGTTGTACCCTTACTAAACCATGTTGTGTAACAATAGGCACTAAGCCACCCCAGCGCCATTACTTCTGCAAGCGCTGTGGAAACGACCACCCTGGCGTAGACTGCTCAGGCAGAAAGGTGGAATGCCGCTACTACAAGAAGGAGGGTCACAGAGAGTATGAGTGCTTCTCCAACCCCGGAAGCCGGGTGTACAAAGGATCTAGAGACACTTCAAGGACCCCAGCTATCGAGGCAGGCGGACCATGAGGAGGCCAAGCGCCACAGAATAATACCTACACCAGAGGTCCGGCAGGACAGCCATCCTCATCCGCGAATCAAAAGGGCAAGGAGGTTGTTCCAGGCCGAAACACCCTTTACTCAGCGAGAGCTTCAGGCGCTGAGACTAGCACTCAGCGCGATACCAGTAAGCCTAAAACCTAAACCAAAAGCATGAAGCATGAATGTGTGTTTACAGTTATCAAGCGATGAAACTTGTATGTGTTTAGTGCGAATCAAAATTTAGAGAAACCTAACTTAGGAAACCTCTCACCTAATAGGATACTTCGACATTTGTTACCCCTTACCTATGAGACCGAGATCACCTGAACCTTTGAGTGAAGGTCGGGAATATCCAGAGGAAGAATGCCAAGTACTTCGACCCAGCATGATCCTACTCAAGCAATACCTAACTCTAGATGAACAAATAACTATTGTAAATGAGTGTAGAACTTTGGGAACGGGTCTTGGAGGTTTTTACACTCTAGGATACGAGAGCGGGTCAAAAGTTAAATTGTATATGATGTGCATGGGTAAGGATTGGGATCCACAAACTAGGTTGTATCAAGAGGTAAGAAGATAGATGGAGCACGAGTGCCTAGGATACCCAACATTTTTCAAACCTTGGTGATGGGCGGTCAAAATTGCACAATAATTAGAAACAAACCCCATACCAGACATGAAAGCCGACGTTTGCATTGTGAACTTCTATGAGAAAGGGGGAAGACTTGGGTTACACCAGGACCGAGACGAGACATCCGAGTCAATTACCAAAGGGATACCAGTTGTATCATTCTCCATTGGAGATGATGCTGAATTTCTATACGGTGATCAGAAGAGGATGGACAAGGCGAGCAAGATTGTTTTGAAGTCAGGGGACATGTTGATATTTGGTGGAGAATCCAGACTAGTGTACCATGGGATTAAGGTCATTAAGCTGAATACTGCCCCCATCGACCTTAGTAAACACTACACACCTGAAACCCGGACGGTTAAATTTGACATTTAGACAATATTAATGTAATTATGGAGATTGTATGTAAGAATCATTGGATTAATGAATGTCATTTTAATTCCATTGAGACATACACCCTAACCTCACTAGTTTACGAATTGTTAACCCCAGGCCATGAGTCCAATGAGGGAGCTGTTTTGAATGTGTTGGAAAAGACCGAGGCCAAGGATAAGGAAAATGTCATCATGGGAACCTTCATTGTAAATGGCGTAAGTGCATCGATACTATTCGATTCAGGGGTGTCTCATTCCTTCATATCCTCTGCCTTGGAAAGGAAGTTAGAGACAACCCCTGAGCCTCTCTCAGATTTCTTAGTCACACTACCGACGAAGGAGAGAGTGAGGTGCACGAAACTTCACACGGGACTTCAGATTAATATCATGACTGAGGATTTTCACGCAGACCTGATTGAGCTTGATAATTTGGGCTTCGACATCATCCTTGGCATGGATTGGCTACAGAAGTATAAGGGGCGACTACATTGCACAGAACATAGACTATTACTGAAGAGCCCGAAGGGCAAGACAATCTCCTATCGTAGTTCTCCCAGAGAACCGACTTTTAAGCTGGTATCTGCTATAACCTTGATGAAGAAGGTGAGAAAAGAACAACCAGTTTACTTATGCTATGTCCAAGACATGAGGAACGAAGAACAGACAAAGTCAGACATACCAATCGTATCGGATTTCCCTGACCTATTTCCTAAAGAATTACCGAGGATGCCACCCAAACGGGATGTTGAGTTCTCCATCGATTTGATGCCAGACACAGGGCCTATTGCCAAGGCACCCTACCAAATGGCACCAGCAGAGATGAAAGAGTTGAAGATTCAGTTAGAGGATCTGCTTGATAAGGGTTTTATCAGACCGAGTGCGTCGCCATGGGGAGCACCAGTACTGTTTGTAAAGAAGAAGGATGGTAGCATGCGACTCTGCATTGACTATCGGGAGCTTAATGTAGTCACAGTAAAGAATAAATACCCTTTACCACGGATCGACGACCTGTTCGACCAATTGAGAGGGGCTACGGTCTTCTCAAAGATTGACCTTAGATATGGATACCATCAGATACGAATAACAGATGGGGATATAGAGAAGACAGCTTTTCGAACGCGCCATGGGCACTATGATTTCACAGTAATGCCATTTGGCTTATAGAACGCCCCAACTATATTTATGGACCTCATGAACCGATTATTCAGAGAACAACTAGACTCATCAGTGGTTGTGTTCATTGACGACATCCTAGTATATTCCAAGACTAAGGACGAGCACGAGGTGCATCTGAGGCAAGTTTTACAGATCATGAGAGAGAACCAACTTTATGCCAAGCTTTCAAAGTGTGAATTCTGGTTAGACAGTGTATCTTTTCTAGGGCATGTGATATCTGCCAGCGGTATATCTGTCGACCCTGCAAAGATTGAGGCAGTTAAGACTTGGCCCAAACCGAAGACAGTGACGGATATCTGTAGCTTCTTGGGATTAGCTGGTTACTACCGAAGATTTGTCCAAGACTTCTTCAAACTGGCAAAACCAATGACTAGTCTGATGAAGAAGGACGTTCCATTTGTATGGACCGAGGATTGCGAGCGTTCCTTTCAGACACTGAAGGATCTACTGACGTCGGCGCCCATACTCACTATTCCAGAGGGGGCCGACGGGTTTGAAGTATATTGTGATGCCTCTGGCACTAGGATAGGGTGTGTACTCATGCAGCATGGCAAGGTTGTCGCTTATGCATCACGTCAGCTGAAGAAACATGAGGAGAACTACCCGACACATGATTTAGAATTGGGAGCAGTAGTATTTGCACTAAAAATCTGGCGCCACTACTTGTATGGAGTTACAGCTACAGTTTACTCCGATCATAAGAGCCTTCAACATCTATTCACTCAGAAGGAGCTAAACATGAGACAGAGGCGATGGGTCGAGTTTCTAAAGGACTACGACATCGACCTCAGGTACAAGGAGGGCAAAGAAAATGTCGTTGCTGACGCCCTAAGCCGTAGAGCTCATTCCTTATTTGCTATGACGGAGATAGTAACCTTATCGAGGAAGTACGTTGTGCTCAAGATAATGACCAGTACATACAGACTATCAAACAGCAGTTGACTAACGGTATTTTTGAAAGACAGAAGTACGATTTTGTACTTAGTGAAGATGGGCTAATCAGACTAAATGGTCGACTGTGCATTCCAGAGTCCGGCCCCGACCTGAAGGAGAAGATATTACAGGAAGCTCATTGCTCTTCCTTATCCGTACATCCAGGGTAATCTAAGATGTACAAGGATCTGAAATTACATTTCTGGTGGAGTGGTATGAAGAAGGATGTTGCGGAGTTTGTGTCACGATGTATGACTTGTCAGAAGGTAAAGTTCGAGCACCGGAGACCGGGCAGGTTAGTACAGCCGATGCCCATTCCATATTGGAAGTTCGAAGATATATCTACGGACTTCATGGTCGGTCTTCCACCGACCAGAGGAGGTGCAAACATGATATGGGTCATCGTCGACAGACTGACAAAGGTAGCAAGGTTTATTCCTATCAAGGACACTTGGAAAGTCCCCAAGCTGGCGGACCTCTTCCAGAAAGAGATCATTAGACACCACGGTGTACCTAAGTCGATTGTGTCAGATAGAGACTCCAGATTTTTCTCAAGATTTTGGCAGCAAGTTCAGGAAGCATTGGGTACGAAGCTGAAGCTAAGTACCACCTTCCACCCTCAGACAGACAGTCAGAGTGAGCGAACCATTCAGACATTAGAGGACATGCTTAGAGCTTATGCCTTAGACTTCTAGGAAAGCTGGATAGACCGTCTACACTTGATCGAGTTTGCGTACAATAACAGCTATCATGCATCCATTCAGATGCCACCGTTTCAGGCATTGTACGGCAGGCCATGTAGGACACCTCTTTGTTGGGACGAGGCCAGTGAGAATACCATCTTAGGGCCGGAGTACCTAGACCAAATGAAGGAGGACATTGTACAAATACGCAAGAACATGAAGGCAGCCTAGGACAGACCGAAGTCATATGCTGATGTCCGAAGGAGAGACCTCGAGTTTGCAGTAGGCGACCGAGTCTTCCTCAGAGTTTCACAAATGAAAGGAGTCTTCGGATTTGGGCAGAAGGGCAAGCTTAGCCCGAAGTATGTAGGACCATACCTTATCACGGAGCGAGTGGGCCCATTAGCCTATAGATTAGACTTACCTGTTGGGCTTGGGAGAGTGCACAATGTGTTCCATATTTCTCAACTAAAGCAGTATGTGCCTCACACATCACATATCTTAGAGCCCGAGACACTCGAGTTAGATCCTACGCTTAAATATGAGGAGACCCCAGTCCGCATTTTAGACTCCAAGACTAGGAAGACCAGGAACAAGACCATTAAGATGGTCAATGTTCTGTGGTCAAACCACGACATTAAGGAGGCGACATGGGAGTTAGAGGACTCCATGCGAGACAAGTATCCAGAACTTTTCCTTTAGATTGTGTATACTTGTGGGGGTACGTGGGCGTAACCCTTTTTAAGGGGGGTAAAGCACCACATGCGACTTGCATATTTGTAGTCTAGATAATGTGTATGCAGAGCATACTGGTTTTGTGTTTGGTTGTTTGTGTTTGGTTGTTGCGCATGTGTGCACTTGATTGAAGGTTAGTAATTCTATGTGACATTTGAATGGTTATTGATGTGTTCTATGTGACACTTGGATGGTTATGGAAGTACACTTATTTACTTTACAGTATCTATCAGGATATTTATGTTATATCACATTGATTATCATGAGCAAAGGTTATGTGTATGTATGAGTTGCATACGCTCGGATGACTGGTGGAATGTAGAAGTATCAATATGGTATTGACACCCAGGAATGATAAGTATACAGTGAATAGATATGAGGAACTTGATTCCATAGGATGAGTAAGTATAAGTTGTGACTTCGGGATGAAGTCCTTTTAAGGGGGGTAGACTGAAATACCCCTAACCATTAAATAATTAAATAATGGGAATTAAAAGTTTATTTGGGGGATTATGAAACCCCAAGAAAGCACATAAACACATAGGCGTTAAAAACGCACCTAAACTCCTTAAGGTCAATAACGCGCGCTAAGTCGGACCTTAAGCTAACCAAGTTATATAAGCTATAAACTCATACCGAGTCAATCAAGGATCATTATATGACCGTTAAAACATAGAACCTCATCTAAAACTGAGTAAAAATGCAAAAGGCCCGGGAGAGTCAATACACCTCCCTTAAGGCCCGAAAAGCCCCGGAAACACCCGGAAATACCTTATAAGATGAAATAAATCATTAAACTTCATTCCAAATGCACCATAACACTTTATTAAACATATAAGATGAAGCTCTCACGTCAAATTCTCAATTAAACGCAAAGTGCTAGGAGGAACCCTTGTGGGCCCCATAAAACGCCCGGGGAATGCCCCGGAGAGGTGCCGAAGTGGCATAAACTCCTATATAATTCATTCTTAGAGTTCCTACCATCATTATTCATCATTATAAAGATAATGCTCAAGCTACTTTTGCAAAAATACACAAAGTGCTTAGGGGAAATTCTTAACGCTCCTGTTTGGGCCCGGGAGTGTCCCGGTAGCCCGGAAATTGTGTCACGAGTTGATATAACCCCATATAACTCAATGTAAAACCTTAATATACCATTATTGACCATAAACAATGTTTATAAACACTTGTAACTCTTTGTGACAATTTATTTTCCAAAATATCCTTATAGCACAAAAGCGCACTCTCGGGTGCCGTAAAAACGCGTTCTACGCTACTACCTTGAAGTTTTTGAGGAGCCACGAGTTGGGAATCTTAAATGGGGATGAATTGACCATATAAATCAATCAAAGACAGTGCTAAAACCATAGCACTAATAGGGCCGAAAATTTGATCAAAAAGTACTATAAATTCAGCATTTTACCTTAGAAACTTTCATCTTTTACCTTGGTATAAATGTACCAAATAAATGTTGGAACCTATAACATGTTATAATATGATCTTAATGTAATATAATGTGACAAAAATCAAGTTGAAAATCAGTCCCACCTGATCACACATGTGACCGATTTTTGTAGTCAAAAAGCAAGGTTTAAACTTATAAAATGTCATGTAACATGACGAATCATCCTTCCACATTCTGTGTGACATAATGGCAAGAGAATAATAGTCCAAGATGCCCACCCATTGCCGAAAACCTGCACCAAAGAGACAAGGTGATTAGCTTTAAGAAAGTCTTGAATTAAATAAGTAAACTAGATCTAGATTTATACATGGCAAATAAACAAATCAAGCAGCCCATTCCTAGCACTAAAACCGTGAGAGACATCAATGAGAAAGGAGATAGATTGCTGTATTAAAATCAAAGTAAAACATCTACCTAATTAAGCATGATTACATGTCTCATATAAACTAAATTAAGTGACTACCTACAGCCCTTATTGTCGTAAGCCTACAAGGAAATCAAGACCAAATTAATATATAAAATGCAAAAGATATACCTTGCCTAACTTCCTAATATTCTAGACTTGTTAATCACCCATTCATCCTCCTTCATGTGGCCGAAAGTATGCTGCTAATGGAGACTTTTGGAGCCCAAAATCTGAAGTCAAAGATCAAAAGCAAAGTCATAAAATAATGCCATGAATTATAACAATTATATCCCACTTAATTCCTTGTCTTTCCTTTAACTACATACGGCAGCCTAACCATTCTCTTTGCCTTCTCTTGTCCGAATTTGGTAAGTCTTTCCTCTCTTTTCTCTCTTCCATAGTCATCTTCTTCTTGTGAGCTTTAAGCTCCATTAATAGAGATTTAACCTTAAACTCCATTTTTGTGTCAAATTCCTAGCAACTTCCATCAAGTGTTGAAGCAAAAATTCATCCTAGTTCTAAGGTAAGAATTCGGCTACATTAGAACACCAAGGGAGTCACCTTGATTCAACAACGACTCAAGGAACAAACAAGATCAAGTTAAGGTATATTTCTTGTTTGGAAATCCTAGTAAATACCTAAGTATATGTCTGAAAATTCTAGCTGCTAAATCAATGTTCTCTTCATCATTTCATGAAGGAAACTTGGATCTCCGATCATCCTAAGGTGTACCAAAAATTCCTTGACAAACTACTTAAGGTAAAGTCTTATAAACTACTCCAAATCTTACTTAGAAATCCTTGTTAGAAGTCTAACACTGGGATCTCCTAAATCTATATATGGAGGCCGAAAATTCTACACCAAGATACCATTGGAGGAACTTGGAATTCAATAGGAAATCAAGTACAAGAGTCACCTTGATTTAAGGAGTAAGTTTCTATAATTAAATCTATTAAGTTTAAGTTTGATTTAAGCTTCAAACTTTGGTACAAAATTTATGTACAACCCCTAATTAAATTAAAGCCAAAAACTATAGGTTATATTACCAAGAGAATAACTTATAACATACAAGGTAAGATTATTACCTTAAGATATAATTTTTGTGTCACAAAATTAAATTATGATGCATCAATATTTAGGCCGAATTGTCTAGGAGTTAAATGCTTAATTTTGAGCTTATAATCATCCTAGGTCATTAGCATAATTTTTAGAAGTGTTATATGGCTTATATGCATTTATATATACTTATTATAAGATATAAATCAAGTTTTAAAACCATATGGTAAAGTATTATTAAAACCGAGAACAAAATGTTCATTTAGTGATTTTTGAAGAATATAAGTACATTAATTTATATTATAAATTTTGGGAATATTAAAATTAGCTACAAGTAATTAAATGGCTAATTTATTAAGTTATGTGGTTAAATTGTGAATTTTGAAAAGTATAGGATACTAAATATAATTGCCGAGAGTTAAAGGGTTTATTGGCATAATTATGATATAATATAAGGTAGAATTAATATTATGAATTTTGGTTAAATTAAACAAGTGTTTAAGTGTTAAAACAACATTTTATAAAGTATTAGGGCTATTTTGTAATTTCTGGAAAATTAAGAGTAAAACCGAATTACATAAGATTTTCTGAGTATATTAAAGTATTAATTATGAAATTAGGCTTAGGTCAAAGTGTTGACCAAAAACTTTGGGTTAAAATGATTTATGACATAAAATATTAAGTTTGTAAAATTTTGGGGTTAAAATGCAATTATAGGAAAATAATTGCCAAAGCCGAGATTTATGTGGCTAATTAGTAATTTACAAAAGTTAATGTGTTCAATATATAAATACCGAATTTATAAGGTTGGTTTTGTGATTTAATAAAGTAAGGAATTGAAACTAAGTAATATAATGTATGTTGGAATATAATGTAAAGTTTATAAAGTAATTGTGGCTATAATGAAAATAACCAAATTGTATTAATATATAGAATAAGTGAAAACAATTATGAGTATATAATTAATGAGATAGAGATATACTACAAGGTGGAAGTTCATTATCACATGTAGTTACTACATAAAATAACGAACTGATAACTACGTCGAACCACTGTTCAATAACTGGAGAAATTAAAGAACATACGGGGTTAGTATACTACGGGTATTAGTTCTGCATCAACAGTACTGTAATGGTTAGCGCTAGTCATATTAACGTTACCCGGTATTTGCATGTACGTATAACAGCGTTACGGGGAGAAACTACTGAGCGTGAACTGTCGAACTAGCAACTGTCACGGTGAACGGTATGTTAATTGTGTGGTCTGAATGTCCTAAGGATTTTCCTGAGGTCCAGACGTTGTGTGTTTATTTGCTAAGAGCGATATCTGTGATTTATGTATATGATCTTGTAAACTGTATTGCTCGACACCATTGCGTTTTATTTTACGCGGACGTCTTATGACTGGAAGTTTATACATCTAAACTCAAACAAGACTAGATGACCTTTGGGTACTACGAGAACCTAACTGACGGTCAACTGTCATAGTCTTAACTCAAGGATTGGATCTTGTGTCATTGATTAAAGGGCTAACTTACAAAGAGAGGAATCCAGTTAGTTTCGACTATCTGGTTGCGCAGCGTGATCACTACGAGGGACTACTATCAAGAGTCACTCAAGGGAATCCATACATCCACATTCGATGATGGCAGAGGGCACTACTGTTGGTGCAGGCTTCGGCCGAATTGGACACCTTTAAGGCAAACAAGAAATCCAGGGCCAAAGGGTCAGCTGGCAACGGTTCCATTGGAACCCAGGGGACTACTGTCCATTAACAAGTTATTAAGGGTTGTCCTAACATGACGCCCGAGGTGGAAATTAATTGGAAGGTTTAAATGGTTGGTTAAAAAGGATAAGGGCCATGAGGCCAATTAACAAGTACGGTTAATTAATACGCGTATCTTGTTGATATTGGTTATTGGTTGTTGTTTACTGATTATGTGATAATATTGTTGGGTGAATTGTTATGTGTTATTTAAACATTTACAGTTGTTACTAATATTGTAAACCTGTACAGCATGTAATGAATCTAATATGAAGATGGCTAAACGACTTAAGGGATCCAAATGATTTAAGACTACATTTAGCATACCAGCATATAGTTTGTTGAGCCCTTCAGTGGGCCAAACATTTCAGGTTACTGAGCAGAGACACGAAGCCGGAGTGCGGGACGCAGGGTAGTTGATGCATTTTCAATAAGACACCTTTTAGTCCTTTTATGTACTGTATTATGGAGTTCTGTTGTATTGGGTTTAGTTGTTCATTTGTTGGTTTGGATTTGAGTTGTAACTTTAAGATTGCTCAGTATCTGGTCATCATAGCGGTGGAGAATTGGAGCTGATTGATGGAATAAGGTTGCCTTGTTACTCACATGGGTGAGTGACGACGTGTAACACCAAATGATAGTTAGTTTTATTTTCCGCTGCGAATTATGTTTTATTTATGCTACGACTTGCGATTATAGAAGATTAGGATTAGGGGTGTTACAGTATCATAATATAATAAATAGTGAAATTTGTACTTATCGTATAACAAATAAAAGAAATATAAGGATTTCTACTTTGATTTAGAAACTCATATATACGTAGACTCAAAAATATAAATTATTCTGAGTGTTACGTCTCACTTACCTGCCTATTAATATGACTATGCCTATAAAATTGATTAAACGTACTTACACCTTCTGGATTCGGTAGAGTACCATCAAATGCGGCTTCAACATATAAACTCTTCGGCATCGTAGATTCTTGACAAAGCACAACAATTTCAGGTAGGATTAAAGATAAAACAATAACCATCATCTACAAAATGATAGTGAGAAAAAACGACTCAATAATTTTGTCTATGTTGTATGGTAAAGAGAATAATATATTTTAGTAGAAACTATCATGCTGATAACGTGTTATAACATCGAGAGAATGAGAGAGAGGATAGTAGACAATGTTGATTGTAATAGGCATACTCCGTTTCATTCCATTAGGCGTCTTTATATAGTACCTAATACTAACCGTTACTGAACCTTTGAGTGGTAGGAATACAAAATATCAAAGGACTTCTAACGAAGAGTTTTGGGAGGCTACGAGAGTTACAAAGATGAAAGGTCTAAGATAGGCCAAGGGATGATTGGATGTACATCCACTAATTGTATTATTTATAACACTTTTTGAGTTTTGTTACATTATTTTTTTCATTTTCCCGAAGGGTTTTTAACGAAAAGAATATCAGACTTTTATAAATACATATGAATTGGTTGTCTTTTAGTAAACTATTGAAGTTTTCAGGTGTTACTGATGACTACAAAAAATAAATTAAGTATTTATAGTTGATGTACAAGAAGGAGCAAACATTCTTTATAACTGAAATTAGTTTTAAGGAAGTAATTTAGCTAATGAAAGTATTTTCTTACTTAAAGGAAATTATCCATCTAACTTTTTAGCTTTTAAGTATGTTAATCAAATAACCCAAGTTTAGGTTCTTCGTATTTGTTTTAGTATTTTTTTTATGTAATTATTCTTGGCTACAAGCATATGTAGCTATTTTTAGTTATATTTAAAATTGTATAGTTTGTATTAGACCTGGCAAAGGTGACCCGAACCTGAAAAACCGAACCGATCCAACCCGATTTTAAACCGAATGACGTGACCCGAAAATACGAACCAAACCAAACCAAAACCGAATCCAACCGAAATATGGTACTACCCGAATCCACCCGAACCGAATTGACCCGAACCGAATTGACCCGAACCATATTGACCCGAATACTTTGTTAAAACCTAAATGTACTATAGTTGTTCCAACCTAAAAAATAATCCTAAAACCAGCAACACATAATGGAAGTTTAGACATCCAATAAGTGTTCATTGCTCACCAATGATATATATAATATAGGACATCTTCTATCTTCAAACATCTCAAGCCTTGTTGTATTAAAACATTCACAAGCTGTGTTGGGAATGTCCTTATAATGACATCTAGTTTTGTAATACCAACAAATGCGTATCATTACTATTTTATAATACTCTATTAATCTGAATTTAATAAACTCAAGGTTGTTTATGTTTAGGACACGAGACTTGGGAATGGTTTACATGTTGATGAAGTTAAATTATAAAACCTAAACTTTTCAGTTGAGACATATACTGACCAAGATTGATGTGTATATGTCTAAAAAATTACGCAATAAAATGAGGAACATAAATATTCTAAATGGTAAATTATTGTGTATCATTACCATTTTATATTACTCTATACTTTTATAAACTTAGGTTCTTTATGTTTAGGACTTAGAGAATGGTTTGAATGTTGATGAAGTTTCAATTATAAAATCTATAAACTTTTCAGTTGAGAAATATACTAACCATGATTGACGTGTAGATGCCTAAAAAAATAAAGATTTCAAAAGTTACACCTTACTTAAATACCAACTTGGGAATAGTTTGAATGTGTATATAGCATCACATCACCACTTAGGTTTCTCATTAATATCACAAAAAAATAAAGATTACAAAACTTACAACCCCTGCCTGGGAGCGAGTGGAGGACACTCGCATGAGACACGCGCATGAGACGGTTATGGCCGGCGCGTACACAAGGTCACGGGCGCGAGGTGGTGAGGTCGCACAGGGGCACAAGCGCGAGGCGATGATGGATTGGCACGTACGTGCGACACTTACGCGAGGCGACTGGGGCTGGCATAAAACGCACACAGGGTATGACGGGTGCGAGACGGCGGGAGGCAAACATCGGGCGTGCGCGGGGTAGACCGGGCGTCAAGTGCCAAGTATTGACACCAATTCACCAAATTTTTTATTTATACTTGGTCGATACAATTAGTAAATCTATTGTTAAAAAATCATGTACAAAAATTGTCATTCAATTTGATTATGTTTAACCAATACACAATAGCGGTCTTGATCAAGAGTAATACTATATTAAGAGAATTTAAAGCCGAATATGAAAATCAGTACAAGTTCCAAAGGCTGCTTAAATTTGTACTTTACAATTTTTGTTTATCAAACCTAACACTGATAAGTCACCCGAATTTGACCCATAACCCGAAAATACCGAATGAACCCGAGACTAACCCGAACCAAAAGCACCCAAAACCCGAAATCAACCAAACCTAAATCGCCCAAATCTAAATTTAAACCAGATTAACCCGACCCGATCCGAACCTGTAACACCCCAACCGTTAATCCTATGCTTACCGTCTAATCGTCCTACTAATCCTACGAGTTCGCAGCGGAATTATTACATACTTACTACGGCGGGTGAAACAATGCCGCTAACCGCCCATACGGCTAGCTAGGCTACTAATACTTACAGTCACGGTCTGATGAACATAACGTACCGAGTTACTAAATTACTTGCCAAAATACCATACACCAAATACTTACATCAATGGATCACCGAGTATTGGAGTATATTCGATTACATCATTTCTAAGTTCCAAAAGAATGAGTTTCTAAGGCTACTCATCTATACCAATCCCCATCCTATCAAAATCCAAAAAGGTGTACCCCATGGTACACCGGCTAATCAAAAGCTATAGCCATGTACTACTTAGTACACCCATCATAATCCAGTGTTTACATTCCAAAAAGAAGATAAAAGAAATGAAACTAGGTCTTCACATCTTCATCCCTCGCGGGTACCTGCGTGTAGTAAAAATGGTGCCCCAAGGGGCTCAGCAAACGCTGCATATAGACTCCGCATATACCGCGTGCTAGCTAGGGCACGCCGACTATTTGACGTCCACTAAACATGCTGTTCATTTATTTCATACATACATGCTTTTCATACATCATACATGCTATACAATTCATTACGCAATTCAAGGCAACAATATCATAGCATACATCTCACTTACCTTCACAAGGTTAGCTAAATTATGCATCCGGGTTAATCGGAATGCTTTACTCTTTTACTCATTACTTACTTTTTCTTACTTACAATTACTTACTTTCAATTACTTTACTTACTCATTCTTACTTACTTACTTATACTCAAGTTAAGTCGTCGGGACCTCCGGCCCTGGGGACTACGCCGTCCCACCTCCGGGATTTACTTGACTCACCAATCCGGGATGCTACCCACTTAAGGGATTTGGGCCGCGGACCAGTTTAAGAGTCAGGAATTGAAGCCAACCTCTCGTGACTCCGCATCCTCACGCGTGGCCGAAACTATATCGGACTTCTACTCATTCCAATTTAATTACCAATTTAAGTTAGAATGGTTAGCTCGTTAGGAATAAGTTAGAAGTCCAAACACAATAATAAACGGTCACGGTACAGTACATCATACATACACACATTCATTATCATCCATACATTTCATGAATTATACAAACTAAGATTTAAGAAAATATTCACAACATACAACACTACATATTCACAAGTATGCATATTAACTCCGACTCGTGCATTTATCTTATTTGGTGATCAATTAGCACATAACACACAAATCAGAGTAACCAAGATAGCATACGGGGCATGAGGAATTCATACCGTTCACCGTTGCACGTGTTTCCAAACGTCCCCCGGTGTCACAAATCAAGTCCTATTATATACATACAATTGAATGATTAATTTACCTATCATCAACTTAACTCCTACTTACTATGTCCTTACATTTCTTACACTTACACTTTACTTACTTATTTTTCATTACTTAAGTTTTACTTTCTTACTTAACTTTGGCATACTTTCATACATGTACATACATATATATATGTAGGTATATACATATATACTATATATTATTTAATTTAAATAATAATTTTTTTTTTTGACCGGACCGGACTTGCGACCGACCTTGCAAGTCCGGTCCATTCCAGTAGCTCAGATTACCGAAATCCTTCTGGCCGACCGACCTTGCAAGTCCGGTCGCAAGGTCGGTCCATTCCAGTAAGTTTTGGTTTCGAAATTCTGGAGTCGACCGACCTTGCATGTCCGGTCCCAAGGTCGGTCCATTCCAGTAAGTTTTGCTACAGGCGAATTTTAGCCCGACCGACCTTGCAAGTCCGGTCGCAAGGTCGGTCCATTCCAGTAGCTTACCTGACGGAAAATTTTTGTGTCGACCGACCTTGCAAGTCCGGTCGCAAGGTCGGTCCATTCCAGTAGGTTACAGACGGGAGAATTTTCTAGTCCGACCGAACTTGCAAGTCCGGTCGCAAGTCCGGTCGATTCCAGAAGCTTTCCCGTCTTTGTAAATCTGGGCTCGACCGACCTTGCAAGTTCGGTCCCAAGGTCGGTCCGCCCCAGTATTTGCATTTTAATTTCTGTTTTCAGTCCCTCTTCTTACCCATTATTTCCCCATTGTTCCTACACTTAATCCCACATGTTTTAACACTAATTAAACCTCTTAATACACCCTAGTTCACTCCTTAACTCTTTACACAATTCTATACTACTTCACTCACATGATTTTCCAAGTTTCTCACAACACTTACACTAGTTTCTTTCCTCACTACATTATGCTACAGATTTTTGTTCTAACCCTCTCCAACATTAGTTCCCTCTTCTAATGTCATTTCTAACGCTCCTAATGTATTAGAATACATTATCTATCTCTATCACTTACCCTCTATCTTTCTCAACCCAAAATCTGTTACAACCTACCTTATTCACCTAGTTAAAAATTACTAAGTGTTCTAATTCTAGAAATTTTGACAAACCTCTCCTATATTTTTACACCTCTCACCACACATTCTAGTTCACAATTCAACACCTATTTCACCTGTTTCAATAGACATCAATATACAAGCTTACATATACCATCCCCAAACACTAAACACTACTAAATTTTTCCTGCACACTACTTCTCATTCCCAATCTGTTTGACAAGTTTTAAAATGTCTTTTAAAGGTTCAAAATACTTATGTTCTCTTACACATTACACCATTACTACACTACTAATTACAATACTCATTTAGCTTCCTAAGAATCTGTTACATACATGTATACACAAGGCTACATAAAGGAATGTAATTTACCTTGTTCTCTTCTTCTCTGCTTCTTCCTTCCTTCTCTCTCTACCGGTTTTGTAATCTCAATTCCTCTAACACTACAACCCATCCACATATACATTTCAATACACTATTTTAATACACAATCTAACCTTAACCATTATGAAAGTTCTAATACACATTCTAGGGTTTAGAATTTATTTTACCTTCCAAGGGTGCAAATGGGGCTTGGAGTGGCTCAAGATCAATATTTCCAACTCCACCAACAAGCCAAAATCGGCTAGAACAAGAGGGAGAACAAGGGTTTAGTTCATGAATTTCGTTTTGCCTTTGAGGCTAGAAAAGATGAAGTTTTTGAAGATGTTTTTACCTTAATGGAACAAGGAGAAGGAGGGCCTTCTAATGGTGTGTGTTGAAGCTCCAAATGGGGTATACCCATAAATCGAAAGTTGTTGTTTTTGGATTTTGGAAGGATGAAAATGTAGCTCTTGATGAGAGGATTACAATGGTGGTGTTTTTATAATTTTTGGAAGAGTTTGGAGGGAGTTACAAGGGGAGAGAAGTGAGTATACTTGTGAGGTTCTTCAAATCTCCATGGGAATCGCTGGAGAAGAAGAAGAAAGAAAGAGAGGTGCTGGTGAGGGGTATTCACGTGAGAGAGAGGAGGGAATGAGATAGGAGAGAGAGTATGTGAGAGTGGGGGTTACTTTTGTGTTTTTAAGTGTTTTTGTCTTTAGTTAATAAGAGAGTAGAGTGTGTGTGTGTGTATATATGTAAAATCGGACAGCACACAGCACCCATGGGGATTTTAAAATTTTATTTACAATATTGGACACATAAGTTTGTGCTATTTATACTTCTACCCCACAACTTCCCGTTTTTGACAGTTTTTACTAATCTCTCGTTTTATTGATTTTATTGGTCCTAAAGCTTCACTAATATTTATTAATGATTATTTAGTTGACCAAGATTGTTACGAGTCTATTTGGCCCGCTTAAAGACACGTTTTTCCGGTTACCTCGAAAAACGCGCTTTAAGGTCCGTTAGTGCTTTTAATCCATTTTAAGGATCCGTTTTCTTCGGGATTTGTTCCCTAATATTTATTTATACTTAATTAAGCCTCTAAATTACTTATTAGCCTAATTAATCACTATTTTTTTAATTACGGGGTATTTCAATCTACCCCCCTTAAGAAACTTTGCCCTCAAAGTTGCTCAAGGTTAATGGTTTAGGTAATTCTACTCATTAGGCAAACCAATTGCACTAATGTGTCTTACTACCACCTATGAGGTGTTCACTTCATTCCACATTGCAAACATACACGGTTTAGCAACATACACAATTCACATGCATACCATTCCATATTACGCAATACAACATTACCATTCACAATACACATTGCACATACATCATCCATCATACAAATACATTCATACACTACACATTACACATACATACGCATACCAATTCACTTACACTACATGTGCCATACAAAATCTATTACAATACCTACACACTAAGCAATGCTTACCCCGAAGCAATGCAAAAGCAAAAGGGCTCTACCCCCCTTAAAAGGGGTACGACCCGTACCCGTATTTCTAAATACTAGACTCTCTAGTCTATGAATAGCTGTGGGTACTTTGCCTTCATGGCATCTTCCAACTCCCATGTCGCTTCTTCGACATCATGGTTAGACCATAGGATCTTCACCATTCGTATAGACTTATGGCGAGTGTCTCTGGTCTTCCTATCAAGGATTCTCACTGGGGTTTCGACATATCGCATGTTTGGCTCAATGGATAAGTGCTCGGGCTCCAACACATGAGACGGATCAGCAATATACTTCTTGAGTTGTGACACATGAAATACATCATGGACACGCCCCAAGTCCTCAGGTAGTGCTAACCTGTAGGCTACGGATCCAACTCTTTCGGTGATAGTGTACGGCCCTACAAACTTTGGGCTTAGCTTGCCCTTCTGACCAAATCTGAAGACACCCTTCATAGGTGAAACTCGCAAGAACACTTGGTCGCCCACGGCGAACTCAAGGTCGCGTCATCTCACATCCGCATAGGTTTTCTGTCTATCTTGGGCTGCCTTCATGTTAGCTCGGATTTGTTGCACTTCGGCTTGTACTTGCTCAAGATATTCCGGTCCTATTATGACCGCTTCACTTGACTCATCCCAACACAAGGGTGTACGGCAAGGTCTACCGTATAGAGCTTGGAAAGGCGACATCTTAATCGAGGCGTGATAACTATTATCGTACGAGAACTCGATAAGATGAAGCTTATCTAACCAACTCCCTTGAAAGTCCAAGGCACATGCCCGAAGCATGTCCTCTAGTGTCTGGATGGTCCTTTCTGTCTGACCGTCGGTCTGAGGATGGAAGGCGGTACTCAACTTCAATTCTGTACCCAACGCTTCCCTTGTGGCTCTCCAGTATCTCGAAAGAAATCTGGTGTCGCGGTCAGATACTATAGTCTTAGGGACTCCGTGGTGTCTGATAATCTCCTTATCAAAAAGCTCAACTAGCTTTACTACCTTCCAGGTGTGCTTCATCGGTATGAATCTGGCAACCTTGGTAAGGCGATCTACTACAACCCAGATCATGTTTAGTCCTCCCCTGGCGGGTGGGAGTCCTACAACAAAATCCATGGAGATATCATGAAATTTCCACTCCGGAACTGGCATAGATTGTACCATTCCGCCCGGTCTACGGTGTTCAAATTTTACCTTCTGGCATGTCAAGCATCTCAATACAAATTCCGTCACATCTGATTTCATTCCAGACCACCAGAAGTACCTCTTCATGTCTTTGTACATCTTGGAGGCTCCTGGATGGACTGACAATGCGGAACAGTGTGACTCTCGCAGGATGCGATCCCTTAGCTCAGCATTGCTTCGGGGGACGCATAGCCTGCCATTCAACCGAATCAAACCATCTTCGTGTAGCTTAAAATCATACTTTTTCTTCTCAAATGTACCATTCTCGATCTTGTGTCCGATTTCGGTTAGGTAAGGGTCGCTCAACTGAGCGTCTCGCACCTCGTCAACCAAGCTAGAAGAAGCGAGTAGCGAATGGAGCGAGTGTGCTCGACGGCTCAGGGCGTCGGCTACGATGTTTGCCTTCCCTTCCTTATACTGCAGATCGATGTCATAGTCTGAAAGAAATTCCATCCACCTTCTCTGTCTCAAGTTGAGTTCTTTCTGAGTGAATACATACTGTAAGCTCTTATGGTCGGAGTAGATGGTGATGCTTACCCCATAAAGATAGTGTCGCCATATCTTCAAGGCGAAGACAATGGCTCCTAACTCTAAATCGTGAGTCGGGTAATTCTCCTCATGCTTTTTCAGCTGGCGGGAGGCGTAAGCAACAACCTTGCCATGCTGCATGAGTACGCATCCCATTCCTTTGCCTGATGCATCACAGTATACCTCAAATCCCTCTGTGCCCTCAGGAAGAGTAAGGACGGGCGCTGAGGTCAATGAGTCTTTCAGTTTCTGAAATGATAGCTCGCACTCGTGTGTCCATACAAACGGTGCATCTTTCTTCATCAGTGTAGTCATGGGCTTAGCGACTTTGGAGAAGTCCCTTACAAATCTCCGGTAGTAACCGGCTAGACCAAGAAAGCTCCTAATGTCGGTAACAGTCTTGGGTCTAGGCCATGATCGTACAGCTTCTACCTTAGAAGGGTCAACCGAGATACCTGCGCTCGAGATGACATGTCCAAGGAATGATACCTGATCAAGCCAAAACTCGCATTTGGAGAACTTCGCATAAAGCTGGTTCTCGCGCAGTGTCTCAAGCACTTTCCTCAAGTGGATTTCATGTTCCTCTGGTGATTTGGAATATACAAGGATGTCGTCGATGAAGACCACAACCGAAGTGTCCAACTGCTCACTGAATAGTCGATTCATGAGGTCCATGAATTTTGCCGGTGCGTTTGACAAACCGAATGGCATCACTGTGAATTCGTAGTGGCCATATCTGGTACGGAATGCCGTTTTCTCAATGTCTCGTTCCTTGATTGCAATCTGATGATACCCTGAACGGAGGTCGATCTTGGAGAAGACTGATGCTCCTTTCAACTGGTCGGAATAGTCGACGATAACGTGGTAGTGGTATTTATTTTTGACTGTGACCGCATTCAGCTCGCGGTAGTCAATACAAAGTCGGAGTACTACCGTCCTTCTTCTTCACGAAGAGGACCGGTGCTCCCCAGGGTGATACGCGCTCGGGTATAAACCCTTTGTCTAGAAGGTCTCTTAACTGTTCTTTCAATTCGGTCATCTCTGCTGGTGCCATGCGGTACGGTGCCCTGGCAATGGGACCGGTACCTGGCAATAGATCAATTTCGAATTCCACTGCTCTCGGTGGTGGCATGCCGGGTAGCTCCTTAGGGAATACATCGGGATACTCGGATACAATGGGTACTTCATCACTGAACTCTGGATCTCGCTCCAGGTCTTGTACATAACAAAGATACACCTCTTGGCCCTTTCTGAGCTCCTAGTACATGCCCATGGCAGATAAAGTGTGGTCGAAGGCTCTCTCGGTCTCTGGCGGTAAGATACGGTAACCCCAGAAGGACTCTTGAGCAGCAAACGATGCTCGGCGCAGAGGATTCTACCCTTGTGCCGCTCCAACCAATTCATCCCAATGATTACATCGAATCCCAATCCATTGAATTCGATGAAGGAAATGGGAAACGATTCGCCTTTGATTTGGATTGTGGCTGATTGATAATACTTGGTGCACTTTACTCGCTCCTTCGATGGGAGAGTAACCATGAAGTTCGGTAGCTCATCCGCATCTAGCTTCAACCTCTTCACAAAGGATGGTGATACGAAAGTGTGAGAGGCGCCGGAGTCGAATAACACATTGGCATCAATGCCATTTACTGGGAAGGTTCCCGTTAGAATGGTGCCGCTCTTGCCGGCTTGTGCTTCGGTGAGGATGCTCAGGTTACCTTCGGTACCGAGTCCACAACCTATTGGATTCACAATTGGATAAGTATTGATGGTGGACACAAGTGGAATTAAATCAACACTGCTCTTTATTGATAAACCAACCATCATACATACCGTGTCTCTAATACACGTTACTAATAGATTACATGATACTAGGAATTTAATACTTTCTAAAGGTAAGGTTCAGGCGTCCTGGTTTCATGTGTGTGGCATTGATTATTGCCGGCGGTGCCGTATTCAACTTGATCTTGTTGATCCCGTGATACAGCATCCTAGAGTTTCCACCCATGATTAGGACATCTCCTGATCGTAATACCAATTTTTCTGCGAGGTCCACACGCTTCTGCTCGCTATACAGGAATACGGCGTCATCACCAATGGACCAAGACACTACGGGCACTCCTTGTTCAAGAGATTCCGCTGTCTCGTCCTTGTCTTGGTGTAACCCAAGTCGTCCTTCTTTCTCATAGAAGTTGACGATACAGAGATCCGCTTCAAGTGCGGGGATCGGTTCCGGTTCACATTGTTGTGCAAGTTCTACTGCTTGTGTGACGAGTGTCTGAAACTCTGGTGGTATTGTCAGTGGCGTCGCTCTGTCTTGTGTTCGTGTCTCCTGGTATTTCTTGGTATAAGGATTCCAGTCCTTTCCCAAGCACATCATCTTCAGCTTCATCTTCGCTCCACCGGGGAATTCGGGTGTGTAAAATCCACCTTGACCCGTTCCTAGCTCGTTGCATCGTCGAATGATTGAGATTTGCGCTTCGGGTGTCAGGTATCCCTTTAATAAGATAATACCTGGTCGGATGACCTGACACTGATTGTTGGTGTAGTCGTGGTTGGTGATGTCGATCTCTTCTCGATTCAAGTTTACCGGTATCGGGTAACAGATACTAAAACTTCCTATGGGTACAAATTTCGTCTACGGTGAGTACTAGTTTCAACTACTTCATTTCATGCTTAATACACACTTCATTTTATTTACTCATGCATTCACTCATACGGTTACTCTACTACTAGGCATGCTACTTCAAGGATTAAAGGTTTAGATGATTACCTTGGCCGGATTTTGAACCGGGCCCATCACGGTCAATAACATGGAGAACAGGCTGCCTCTGAGGTGCGCTGCAGACGTTATATAGTGAGTGGTTAAACTGGTGTAACATTAAAAGAAAAGAAATTAAAACTCAAAATAAACGTCGGGCTGCAAACAAATCCCGTCGTAGTAGTATAGTGAAATTGTAAAAGCGACCGGATGTCGAACCGTGGGACTAATATACATATAATAGTACCTAAGCGTGTCACAGGAGGGGGGATTAATTGACTTGTAATATGAATAAAAAGAAAAGATAAAATAAACTAAGTTAACAGATAAATTAAATGGAACTCTGGGTCAGGTTATTATAATCTGCTTAATTAAGCTATCTTTACTGGTTTAATAATTTGGCAAGGTTCCTATTATTTTCTTAAGGCCCGATGAAAACTCATAAGAACTCGTTTACCTGTAATGCAAGGTCCGATGAAAACTCAAGCAAAATGCCTGTAAACGGCAGAGGAGTATTGAGGAATTACATTTGCAACTGAGTACTAACTTAAACGATGAAAATAAGTTTCCCCCAATTTTACGGCTTAATTAACCCATCTGCTTTAACCGATGAAATTAAAAACAGACTTAGTAATGCAATTTAATAAATTCATGAGATTTATTAAATAGGCGAGATAACCTTTAAAACGTAACAAACTGTATATAAATAAACCAGTAAACATATTGCATAATTAATACAAACACATAATAACCATTCCCAGAGCGTACGTATTCTAGCCTAACATATTAAATAGATAGACAGAGACAAGAGTAATAGAAATCATCCGTAATCACTCCGGCTCACTCTGCTATTTTGTATACGTAGGGCTAGAGGTGGATTTGGTGGAATGAAGAGAGAAAATAAAATGGAGAAGACGGGAGAATGGGATAATGGATCGATTGGAATACGGTAGTGTTTCTCGTGGAAGGGGCCTCCTTTCTGAGCAGAAGCTCGTGGGTTTTATAGAAGAAAAGAAGAAGAAGGAAGGAAAGGAAGGAGAAGGAAGCACGCATGCTAGTGGATGAATTATTGCCGATTGATTGCACCTCATTGATTGCAGGGGACAGAGACAACGCGTGAGTGAATTAAGGTAGGCACTTAATGGATATGGCAGTGGACGAGTTGCAGACGACGACGGGCGAAGAAAGAAGAAAACTGGGGCGGCTCGATTTTCAGTCACAACCGCCTACTTGACCGCCTTGACAACCGCCCAAAAGAGGGGCGGTTCTCTCTTGTCGTCCGCCCTCACTACCGCCCAAAATCAAGGCGGTTGCATGCTCTAGTCCTGTCTGCTTGTTTTAGGGGCGTTAACAGGGGCGGTTCTCACGTACTCATTGTGTGAACGTCCGCTTGTGTACCTCATTGTTTGAGGCGGTCACACTCATGCGGTTGCACCACTGCTTGCGTGACTTGTTTAATCCTCCATATAATATATGTGTGTATTTGGTATTTTTCCTACATTTTAACACATATAATACATCAGTTAATATAACAACATAAATATAGGAAAAACCCAAGATAAGTGAGAAACATTACTAAAAATGCTACAATTTATAAGGTGATTAAACCTTAATAAGTCTATATGTTTTGCACTTATCAAACTTCCTCACACTTGACTTTTGCTTGTCCTCAAGCAAAGAAGGAATATAATTATCTCTAAGCCATAATAATAAAACAAGATTAAATAAGTGTAGAAGGGAATTTAGACAAAGTGACAATTGAAAGAATAATTCTGCTCTTAGAAGTAGGTTTTTACAAACAGTGAAGAAGAACAATTTAATAAAAGCATAGAAAAACTAGATTACAGAAAACAAGTTAGATTAACCTGGGATTTTCAACCAATTTCAATTCTCTAACCCGGGATGACAAGGGGTGTGAAGTAATGCCTTATTCCGCAATACCTTTCAACACCACGTACTCATATTCATAAACATAAATTGCAATTTTTCATCTTCTTTTTTTTGAATGCAAAAATTGTATATACAGAACATACATTTTTTTTTAAATTGCATTATTTTTCTGTACCCCAGACTTTTCTCTCTATCCTTGTAACGGTGTTGGGTCTTCTATCCCAGATCACGAGACCTTAGGTAGATAGGTGCTAAAGCACCCCGAAGAACTTAATAACCGGATAGACGAGGCCTGTTTTGGTTAGAAAAATTCATAAACAGCGGAATACCTTGTCTTTATCCTTTTCTTTCCTTGACTTTCCACATATTTCCATAATCCCAAGCTAAACTAAATTGGTTTCTATAATTAGCAGATCTATCATATTTTGAGCGAAAATAGAGTATTTTGAAGGAAAATAATTTTATACAAACTCCTTTAAATAAAACCATCTTTCAGTTGTCACCTGACATAATTTCAGACACTTCTACAATTATTTTATCTCATTTTTATCAATTTTTTTTAAATTTAGGCAGTTTAGAGTAGCAAAAAGTGAGTGTGGCATTATCGAACTACTGTCATAATTTCAGGGAAAGGTCTCTCCTTCCTCACACTTAAGAGGAGCAATGTCCTCATTGATCAAAATTAAATTCAAGAAAAGGACCTTTCAAAATATGACAGACTCATAAAGGATTAATTATTAATATAAAAAAGGAAGAACTGAAACTCCCCTTGTATTGCAGATTGAGGAAGGTGTCCTTCCTCACACTTAAAGCTTTGGTAGGGGTGAGACGTTCCTCACACTTAAGTTCAGCCGCCGAAATGTGTAAGATGTTCCTGTAATAATATTCTAAACAGCCAGAAGAACTCAAGTTAATTCTCCTCGTTCTCTCTCCTTTCTTTTCTTTATTTATAAAAACAGATATAAAAAATATATGGAACACAAAATATAAAACAAAAATAGTAGGACAATAAAATGTAACCACTGGGTTGCCTCCCAGTAAGCTGCCCGTATTTATAGTCTTTGGCTAGACTCCCGCTTTGTTATCATGGATCAAAAATATAAGTAGACAACAATTCTGCCAGGATAACAAGTTGGCAGTAATTAAAAGCAAACCACCTGGATCAAAACAAAACATACTTCGGCAAATAAAATAGGAAATGAATACTCCACAAACCTGGTGTTTGAGGAGGTACTGCCGGTAACGTAGTTCTAACAGAAATCCGGCGGTGGTGCTTTGTCTTCCTCTATTTGGAGGATGTAAAAATCCTCCTCTTGTAGGTGAGGCTCACAGAAAGAACGCTGATCAATATCATCTTCAGAGAGTTAATTCTTCGAAGGTGATAATGGCGTTTTTGTTGGATAAATTGGCGGGAGGTGATGGCAATTCCTTCTCTTCATTTTCGAGGATGTAAGTATCCTCATCTTCTGGATAGAGCACAGAGAAGGATGGAAACTGGCGGTAGGCGACCGTAGAGGGAAGAGAGTAACTTACATCCGTAGTGGGAGTTCTTCCTCATGAATTATTTCGCTCTTTGGTTGCTGTTCTTGTAGAGCGAGTCTCTCCAGGTAATCTGGTTGATCTTCTAACCAGTGTTGTTCCTGTATATGAGACAATCCTCATAATCATGAGCTCCCCCACATACGGAGCAGTATAAATACTGAGAGTACAAAACTCTTCTTCGAACACCTGTGCCATTTCTTTTTTTTTGTGTTTTTGTATATAAACAAAACTACTGAAACAGATTAGAAAATAAATAATAGAAACAACATAATAATATAATATAAACAAAACATAAAAGATAATAAATATAAACAACAACAAAAAATATAGACAAATATTCTAATATAACAAGTGAATAATCCGGGGCTTAGGGACTAGAATAAATCTAGTCCCCGGCAACGGCGCCATTTTGCAGACGTTATATAGTGAGTGGTTAAACTGGTGTAAAATTAAAAGAAAAGAATTAAAACTCAAAATAAACGTCGGCTGCAAACAATCCCGGTCGTAGTATATTGAAATTGTAAGCGACCGGATGTCGAACCGTGGGACTAATATACATATATTACCTAAGCGTGTCACAGGAGGGGGGATTAATTGACTTGTAATATGAATAAAAAGAAGATAATAAAACTAAGTTAACAGATAAATTAAATGGAACTCTGGGTCAGGTTATTAATCTGCTTAATTAAGCTATCTTTACTGGTTTAATAATTTGGCAAGGTTTCCTATTATTTTCTTAAGGTCCGATGAAAACTCATAACTCGTTTACCTGTAATGCAAGGTCCGATGAAAACTCAAGCAAATGCCTGTAAACGGCAGAGGAGTATTGAGGAATTACATTTTGCACTGAGTACTAACTTAAACGATGAAAATAAGTTTCCCCCAATTTTACGGCTTAATTAACCCATCTGCTTTAACCGATGAAATTAAAAACAGACTTAGTAATGCAATTTAATAAATTCATGAGATTTATTAAATAGGCGAGATACCTTTAAAACGTAACAAACTGTATATAAATAAACCAGTAAACTATGCATAATTAATACAAACACATAATAACCATTCCCAGAGCGTACGTATTCTAGTCTAACATATAAATAGATAGACAGAGACAAGAGTAATAGAAATCATCCGTATCACTCCGGCTCACTCTGCTATTTTGTATACGTAGGGCTAGAGGTGGATTTGGTGGAATGAAGAGAGAAAATAAAATGGAGAAGACGGGAGAATGGGATAATGGATCGATTGGAATACGGTAGTGTTTCTCGTGGAAGGGGCCTCTCCTTTTTGAGCAGAAGCTCGTGGGTTTTATAGAAGAAAAGAAGAAGAAGGAAGAAGAAAGGAAGGAGAAGGAAGCACGCGTGCTAGTGGATGAATTATTGCCGATTGATTGCACCTCATTGATTGTAGGGGACAGAGACAACGCGTGAGTGAATTAAGTAGGCGCTTAATGGATATGGCAGTGGACGAGTTGCAGACGACGACGGGCGAAGAAAGAAGAAAACTGGGGCGGCTCGATTTTCAGTCACAACCGCCTACTTGACCGCCTTGACACCGCCCAAAAGAGGGGCGGTTCTCTCTTGTCGTCCGCCCTCACTACCGCCCAAAATCAAGGCGGTTGCATGCTCTAGTCCTGTCCGCTTGTTTTAGGGGCGTTAACAGGGCGGTTCTCACGTACTCATTGTGTGAACGTCCGCTTGTGTACCTCATTGTTTGAGGCGGTCACACTCATGCGGTTGCACCACTGCTTGCGTGACTTGTTTAATCCTCCATATAATATATGTGTGTATTTGGTATTTTTCCTACATTTTAACACATATAATACATCAGTTAATATAACAACATAAATATAGGAAAAACCCAAGATAAGTGAGAAACATTACTAAAAATGCTACAATTTATAAGGTGATTAAACCTTAATAAGTCTATATGTTTTGCACTTATCATGCACCCCTCTGAGGGCCCCGGGATCCCTGTCCCTGAGGTGCCTGCTGGGCCGGTGCATCGCCAGATGCCACCTCCTTGCCCTCTCTCTGCTTGTAGCTTTGGAAGGTTCCCTTCGGCTTTCCATTCTCTGGGCACTTGTTAGCTGTGTGTCCCAGCTTCTGGCAATTATAGCATTTGATGTCTCTCCCATAACAGTCTTTACCAGGATGGTCCTGGTTGCACTTTCTGCACACATAGGTGCGGCCGTCGGAGAAGGTTTTGGCGGCTCCGGAGCTAGAACCTGAGGTTAGAGGGTTAGCACATGTGTGCGTGGATATACTAGATACATTACTTATACGAATACAAATTGGATTAGGAATTTACCCTTTGGTGGGTGTGATCTCAGTGGCTTTGCTGCCACCGGTGCAGAATAACCAAGCTGAAGAAGCTCAGCCGGTTTGCCCTGCTCAGCATGGGCACTGCTCTCACCCTGGGATTTCTTTTGGGATTGCTGAAAGAAATTCCCCTTTTTCTTTTTCCAGTTCTTCCCCTGGTTCTGCTCCTCAGTGCTGGTGTTTTTGTTGTTAGCCTTGCGCTTCAGCGCGGTCTCTTCATCCCTTAACTGGCAAGTGATCTCAACGCGAGAAGCCGCGTGATAACACTCCTGAAATCTCAGGTATTAGCCGGGATTCTCAATTAAGGAGGAATAAAGAAAGATTCAAAGAATTCAAGGAATTTAAGGAATTGAAATGATACTAAGGGTTAACCGTTATTTACCTGAAGGGAGGTAAATCTGGTGTAGCCCATACCGTACCGAAGGCGATGGCTCAGACCGCCATAGAAGCGATCGACCAACACCTGGCCGGTGTATCCTAGATCAGGGAGGAGACGGAGGATAGAAGTGAAGGTGCGGTAGTACTCATCCACAGACATCTTGTCTGTCATCTTTAAGGCATCCAGCTCTAGCCTTTTCTTGGTCTTTACGTGCTCAGGGTAATACTTGGAACGGAGGAGTGATGCGAAAGAATCCCAATCGAATGTGGGGTCGCTAACGTGCTCGTGCTTGACCAGCTTCCACCAATCCATAGCAGCATCCTTTAAGTAGTAAGCAGCAACTCTGACTCGAACTCCAGCAGGAGCTTCGAGTGTTTCGAAAGCCGTCTCCATCTCGGAGATGTAGGCCTCGAGCTTAGCCGGATCACTCTCGCCCCTAAAGCAGGGAGGGCGGAGCTCCGCTACAGCTTTTACC
This sequence comes from Limonium bicolor, assembly GCA_023374045.1. NCBI lineage: Eukaryota > Viridiplantae > Streptophyta > Magnoliopsida > Caryophyllales > Plumbaginaceae > Limonium > Limonium bicolor. Next base: position 446,806,703 of record CM041777.1, read on the forward strand.
CAGTTCGCTTCTCTGGGTGGCGGGGGTGGGATTGGCCCCGCTTGTGTTTGTTGGTTCTGCTGAGATTGTTGTACAGCTTGGATTACTTGTGGTAGCATCTGCGCTACCGTGGCGGCGACGATCTCAGCTATCGTCTGCGCGCCGGGTCCGTCATTGCCCCCTCCTCTAGGGCGACCTGGACCTCTGCCTGACATCTGAATATTTAACAGTTACATTAGGCTTGCAAGATATGACTCAAAGGTCTTGGAATTTAAGCAAAGTATCGTTCCAAAGAACGTCAAGGGTATCCGTTGTTAACAACGGTAGTTCCTAATTAGGTTTCTAAGTATCCGTCTTAAGACGGTTGAAATCCTAACTCGGTAATCCCCTATGCTCGGTACTAAGGACATCAGAGCGTAACTACGCTCTGATACCACTTTTTGTAACACCCCAACGTTAATCCTATGCTTACGTCTAATCGTACTAATCCTACGAGTTCGCAGCGGAATTATTACATACTTACTACTCGGGTGAAACAATGCCGCTAACCGCCCATACGGCTAGCTAGGCTACTAATACTTACAGTCACGGTCTGATGAACATAACGTACCGAGTTACTAAATTACTTGCCAAAATACCATACACCAAATACTTACATCAATGGATCACCGAGTATTGGAGTATATTCGATTACATCATTTCTAAGTTCCAAAAGAATGAGTTTCTAAGGCTACTCATTTATACCAATCCCCATCCTATCAAAATCCAAAAAGGTGTACCCCATGGTACACCGGCTAATCAAAAGCTATAGCCATGTACTACTTAGTACACCCATCATAATCCAGTGTTTACATTCCAAAAAGAAGATAAAAGAAATGAAACTAGGTATTCACATCTTCATCCCTCGCGGGTACCTGCGTGTAGTAAAAATGGTGCCCCAAGGGGCTCAGCAAACGCTGCATATAGACTCCGCATATACCGCGTGCTAGCTAGGGCACGCCGACTATTTGACGTCCACTAAACATGCTGTTCATTTATTTCATACATACATGCTTTTCATACATCATACATGCTATACAATTCATTACGCAATTCAAGGCAACAATATCATAGCATACATCTCACTTACCTTCACAAGGTTAGCCAAATTATGCATTCGGGTTAATCGGAATGCTTTACTCTTTTACTCATTACTTACTTTTTCTTACTTACAATTACTTACTTTCAATTACTTTACTTACTCATTCTTACTTACTTACTTATACTCAAGTTAAGTCATCGGGACCTCCGGCCCTGGGGACTACGCCGTCCCACCTCCGGGATTTACTTGACTCACCAATCCGGGATGCTACCCACTTAAGGGATTTGGGCCGCGGACCAGTTTAAGAGTCAGGAATTGGAGCCAACCTCTCGTGACTCCGCATCCTCACGCGTGGCCGAAACTATATCGGACTTCTACTCATTCCAATTTAATTACCAATTTAAGTTAGAATGGTTAGCTCGTTAGGAATAAGTTAGAAGTCCAAACACAATAATAAATGGTCACGGTACAGTACATCATACATACACACATTCATTATCATCCATACATTTCATGAATTATACAAACTAAGATTTAAGAAAATATTCACAACATACAACACTACATATTCACAAGTATGCATATTAACTCCGATTCGTGCATTTATCTTATTTGGTGATCAATTAGCACACAACACACAAATCAGAGTAACCAAGATAGCATACGGGGCATGAGGAATCCATACCGTTCACCGTTGCACATGTTTCCAAACGTCCCCCGGTGTCACAAATCAAGTCCTATTATATACATACAATTGAATGATTAATTTACCTATCATCAACTTAACTCCTACTTACTATGTCCTTACATTTCTTACACTTACACTTTACTTACTTATTTTTCATTACTTAAGTTTTACTTTCTTACTTAACTTTGGCATACTTTCATACATGTACATACATATATATATATGTAGGTATATACATATATACATATATATTATTTAATTTACATAATTTTTTTTTTTGACCGGACCGGACTTGCGACCGACCTTGCAAGTCCGGTCCATTCCAGTAGCTCAGATTACCAAATCCTTCTGGCCGACCGACCTTGCAAGTCCGGTCGCAAGGTCGGTCCATTCCAGTAAGTTTTGGTTTCGAAATTCTGGAGTCGACCGACCTTGCATGTCCGGTCCCAAGGTCGGTCCATTCCAGTAAGTTTTGCTACAGGCGAATTTTAGCCCGACCGACCTTGCAAGTCCGGTCGCAAGGTCGGTCCATTCCAGTAGCTTACCTGACGGAAAATTTTTGTGTCGACCGACCTTGCAAGTCCGGTCGCAAGGTCGGTCCATTCCAGTAGGTTACAGACGGGAGAATTTTCTAGTCCGACCGAACTTGCAAGTCCGGTCGCAAGTCCGGTCGATTCCAGAAGCTTTCCCGTCTTTGTAAATCTGGGCTCGACCGACCTTGCAAGTTCGGTCCCAAGGTCGGTCCGCCCCAGTATTTGCATTTTAATTTCTGTTTTCAGTCCCTCTTCTTACCCATTATTTCCCCATTGTTCCTACACTTAATCCCACATGTTTTAACACTAATTAAACCTCTTAATACACCCTAGTTCACTCCTTAACTCTTTACACAATTCTATACTACTTCACTCACATGATTTTCCAAGTTTCTCACAACACTTACACTAGTTTCTTTCCTCACTACATTATGCTACAGATTTTTGTTCTAACCCTCTCCAACATTAGTTCCCTCTTCTAATGTCATTTCTAACGCTCCTAATGTATTAGAATACATTATCTATCTCTTTCACTTACCCTCTATCTTTCTCAACCCAAAATCTGTTACAACCTACCTTATTCACCTAGTTAAAAATTTACTAAGTGTTCTAATTCTAGATAAATTTTGACATAACCTCCCCTATATTTTTACACTCTCACCACACATTCTAGTTCACAATTCAACACCTATTTCACCTGTTTCAATAGACATCAATATACAAGCTTACATATACCATTCCCAAACACTAAACACTACTAAAATTTTTCCCGCACACTACTTCTCATTCCCAATCTGTTTGACAAGTTTTTAAATGTCTTTTAAAGGTTCAAAATACTTATGTTCTCTTACACATTACACCATTACTACACTACTAATTACAATACTCATTTTAGCTTCCTAAGAATCTGTTACATACATGTATACACAAGGCTACATAAAGGAATGTAATTTACCTTGTTTCTCTTCTTCTTCTTGCTTCTTCCTTCCTTCTCTCTCTACCGGTTTTGTAATCTCAATTCCTCTAACACTACAACCCATTCACATATACATTTCAATACACTATTTTAATACACAATCTAACCTTAACCATTATGAAAGTTCTAATACACATTCTAGGGTTTAGAATTTATTTTACCTTCCAAGGGTGCAAATGGGGCTTGGAGTGGCTCAAGAACAATATTTCCAACTTCACCAACAAGCCAAAATCGGCTAGAACAAGAGGGAGAACAAGGGTTTAGTTCATGAATTTCGTTTTGCCTTTGAGGCTAGAAAAAGATGGAGTTTTTGAAGATGTTTTTACCTTAATGGAACAAGGAGAAGGAGGGCCTTCTAATGGTGGTGTTGAAGCTCCAAATGGGGTATACCCATAAAATCGAAAGTTGTTGTTTTTGGATTTTGGAAGGATGAAAATGTAGCTCTTGATGAGAGGATTACAATGGTGGTGTTTTTATAATTTTTGGAAGAGTTTGGAGGGAGTTACAAGGGGAGAGAAGTGAGTATACTTGTGAGGTTCTTCAAATCTCCATGGGAATCGCTGGAGAAGAAGAAGAAAGAAAGAGAGGTGCTGGTGAGGGGTATTCACGTGAGAGAGAGGAGGGAATGAGATAGGAGAGAGAGTATGTGAGAGTGGGGGTTACTTTTGTGTTTTTAATTGTTTTTGTCTTTAGTTAATAAGAGAGTAGAGTGTGTGTGTGTATATATGTAAAATCGGACAGCACACAGCACCCATGGGGATTTTAAAATTTTATTTACAATATTGGACACATAAGTTTGTGCTATTTATACTTCTACCCCACAACTTCCCGTTTTTGACAGTTTTTACTAATCTCTCGTTTTATTGATTTTATTGGTCCTAAAGCTTCACTAATATTTATTAATGATTATTTAGTTGACCAAGATTGTTACGAGTCTATTTGACCCGCTTAAAGACACGTTTTCCCGGTTACCTCGAAAAACGCGCTTTAAGGTCCGTTAGTGCTTTTAATCCATTTTAAGGATCCGTTTTCTTCGGGATTTGTTCCCTAATATTTATTTATACTTAATTAAGCCTCTAAATTACTTATTAGCCTAATTAATCACTATTTTTTTAATTACGGGGTATTTCAGAACCGAACCGAACATTAAATTCTACAAATTGACCCGACCTGACCCGAACCGAACCGAACCCGAACCGAGTGACCCGAATTGCCAGGTTTAGTTTGTATAATGTAAAAATACATGTTTTATAAGTCTATTGTATAGTTTAAGAAGTTAGTATATGCATAGAATTTCAATAATATTATAATTTATTATATAACTTTACATACATATATCTGCACAATTTTTATTTACTAATTATACAACTTTTACGGAACAAATGTACATGTATGTAACTACTATAGTTATATTTGAATGTAGCAAAAAAAAATACCTTTTTATATACGAATTATGATACAAAGATTATTATTGTTTTTATTTATATAATAAGTGCCATTTATTGAGAAAATTTTAATAAAATAATTATTTGTCATATATCATAATTGGGTTCTCTAATGAGTCTAATCGTTCTTATAAAATCAATATTTTTTAGTTATTAATTTTCTTTCCTACTTATTATGCGGAAAAGTATCCGCGACTGAAATAATAGTCGGAGATAACTATAGATAGATATCTATTTTGGTAGTTAGATTAACAAGTTAAATTGAACCTTGATTAAATTATTTAAACTAATCTATTATTGCTGAGAAAAACTATTAAGAGTTTCCATAAAAATTAATATAACTTTACGGTTTAAACAAGTTGAAAATAAATAAATAAAGCTAAATTAAAAACAAGGACTTAATCAACAATTATTTAATCAACATCTAAATTCTTGGGTCTGGTAAGTACATGGGGAGGGGTTTTGGTGACGGACATGAAATTTCCGTCCAGGGACGGAAGCAATCTTAGCCCTCCGTTTTTTTTATTATATCTAATCTAATTAATAGTATAATAATAACAATGAAGTAGCGTAGGGTATTACAGTTTGCAGATGACATTAGATACAACAGTCCAGTCCTTCATCCTACTCTCTCTGTTTGAGATCCACCCATATATCACATTTCTCAATGTGATCTAATTCATATAGCATAATAACGAATTTTCGTATCTTACTTACATTAAAGTTACACATGTCATTTTAATCATTCTCTTAATGATTTATTTTTTAATTTTAATTATTCCAAACCTGACTATCTAATTAAGTTTTGTTAATATAAGTTATTTGTCTATATATTTTATTATAGTTTTGAGTTAGCAATGAATTCGGATGAATATGTCATTACTTTTTTGCTCACATCTCATAGTATATAGGTTTTATAATTGAACAGTTTAGCGTATTTATAATCTATAATTACTATGTTTGTCTACTTTTGAATTATTTATGTTTCTATTTTTGTAAATTTATTAGAATAAAATTCAAAAAATTGAATAATTGTGAAGAAGAGGGAAATGAAACCAAACAATATATATTGTATTCATAAAAATTACAAACCATAAGGGTATCATAAATCCTACACGTTAACAAGTCCTATAAATATTGTAACCACTTATAGAATCAAAGATTATAGGTTTAAGTGCTCTAGTTTATAGATGTCATGAATACATTTTTGTATAATAATTTTGATATCTTTACATTCATGGATACATTTTTAATTGATAAAAATATTAACCAAATACATCAAGTCTATTCTAATCATTAACGGAATGGGTTATGCACTCATTTTTACATTTTAAAACAACAACGAATACATAAAGGAATTAAGTTGGATGCATTTGAACTATTGATGAAAATTTTAATATACTATCATAGATACAATTTTAATCCGAAAATATTTATCACATATTGGTATCTTTAACCTGGTCATGAAAGCATTACAGGGTATCTTTTTGTGATTCATTTTTATACTCTTATAATGTTACAATTTCTCGATAGGTTTTTAGGGTTTGAGTTTATGATTATATGGTAATCTTTTTTTAACTCGTTCTATACTATAATGTCTCCATTGACTCGAAATTTATTTAGGGTTGTGGCGACTCTAAATCCGCCACTACAAACCCTAATAAGCCTTCTACATTTTAACTCTCCTAGGGTGGTTTTTAGGGTGTGTGGAGTAAGATAATCTTTTTTTTAACTCGTTCTATACTTTATAATGTTGTCACTGACTCGACATATTTGTAGGGTTTGTGGTTTGGGGTTCAAGGCCGTGAGACCCCACTCTTCACTACAAACCCTAAAATAAGCCTTCAACGTTTTAACTCTCCGATGGTGGATTTTAGGGTGAGTGACATGAGGTAATATTTTTTTAATTCAGTCTATACTTTATAATGTTGCAACTAACTTGGTCGATTTTTTAAGATTACGGTTTACAGTTGTTGGCTGATGTAATCGGAAAAAGAAAAGCAATGTTAGATAAGTATAAATATCCAAATTCGGTGGTTTTAGCTTTCGTAGGGTTGTTTTTAGGGTGTGTGGTGTAGGGTAATCTATTTTGAAGTCGTTGTATAGTTTGTATTGTTGTCACTGACTTGACAGATTTCCACACACATTTATAAATAACGTTTTCAACGTTTTACATAAAGATGTCCACAAATTCAGATAAACGTTTCCACGTGTTCAAATAAACGTTTCCACGTTTCTACAATTCCATGATTATAATCCATAACGTTTCCACGCCACGATTACGTATAAACGTTTCCACTGCATGATTATATATAAACTTTTTTTATAATTATATATGATGTTTCCATGACACAATAATGTTTTCCACCATTATACATAAAGGAGTTCACGAGTTCAGATAACGTTTCCACCTTTTTATTTAAACGTTTCCACCTTTTTATTTAAACATTTCCACGTTGTTAATATATATATGTTTCCACGCTTTTATTTAAACGTTTCCACCTTTTTATTTAAACATTTCCACGTTGTTATATATACGTTTCCATGCTTTTATTTAAACTTTTCCCCGTTTCTACGATTCCATGATCATATATAACGTTTCCATGGCATGATTACATTTAAACATTTCAATAATTACATATGATTGTTTCCATGCCACAATACGTTTCCACGATTTATATATAAACGTTTACACGCCATGATTACATATATACGTTTACACAATTATATATTTCATGCCACAATTAAATATAACGTTTCTACGACACATTTCCACGCCACAATCAAGTATAATGTATCCACGAGTTTATATAAACGTTTCCATGTATCTATGATTCCGTTATTATATATAAACGTTTCCACACCATGATTATACATAACATTTCCAACATTATACATAAACTAAATTATTGGAGTCGACTTTACGTATTTATTAACTATTGATTTATATATATACAGTACACGATAACTTATAAAATGAAGGTTAAAAAATTAGCGTGCATATTTTTAAAAAATATTATACATCACTTTTTTAATTTAAAAAATAATATGTATATATATATATTAGCTTGGTATTTTTCTGTATTAGCAATTTTCTTAATTTTAATCAGTTGATGATGTATTTAAATTGTTATACTTCATTTTTTACATATATGTATCAACAACAAATATTATAAATTAAAAAACTATAATACAATAGCGTTGTCATTCTGTTTTTTTTCGTTAAAAAAGTATAAATATTTAACTTGGTGTTTTTGCATTAATTCAACTTGGTGTTTTTACATTATACTGTTATATATTATTTTCTTTGAATGTTCTTATCAGTATAAAAATATTTTCTTATCATTTATTAAATTAAAAAAATTTATTTATTAATTATATATACACTTACATTAAGAAATTATTATATTATTGAGACTTATAAATAATTGTTTATGAAATTATAAATAAAATACAAACAAAATATTATAATGTAAAAAATGTATACACACATGTTCAAAGCTTCTTTTGATTTTTTCATATGTATCGGACAGGAGAATGTGATCAAAGAAAAAAAACTCACTTTAACAAAATTGTCTGATGATAATGGACACCACACGTCAAATCAGTTTTATTTTTTATCTTTAATTTTATCAGCCAATATTTTTTTGTGTGTCCGGTTCATTTTCTCGCACAGTTCAAATTCTGCATGTGTCCGTCAGGGATGGAAGAATCTAATCCGGCACAGGATCCAAGCCCAAGTACATGGACCCTACCACGAGGCCCGGTACGATCTCCAGCCCAAATACGTCCAAATTTCGGCATTATCGGACGCCATATTTTCCTTCGATCCCCTTCTTTCTTTCAGGCAATAATTACTTGCATAGTTTATTTATATCCGGCTAGAGCTGATCAATGTGTCCGGCCCGGCAGCCCGTCCGTAAAAAAGCCCGACGAGCCCGAACCCGATAGGGCTTCCGGACGGGCCTGGACATAAAATTAGGCCCCGAATGAAAATCCGGGCCTGGCCGTGGCACATTTTTTGAGCCCGTGGGCAAGCCCGGCCCGACCCGATTTTATATTATATTTTTAAAATGTAATATACATATTTAATTTTTATATAATATATACAAAAATTATATATATAAAATTTAAATAAGTTATATATAATATATTAATTTTAAATAAGTTATATATATAATATATCTATATTAAAATATATTAATTTTAAAATTTTTTATTAATTATATTAAAAAATTAAAAACCGGGCCGGGCGGGCCGGACTTCGGCAAAGTCTGGAAAAAATCGGGCCTAGCCCGGCCCGGCCCGAGCATGTAAAAACCGGGCTTGGTTTTTGAAAATAGGCCCGACGGACCTAAAATTTTCCTCTTCCCGGCCCGAACCCCCGCCCGCCCGCCCGAATGATCACCTCTAATCCGGCGACCGATCCTTGGACCAGCTGGACTCTTCACTTCATCACCACTGGCCCCTTTTCAAAATTTCCTAGGTAGAGTTGTATTTCTATCTCCCTCTCTGACCTCGCGATTGCAACATAGTGCTGGCGCCAAGTTTACCAGATCGCTCCTCCTGTAATTTTACTAGCATGCCCCTACATCTGTCTATCTCTGATCCCTTCTCTCTGATGTGTTGGTTGTGTTAGCAGACGCCGCATACCCTCAAACTAGGAAGAGAAACTAGAACGTGTAACGTGTTGTTGACGTGAGAATCCCCCGCCCCGCGTCATTGATCCTTTTTTCCGTCTCTCACAGAATTATTACTTCCAAGCCAAGCAATTCTCGAACGATCGAGACAGATATAGAGAGTCGTTTAGAGGAGAAAGAGAGAGCGGGATAGTAAGGGTTGTTCCTTTCGTCTTCATAGCTGTGCTCGGTCTGTCGAGGTTTTTGAAGAAGTTGGAGAGAGAAAAAGGCAGTGATTTTAGCCGGCTATAGACTTTGCTTTTTCAGCGAATTCAATTCAGGAAAACGATAATAATTAATGTGATTGAAATTTATGGTGGAGTGGAGCAGAGAAAAAGAAAGGTTTGTTCTTCGATGTGCGTGCTTCGTGTGGCTAGCGGTTTAGGTCCCTCTCTGCTCCATTGATTGCCTCTGCCCTTTTTCTTACTTTCTGGCTGCTCGCTTCCTTTTAATCAAACCTTGTCGTGATATGAAGTTCGTGGCGGGCTGTTTCTCTCATTCGCTCTTTTCTCACTCATGCCATTGCGCTGATCAAATCTCAGGTCGTGTATCTCTCTTTGATTTAAATTTGAAATTTTGTTTTATCTTCTGCAATCTGCTCGACCTCACTTTATTTGTGCATGCAATTTTGTGGATTCTCTGTGGCAGTAGGCGTTGCTGAATTGGTTGAATATTGGAGAAACAATTGGTGTTACTTTGAAGTTGAATGTGATGGGGAATTGTGATAATTGCCGCTGGGTCTTCCCCTTGACTACTCTGCAAATTGGGTAATTTCCACTTCATCTCGCGAAATTACCTTTTAAATTCATGATCGAAGTATGAGTTCATGTCTCTGGATTCTGTTGTTCGTCTCCTGTTTCGGGCAAATTTCACTTCGCATTGTAAAATTGAGCTATCTATTTCTGGCGCGCAAGGTTGGTGAAGAGTAGGGTTCTGAACATTTTATACTGTAGGTGTCTGTTATTGCGGGTAGGTCGATTTCTAACTGTGTAAAAGATGGTATATTGGGCGGTGGATATGCTAGGTCAAAGGAGGGTGTTAGTTTCATAGCGTGTGCATAACTACTAAACATCTTCTATATGTTGATGGTTTGATGTTCACTTGTACTGTTATGTCTATGCCAGCACTCGAACTTTACCGAATGCTCTTAGGTAATTTATGGCAGTGGCCCTATTCTCGTTGCTCAAGTAGTTTCTATTGTTTTGTGGCTAATTCTAGGGACTTGCAATCGTATCTTTCCCATCTCACCCTCTTTCTAGCAACCGAAAGCAACAAATTCTACATATTGGTAGATAATCGGCCATGGCTAGAAAGCCTAGCATCACGACCTGCACATGTGTGGCAATACATGGTCACGAAGGTGATGGAAATTCTAAGCCTTTTACTTTGTAGCTTAGCACTTCTATCTTTGAATCTGATGCATAAAGCTTGCTTCTTTCATTCTCTCTCACAGTCAAGAAAGTCCCCTTTTGCTAATAGAAGATCTCGGGGAAGGAAGAAACATCGTAAAGAAAGTCCACGATCATCCAAGTCGGCCTCTAGTAGCCCTAGTCCAAACAGATCTTGCAGCCCTGATAAGTCACGGGCTACAGAAAGATGGTACTCAGTGATTGATGCTGCATTATCTGAGAAGAAAGCAATGGCATTACTACCAATGAAAAAGCTTAAAAACTCTTTGCAGCTGGATCGTGAACTGCATCGAACGTTGTATGGGTTGATCATTTTTGAAGTTTCATGGAAGGACGTTCGTGGTATCAATTATTTGAATGAGCTTCAGGTTAACCATTTGATTCTGACTTGCATTTGTTTTCAAAGTGGGGATGATTATGTGACCTGTCATTTCTTTTGTGCAGACAGATACATATATGGCAGTGGAAACTAAATTTATGAAACGGTGGGAATTTGACAGTATTAACCAGGCTGTAAGCTGTATATCCTGCTGGTTCTCAGGAACTGAACGGGAGCAGATTAAGTTGAGGAACTATTTACTTTCTACTCTAGGTAATCCCTTCTGTTATAACCTTGATTGGATGTTATGTTGTACTTTAACATGCAGTCAAGCTTTTGTGTGTTACAGTCTAGTAGTATGTTTTTGAGCTTGCTGATGAATGGAGAAATGGCATTTCTTTTTATTTAGTTTCTTGAATTTCTAATTGTACTTCCCACTTAAATGGATCAATATTCTTTGTGCTTCTATCTGTGTCTATGATCTGCAAAATGGATGTCTTGACCTTGATAAATCCCTTTGTTGAACTTCACATAGCTAGAAACTAGCCCTTGTGATCCGTTTCTATTGTGCTTTATTAAGTTTGCAACTGGAATTAGGAGAATGGTCCTCAGCTTACTGTTGTTTCCTATACCTTTGTGTAGCAATTAACGCCTGATTATTTATGTGCACTTTGTATACTTGTGAGGGTCTTATTGTGACACAATTATTTGTAATTCTTTAACAAATAGGCGGAATTTATTTGCCTGATGATGTATTTTTATGTTGACATGGCTGCTTTCTGGAAGCTGTAATTTATCAAATACTATGGCTGATATGAGTACTGTTTTCTGAGCTGTTTCAGATGATATTTTCTATGATGCTAAGAAAGATTTCACATCAAGCGAGGATGAAGATGATGATGAATGTGATCGTGGTATCTCCAACAATATCTCCACAGATTTATCATCTTATGGTGTGGTCAATGATTTTGGTGACCCGTCTACTCCAGGGACTAATGCTAGAGTGTTAGATATACCACCTCCTCCTAACGTTCCTTACAAAAGAAGGAAAGTGATAAGGTCCGACAGTGATACTCCTGAAGCTGCTACACCTAGGGGACTCAAATCAAATGGACATTTTGAGAACAATTTTGAAGCAACAGACTACAAGGATATCTTGCTTTTGTTCAGGTTCAGTGACAACGACCTTCCCTTTAAATTAAGAGACATTATTGTGTCAGATTTAAGGCTGCTTACACTTCTTGAAGCTGGACTTCCATCTTGGGTAATTTTTCTTCAGTCATACCCGTTATTTAGCCATATATACCGTCCATGGATGTGCCCCTTGGCCAGAGTGTTGTATGTCTTAATATCACTGGTAACCGTTCTCATAGGATTCTATGACTTGTACAAGAATGTACCACTACTAAAGGCAACAGCTTCTCATTTGTTTGGGCCACTTTTTGACTGGATAGAAACTTGGGATATGGTGTCCAGAATAAAGTACCTTGGTACAATGTTGTTTTTACACCATAGTCAAAAGGCAATTGAGTGGTTTCTTGCTAGTAGCCGTGTTGTGAGATCATTCTTTTCAGTACTCACTCAGCCTATGATAGGTCCCCTCCATGAGTTGGTCTCTGTTATGCTTCCGTTATGGAATGTGGCCTTTAAGGCTATGGGAAGCCTATCATCTGCAGTTTGGCTTATGGTCAGCTCGTCTTGCAATCTGGTCGGTGACATCCTGGAAATTGTGATTTTCCCATTCTGGTTTGTAGTGTCATTGATTTGGAGCTTCGGTAAGTCATTAGGAGGATAAGTTTTTAGTGCATTTTCTTATACCTCCTATAATGTCAATACAACTCTGGTGATTTGTATTTATTTCCATATTTTTTGCAGTGACCCATGTGATATTGCCAATATGCTGGGCAATTAGCGAAATTCTATATGCTCCCATTCGCCTGATCATTGGACTGGGAAATTTTGCAGCAATTGTTTTCTCCATGTTTATTGCAACATTTTGTGATTTATTGGAACTTGTAACTGGGTTATTTAGAGTGGCTTCAGCTACTGAGGCCACAGTGACTTATGAGGCTTCAATGTGGCGATCACTCTGGAATGATCTATTTTCTCAGGTTAAATTTTTGAAGTTTATATTGTACTTATTGTTGAATTAAATGTACGCGTCTACACTTCTGGTTAAATGGGTTGTTCGTCCTTGTGTTAGGTCTTCCGGGCCCTCAGAAGCATTTTGAATGGTTTTGCTGCTTTCTTCATTGCCTTAAACAGGCATAGATTAAGGTATGTTTCCTTTTATTACTGATGGTACTTTCTTCTGTTAAGCGAGCTCATATAATAATTAGGACAGTGTTGTCTGCACTGTTATCAGGGAGAACTTTGCTAAGCTGCATGGTAAACTTATGCTGCACAAAGTTGCATGTTCGTAGAGGACACTTGTTTTCTCGGCAAATTTTGTGGCATCTTAAGAGTCCATCTTTGTGGTCACAATTTGTGTGGGTGATATAGCTAGATGATGTTGGCTTGAGATAAAGCAAAATTTTACTAACACGCTTAATTAGTGAAGCTGTTGCTAGTGTGTTGTTATTCTCTCCAGTTAGCACACATTAACATTCACCAAACTTAAAATATTCATCCATACAAAGAAGTTAATTCTTTCCATTATGTGAGACTGTTGTTCACCAGGCAGAGAGGTTTATTTAGGCCCATATTGTTTCAAGTTTTGAGAAACTAAGGTGGATTATGGTTTTCTGCAGCATCTATAACCATATGAAAGAGTTCAGGCGAAAAGTTTCTCGCCAGCCTCATGGTTCTCGGGACGTCCTCACTCTTGACAGAAAGCAGATTTCTAACACCCATGATTTGGTAAGTATTTCTAGTGTTGTTTTCATCTCTGTCTAAACTCCTCAATGGATCCCGTGAATGCCATGCTTTATTATGTTGTTGCAATATTTTGTTTTACCGGTGGTGAATGGTCTTGACTGGAAAAAGTTATGCTCACTTGATGAGATAGTGAATTTCTGTGCGGCTATTGGTTTTTATATGAGACGAACTTGAAACTAGGTATCAATCAGAAGAAATAAATGAAGGACACCCACTCAAGTGATCTATAGGCTGTTTTCTTCTCTTTTCCTTGACCAGTACTTTCTGTATGTTTATGCGAAATTTATGTGCGCTGTCTAGTGAGGATTTTTCTTGAATGTTATACAACTCGAGATAAGACTTGAGATAGGATGCTCCGTGTCTGAATTTGTGAAAGACGGTAACAAAGACCACCACTAGATTATATAGAGAACGATATCCTCTAGTATAGGGCTTTTATGCATTTCAAACCTTGCTATATCCTCCATTGAAGATGCTCAGTGTCTGAATTTGTGAAAGACGGTAAATAAGACCACAACTGTATTATATGGAGAACGATATCCTCTAGTATAGGGCTTTTATGTATTCCAAACCATGCTAACTTTGTTGTGCTAGTATTTTTGAACACCCGTCACTCCACTTATGTCACGATTCTGTTTTTGTTACACCTTCCAAGCGCTTAATCAGGCCATTCAAATTTGGGTGTAAATGTACAGGACAGGAGCAGGAGGAAATCTCATACTGAGTAACAGCATGCTCTGAATGCTTCTTCCAGGTAGAGACAACGACAATCTTCTTCATTCTTTGATTATCAATGTATATTCTTCTCTTTTCATCTAGGAGGAAAAATGTTCAGTTCTCTAGCCGTGTATTTTATTATAATGAAGTGAGAAATTCATTTTTGTAGATATGGCAATTCTCTTCACGTCTAATTTCTGTTGTCATATATGTGGAGTTCTGTTATGGACACTTCTTTTTCACCCTGCTTGAGAAAAGGATTGTTACAAAGATTGCCATGGTCTGATCCGCTGTTACGTAAGAATGTCAACTAATCTTGGGTGATCCGTGATCAATACCAGCAGGAACCACTGTATGAAAGAGTAGGCAATCCTTGATTCTTTTTGTTTCACCATACAAATCTGATACGAACATCCAGTTTACCAGTCGCGGCCTTTTGTATTTTTTTTCCTTGTGATATAATATAGTTGACCAAGCTGACAAGCAATAAAAAATGATAGAGGGGAATCCGCCAAACGAAGCTTTAGACTCATTTGGTGGGAAACTCAATGACCTAATAATGTTGCTGGCCTCGTTACAAAATATAGTAGTAAAAAACTTAAAAGAGAAAGAACCAGATGGGTAAAATAGTGATTAAACTATTCTACAGTTTATGGGCAGTACTCAGTCATTGTAATTCAATAATGTTGTATGTACAGGGATGAATGTAAATAAAAGGGCATAGATATAATTTGGGGGTTTTGGGGTTCTTGGTTGTAATTGGAGAAATACAAAGTAAGTAATAAAAATAATCTAACTAAACTAGGATAGGTCTAGATCGGGATGGATTTTTGCACCCATGACCTCTTTACTATCGATTGTTGACTCTTGCTAAACAACAGGAATGTTTAATTAATTAGCAATTTAATCTAGGTCTACCAATCCAAACCAATTTAATGGGGATTCTCAATCAGCTAGGTCAATCGATAGCACTAAGTTTAAGTTTCCCTAAGATGTAATGTAGTCTAGTCTCAAAATCATTAAAATTAGAGTATACCGTTTTAGTCCCCAATGGTTTAGGTTTTTATCTCAGAATAACATTTTGATACAATCCCACAATAATGTTAAACTAATCGGTAGGCCAAATCAACCAATTTAACACATACATGTTAATTTGGGTAAAATCCTAAACAAATCTCTAAATCATGAGTAACAAGTTTAGTAGTCATAAACACTCAATACTCATCTTCATTAAGTATAAGGACTAAAATTAAGCGTTAACACAAATTCAAGGTTCAACAATGGAGTTTAGGGATTTTGGGGTAAAATCCTTATCTGAAGCTAAAATGAGACTACATAACCATTAAAGTACAAAAATAAGAAAGGGGAGAAGAAATGGCCATGGGAGGTTGAAGAGGTTCTCCTGTCGGTTTTGTTTTATGTAGAATAACCCCCTCTCTCCTATCTTTTTATCCTTTTAGAAACGGGAATCTGGGCAAAATTTCGGCCCAACCGACCCACGTGGGTCGGTTGCCCCTGTTGAAGATGACGCACGTTGGGTCGGTTCCTGGGTCGGTCGGTTTTAGTAAGTTCCGACCGACCCTTCTGGGGAGATCGTCTGGGTCGGTCGGATCCAGTAGATTATGGAAAAAGTCCAATTGACTCACCTGGGTCGGTCCTGTGGGTAGGCCGGTCTTTAAAATGCTATATCTTCTTCGTTATAGCTCCGATTTTGGATTCGTTTGCGCCCACATGTTTGTCTTTTTGTCTACTTTATTCCTAGCTATGTGACTCCTCATGTTTCATCAGTAGTTGCGTAAAACACCAATTAAACACAAAACTAAAGGAAAACTAGCTAGAGTTAAGAAATGAGCATGAAAAGTGTTGACAAAACATACTAAATACTCCCCTAAAACATGCTCATTTGGACACTCATCATTGATATGATACAAACATCAAAGGTAGGCGCAACAATACCATTCAGGACACCTATACAAAATTTACAATCATGACTCATAATAACATGTTCTAGTCGAAGTTGAGGCCAAACAGAAGAGCATGACATTCTATGATCATCCAGATGAAAAAATTGGCAAGCAAGCAATCAAGGATCCATTTGAGACTCTAACAAGTAACAACAACAAGAGAGGGTGAAGCCAGCAATTCACTTTGTAATGAGAACTGAGACGATGAGGATGGTGCCGAACCTTAGATACTTTTGATGGTGCCAGCCATATTATCCATAGTGGGTGGGCTATGAGTGCATGGACTTGATATACTGAAATAAAAACTTGCTTTAAGATTTAATTGTGTCATGTGAGATTTTCCATAGAATATTATAATATATCCGTGAGTGTGACTTAAGTGTTTGTCCTAATAGTTTCAGTGTCAAACAGAATATGAAGTTTTAAAGTATATGTAACACCCCTAACGCTAATCCCGTCATTATCACATAATCACCTCATTAATCAGTACTATTGCAGCGGATAATCTAATGCAACCGGCGGGTGAAACAATGCTGTTAGCCACCCACGTGGTTAACAAGGCCTAACTCAATACAGCATCTGAAATACCCCGACCTTAAATATGGCGATTAAATTATCCTAATAGGTATTTAAGAGCCTAATAATGATTAAGGAATATTTGTAAGGGAAAATAAATCCAAAAGAAATAAAGAAACGCTTAAAAAGCGAAAAACGCTAAATAAGCGTTAAATAACCACAGGAGGTATGAGACCTCGGTTGGCGTATTATATGGATGCTAAAGGCTTAATTAAGTCTAAATAAATATTAGGGAACAAATCCTGAAGAAAATGGATCCTTAAAATGGATTAAAAACACTAATGAACATTAAAGCGCGTTTTTCGAGGTAACCGGGAAAGCGTGACTTTAAGCGGGTCAAATAGACTCGTAACAATTTTGGTCAACTAAATAATCATTAATAAATATTAGTGAAGCTTTAGAACCAATAAAATCAATAAAATGAGAAAATAGTAAAAACTGTCAAAAACGGGAAGTTGTGGGGTAAAAGCATAAATAAACCAAACTAGTGTGTCCACTATTGTAAATAAAATTTTTAAAACCCACAAGGGGCTGTGTACAGCCGATCCCCCTCCCTCTCACACACAAGGAATAAATAAAGAAAGAAAGAAGAAAAGAAAAAAAGAAAGAAAAAGAATACAAAAGTAAAAAGATACACTCTATTTCCTCACTTTTTCTTCTCTCTCTCCCATTTCTTCCTTCCCCATCGTGCTCCCTCTCTTTCTTCTCCTTGTGGCTGCGATTTTGGAGCTCTCAACAACAACAATGGCTCCTCTACCTTCTTCTTCATGCTCCACCTCCATGTGAGCTCCAAATGCAAAAATAATTACATATTTGTATTCCCCTCATCATCCTCTACACTTCTCTCTTTTCAAAATCCAAAAATGAGGAAGTTCAATTTCGTGGGTATACCCCATTGGTGAAGAAAATAGCATCAATGTGTAGCTTGGGGTCTCCTCTCCCCAACAAGGTAAAAATCTACATGAAAAACTCATGTTTTCATCACCTTCCTTCACAACCGATTTTGCTCCATTTGTAATGCTCTGTTTTTCTCTCTCCTTTGAGCATAATATCAACCTTACAATGGTGGTGGATTCATCTTCTTGAACCAAGGGATAAAAACCCTCCTAAGACACTCCAAAGGTAAACCCTAGAAATCTTGTTCTAAACATTTCTATGAACTAGCATTAATTAAGGGGTTAGTATGTTAATTATACTTATTTTATGTGCTTTGGGTGATGGGAATGGAGTTTGGCAACTCCATTCCCCACAAAACCGATTTGTGCAAGAAAGAGAGGAAGAAGAGAATTGGAAAAGAATTGAAGGAGACATAAGCTCAAGGTAAGAGCTCCTTCTTAATGCTCAATTTAATGCATTAGTGTAATGGGAATGGGTAAACGAATAAAAGAACCTAAACTATGGTACTAGTAATGTAATTGTGGAAGTGTAAGTATTTGTGGGCTAAGTATTTGAAGTGTAGGCCTTGGAGCCAAAAGTAATGTGTATGTGTATTAGTATTGTTGTTGATGGAAATATTGATGTATTAGTAATGTATTGATTGCTGGTAGGACCCTTGTATGGGTGTGGCTAGAATAGGAATGAACTTGGTGAAGAAATTGTGTGTATGGCTAAGTAAGAAAAGTAGGTGAGCTATGGCAAAATTTTGGTAGGAATTGTGCATTTTTGATACTTGGTGAATGGGAGAACCAAGTGTGTATTGGGATTAGTAGAGATGTTTAATAACCATGGAATGGTGTTTGTGGTATGAGGATATGAGAATGTAGAATCTGTAGCAAGAGTTGCTGAATTGTATTGGAGAAACTAGGGGAGTTTAGGTGCAAGATTTAGTAAAATGAGAGTGAACTTGAAGAGTTGAGGTGATGGATTGTAGGCCTTGGGAATGGCATTAGGAGATGAAATTATGTATGGAGAAAGAAGGAACTAAAATCTGTAGCAAACAAAACTAGGAAGGATTTATGTAAGTGTTGAAGGGGAAGTGTGGAGAATTGGTGTGTGAATTAGTATGAAAAGGAGTAATGAGTTGGTAATGGATTTGAGCATGTTTAGGAGCTTAATTAGGTGCTTAAACATGTGGGATTAAGTGTAGGAGCAATGGGAAATTATTTAGGCAAAGTGAGGATTGTAACAGATTTGGAAATGTCAAAATCTGTAGGAATTGTAGCAGGGTCCGGGACTTAAGTCCAGGACTAAGTCCCGAACCAACATGTAAGAACTGACCGGGAGTAGATAGCAGTGGGTGGTCTGGGACTTAAGTCCCATACAAGGACCCGGACCACCCCTTGAAAACTTACCGAGAGTTTGAACAAACACTGGTCCGGGACTTGAGTTGGGGACAAGGTCCCGGACCATAAGAGAAAATAAGGCCGAGAGTTGCAGTAAGTATGGGTCCGGGACTCGACTTATGTACAAGGTCCCGGACCAGCACAGAATTGTAAAAATAGGTCGTTTAAATGGTTTATAAAGTAAGGAAGTGAATGGTAATGATAGTATAAGATAATTAGTACTTAATTAATGATGTTTAAGGACCATTAAAGGTATGAACAAGTTGGGGTAGTAGGTAAGAGAGTTGTAAGTATATGAACATTAAGTTAAACCGAAACAATGGGATAACGGGGTAAGTACGGGAGTAGTAAATATGCATGTTGTAATGCTTAGTATGATTGAACGTTTGGCATGTAGTCATTGGTTCAAGAATAAGACTCAAGGGACAAGTAAGGACTAAGGAACGAGGAGACACCCGGTAAAGTAGATTTCGGAAAAAGGTATGATTTCTTCATGCCCTGTATCCTAATCTGGTTACCCCGATTTGTGTGCTTATTTGACCACCTAAACAAGATAAAAGCATGAATCGGACTATATTGCACTTACTTGTGCTTGTTTACAGTGTTCTCGATGTTTGTCTTGAACAATAGTTTGTATAATTCATGAAATATATGAATGATGATGAAGTGTAATTGTATCTCGTAGTGTATTTGTATATTGTATTGTATTCTGTATGGATGTGTAATGAATAATGCATTTGTGTATGTGGTTGAATGAATGACTTCTACTAATTCCTAACTACCTAACTCCTAGCTTAAGTGAGTAAATTGGAATGAGTAGAAGTCCGATATAGCTTCAGCCACGCGTGAGGATGAGGAGACACAAGAGGTTGGATCCGATTCCTGACTCTTAAACTGGTCCGCGGCCCAAACCCCTTAAATGGGTAGCATCCCCATTGGTGAGTCAAGTAAATCCCTGGTGGGACGGAGTAGTCCTCGGGCCGGAGGTCCCGACGACTTAACATGAGTGAGAGTAAGTAAGTAAGTAAGCATGGATCCGTAAGTATGTATGAGTATAAGCATGTATGCGTAAGTACTGTGGAACGAGTAAAAGAGTAATCTCCACCCGATTAACCCGGGTGGACAAATGAAGCTAACAAAGTCTTGGACAATGTATATGTATTGTGTATGGATTGGGTATGCAATGAGTATGTGTTGTGCATGTATCGTGAATGTGTATCTCGGAAGAAGGTAAGTAAGTATTTGGACTTGTATAACTTCTTGGTATGTGTTGGAGCGTATGCGTGCATTCCTTGTGTAAGTATTATAGTATTGTATTCAAGAGCATGTATGCATGTATGTTTGAATGAAAATGGACTGCATGTATTCGACCAAGTGGTCGGCGTACCCTCACTAGTACGCGGGTATGCGGTTATCATATGCAGCGAAAGCTGACCCCCTAGGGGGAACGTTTTTAGTGTGCAGGTACCCGAAGCGGATACGGTCAAGGTAAGAGACCGGTGGCACGCCTTTGTATTTATGAAGTAGGTAGTTTGTGAGAAATGGGTAGTAGATAGACTCTTAGTGAGTACGCAAGAACTTGGGAGAAGTATTGTATTTGATTTAGAACCTAGTAAACTCGGTATGTGGATTATGTTGTATTGAACTTGAAGTATTGTAATGAACGGGAAGTTTTAGTATTTGATTTGGTATTTGGAGTATGTATGATAAGTGTGTAGTGCTCGGATATTCCGGTCCATCAGACCGATGCTGTATGTAGTAGTAGTAGCCTTGTTAGTCACGTGGGTGGCTAACGGCATTGTATCACCCATTGTATGTAAGTATGTATCCGCTGCGTGAATCTGGATGTACGAGGAGATTGGACGGTAATGACAGTATTAACGGTAGGGGTGTTACAAAAAAATGGTATCAGAGCGAAGTATCGCTCTGATGACTGGAAATACCGAGTTTAGGAAATACCGAGTTAGGATTTAGAAGCTTAGGGCTAAGGGCTGAGTGTTAGCATTAGAGATGCTAGTTAGGAACTCCCGGAAAGTACCGGATACCTACAATACCATACCCGCCCTCCACAAATCCCTTGGTATAACTTGGGAAAGTACGCCAAAGAGAAGGAAAGTCCTCTCATACTCGGGGAAACCCGATCTGGCAGTAATGAGTTATTCCTACAAGAGGAAAGAAGCTGACATATCGTAGATTCCAAGAAAGGGAAGACCCGGTGATGGACCCCGGTTGAGCAACAATACCCGCACTTAGTAGCGGTGGAATGAGCACTCCAACCACGAGGAGGCTGCAACTTACAATAGCATGGGGCGACGTGCTTAGCAGTCGCGAAACCTAGCTAAACAACCAGCAGCAGGAAAAGGAGCACTAACCGTGCAACGAAATGGAAAAGGAGCAGTAATGGAACCCGAGACACAAGTCTGCGGGACAACAGTAATAGCCAAGTAACACCACCAACGGTATGCTAGCTGGCTAAGGACATAGTCGGGAGTGATTGACTCCAAACTACAACGCCAAAAAGGTTGTTAAACCTGGCCAACATAGCTCAGACAGCTACAAGAACATTCACAAGATATAATCTGACGCAACTACAACCGTAGTGCCTAAAACAACTCAGGCTCAGTAACCACAAAATGTGTGGGAACGAGCAGCAAGGGAAAACACAGAACAAATAATTAGGGATCTCCAAGGATTGGAGAAGTACCCTGATCAATGACAGCCATGTCAAACTTACTGAGAAGTTACTCAGAAGATTAATTAACCTAAGTAGATGATCAATAAGATCAAAGGAAGAGTCAACAAGACTATCGAGAACCAGTGAAAACCAGACCGTGACCGGTATCGGTTTACCCAAAAACCACCAGTACCGCGCACTTGCCACGGCAAGTGCAGTAATAACGGGAGCATTCAGGAGGACTTTTAACATACCACAGGTACATAGTAATGTACTGCGACAGCGATGAAGCGACTACAGGAATAAACATCCTTAAACTGGAGGAATGAAACCATGGAAAGGCCTGACGGCCTGACCACTGCATTTAGAACACACCAGTCAGCGGGAAGCTGGACTTGGACAAGATTTTGAACATGGCTATGCCATGAATAACTTCTTTTAACACCGTACCAAGATTTTAAAACCAAACTTTTCTTTCAAAACCACAAACTTTTCTTTTAAACCTTGGATTTCAAACCAAACCAACATAATTACGGTGAGTATCATAGAATGATACAAGAGGAGTTGACAATAGGATACTTCATCTAGGCGTGTGACGAACACTACGAGTGTACCCAAATACGGGATGTGGGACGACCGCACTCCGAAGGAGCTTGTGGGCCTGACAGATAATCGGGTAAGTGGTAACGTATCAATATGGTACCCCACGTATGTATACATGTAGTGTACGAAACACGGGAGGTAGTCAACTCCGTTCTACGGACCATGAGTAAATTTTAACCAGAACAACTGGACACCTCAGACAATCAAGGAGAAGGAACTCAGCCAAGTAATTAGCATAAAAGAATTTAGAGGACCCATCTGAAGATGAGGAATGAGAATTAAGAAGCGCAAAAGGCGCAGAGTAATGAGTGTAGACATTGGATATGTCTCAAGAACTTCAAACAAATACATGACAGCTGGAAGGGATACCCAGCCTAAACACGGTAAGGCAAATGCCTAAAGTAATCACAACGATGCTCAACAAATGGGACAGAATTCCCAAGAGCAATCACAAGATCACCACGAAGTGAAATTCATCATTGAAGGGGATATTAAACCTAGTCTTAAGCACTAGGAGCAAGTATAAACAGTCTACCCAAGAACGGGAGACGTTCTAACCCAAAAGAGATACTCAAATACAATACCACAAGGCGGTATGGTAATAACACATCACAAACATTAGCTGGATGAAACGGCATAACCCAACCACACCAAGGAGCAATCCTTGAAGGGTGACTGAGTTAACAACAGATGAATAAAGCGACACGATAAAAGCACAGAAGCTAGAACGAACACTCGGTTAAGACACCGAAGGGATTCCCTTAATAGGCAATGCCCTAAAATACTAAGAGGCACTGATTAACACCAGAATGCCTAAAGGACCTCCTATGAACGGAAGCGTGATGTCACGACTTACCATGGAGCCCAGTAATACCTCCAACTTATGAAGTATATAAGGAGTAAAAACTGGTATAAGCAGCTTGCAAAGGTTATAGCTGGCAGCAATAAGGCTTAAAAGCCACAAACCAACTACGTTATGTAAACTTAAATGGTTGCAGAACCACCTTGGGAAATAACAAGACTTGCAAAGATATTGCCTCACATGAGTAATAGATCGACAATTGAACCACCCAATTGGAGCTCAACATCATAAGTGACTTGGAGTAATGGCTACCTCAATGTCACTGTCACTAGAGCATCACTCTATATACAGTTGACGAAGCGTTTAATTACCCTTCATGCCTTCTGTAGAAGTGACAACACACAGGCGTAAGAAATGTCATAATGCCAACAATGGCCTAGTCCACACTTGGACACTACGGGAAACTCGAGGAAAGGTACATCCCATTAACCGAAGACCACCAATGTGGTAAAGATGGGAACCCATAGGGAAGACTTCCATCTACTATAACAATAAAGCCTACGCATATAGATATTGCCAAGGGGCGATGGAACAAGGAAATGAGATATTCCAAACCATCACAACTTAAAGGAGTAAGTATACTCCATATGCAGTACATAATCAGGTACTAACATAGTAACCCTGCCATGAGACTCATGAGTGGTGACAAGCCCCTCAACAAAAACTTTCATTATCAGTGATGAAATACCCTCCAATTGGAGAACGGGACCAGAAAACCCTTGAAGTTTCTTGGGATGTTCTGGTGAAGTATATGCAGAAGTAAAACCACACAGCCAGAGCCTATAACCAATGCTCAGCACTGGAAGACAGTTATTGTCAAAGACAATCAATGTGAGTGCACATTGCACACCATGAATGACCAACGCTCAAGAGAGCTTGTAACCCGATAAATTACTTCATCCATTATCAACCAAGATGCTTGGTAAATGGTATCACAAATGATGACAGAATGTGAGGTAAGCTAACCTACACATAAAACCTAAGTCGAATAAGACATCTCCACATTGGGAAGATAATAAGATTGCGGTATGCTACGACAATCATCATACATATGAACTAGGAACCCCCTAGTGTATTTACACCATAAGGAAGTAGTGCCAACGATAATGGCAAAGGGAAAGGTAAGCTACCACAGTAACGGAGACCGTAAAAACGATGTTGTATAATGAGTAAGAGCACGGTGCGCAACAAGCGACCGCTATGAGAAAGTAGTTAGACAATGATACAGAGTAGTAAGATGACAGGCAGAAATATTCATTCCTATCACATAAGTGATTTACTGTCAAGCGTTTACGCCTCTACACTCTGTATGACTGAGTGTTTTGGTATTGCACTTGCGCAGTAATGATCTAATGGGATAGCTAGGAATATGGAAAATGTAAACCGTAGTAAACCCTTCTTTTCACCAACAAACATGGCATAAGCCAACTAAGGAAGCTTAGCAACAGACCGTGTGGCCTGAGGCCAAAGAAGCACGAAGAGTGTGGAACACACTAACAATCACAAGATGTGAATTCCATTGGAATAAAAGGTGGAAGGAGACGTAACAAAGTCACTAGGACCGACGCACAGAAATGCAAGGTCATATAAGTAAAGAACACTTGTACTGAACCGGAAGAATTGATATGATTCAGAAACTATTGACACCAGAGGAAGCACTACAACTAAGTGGTGACTTAACCTCGCCCGACAATAAGTCGGAGGAACTTAGTGAATAATCATGGAAGCACGAATAGCATGTGTAGTAGATTACCAGAGAGCTGGTTACAATCTAAAACTAATTATAGTTCAAATACGGTAAAAGAATACCGCAATTGTTTAGTAAACCTTATTCCCATAATAGACGGATAAAAAGGTGATGTATAGCACATTAAGGATAACAAGAAGGGTGAATAACCCAAGTTATCAGGGTCGCGCAGCAGAAGCTAGTGGGCCCTAGCTAGGAGATAATATACCTAGTAAGTATAGTAGAATGGCTATTAATGCCTTGAAGCCTAATAGGCTGGAACCGAATTAATTATGAGTTAATAAACTCATATAGGAATCCTTGGTGCAAAGCCTAAACCATTATTATGATTAGGACCCTTTGACAAGGGTATATTATGTAACAAACCGTAAAGAAGCTAAAACGCTTCAGATTTCCCAATTGAGTAAACTAATGTTTAATAATAATAACATATGGTAGATTATGTGGGCGTAATCCCTTTTGAAGGGGGGTAGAGTGAAAACCGCATAATGCGAACTTCATGAATAAAACACATAAACTATAATATGCATGGCACAAATGGAAATTGATTTGATGATTGGTACTATGTTAAATAAACATAAGTATCTACTCATATCGAAATTATGGTAATTAGGCACGAGAGATGCAAATACCACAACATGAGTTGGTATAAAACCGACATAGAACCTAGAGGAAATTGAGTTCCCTAGGTGATTGCTTTGAGGAATTGAGAATGAGTAGTGGACGGAGCTCCACAAGTATTGTAGCCTTTGAAGAAGTAGTACGAAATGAATGAGAGTAGTTGAGGAATGAATTCTAAGAGTAGTGTATTCGTAAGTAAGTTATTGGAAGTAAATTGAGAACAACTAAATTCTACAAGTATGGTAACCCCCAGTTAGAATATTTGAAACAATGGAGAGTAATGGATGAAAGTAGTGAAGGTTGATGAGATGAGCACTTAGGTATTGAACCTCGAAGCAAAGCATTTGGGAAATAGATTGAGAATGACTGATGGATCGAATTCCATCCTTTGGAGATGTATGAAGGACTAGGAAGAGTAAAAAGATAAACATGAAAATAATTGAATTAATTGCTTGTTTGAAACTGATGTGGGAAGTCGAACTTGATCCTGATCAGATCAAGGGAAACCGAACACAAATTGGGGTGGAAAGATAGTTCAACACTGATGCTGATCACATCAGGGTCGAATGATTCTCGAAGCTCCCCTCAAGTGACCACTAGAATCACACATAGGATAGAAGTAATGAATATGAATTGGAACTTGGAGTTGGATGCTTTAGAAAGATTTCTAATTAGCTGTTGGGAAGGATTTTCCTTAGACTGAGAATAAGGATTTGGCTAGAAGCTTATACCGGAGAAGATAGTAGTGTAGCATATTGTATTATTCCAAGGGCAGCGGGACATAGAGGAGTCCCGTGTCTAGATGACCTGAGTGCCTGCGGGACTGTATGTGTATTGCATTGCTTTAGGGATAGCTTTGCATTGTATATATGTGAAAACCTGGTAAGGTGGAACCAATGGTTGGTAATAATGTGGATTGGAGTAATTATAGTACATATGGATGGTATGGTATGTAGAAACCTCGAGTAATGGATTTGGGAATTAGTAAGGAGGAAGAATGTATGACCGTAGTATTAGACATGTAAGAATGAGTAAGCATTGTAAACTTATAACCTCGAACAACTTTGAGGACAAAGTTCTTAAAGGGGGTAGATTGAAATACCCCGACCTTAAATATGGCGATTAAATTATCCTAATAGGTATTTAAGAGCCTAATAATGATTAAGGAATATTTGTAAGGGAAAATAAATCCAAAAGAAATAAAGAAACGCTTAAAAAGCGAAAAACGCTAAATAAGCGTTAAATAACCACAGGAGGTATGAGACCTCGGTTGGCGTATTATATGGATGCTAAAGGCTTAATTAAGCCTAAATAAATATTAGGGAACAAATCCTGAAGAAAATGGATCCTTAAAATGGATTAAAAACACTAATGAACATTAAAGCGCGTTTTTCGAGGTAACCAGGAAAACGTGACTTTAAGCGGGTCAAATAGACTCGTAACAATTTTGGTCAACTAAATAATCATTAATAAATATTAGTGAAGCTTTAGAACCAATAAAATCAATAAAACGAGAAAATAGTAAAAACTATCAAAAACGAGAAGTTGTGGGGTAAAAGCGTAAATAAACCAAACTAGTGTGTCCACTATTGTAAATAAAATTTTTAAAACCCACAAGGGGCTGTGTACAGCCGATCCCCCTCCCTCTCACACACAAGGAATAAATAAAGAAAGAAAGAAGAAAAGAAAAAAAGAAAGAAAAATAATACAAAAGTAAAAAGAAACACTCTCTTTCCTCACTTTTTCTTCTCTCTCTCCCATTTCTTCCTTCCCCATCGTGCTCCCTCTCTTTCTTCTCCTTGTGGCTGCGATTTCGGAGCTCTCAACAACAACAATGGCTCCTCCACCTTCTTCTTCATGCTCCACCTCCATGTGAGCTCCAAATGCAAAAATAATTACATATTTGTAATCCCCTCATCATCCTCTACACTTCTCTCTTTTCAAAATCCAAAAATGAGGAAGTTCAATTTCGTGGGTATACCCCATTGGTGAAGAAAATAGCATCAATGTGTAGCTTGGGGTCTCCTCTCCCCAACAAGGTAAAAATCTACATGAAAAACTCATGTTTTCATCACCTTCCTTCACAACCGATTTTGCTCCATTTGTAATGCTCTATTTTTCTCTCTCCTTTGAGCATAATATCAACCTTACAATGGTGGTGGATTCACCTTCTTGAACCAAGGGCTAAAAACCCTCCTAAGACACTCCAAAGGTAAACCCTAGAAATCTTGTTCTAAACATTTCTATGAACTAGCATTAATTAAGGGGTTAGTATGTTAATTATACTTATTTTATGTGCTTTGGGTGATGGGAATGGAGTTTGGCAACTCCATTCCCCACAAAACCGATTTGTGCAAGAAAGAGAGGAAGAAGAGAATTGGAAAAGAATTGAAGGAGACATAATCTCAAGGTAAGAGCTCCTTCTTAATGCTCAATTTAATGCATTAGTGTAATGGGAATGGGTAAACAAATAAAAGAACCTAAACTATGGTACTAGTAATGTAATTGTGGAAGTGTAAGTATTTGTGGGCTAAGTATTTGAAGTGTAGGCCTTGGAGCCAAAAGTAATGTGTATGTGTATTAGTATTGTTGTTGATGGAAATATTGATGTATTAGTAATGTAATGATTGCTGGTAGGACCCTTGTATGGGTGTGGCTAGAATAGGAATGAACTTGGTGAAGAAATTGTGTGTATGGCTAAGTAAGAAAAGTAGGTGAGCTATGGCAAAATTTTGGTAGGAATTGTGCATTTTTGAATGACTTGGTGAATGGGAGAACCAAGGTGTGTATTGGGATTAGTAGAGATGTTTAATAACCATGGAATGGTGTTTGTGGTATGAGGATATGAGAATGTAGAATCTGTAGCAAGAGTTGTTGAATTGTATTGGAGAAACTAGGGGAGTTTAGGTGCAAGATTTAGTAAAATGAGAGTGAACTTGAAGAGTTGAGGTGATGGATTGTAGGCCTTGGGAATGGCATTAGGAGATGAAATTATGTATGGAGAAAGAAGGAACTAAAATCTGTAGCAAACAAAACTAGGAAGGATTTATGTAAGTGTTGAAGGGGAAGTGTGGAGAATTGGTGTGTGAATTAGTATGAAAAGGAGTAATGAGTTGGTAATGGATTTGAGCATGTTTAGGAGCTTAATTAGGTGCTTAAACATGTGGGATTAAGTGTAGGAGCAATGGGAAATTATTTAGGCAAAGTGAGGATTGTAACAGATTTGGAAATGTCAAAATCTGTAGGAATTGTAGCAGGGTCCGGGACTTAAGTCCAGGACTATGTCCCGGACCAACATGTAAGAACTGACCGGGAGTAGATAGCAGTGGGTGGTCTGGGACTTAAGTCCCATACAAGGACCCGGACCACCCCTTGAAAACTTACCGAGAGTTTGAACAAACACTGGTCCGGGACTTGAGTTGGGGACAAGGTCCCGGACCATAAGAGAAAATAAGGCCGAGAGTTGCAGTAAGTATGGGTCCGGGACTCGACTTATGTATAAGGTCCCGGACCAGCACAGAATTGTAAAAATAGGTCGTTTAAATGGTTTATAAAGTAAGGAAGTGTATGGTAATGATAGTATAAGATAATTAGTACTTAATTAATGATGTTTAAGGACCATTAAAGGTATGAACAAGTTGGGGAAGTAGGTAAGAGAGTTGTAAGTATATGAACATTAAGTTAAACCGAAACAACGGGATAACGGGGTAAGTACGGGAGTAGTAAATATGCATGTATTGTAATGCTTAGTATTGATTGAACCGTTTGGCATGTAGTCATTGGTTCAAGAATAAGACTCAAGGGACAAGTAAGGACTAAGGAACGAGGAGACACCCGGTAAAGTAGATTTGGGAAAAAGGTATGATTTCTTCATGCCCTGTATCCTAATCTGGTTACCCCGATTTGTGTGCTTATTTGACCACCTAAACAAGATAAAAGCATGAATCGGACTATATTGCACTTACTTGTGCTTGTTTACATTGTTCTCGATGTTTGTCTTGAACAATAGTTTGTATAATTCATGAAATATATGAATGATGATGAAGTGTAATTGTATCTCGTAGTGTATTTGTATATTGTATTGTATTCTGTATGGATGTGTAATGAATAATGCATTTGTGTATGTGGTTGAATGAATGACTTCTACTAATTCCTAACTACCTAACTCCTAGCTTAAGTGAGTAAATTGGAATGAGTAGAAGTCCGATATAGCTTCGGCCACGCATGAGGATGAGGAGACACAAGAGGTTGGATCCGATTCCTGACTCTTAAACTGGTCCGCGGCCCAAACCCCTTAAATGGGTAGCATCCTGGATTGGTGAGTCAAGTAAATCCCGGTGGTGGGACGGAGTAGTACCCGGGCCGGAGGTCCCGACGACTTAACATGAGTAAGAGTAAGTAAGTAAGTAAGCATGGATCCGTAAGTATGTATGAGTATAAGCATGTATGCGTAAGTACTGTGGAACGAGTAAAAGAGTAATCTCCACCCGATTAACCCGGGTGGACAAATGAAGCTAACAAAGTCTTGGACAATGTATATGTATTGTGTATGGATTGGGTATGCAATGAGTATGTGTTGTGCATGTATCGTGAATGTGTATCTCGGAAGAAGGTAAGTAAGTATTGTTGGACTTGTATAACTTCTTGGTATGTGTTGGAGCGTATGCGTGCATTCCTTGTGTAAGTATTATAGTATTGTATTCAAGAGCATGTATGCATGTATGTTTGAATGAAAATGGACTGCATGTATTCGACCAAGTGGTCGGCGTACCCTCACTAGTACGCGGGGTATGCGGTTATCATATGCAGCGAAAGATGACCCCCTAAGGGGAACGTTTTTAGTGTGCAGGTACCCGAAGCGGATACGGTCAAGGTAAGAGACCGGTGGCACGCCTTTGTATTTATGAAGTAGGTAGTTTGTGAGAAATGGGTAGTAGATAGACTCTTAGTGAGTACGCAAGAACTTGGGAGAAGTATTGTATTTGATTTAGAACCTAGTAAACTCGGTATGTGGATTATGTTGTATTGAACTTGAAGTATTGTAATGAACGGGAAGTTTTAGTATTTGATTTGGTATTTGGAGTATGTATGATAAGTGTGTAGTGCTCGGATATTCCGGTCCATCAGACCGATGCTGTATGTAGTAGTAGTAGCCTTGTTAGTCACGTGGGTGGCTAACGGCATTGTATCACCCACTGTATGTAAGTATGTATCCGCTGCGTGAATCTGGATGTACGAGGAGATTGGACGGTAATGACAGTATTAACGGTAGGGGTGTTACAGCATCGGTCTCATGGACCAGAATAACCGAGTACTTTAAACAAACACAATTCATTCCATTACTAATCGAGTCTCATAATACAATCCTCAACTAATCCGAGTCTAATGCATAACGGAAGCCGACAACACTTTCGGTCTTACTCGTTCAAATACATATGTAAATTAAAAACTAACTACCCATGCTTAGCCACCATCCCCGTCCTACTCTCGAACGGTAACATCATCGGTGTACCTGAAAAGAATGGGTGGCCCCAAAGGGGCTCAGCACCTTTGCTGGTATGGAAGTCGTGCAACCCGCTACTACCGGGCCACACTCAACTAATTCTCAGCTTAACATGCGGTTGATTTTATTTAAACCAAAACATGTAGTACAGTAAACATACAACTTGCTCGCATTCAGACGGGTATTCTTACTAAGAATACAAACACAAGGTTAACACATTCATTGTTAGCCTACATTACTTTTATTCTTTAGGCCTTGAGGGTTTCTACCTCAATAAACCCCATTCTTAATATTCAATGTCTTATCCATTCTCCTTGGATGCTTTACTTGTTCTCTTGATTCTCTAGACACTACGGTCTCAATCAAGCTTTCTCAATTACTCTTCTCTTAATTATTACTTAAGCCAATACGCATGGCCTCCGGGCAGAGTCATACACAAGACTCACCACCAAGCTTTCAAGCCTAGTCTTACTTCCCCGGTTTCGATCCTACTCTGGGTCTAGCATGGTGGGAAGGCTAAACTAGTAACAGGAACTCTCTCTTAGTTCCTACTCTTTCACATAGGTCCGAATCTCTCTTGGACTTCTCACATTCCTAAACACTCCTCTCTCGGAGTTATAACATGTTTATGTTTATTAGACTAGAGGCATCACTCTCGATGTCATCTATCGTCTTAGGGAATTTTTTCAAGTCGGGTATTCTCATATTTAAGGGTTGCCCTAACATTTTGAATTCTTATACATTCGGGTTATTTTCTCATACCGGGTCGAATCCTCATATAGGAGGCTAGCTATCTTTCATGGGAGTTTGTTGGTCCCATATTACTCTTTTACTTTCTCATTAGTTCATATCTTTGAACAATCTCTGTTCTCTTAATAAGGGTTCTTTATACCTTTCCACTCTTAATTGTTTCGGTTCTCTAACCGTTAACGGGGTTTACTAGTCCCGTAATTCTCTCTCATGTTCTAGTGAGTTCATACAGTTGCCTTAACGTTATTCTCTAATCGATAGTTTTCATGTGTTTCCCACGTTACGTTATTTTGCGGGACGACTCTGTTCTATGGGTCACTAACCATACGGTAATTAGTCACGTTTCGGTTTACAACACTATGTTAGACCACACATCCACACAAGGGAGGTTAGCTCATGCAACAAGCATAAAGATACATATCAAGTGCGATAAATCATTTTCGTGCTTTTATCTTGTTAAGTCGGCACACAAGCACATAACATATAAGCCGAGAGGACTCGGCAGGACTCAAGTTGCAAGAAATCCATACCTTTCACCATGGAGTTACTCTACCATGTCACCTTACGTTCCTCGGGTTATTCTCGAATCACTGATAACATATCAAGCGGTTCTATTAACATCAATACCATACGGTGTGTAAATGACTATTACTCCCGTACTTACCCCGTTATCCCGTTAGTCTTAACTTTACTCTTGTGAACTTAAGTTCTCAACTTCCTCATTCACTTCTCATACTTGTTTATATGTCATTAATCAAGTCTTATCATCATCTAAAACATCCCCAATCAATTCTCCATCACTTAGAGGCTTTAAACTACTTTCTGGTGCATTGTTACATTGGCCCGGGTTTGTGTCCTGGTTTGCAAACCCGGACCAACTCATCGGAAGCCATTCTGCCTAATTTTTCATGTGGTTCGGGTTTGTGTCCGGGGTTATAAACCCGGACCAAACACTGGAATGACTTTCTGGCACGTTTTTGAGGTGGTCCGGATTTGTGTACCGATTTACAAACCCGGACCAACCCTGGAATTGTTAAATTTGATAGTTTTTGAACTCTAATCCCACCTTAATCCTCACCCAATGTTTTCCTAATCATTCCACATGTTTCCAAACATGTTTAAACACCTTAAGCATGCTCTAAACCTCCTCAAATCATTGCTCAAACTCATTGTTCAATTCTTGCTCAATTCTACAATTTCAACTCCCATTTTTGCACTCTTGCACACTAGTGCATTTCTAGAACTTCTCTTGACAGCTTGTGTTTTGTTCTCTACCAATATGGCCATTCCAAATCCTTCTTAAGCATTTGCACTCCTAATACCCAAGCTCATCCCTTGTTTCTCAAGTTTAACACTCTTGTTCATCTCTAGCCAAATCCATGACTTATCTACCACTTTGTGCTACAGATTTTTACACCAAAATCCCATCCTTAAATAAGCATTCCTAGGGTGGTTAACTAACCCAATCAATCTCCATCAACACCTAGTTAACTCTAGGTCATTTTTCACTCAACTCCTCACCTAAAACTCCTTAGGATTCTACACAAATTTTGCCATAGCTCACCTACAATTCTAACATTGCCCAAATGCACAATTTTCCATTTCCTAATTCATTCACTAGCCACATCCACAAGGGATCCTACCAGCACACAATACTCAATCCAATCTCATCAAATTCACCAAATACATTCTTATGCAATAATCACAACACACTTGGCTCCAAGGCCCTTAAATAACACAAATTCACAATTCTCTCTTAAATCACCCAAATACATTTCCAGCACATATTTGGTTCATTTATTAGATTTCCCTTCCCATAATTTCTAGAGCATTCAAAATAGATATTAGGGTAGCTTAATTACCTTAAGCTCCCAAGTGCTCGTTTTCACTTCTCTTCTCCTCTTCTCCATTTCTCTTGACTCCAAAATCGGTCAAGGGGCAAATCAAATGCCAAGACTCTAAATTACCATTAAAAAAGGGAATGGGGTTAAGTAAAAACACTTAGACTCATTGAAATAGCTCTAGGATTCATGAAGAGGCTTAAAGCACAATTTTAGGGCTTACCTTTGAAAGCTCTTGCATGGTTTCAATCATGAATCAAAGGAGGACTTCCAACCACCATATGAGGCTTGGAAAATTGCTCAAGAAAAGAAAGAAAAACGCTACATTAAGGGCTGAAATCGGCCAAGGTAAGACAATGGAGGAAAAATGAGTTTTCTTGGATTTTTCTTACCTTGAATGAAAGAGGGGACTCCCAAGCTCCATAAAGCTGATTTTCTCTTCAAATGGGATATACCCATGGAGGTCAAATTCACCCTTTTGATATTTGGAAAAGAGGGAAAGAGAGATCTTGATGAGAGGAACACAAATATGTATTTATTTTTGGATTTGGAGCTTGGATGTAGCTTGGGCAAGAGGAAGAAGGTGGAGTAGCCATGGTTGGGCTTCAAAATCGTTCCAGCAGCTAGAGAAGAGGAGGGAGACGGCTGGAGGAAGGAGAAATATAAGAGAGAGGGGAAAAAATCTGATGGGAGAGGAGGAATGAGAGGAGAAAGAGGGAAAAAGGGGGTTATATACGCCTTTTTACTTTTGCTTTTTGACTTATTAGACTAATAAGCTAGTCAAGTGTGAGATAGGCTGATTTCTCTCTTAAAAACCGTCCCCCATGTGTACATATAAGCTGGGGCGTTTTTTTGTCTTTTTACAAGAAACGCTCGTTAAATTCCCGGTTTGAGCACTATTCACTAACCGGACCCGTTTTCCGGATTTTTCTCGTTTCTTTAATTTTAATGGTTCTTAAGCTCCCATTAATGTTTAATTATAGTTATATAGTCAACTATAATTTTTATGGGTCTGTTTGACCTCTTAAATTCACATTTTCAGGTTTTCTCAAAAAACGTGCTTTAAAGCTTCATTAGCGTTTTTAACCCATTATTTGGATCCGTTTTCTCCGAGAATTGTTCCCACATATTATTTAGGCGTAATTAAGCCCTAGGAATCCATCTAGGACCCTAACCAAGGTCATATACCTCCTATGGTTGCGTAACGCTCATTTTTACATTTTACGCTTTTTAAGCGTTTTCTCTTTTCTTTTGGCTTTATTTTCTTCATCAATATTCTTTAGGCACTATTAGGCCCCTAAAACTCATATTAGAATAATTTAATAACCATATTTAGGTTCGGAGTATTTCAGTATATATTAATCCCTTCCAAAATTTTTAAAAATCTGAGCAGTAAAGAGGCATGAACCAAAGTGTCAAGGTGACTATAAATAGCACAATAAGGAGGCACAACACATTTAAATACATGAGAGTAGTGAAATCATTATCATTAACCACATATAAAGCTAGATGGTAAGTAGACCTGACAATATAGGCATAACTAATAGTAAAATTGCTATTTGGACAAAAAAAAATTTATTAGTAGAATTGCAAACAATCGAACTTGCTCTGGACTTCTATCTTACAATGGTGGTATATACCCATGGTTTTTTATGACTTTCGCTTTTCTTTCTATGAACAATGAGTTTCCATGAATCTACCTTCTAAGCTGAAAATGATGTGGATCTCCACTCTCGTCCATCTACTGTGGAAACTCTGGATCTCTGATATATATCTGTTTTCAAGCACTCGTCTCCTAATTGGGATCAAGCTGTGCTATCTGTTAAGAGGAACGCTTGGGAGTGCATATGTAACACCCAAAAAACTAGCCGGTATTTTTTTCTTAAGGTCGAAGTTAAAATTAAAATCAAATATTTTTTTCCTATCATCTACTCAGCAGCGGAAGACAAAAACCTAATGGGTGTTACCGCCACACTCACAACCTAGTGAGTGCTAAGGCTAAACCTAAAGAAACTTCAACCTTAACTGGAGACTATAAACTATTATATCCATACTAAATTAGTCGAAGTGAAGTCTATGTCAATTCCCCAAACCCAACTCTCACGCCTTTACATCCATATCATCTTCGTTACCTGCGATCAGAAAACAACAATGGAAAACACGAAGGGATCGCGCAAATAAGTGAAACTGAGTAAACATTGCCTCATTATGTAAAATACATTTTGAAACTCATTTTACATTTGCAAAACATTAACTCACACCATAACGTTAATCAATTTCACCAACTCTAAATCACCATTAGCAAAACATTTCGGGGGAGAACTTTCAAGGAATCAAATTATTGGTATACGCGGACGACACCCAAATCGGGGTCGCAACAATAGAATCCCGCCTCACTCTACGTCCTTAAGTGTGCACACCCCCCAGAAGGTAACTTATGACCCAAAGGAGTAGATCATTAGAGCTTAACTGCAAGTAATGTCTGCAGGCAAAATTGATATAAATATTCACGGGGTACAAAGTACCAACAATTCACGGAGCACCATAAAGGTACCAGCAATATACACGGAGTACCATAAGGTACCATCAAGCCAGCAATTAATCCAGTGAAAGTCTCCCAAAACATTTAACCACACCAATTGCAAAAACCATTGCACCAAACACACGGGGGAAAATAATTCCCAAATTCCAGCAACACCAAAACAACGTTAAATCCAATCCACTGATATTTTGCAAAACACACGAGATAGAAGATGATGAGCACAACGTTTACCTGGAATCCATGCTCAAATCAATAAGCAAAGACAGTCAAGAATAATCAGCTAGCACCCACCGTCAACGTGCTCGAAATCTATATATAATATAAAATAAATTTAATATAAATACTATTAATGATATAAGTAATTCGGATTCGAAGTCAATTCATTACCCCAAGTTACACCCATTAATTTTCATAACACCATATACTACTTATAATCAACTCGCTTATACTTACCTAAAAGGCTAGCTATGAAAACGTACACACTCACGCATATATATGCGCACCATAACCATATATTCATAATAACAATATAATTGTCTATAATCATTATGATGTTAATCATGATTAAATTAATAAGTTAAACATGCAACTTAATTAGGCTGTTGCTATCCCCCGTACATGAACGCTACACTCACGCAAATCACCACCCTATTTAACCTTGCGTGCACGTGGCAATTAATTAATCCTACCCACTCATATCTTCTAATTTTCTTACTAGACTCGCAAAGCGGAAATACAACACACCTACGTAAAAGGATTAATTAGACGTTGAAGAATCCTTACCACTGTAGAAACAATTCTTGATTGTTGCTGTTCGACAGACAGTTTTCGCAAGGGAGCCAGAGAGGACTACAACTACTAGTAGGCTTGGTGTTTGGAAAGTAAATTTGACAGCGAAGGATGCTTGCTGTAATGAGCGATCAAATCCCAGGGAGAGCAGTGGAACCGATTGATATTGAGGAAACAACAGGGAATGAGAGAGAGGTAAGATGTTGTTGTTTTGTATGTCAATTCCAGAAGATGTGGAACTGGAAACAATTGGAGTTGCTGCAAATTGATTATGCGGAGAGACTGAAAATTGAGGAAGTATAGGAAGAGATGAAGGCGGCCGTGAATATAAATAAGTGAAGGAAGAGGAGTAAGAAAATAATTTAGGTTAAGTTATCTAGTTTCCAGTTTATTCCCACACCTCAATTAACGCAATATCTTCTATAACTAAAATAAAATCTGAATTATTCCTAGTCTCAAATATCTATTAATAAAATATAAAACCATAATAGTATCAACGATGTATGTAATTTAAGGATAACAATCTGCTTACAAAAAGACTAATATACCAATGTAAGTAGTAATTAATTAATCATATATTGACAAATAATAGTATACTAAATTATAAGAGTTTTTTTTTGTCTATAAAATTACAGAGGATAAATATTTGAAAGTAAAAACATATTTACTAAAATTAAAATGTTAGAAGATATTTTTTTTATTTTTTTGGCGTTTTCAAAAATAGATTACTGAAATTCTAAAATATTTCTAGAATTTCTAATGATCTCGGTTTTTAATAGTCAATATATTAATACCATCAGAAAAATATAATAACTATTATGCTACAATTATAAAAGCAAACATTATTAAATTCAGATAAATATATATTCCAAAATAATGATAATAAAATTAATAAAACCACATTTGTTTATACTATATAGAGTTACCATTATTAGTAATTTATTTAGTTTAACTGTAACGACCCCAAAACCACCCTGGTTGAGAGACCGTTACACGCCGCGCGCTTATTACCTAAGACACGCAAGGCTACACTATCGAAACCCCAAAATAGAACTAATGCTCATATATTACCAGATAAACGATTACAAAATGTCTTTACAATACACAGGTGGAAGCCAAACTGAATTACAAAGCATAATCTAAATACAACTGGGCCCTAAGGCCAAACAAACTAAATACAAAACTCAAATGCCAAAACGAAAAGTAAGAGCTGAATCTCCAAGCACGAACTAAAACCTGCAAATCAGACGGAGATAGGGGTGAGCAAAACTATTGCTCAGCAGGTGATAAACTTCATCAGCTGAGCATGCTCAAAACATAATCTGAACATACATACTTATACATATACAGAAGCGCTTAGCCAGAGCGAAACCAAAGTCAAAGCAGAAGACTTTCAAATAGGCAGAAGTCTAAAACAGAAGAGGCTAAGCAGTGGTCAAAACATACACTTAATAGCAGAAGGTAAACTGAAGCTGAAAGCTTGACGAAATCAGAAGCTTAAGAACCTCAGAAGCTTAAACACAATCAGAAGCTTAGCAAAATCAGAAGCTTAGCAAAATCAGAAGCATAGCAAAATCCGGAACTTATCAGAAGGCGGTAAGCACACAGCAGACCGTCTCAAATCAAATACAGATAGAGAGCAGACGAAGCAGAGCGCTTATAAAGCAGAAATACCCAGCAGACAGAAAGCACACAGCAGTCCGTCGACGTTTGAAAACAGACAGAGCAGACAGAAACAGATCACTTAGTAAACCAGAGGCTTTCAGAAGACAGAAAGCACATAGCAGTCTGTCAGAAATCAGAAACAGTTAGAGCTAACAGAAAACAGAACTCTTAACAATCAGAAGTGGGACACTAGCACCAAGCATAACACTCAGAAAGGGTCGAAGACCCATGGATCTAACAGATCCCTCGACAACGCAGAAATGACCCGAAGGCCAAAGGGTTCGTCAACCCCACAGAACAGATTGGGCATGACCCACACTCAGAATGACGTCTACATGGTATACCATGGAATAGCTCGACCCAGCCATTCACGGCTCAGAAGCAGAGTAACTAGGTCCCAAAACGGAAGCTTAACAAACAGAAGCTTTCAACAGAACGGGACAAAAGTCCTTGTCAGAACAGAGCAGAAAGCAGAAGCTTTTAACAGAACAGAACAGAGGGCCAAAGCACATCAAACGGATCATAATCCTTTACCAAAACAAAAGTCATACACTGACTAGCAAACACGAAAACCAACCAGAAGCATAGAAGCTCAAACACTCTTCCAGAGCAAATCAGAGTTCAAAGGCTTATTGAGAACTTTCAAATTAAGGTACACATATACATGTGCTAAAACATATCAGAACAGATAGTACTCGAAAAGAGGAATCCAACGCCGCAAACGGCACTCAAAACGGAGCTCAGACGAAGAAGTTATGCTAAAACAAAGGCCGGTCCGAACATGCGTCCGACCTTGCATGTTCGGACCTAATTCGAGAGTCTGAAAAATCCTCCGGCGTATGATGTCCGAACTTCAATGTTCGGACACATGTTAGGACATACCGAAAACTGCAAAATCACTTACGGAAATCAGCCATAACCAAGCCACAAATCCCCCACAAAACATACATAACTTATTGTAGCAAATTAACCAATCGAAAACACATTTCCATGGGGTTTTAACGCATCAAACGCACATCAAAATCAACCAAAAACATCACCAAATCAAAGAGTTAAAACAATCATATACGAAGAACAAACAAAATCAGAAATCCCCATGGTCGAACACACACAACCGAATCCATTCACCACCTACCTCACATCCGACGCAATGCAATCTCAGAGGACTCTA
The DNA here is from genome assembly GCA_023374045.1 of Limonium bicolor. Taxonomy (NCBI): domain Eukaryota; kingdom Viridiplantae; phylum Streptophyta; class Magnoliopsida; order Caryophyllales; family Plumbaginaceae; genus Limonium; species Limonium bicolor. The sequence goes on from CM041777.1 coordinate 446,846,996, forward strand.
CGAAATGCCTTCCTCGAATTCCCACTCGAACGACAATCCCTCGAATTGAACCATTCCCAAATACAAAAGCAAAATCAGAAAGGAGAAAAGAAAACTCAATGGAGAAGAGAACCGAAATTTACAAATCAAACCTTACGATCGACCGACTATCAACACCGAAACTCCATTAGCAAATCTCCATTGATCGATTATAGGGAGGAGATTGAGGAGAAGGAAGAGAAGCAAAGAGAGGAAGAAGATATGAAAGTGAGAGAGGGTTGAGGAAGCGAGGAAACTGTCGTGGAAGGAGAAGAGCATGAATTAGAAAATAAGAAAAGAAAGTTAGGAAATAGAAAAAGAAAAAAATACTTCCTAACTCCTTAAATGATAATAAAACCGAAAGGACATCCATAGCCCTCCTTCACAATAAATAAATAAAAGAATAACTCTTCTAACCCTCATTCCTCAAAGTTAACAAGATAACATCCAGAAGAATGTCATAAACATTCTTATATAAGATTACAGTTTAATACGAACTCCCTTTGCGAATCAGAAAGAAGTAATACAAGATAAAATAAAAAAAAAATCTGGGGCATAACAACATACCCCTCTTAAAATGAATTTCGTCCTCGAAATTCGACAAAACCCAGAACGTGAACAAATGCACTTTCAGTGCCAGAATACAATGAACACTCACAAGGCCAACACTCAGAACTGGTTGCTGATTGGCGGATAAAAGACCATGCAGAAGATGATTACTGAAGGCTATGCACGAAGGCACAGGAAGAATGCTCACACATCCCAGAAGCTCGAACCCCACACGAGCTAACACAAAAACCTCACTGGCTGACTCATTAACATAACGAACAAAGCAGAAGACGGCAGAAGGTTACTCTTGAAGAATTAGGAACAACACTCACACTCACTGGTCATTGACTAACATTAGCATATAGCAGATTATTTTTGGAGATTCAGCCTAAAAGCACAAAAGGAAACGCTTGCACATCTCAGAAGCCTGACCTCACAGAGCTAACACTCAGAACTTGTTAAATGTCTCACTGATTGAAGGGACAAGGGAATAATTACTGGAAATCAACTTGAAGCCACAGACATAACACTCAGATTCACTGCTGACTGGCTAACAGAGGAACACACCAGAAGATTATCCCTAAGGTTAAGAAAGGTCACTCACCCTCATCTCAAAAGCTCCAACTTACACGAGTTAACACATCGAGCCTACTGGCTCATTCACTAACAGAAGAAACGAAGCAGGAGAGTACTAACACATAGCTTCTAAGGCACAGAGGGGAACACTCCCAAGGCTAACACTCAGAATGCACTAGCTGATTGACTGACAGAAGGACAGACAGAAGAGTACTAACTCCTAGCTTTGTGGCACAGAAGGGAATGGTCACAAAGCTAACACTCAGAATACACTCGCTGACTCACTGACAGAGGAAGCAAAGCAGATGATCATCAAAGTTTAGCGCAAGGCACAGAAAGAACACTCACTCATCTCATAAGCTTGCACCTCACAAATCTAGCACTCAGAACTTATTAGCTGACTCACTGACATAAGAGGTGAAACAGAAGATTACTAACACTCAACCTAAATGCACAAGAACTCTTAGAGGTGTCCTTACCTAAAGGACCAACATACTCGCGAACTCCCACCATAACACAACACAGAACATACAACACAAGCACGTAACACAAGCTCACAACTGAAGCACACAACTCTGTCAAACAAGAACTCACATTCGGTCATCCTTTCCCAAAGGACCCGACTCCCTCCGACTCACTTTCAGAACTCACAAGCACATGCAAACAGACACTACGCTTCCGCTGCGCTACTCTGATAGCGGACAACCACAGAGCAGGCACACATTATAGACACCATATAGCAATCACAATCACGCAGCAGTTAGCACATAGCAGATAACAGGCAAAGACACGGAAGCGTAGACAGGCAAACACCCACAAATCCCAACGAAAACCAAACCGAGCTCTGATACCACTAAATGTAACGACCCCAAAACCACCCTGGTTGAGAGACCGTTACACGCCGCGCGCTTATTACCTAAGACACGCAAGGCTACACTATCGAAACCCCAAAATAGAACTAATGCTCATATATTACCAGATAAACGATTACAAAATGTCTTTACAATACACAGGCGGAAGCCAAACTGAATTACAAAGCATAATCTAAATACAACTGGGCCCTAAGGCCAAACAAACTAAATACAAAACTCAAATGCCAAAACGAAAAGTAAGAGCTGAATCTCCAAGCACGAACTAAAACCTGCAAATCAGACGGAGATAGGGGTGAGCAAAACTATTGCTCAGCAGGTGATAAACTTCATCAGCTGAGCATGCTCAAAACATAATCTGAACATACATACTTATACATATACAGAAGCGCTTAGCCAGAGCGAAACCAAAGTCAAAGCAGAAGACTTTCAAATAGGCAGAAGTCTAAAACAGAAGAGGCTAAGCAGTGGTCAAAACATACACTTAATAGCAGAAGGTAAACTGAAGCTGAAAGCTTGACGAAATCAGAAGCTTAAGAACCTCAGAAGCTTAAACACAATCAGAAGCTTAGCAAAATCAGAAGCTTAGCAAAATCAGAAGCATAGCAAAATCCGGAACTTATCAGAAGGCGGTAAGCACACAGCAGACCGTCTCAAATCAAATACAGATAGAGAGCAGACGAAGCAGAGCGCTTATAAAGCAGAAATACCCAGCAGACAGAAAGCACACAGCAGTCCGTCGACGTTTGAAAACAGACAGAGCAGACAGAAACAGATCACTTAGTAAACCAGAGGCTTTCAGAAGACAGAAAGCACATAGCAGTCTGTCAGAAATCAGAAACAGTTAGAGCTAACAGAAAACAGAACTCTTAACAATCAGAAGTGGGACACTAGCACCAAGCATAACACTCAGAAAGGGTCGAAGACCCATGGATCTAACAGATCCCTCGACAACGCAGAAATGACCCGAAGGCCAAAGGGTTCGTCAACCCCACAGAACAGATTGGGCATGACCCACACTCAGAATGACGTCTACATGGTATACCATGGAATAGCTCGACCCAGCCATTCACGGCTCAGAAGCAGAGTAACTAGGTCCCAAAACGGAAGCTTAACAAACAGAAGCTTTCAACAGAACGGGACAAAAGTCCTTGTCAGAACAGAGCAGAAAGCAGAAGCTTTTAACAGAACAGAACAGAGGGCCAAAGCACATCAAACGGATCATAATCCTTTACCAAAACAAAAGTCATACACTGACTAGCAAACACGAAAACCAACCAGAAGCATAGAAGCTCAAACACTCTTCCAGAGCAAATCAGAGTTCAAAGGCTTATTGAGAACTTTCAAATTAAGGTACACATATACATGTGCTAAAACATATCAGAACAGATAGTACTCGAAAAGAGGAATCCAACGCCGCAAACGGCACTCAAAACGGAGCTCAGACGAAGAAGTTATGCTAAAACAAAGGCCGGTCCGAACATGCGTCCGACCTTGCATGTTCGGACCTAATTCGAGAGTCTGAAAAATCCTCCGGCGTATGATGTCCGAACTTCAATGTTCGGACACATGTTAGGACATACCGAAAACTGCAAAATCACTTACGGAAATCAGCCATAACCAAGCCACAAATCCCCCACAAAACATACATAACTTATTGTAGCAAATTAACCAATCGAAAACACATTTCCATGGGGTTTTAACGCATCAAACGCACATCAAAATCAACCAAAAACATCACCAAATCAAAGAGTTAAAACAATCATATAAGAAGAACAAACAAAATCAGAAATCCCCATGGTCGAACACACACAACCGAATCCATTCACCACCTACCTCACATCCGACGCAATGCAATCTCAGAGGACTCTACGAAATGCCTTCCTCGAATTCCCACTCGAACGACAATCCCTCGAATTGAACCATTCCCAAATACAAAAGCAAAATCAGAAAGGAGAAAAGAAAACTCAATGGAGAAGAGAACCGAAATTTACAAATCAAACCTTACGATCGACCGACTATCAACACCGAAACTCCATTAGCAAATCTCCATTGATCGATTATAGGGAGGAGATTGAGGAGAAGGAAGAGAAGCAAAGAGAGGAAGAAGATATGAAAGTGAGAGAGGGTTGAGGAAGCGAGGAAACTGTCGTGGAAGGAGAAGAGCATGAATTAGAAAATAAGAAAAGAAAGTTAGGAAATAGAAAAAAAAAAAAAATACTTCCTAACTCCTTAAATGATAATAAAACCGAAAGGACATCCATAGCCCTCCTTCACAATAAATAAATAAAAGAATAACTCTTCTAACCCTCATTCCTCAAAGTTAACAAGATAACATCCAGAAGAATGTCATAAACATTCTTATATAAGATTACAGTTTAATATGAACACCCTTTGCGAATCAGAAAGAAGTAATACAAGATAAAATAAAAAAAAAATCTGGGGCATAACATTAACAACTAGAGTCCACTAAATAATACTGATATACCAATGTAAACAGTAATTAAGTAATTATATATATTGCAAAATAATGGAATATTAGATTTAAGGATTTTTCACTTTGTAATACTAAAGCTTCTACCAAAATATAACATATAAAGGTTTAGAGAAATAATGCCACAAACGGAGAGAAGAAGCCTTATTGAAGATGTCCAACAATAGAACCAATTTATCATACGATTACAACAGAATAATAAAACCAAATCCGCGGTATTAAAAACAAGATAATGGACCACGAATCAACATTTTTAAATAGACATTTTCTTTTTCTGAAACATAAGTATACCCATTCTTGTTTTATTAAATATATACGAATATTTCAAAAGTTTGTATAATGATAAAGTAGCTACTATGACGAAATATGTTTGATTAGTACCATATTAAAATTATCAAACCATAATAACTAAAATAATAATTATAATCACTAACATTGCAAGACGTTAAATATAAATATTGTGTTAACAACTAAAGAGAAAGACACTTAATGATTTACAACGTATACAAATAATGTATATATATATATTATATTTTTACGGGCATTTCGCCATATGCCTGAAACATTCAATGCATGTTGCTATCAGTTCGTAATTTACTCTCTTTTGATGTTTTATTTATATTGTTGTTCTGTATGGTTCTCTGGTTTTTTTTTTTTTTTGCTTCTGACAAGTGCATCCTGTTGATGTGTACTCTGCCATAAAGAGCGATAGGCAGTAAGCTATCAAAAAAAGAAAATACAAACTTGACATTTGATATACTAACAACTTAGTAAATTAACCTAGAAAATAGCAAATTAAACTCATTCAGGTTGTAAAAATCCCAGTCACTATAGTAAAGATAGTATAGAGCAACCAGGTATCGAACTGCGGGACTTAAAAGAAGAAAGTATAATCCTAAGAAAACAGAAAATTCAAGGGTTTTTTGGGGTTTTAAAATTAAAACTAATAGAAAGAAAGCACTACCACAAATTAATATGCAAGTTTAAAGTTGTAATAATTATATTACCTCTTTTTAAATTAGGGAAAATTCACAAAATACCATGATTTGAGTTTATAATTCACAATATACCACTTTTTGGAAAGTTGTTCACAAAATGCCACGATTTAAGTTTCAAATTCACAAAATGCCACTATTTGGTAACTAACGTTAGTTCAACCGTTAACTCCCTTTGGTAAATGACCAAAATACCTCTGATGGAATTTTTTTTTTAAAAAAAAATTGAATTGCTGTAACACCCCTACCGGTAATCCAATCATTACCCCCTAATCTGTCTCTATTACCAATACACAAGCAGCGGAACTCCAATACAACCGGGGGTGATACAATGCCGTTAGTCACCCACGTGACTAACAAGGCCAATACAAACTCAAATACAACAACCCAATTACAGTATCTGTCAGATGTCGAATATACCGAGTATACTACACTAACATTACATTCCAATTCCTTATTCAAATCTCGACCCAAATACAAACCTCAAATCCAAGTTATACAAATACAATATCCATTCAATACTATATCGAGTCTACTACAATTCCCAACTTATCAATAACATATCGATCTTACAATCCCACAATACATCAATACAATTTCTTAAACAACTACCCATATTTAATAACAACCCCATCCTACTCTTGAATGGTTGACGGCTTCGATGTACCTGGAAAATAAAAACGGTGCCCCTAGGGGCTCAGCAAATTGCTGCATATGAAATTCGCATACCCCGCGTGCTAACGAGGGTACGCCGACTACTTTGGTCGAGAACATGCGATTCATTTTTATTCAATCAACATGCTTGCAACATATATTATATATGTACATTCACACAAATACTCCACATTCAACCAAGGAATACGAATACACTAACACAATAAGTTTGTTAGTTAGTATTGCTTAATCTTAGGCCTTGAGGGTTTCTACCTCACTATGCCTTACTCAATTGCTCATTGCTTACCCACTCTCTTGGGTACTCTTACTCAAATTCTCTTACTCTCAACCTCAAGCAAGTTCTACAATACTCAACTCAATTCTCCACTCAACTCAATTTCTCAAGTCTCTCAAGTTTCAACTCAATACTCAAATTCTCAAATCAATTCTCAAACCAATACTCAATACTCAAAGGCATCTTTTAAGTCTTAGCCACGACCTCCGGGAAGAGTCATACACAAGACTCACTTACAAATACAAATGGAGCTATACAATTAGATCCTCAAATTCTAAAATGTCCAGTTCTCTACTGGACTACTCAAATTCCCAAAACTCTTCTCTCGGAGTCATTTCAAAATCTCTTAGATTAGCCTAGAAGTATCTCTCTCGATATCCTCCATTAGCTTAGGGAATTCTCAATGTCTAGTATTCTAAGAATTAAGGTTTCACCCAACTTATCGAATACTCTCATGTTAGGGACATTGTTTATGTTAGTCGGATCCTCTCATTGGGGTTCGACTATCTTTCTAAGGGGTTTGGTGATCCCTTACCATACTTTACTTTACTCAAGGTTCATATTTGAACAATTATCAATTCTCTAGATAGAGGTTACTTATATACTTCCACTATTAGTTGTTTTGTGGATTAGATCAACTCGGTTCTCTAACCGTTATCGGGAGGTTACTTCTCCCGTACATTTCTCTCACGTTCTAGAGAGTTCATAAGTTTACGTTATCGTTTCTTGGTTCAATAGTTTTAGTGTGTTTCCACGTCTTTATTAATTCACAACTTGACTCTCTCTACGAGTCACTACTCAAACAAGACTCAACTATGAGTCGCACTACAGTGCTCATTCACACTCAAACAATTCATCCACACTTACACATTTCATGAATTATATAAACTTAAATTCAATTCACATTCCAACAAGCGACAATACAATACAAGCACAAGCAAGTGCAAACATTCCGATTCGTGCATTTATCTTGTTAAGGTGATCACACAATCAAACAAGCACACAAATCAGAGTAGCCAAGGTAGCATACGGGGCATGAGAAATTCATACCTTTCACCGGGGTTACTTTACCACGTCATTCTATGTTCCTCGGTTCACACTTGATTCACTGATGACATTTCAAGTGTTTCTATTAATAACAAGTACTACGGTATGTAACAATTAATACTCCCGTAATTTAACCCCGTTAATCGTAGGTTCTTATGTGCCTATTATTTTATTTTATTTTTTTCCTTACCATCATTATTCTCCCCATGGTCTACTGCTTAAGCCCATATTTTTTACTTATTTTATTTTTTTTTCGGCCCGTCCTACCTTGCCAAGGTCGGTCGCAAGGTAGGTCGAAGTCAGAAGGCTCCAGATTTGAAGATTTCAGCCCGACCTACCTTGCCAAGGTCGGTCGCAAGGTAGGTCGAACCCAGTACCCATCTTAACTACTCATTTTGAACTCCAAATTCACCCCAATTCTTACCCAATCCTTTCCTAATCATTTCCACATGTTTTCTACATGTTTAAGCACCCTAAAACACTCCTTAATCATGCTCTAAACCTCCTCAAATCCTTACTCAAATTCTTTGCACAATTTCTACAACTTAAATACTCATTTTTGCACTTATGCACTCTAGTGCATTTCTAAACTTCTCTTGACAGCCTACCTCTTGTTCTCACCCATTTTGACCATTACAATTCCAACCTAGACAAATGCATTCTCTGCACCCAAGTCCATCCTTTTATTTCAATGTCATACAACCTAGTTTCTCTCCAAAGCTCCAAGGCAACAATACATAAACTTGCTACAGATTTTTACACTTCTCTAATCCAATCTCCATCCACCATCCCAAGGTTATTAATCCACTTTAACTCAACCCAAATGAAACCTAAGTTCTCCCATTGCCAAAATCACCTTAACCATTCAATTTCTACTCAAATTTTGCCATAGTTGCCTACAATCCTAGCATCTCCAAATTCACCAATCTTCACCTTTTCAATCCTAAACTAGACACCCTTACAAGGGTCCTATCAGCACTCAAAGCAATCTAAATTTACCAAAACCTCTCCAAACAACAGTATAGCTCACATCTCAATCACAATGGCACTTAGGCCTTTAATTCAACACAATTTCACAATTCTCTCTCAAATACCAACCAACACATTACTAGCTCAAGTTTTTGGTTTCATTCCTTTGATTACCCATCCCAAGTTCTAAAACAATGGAAATAAACATTAAGGTGAGTTTCTTACCTTAAGCTCATAAATTCTTCCTTTCTTTTCCAATCTTCTCCTTCTCTCATTCTTGGTCAAAATCGGCCAAGTTGGACAATCACTTGCCAACCTCAACATCCGCATTCAAATGGGGAATTAGGCTCTAACTAATACCCTTATACAATTTAATCTAGCTAGGATTCAAAGGAAGGTGCTTAAAGCACAGAAATAATGGATTACCTTGAAACCCTAAGATGGGATTTTGGTCATGAATCAAAGAGGAGCTCCCAAACACCATGGAAGGCTTGGAAAGAAGATCAGCAAGGAAAGAACATGGCATGAGAAGAGGGAAAAATCGACCAAGACCATAAATGGGGAAAAGACGAGATTTTCCTTAGAATTTTTACCTTTATGGAAAGAGAAGACTCCAAGCTTCAAGAATCTCTAGTTTTCTCTTCAAATGGGGAAAAAAACCATGGAGATGAACTTCACCATTTTGAAATTCTGAAAAGATGGACGTGTAGAGCTTGAGGAAGAGAAGAAGAATATGTAATTTTTTCTTGATTTGGAGCTTTGGTGTGGCTTGGGCAAGCTTGAGAAGGTGGGCTGCCATGGAAGGGTGAAAATCGCCAGAAAATGCTGATGGGAGGAGGAAGGTGATGGTGGGGAAGAAGGAGAATGAGAGAGAGAAAAAAAAGTGAGGAAAGAGAGGGGAGAAAAGTGCTTTCTACTTTTTCCCTTTTCTTACCTTTTTGCTTTATTTATTTCTAGCTAGTTATTAGCTAAGAGAGGCTGTTTATTTAACCAAAAACCGGCCCCCTATGTATACCCATGCTGGAGCGTTTTTCGTCTTTTACAGAAAACGCTCGTTAAATTACCCGGTTTTAGCACTATTCACTAACTAGGCCCGTTCTCCGGAATTTTCTCGTTTAATTAATTTTAATGGTCATTAAGCTTCAATTAATGTTTAATTATAGTTATTTGGTGTCAACTATAATTTTTACGGGTTCATTTGACCACACAAAGTCACGTTTTTGGGTTTTCTCGAAAAACGTGCGCTAAAGCTTTATTAGCGTTTTTAATTCATTTTATGGATCCGTTTTCTTCGGGAATTGTTCCCGTATATTATTTAGGTATTATTAAGCCTTGTAAATCCATCTAAGACCCTTGTTGAGGTCGTATTCCTCCTATAGTCACATAACGCTCTTTTTAGCGTTTTTTAGGCCTCCAATTTCATATTAGAGTAGTTTAATCACCCTAATTAAGTTCGGGGTATTTCAATTGCACTGAGTCGACTGTGCAACGACTTTTTTTGAATTTTTTTTAAAGTTCACAAAATACCACGATTTGAGTTTATAGTTCACAAGATGCCACTATATGGGTTTTTATGTTCACAATATGTCACTATTTGAGTTTTGATGCTCAAAAAATGCCCTTGTTTTTGCTGTAACGGCTAGTTTGTGCCTAACAGCTCTTTTTGCCTTTATAAGGACCTTCTTACCATGTAAACGAAGCACAAACACCATACTAAAGCCATGGCCATGTTTACAACTACAATCAATGAAAAATTTCAAGCAATTCATTGCAAATGTGGATACAGATTTTTTTTTTAGCATTAATACATATGAAAGTACTTCATATTTTGCGGATACAGATTACAGTTGCAAATACAACTACACCCCAAAGAAATATGTTCTTCATGCTTTGTCTCATCTCTCTTTAAGTTCTTTCTTTATCTCCTCCCTAATGCTACTGATAAGAATCGCATCAGCTGCCATGCTCTCTTGATGTGAAGCTTCAAAACGAGCAGATGCAGCACTAGAAGTAGAGGCTATCATAGTTGCGTACAATTTGGTGTAGCCAGCATGTCTTTACCTAGGATGAGGAGAGTATCGATCTTGCATCACCGGTGCCCACCACTTGAAAAAATCACATGCCCAAAAGTTATAGTAAGCCCTTCCAACCGAAGTTTCTTTGGATGAGAGGGTAAGGTTTGATGGGGCTCCACATTTGCAATGAATTGTTTGAAATTTTCATTGATTGTAGTTGTAAACATGGCCATGGCTTTAGTATGGTGTTTGTGCTTTGTTTACATGGTAAGAAGGTCCTTATAAAGGCAAAAAGAGTTGTTGGGCTCAAACTAGCCGTTACAGCAAAAAGAGGGGCATTTTGTGAACATCGAAACTCAAATAGTGGCATATTGTGAACATAAAAACCCATATAGTGGCGTCTTGTGAACTATAAACTCAAATCGTGGTATTTTGTGAACTTTAAAAAAAATTCAAAAAAATAGCCGTTGCACAGTCGACTCAGCGCAATTCAATTTTTTTAAAAAAAAATTCCGTCAGGGGTATTTAGGTCATTTACGAGAGTGTGAGCCTCGATTTTAAACCCTACCATATGTTGATTAAGTTGATTAGGATCTAGTCGGGGTTTAGGTCCACTTATAACCTAAGGTTAATAACTATGTCATATAACAATAATTATTAAAAACCTAAGCTAGCACTGGAACCTATTATGAGTCGCCACCTAATTTTAACCTAGATCAAATTAGGAAAGGAGAGTTCGGGTTCGGGGGCGGGGCTTGATATTAGACTTAATTAGGGTTCAATTACTTTCATTACCCCCAGAAGTCGTTTTTCCTCTACTTAGTTTATTTACGGCTTATTACGAAGTTGTTTTAGCCTAAGTGCGCGGGCTTCTGTTTTTAAGCATTTTTGACAGAAAATAAAAGTGGAAATTAAAACAACCTAAACTAGGGTTTTAGAGGCAAAATTAGGTCAAATTTTGTTTCCGTCCGTGGCTACGGACCTAATGTCCAAACCCCACGGACCCTAGTTAACCAATGTGAACATAAAAGTTGAATTAAACAGAAAACACAATTTGAAAAGTTCGGGGCCACAGACAGGATGTCCGTGGGCCCGGACATTATTTTAGAAAACCTAAATATTGAAAATTTAAAAGTCCTGCCGCCGTCCGTGGGTGTTCGTGGCCGCGGACAACCCGTCCGTGGTCCCGGACCAGTGGTCCGAGGTCACGGACCACCCACGGACAGGGGTTTTCTAGTGGTTCCCGAAGGTGTTTTCGGCTAAAAAATTATGTACGTGTAGCCTGAAAGGTATACAATGCGTTAGTAATGAAAGATTGTAGTTTGAAGTTTAATTATGCATGAAACTTGACAAACAAGTAACAAGGCAGAAGCAAAAGCAATTAGCAATACATAAGCGTAAAAAGGTTAGTTTGAGCCCAAAATTTGACTGCAGACTGATAAAGTTGTAAGGAGTTAGGAAAGTGGAATTTCTACCTGTTTTACCTCCGGATTTACAATGATTCTTCACACCGGGATTCATCAAGTGCTCCGTTGATGGCAGACCCGAAAGATTTTCAAACCAAGCTTCTGGTTGTTGGTTGTTCTTGCTGTTCTTCACGTTTTGGTGGTGTTTATGGGGGTTTTGATGATTATTGGTGCTTTGGGGATTGGAAAACGAGTTTAGACGGTGATTTCAGGGGATTTTCGGTGTGATTTGGGTGGCCGGGTGTTGAAAAACGTGAGAGAGAGAGAGGGGAGGCTATGCTTTCTGACTTCCTAGGGTTCTTGAGCTTATGACATTCTGATTTTATCAAAAGATCTATCCCTTTATATAGACTTTCTTAAAGATAAAGAAAATCTAGTAAAAGTAAGATTTTTTGGTATTTTAATTAAGTGACTTCCCAAAGGAATTTTGTTGTGAAATTTATCCACGCGTCAAGGATGGAAATTATGGTTTTTATGAAGTGGAATTGAATTTTTGGATATTGGAATATTTTTAAATTCAATTTCTCGTCAGATTCAATCAGAAATTGCTAGAAAATTATTGGAAATTCGAAAAATCAAAATTCCAACACCATTACGCTTCAAATGTCATCCTCTATCATGGGTTAAAATTTCAAAGCATTTTGAATTGGTTTGACCCTTATTTGGAGGATAGAGAAAGCCTATAGGGGGCTTAAGAGCCTTGAAAAATTACGAAAATGCCCCTGGAGATGACTAAGCTGTCCCTAGTACTCTGAAATGTGTCGATCGAACTGGGAACCCTCGTTACTGGCCTATTAGTAGAGACTCTCTTCTGGGGGTTGAAATTTTGGGTATAACACAGAGGGAGTTAACGGCAGAACTATCGTTAGTTACCAAATAGTGGCATTTTGTGAATTTAAAACTCAAATCGTGGCATTTTGTGAACAACTTTCCAAAAAGTGGTATATTGTAAATTATAAACTCAAATCGTGGTATTTTGTGAATTTCCCCTATATTTAATAATGAATTTTACATGTCTTTTCTGCTTTTGGACATAATAAGATATAGTAACTAGGGATGGTAATGGGTCGGGTTCGGGTCGGGTGAAGCCTCACCCGCACCCACCACCCGTTTAATTTATTCCACCCAAACCCGACCCATCACCCATTAATTATCACCCATCACCCGATCCACCCGTTACCCGCGGGTGAACCGGGTGGATGGGGGTTATAAACGGGTGAAATATTTAACTACTCAACGTTGGGAAGTATAGGCAAACTTCAACGTTGGTAAGTATAGGCAAGCTTTAAATATTTATAAACCAACAATCTAAATATATTGTTGAAACATTTGATGTGGGAGTTATGGTTGAATTATCAACCTGAATAGAATATAAGTAAAAGAATAACCTGAATAGAATATAAGTAAAAGAATTAAACTAGTTTAACATTACACACATTAACTGTGTCGAAGTAACACAAAGTTAAAGGCTGGGTAAGATATTTATAAGTAAAGAAATTTCTAATACATGACCAATATTTCAATGTGGGAGGTTAGCTTATAGGTTTGACAGAACTACCTCCCACATTGTAGACGGTAAACGCCTTTTCAAGATCCAATCTTTTAAAAGACAGAGTCATGTTACTCTCACACATAACAGTGATGATTTCAAAAAAATAATACGGCGTTGTTAATGGGGTTGATCCCACATTAACATGCGTAATTAATCAGTTAAATACTTAACAGCTGCGCAAAGGAGCCACTAAGGGGGCGTTCACTTTGGGGTAATCAACAAAGGGAAACGGAATCATTCCTTTGTTGTTGTTTTGTTTGTATTTTTAATGATTTGTTTCCCCCACTTCAGGTTTCAAAACCCCCAATTTCCTTTTGGTGATTCCCCCCAATATCCCAGGGAAAGGTATTCCCTTTCCTCCCTCTTACCCCTATCATCATCTTTAGCATAAACAAATATTAATATATATATATATAATTATATAAATACTAATATATGATACATAATTTTTATAAATATTAATATACAATATTTTTATCTAATAGAAATACAAATATTTATTTATACTTTATATAAATATAAATATACATATACATATCAATATGAATATAATATTATTTAAATGTTAATATATAACATTAAAAATTTTAAAATAATAATATATACTATATAATAATGGTAGTATATATTATTATATTTGAAAAAAATGAACAAAATATATATATAATATAATTTAATTACAATAAAATTTTGAAATAATAAAAATAGAATTATTTAAAAAATATTAATATATATAATCATTTATACACATTAGTTATAATTTAAATAAATAGGAACAAATATATATAAATATAGGAATAGGAATATTAATAAATTATTTAGACTTTAAATGAGATAAAAAAGAAATGTGATAGAGAGAGGGGATAAATTTAAATAAGATTAGATAAAAATATGGAGATATAGTTATTTACAAGTTTATAAAAATAGGATTAAATAATATTATTTAATAATTTAAATACGATAAAACTAAAAAATAATAATAAGATAGTCTATAGTATATATAATTATATAAATATTTTTTATATGTTTACAGTTTAAATAAATATTAGATAATATATATTAATAAATATTTTTTTTAACTTAAATACTAAAAATAAAAAATTATATATATAGATAAATTTTAAAAAATATTATATATAATATAAACTATATAAATATTAATATATGTCATTTATAATTTAAAAAACTATTTATATATGCTATGTAATTTATATAAATATTCGTATATGTTGCATACAAATTAGATAAATATTAATATATATTATTTATAGTGTAAATATGTATTAACACTTCTCTGTTTGGAACCAAACAACAAAGACACTCATTGAGAATTCTATTCTGTTTCCATGTAGAATCAAACAGACTCTTGATTCGGGGGAATCCCTTTCCTTTCCTTTCCATTCCCTTTCCTGATTCCATTCCGTTTCCTCGCCTTGAAGCGAACACACCCTAAGTTAATTGAGTTCAGTATCCCTTCACTCTTTTATAAGGGAAGTAGTGTTAAATGTTTTGGCATTCACGATGGGGGAGTTTGATAGATAGGCTTGAGAGAGCTGCCTCCCACATTAGCTTCCAGTTCAAAATTTGAACACTTTGGATACTATAACATTGTTCTTCAACGTGTAAATTCGGTTGAAGTTCTGGTATATGCGGTCAAGCACTAGGACTTGAGTTTGTTTTGCCCCTAACCTAAACTCTCCCGGGTGACGGGTCGGGTGATGGGTGAAAATTATCACCCGTATCCGATCCGACCCATCACCCGGTTTTCACCTATTTATATGGGTCAGGTAGACGGATGGATCGGGTACCCGTTGGATATTGCCACCCCTAATAGTAACTATCATAGTTAATAGAGGAAATCTAGGACACATCAAGCAGTGCTGTCACGCCCTGCATTGGTGCCCATAGCACAATGCACAAACTTTTGACCGTCGCCATTAAACCCTAGATTATACCCTAATCTTCAATTTAACATTAAGGCATTGTGTCTATAATCATATGAGGTTTTATTTGGTATTATTTGTATAGACTAAAAATATAGGTTTTATAAGTTTACTGTACAATTTAAAAAATCATTATGTATAATGTCAATAATATCATAATTCAATGTGTGATACAGGAGAGACACATGAAGCAGTGTGGCCACACCCTGCGTTGGTGCCCATAGCGCAATGCACAAACTTTTGACCTTTTGTGGTTAGCTTTCAAATGCAACTGTGAGAATAAAGTAGAGGAGAAATTGGAAGCGACGCTAAATTGATGTTAGCTCTCAAAACAATAAAGTAGAGGAGAAATTATGGAATCAACACAGAAATGATGTAAAATTGTAAAGCTGTCAAAAGCTAAAAACGTCCACAAATGGATTTAAACCCTAGATTCTACCCTAATTTTCAATTTAACGTTAAGGCAGTGTGTCTATAATCATACGTGGTTATATTTAGCTACATTTATAGTGATAAAATTTGAATAGACTAAAAGTATAGGTTTTATAAGCTAATTGTACAGTTTAAAAAAATCACTATGTACAGTTTTAGTAGTATCAAAATTCAATGTGTACCTTTATATATACACTAGTAAAGTTTTTAAATAATAAATGTACAATTTTGATAGACGAAATTATCTGGAACTACATTAGATTGTAGCCAAGAAGTTAGTAAGAACTTATAAGTGACGTATTTGAGTGGCTTATGTTAACGAACAATATTCTCTCCAAAATGAACAAATAATCATATATCATCAACCCACATAATCAAAAGGCAAGGCTTAAAAATTCCTATTTATTAGTTCTCTCTTTATATTACTCCCTCCAATTTTAAAAAATAAGTCGTTTTAGAAACTGGCACACTTATTAAAGTAAAAAATGACGTATGTACCCTTACTTTTTACTTTTATATCTAAATAATAATTATTTTTGTATTAAATGGTAGAGTCAAATGTGGAAACAATGTGTCAAATAATTAGAATGTCTTATATTTTTGAACAAAATTCACATTCTAAAACGATAAATATTATTGAACGGAGTGAATATTTGACTTTAGTGGTTTGGAATCTCTCTAATACACTTTCTAGAGTTCATATATTGGTGTTTCGTGTTCATTGGGGTGTGATAGTTTAGTATATCTTCCTAATTATGATGGTGTCATTAACCGCTTCAAAAGGTGTAACCTTTATCTTAAATTAATTTCAAGTTGACTTGAAAATTACTAAGGTTGATGTTTCATGTTCATTAGTGCCGCTAAAATATTCTAATTTTGATATTTAGATTTAAGTTGTCTTCTCTATTATTGATATACAATGCCTCTGAACTCCATTTCCTTTGTTATGAAATAGTAGTATTCTCTACCAACTACCTTTGAACACGTTTCCATTCATTTCATATTGAGTGCATAATTTATTCCCTAGGCTGGCTCCATTATGCGCTGTTTAACTAGGGTTGCCCCAATACTAATAACAGGTTATTTATTGCCAGGTCGATGAGTTAACATAGATGACAAATAGAAATATTTTTGCTCTCTCAGTGAGAAGGCACAAACATCTGCATCAAATCACAACTTTTCGAGTATCTTTAACCTACATCTAAATGTTAACATAGTTTAATCGTAAATGTAAGGAAAGATGAGTATAGCACTTACCCCTAGCTACACTAGTTGTCTTCGTGTGAGGTTATAGAGACTTCAGTTGGTAAGAAGTTAGAAATGTTGTGCCCTCCTCCAATCTATCTATTGTTGTCGTCTTAGAGGCATCACAAAAACTATGAAATATCAAACGTTACTCGTAAATGATGATGAAAATCTAGTTGTCACGAGAAGCAAATACTATCGTTGTAACACCCCGATTTTCCCACGAAGTTATTTTTTGACACTTTCAACAATTTAACAGTGAAAAATAAATAAAATCTATTCGGTGCATTACCGCCACACTCATCCAAGTGAGTGCTAAGGCTATTACCAACTCCAAATGATACTCAAAACATACCTTATATTGATTCATAACAAGTTTACAAGATTCTGGTACAAAGTTACAAAAAGGGATCTTCCAGTAAAAAACTTCCGGAAGAAATCTATACATCCAAAATCCTTAACTTTATCGGTTACAACTAAAAATAAGTTCTACTCTAGACTAAGTCATGATGTTCCCTTCCATTCCTCATAGCTTACTTAGCCTTAATCATCAACCTGCAGCCATAAATCCAAACTACACAGAAAGGGACTGCACAAATCAGATAAACTAAGTAAATCACTGCTTCACCATGTAAAATTCATTTTATTTGGAAACGCTTTTAGCATAATATAACACCATTAGTGTAACGCAATAACTCACAGCTTCAACAATCTTTACCAATGTATAAACAGATACAAACCAAAACCAATACAAGACACCACCATATACAATACTTTTTCGAACACAACTTTAGTTTCTCAAAAGAACTTATTATTCTCATATTTAAATATTCATCGAAAGTTCAAACAACCAATTCATACACCATCAATTATTTACCACACAAGCTGCTATAAGAAGGAATAAAGCCTCAATCCAATCAAATTCTCTCCGGACATCCAGAGAAGGGAGAAAGTTTAACTTAACCAATGTTTCCAGAAATCAACAAGTATCTATTAGATTTAGTAATGTTTGTGTTTGGTGTATGTAAACCGAGACTTTGTAATAAGCGAATTGCTTGCTTTGTATTATGTAAAAACTGAGATTACATGCCTACGCCTTACAAGTATATATATACACTTTGATGTATGCTAAAGATATACTAATCCTAACAGAAAATCTAGAAAGATAAAATAAGTAAGTAAAAGATAATACTTACTTAAGTGAACTAATAAAAGATATATGGGCCTAAGTAATTGGACCTGCATATTGAGGCCCACTATTATCCCAATACCCCCCTCAAGCCGTAGGTAAGCAAGATTACCTAGGCTTGTAAGACTATGGTTGGTCATCCCCATTTGTTGAATTTGATCTCTGTATCTGATGCCTGGAAGGGTTTTAGTCATCATGTCTGCCAACTGAGTTGAGGTGTGTGTGTAAACAATATCGACCAAACCTTGCTGTATTTGTTCACGAACAAAATGACAATCTATCTCGATATGTTTAGTCCTTTCATGTAGAACGGGGTTTCGAGCAATGTGAATTGCTGATTGGTTGTCACACTTGACTAGTACTGGAGTGATGTTGGTGATGCCAAGTTCATGAAGAAGTCGTGTTAACCAGGTGAGTTCTGCTGTGACTCGCCGTAGAGATCGATATTCAGCTTCTGCGCTAGAAAGAGAAACTGACCCTTGTTTCTTAGTCTTCCACGAAATAGGACTGTTACCCAGGAAAATGTAGTAGCCAGACACCGACTTTCGTGTGTTAGGGCATGCAGCCCAATCTGAATCACAATATGCCAAGAGATCTAACTTCCCTTCCTGCTTCTTATTAAGGATTATTCCATAAGTCATGGTTCCTTTAATATAGCATAGTGTATGAAGTGCTGTTTGCATGTGAGTGTCAGTTGGGTTTTGCATGAATTGACTCAGTACCTGAACTGTGAAGCTAATATCTGGTCGGGTGTTAGATAAATAATTCAGCTTTCCAACTAATCGACGGTAAACAGTGGGATCTTCAAGACTTGTACCGTCGTTGAGGAGAAGTTGTTTTCCCATTACCATTGGGCCTTGTGTGGTTCTAGCATGTTGACAATCATATTCTTCGACTAAGTCTTGACAAAACTTCTGTTGGGATAAAATGTATCCATTATCTGTGTGTATGAATTCAATTCCAAGAAAGTAATGCAGCGCGCCCAAATCTTTTATCTTAAAGTTTAGATGCAAGGCCTGTTTGAGGGCATCTACACTCTGCTGGTTTGCCCCTACGACAAGCATATCGTCGACATAAACTGCAACAAAAATCATCTCATTCCCGGTACCCTTATAAAATAAGGAATAGTCATTCTTCGACTGTGTGAAAGCAAGAGTCTTGAGAAACTGAGCAAGCTTAGAAAACCATTGTCGTGAAGCTTGTTTAAGCCCATACAAGGATTTCTTCAATCGACAAGCTTTATTTCGACCAACAATTTCAAGCCCATGGGGTATCCTCATGTAAACTTCCTCATCAAGAGTGCCATGCAAGAAGGCATTATTAACATCAAGTTGATTAATCACCCAACCTCTGTGAAGAGCGACTACTATGAGAGCACGTATCGTGGTTAGCTTAACCACGGGAGAAAAAGTCTCTGTATAATCCAACCCATGACGTTGTGTAAAACCTTTTGCTACTAATCTTTCCTTGTATCGCTCCAAAGATCCGTCTGACTTTAGTTTGATCTTGTAAACCCATTTGCAACCAACAACTTTCTTCCCTTTTGGCAAATCGACTACTTCCCACGTGTCATTCTCGTCCAGCGCCTTTAACTCATCTTGCATGGCCTTTTTCCAATGTTCATAGAGAATCGCTTCCTTGTAGTCATTGGGTTCACACATGTTCATAAGTTTAGTAGTATGATCAGTAGTCAAGAGAGCAATAGAGGTACTAGGTTTGATGTCGGTTAAACTTGCACATCCAGATATAAGACCGGAGTGTTGATCTTTGCTTCCATATACCCTTTCATCCAGGACATCCTGAAAAACAGTATGACAAACATAGTCATTGAGGTAATCTGGTCTATGAGTCTCTCTACTGGAACGACGTAGACCATGAGAAGGACTATCATGCGATACTGTCGGGACTTCTGCTGGATTAGAGATAGAGGAATCTTCGCTTCCATTCTGGACGGGCGTGATGGATTCACGCGTGGGATTAGTGGATATCCCATCTTCCTCGAAAAGAACAGGTGTTGGATCGGTTATGTAAGTGTCATTGTGATGAACAGTAGCTCTGTAGACTTCAATATCTTGTTGAAAAGGAAATGTATCAACATGGAATTTAATATCACGGCTGACTTCAATTTGCTGACTGATAAGACTCAAAACTTTCCAACCCTTTTCCTTGGGTCAATTCCCAAATAAACACATGCTTCACCTCTTGGATGAAACTTTCCATTTTTGTGGTTAACAATAGTCTTATAACATAAGCATCCAAAAGGCTTAATCTCCTCATATTCCGGTCTCTGACCATGCAGGCTTTCAAACGGAGTTTGACCATTTAGAGCCTTTGAAGGCAACCGATTAATCAAAAAGGTTGCATATAATATGCACTCACCCCAATACAAAAGTGGCACATTTGACTGAAAAAATATGGCTCTGGCAGTTTCAAGCAGATATTTATGTTTTCTTTCCACTATTGCATTTTGTTGGGGAGTATAAGCACATGTTGTTTGATGTATGATTCCTTCTGTGGCAAAAAACAACTTTCCCTCATTCGAACTCCCAAGTTCCTTCGCATTATCTGTCCTTACTATTTTGACTGCAGCCTCAAACTGTCGTTCTACCATCTTGATAAAATTGACAATAATATTCCAAGATTCACTCTTTTGTCGGATGAGATGAGCCCAAGTGGTCCGAGTATAGTCATCAACAATACACACAAAAAACTTATATCCATTATAAGTTTCCGTGCTAAAAGGTCCCCAAACATCTATATGCAACATTTCGAAAGCTCTTGTACTTTTGTGGTTGGACTTACCAAAAGGAAGACGTTGAGCCCTAGCCTTGTAACAAATATCACAAGCAAATGTAGTAGAACATCGGCCGATTTTATTAAACCCATTTGAACAAGTTTAGAATAAGGTACATGACCTAAACATATATGCATCTTCTCAGCCTTTGGATTTATCCGAGTACTCAAACATCTATCTACTGTATTAAATTTTGGCCTACTTCCTTGCAGCCCAAACCACTCTCGCAGCCCAGAATATTACCGCAGCCCAAATCCCTTTCTTCAGATCTGCTTCGTTCTTCTACCCACCGATCCGCCTCACTGGAGTCCAAAATATAGAGCCCGCTTTGATTGAGCCCAACACCTCTAGTCGTCCCTGTTGTAGGGTCCTGAAGAAAACACCGCCTTGAGTCAAAAACCATGGAACAAATATGCTGCTCTGTCATCTTCTTCACCGAAATCAAGTTAAACATAAAATCCGGAACATACAACACATCCCTAAGCCAGATTTTCTCTCCAAGTTTGACATCTCCCCACCATACTTACTGCTTGAGGTCTACCATCGGGTAGAACTACGGTGCGATTGCACTTGAGTTTCTTCCAGTTTTGAAATAAACCCTAGCTCCCGACATGTGATCTGTGGCCCCCGAATCAATCACCCATCTTCCGCTGGTTTGATTGTGCAATTCTTTGCTCAAAAAACAATTTTCAGCACAGAAAGTGAGAGAATACTTACCAGAGAAGTTGCAGTATCGTTCTCCTTCTTCGTCGCAGCGACTGTGCTTCGAATCAACTCAGAAATCTGCTGGAGTTGCTTCTGTGTAAGACCTCCTTCATCTTGTTTTTCAACATCACTGACTTCCTCCTGTTCTTTTGCAGTGTTGGCGTATGATTTCTTCTTACGAGCCAAGACGGCGTCTCTCCCATGGAGCTGGTAACACTCCGAAGCGAGATGGCCTGTTCGCTTGCAATGCGAGCATCTACGCTTCTGGTAACAGTCATCAGTGTTGTGGCCGGTCTTCTTGCAGAAAGAGCAGGTAAGTCTTCTCTTGTCTCCTTCAGTTTTTCTAGGGTTCTTCGATGTTTCACCGACACCGTGACTGTAAAACGACGCGGCATCCTCTCTGATAAAATCTTTCTCTCTTTGATCTTCTTCTTGCATTATCAAAGAGAATGCTCTTTCTAATGTCGGAACATCTTCCATAGCCAAAATCTGGCCTCTGATTGCTAAATACTCTCGGTTCAAACCCATGAGGAATTGAACCAACTTGTCGTTTTCTCTGGCCTTTTTGATTGCTTTGTTCACCCCGCATGTACACCCTGTACAGCTACACCGTTCCGGTGGTTGAGCCGAATCAATCTCTCCCCAAATCCTCTTGAGTTTGTTGTAATAAGCCACGACTGAATCTTCACCTTGTTTAGCCTCTGCTAATTGCCGCTTCAAGGTGTGAATTACCGCCAAGTTACTCTTCTCATATCTGCTGCAAAGCGCATCCCAAATTTCTTTGGGATCTTCAAGATACCTCACGCCTTGCAAAAATGTTGGGTCGAGCGAGGTCTTCAACCAAGAAACCACCAAGGAGTTTGCTCTTTCCCAGGCTGCGGAACGCACTACATCATTCTCTGATGGTTTTTCTATCTTGCCAGTAACAAAAGCAAACTTGTTCTTTGTTTTTAGGGCGGTCGTCATGTCCGTCTTCCAACCCAGAAAGCCAATCCCGGTGAACTTTGGAACAAGATTCAACCCAGGATTTTCAGCGGCATGAACGTAGATCGGGTCATTGACATCGATCACATTGTTGCTGCTGGCGTTACCGATTTCACCTGCTTTCTTCTTGCCTCCATCATCGCCGGCCATAGTTGAAGATGGTTAAAACAGAGAAATCTTTCCCTAAGCTCTGATACCATATTAGATTTAGTAATGTTTGTGTTTGGTGTATGTAAACCGAGACTTTGTAATAAGCGAATTGCTTGCTTTGTATTATGTAAAAACTGAGATTACATGCCTACGCCTTACAAGTATATATATACACTTTGATGTATGCTAAAGATATACTAATCCTAACAGAAAATCTAGAAAGATAAAATAAGTAAGTAAAAGATAATACTTACTTAAGTGAACTAATAAAATATATATGGGCCTAAGTAATTGGACCTGCATATTGAGGCCCACTATTATCCCAATAGTATCAGACCTCAAGGGTTTACGCCGGTCATAAGACAAAGGACTTAAAGTTCCACGGTCCCTTAAGTAACCATTCCACCTAGCCTTATGTCCTTAAGTCTGCACCCCCAGAAGATACTTTTGACCCAAAGGAGTAGATCATAGTGACTTCACCACAATTCATTGGTAGTGGTGTGAATTCAGTATAAGAATTTGTTCTTCTGCCTATGGGTCACCCAGTAAGGGGTCGTAGCAACATCCGTATTTATGCCTATCGGTCATCCAATAAGGAGCCATGGCAGCATCCTCATTCCCTTTATCCAACACAAAGTAATCAAATCCAAAACTAACAAATACCATTAATCAAAACAAAGATCTTAAACGTTATTTCAACGACCGTACGACACCAACTCTTTCCAAAATAGAGTGTATCAATTCTTTCAGAACAAAAGCGAACACCCCCCCCCCCCCCCCCCCACAAAAAAATTAATAGTTCACATCATAGGGATAAACATAATCAATATCCGTAACCCAACATACAAGTGACAACACACAATTTCAACATGGAACTCAAACAGATGAACACGACGTCTTACCTCCACACTTGCTCAACCTCACAAGAACATCCCACGTACCCAAAACTCAAACGGAACAGAGCCCCGCTTGCTATACAGGCTGAACTTACCCTTTCTTAAGAACCAGAAAGCTCTCGGCTCTTCTAACAACATGGAGCTCTTTTCTGTCAAAAGATTATTGTGGTCCTTTTGTTACCAAAGAACAAAAATATCTAAGGGTTAATATAGAGTGCTCAGGGTCGGTCAAGTAACTGTGACGGGGAATAGCTAGACACTAATTCTACAGGCTACTGAGTTCGTGGTTGCACTAGCGAAAGGATATAGATGGTGGGTAAGGTCAAATAATAAAGACATGTGGATAACTAAAATATGGTGGTGGGTCCCACACTTTATCTCCATCATACTCTTCTGGAATACCTCTAACACCCTTCCGGAAATATTCTTACGGAAATTCTTCCGGAATAATCTTCACGGTGTTCTTCTGAAATATTTTCTTGAACAATTTCAGCAAGGCACTCAATCAACATAAACACATTTTTTTTTTTTTTTTTTTTTGTTATACAGAGAGGGTACTAAGGCAAGCTAAGATTTTCCGGGATATTACAATTGTACTACCTGCTTGTATGGTGAACATCATACAATTGTTCATTTTAGTTTAAATATTGTTCAAATAGATGTATTGATAGTTCGTATTGACATGAAAGTTATTTATGTTATTATATAGGTTGTTAAGTTTTTTTATGGTAGCTATTCAAATTAAATGTTATGATTGTTCATAGATATATCTTATTATCATGCAACTGATTGTACGATAACCGTTTGGTCGCGTGAAAAGAAGAAAATTAGGGGCCGTTTGTTTTTGGGATAATCAGGAAAGAGAATCAAAATAATTTTGTTTCATACTTTTGTTTAGCCAGTTTTTCCTATTTTCTGGAAGGGGAAAGGAATGGGATTACCCAAAACCCTCTAACTTTATTCGTCATCTCCAACTAAGGAATGCGATTCTTTTTCCCCAGTACACTTTGACTGACGACATTACCATTGACCAATGACTAATGATCACTAATTAGTGACCGATGAATGTTGACCAGTAATTGATAGCTGTTGACTGACAACTGAAACCTGACCATTGATCAACAAACGTTGACCAACAGTTGACAGTTGTTGACCGATTATTTATTTTATTTTCCCTAGCACAAACAAACAGTTAAAACATTTAAAGGAAATTTTTTTCCATTTATCTTCATTCTCTTGATTCCATTTTATTTTCCCGCTCAAAACAAACACCCCTTATAATAGTGAACTTCCACAACAACAAAAAACTTTTCTCTTTTTTTATTCTGTTGTGTCGTCGACTCCCATCCAATTCCATTATTTGTGGTTACTCCACCGTTTTCTTGTAGTTTGTTCCTCATATTTTAGGTAGTGTCTGACAAAAAATCTCTCACTTGTTTTATGGTCTATAGCTTACACCTCTGTGTTAGTAGATGCTTTATAAAGGTACATCAGTATCCACCAGGGGCGGACCGAGAAGGGGCACGTACCCCCCCAAAAGGGATAATTCACGGGATACCACTAAAAATTTTGTTAATTCACAAAATACCACAGTTTTTAAAAATGTTTTTCAGATACCACAAAAAATAATTTTGATTCATCAGATCCCATAAATTACTAACCCAAAATTTTTTGAGACCAAAATACTCCTACTTGTTAATAAAAATAGTTCACGGTATACCACATAAATATTATTAATTCACAAGATACCACAAAAATTAATAAAATATTTGGTAAAAACAGTAAAAAAAATAAGATAAATTTGAGTTTATTATTTTATTGGGTAAAAAATTGATAAAATAATAAAACCGCATATATAATTAAAAATTTTGAAAAATATAAAAAATACTATTTATCATTTAAAAGCTAAAAAACCTAATTAAAAATAAAAGGGAAATTTCATGAAATGCCTCTACATTTTTGGCTAATTCATGAAATGCCACTAAAAAAAAGAAAGTCACAAAATGCCAATATATTTTCGTAAAATTCCATGAAATGCCATTATAGTCATTGACTAGATGGAAAAAAGATAAAAATACCACTACTAGTTAACAAAGTACTTTTAAAGTTCACAATATGCCCCTAAGTGTTAAAAAATTTACAAAAATTCACAAAAATATCAAAATACAATAAAAATATGAACAACTTAAAAAAAATAAAAAACATCATAAACAAATATTATAAAATTAAAAAAATTTATAAAAATGAAAAAATGAAAAAATTTGTACAAACTATAAAATTATAAAAATTATAAAAAATGAAAGTATCATAAAATATTAAAACAAATAAATATTATATTTTTTAAAATTTATTCAGTACCATAAAAATAATATTGTGTTGTAAACAAATAATTTATACCAGTTAAGTACCATAATTTATACCAAATAAGTACCATAAATTTTTCAATTATTATTTTCTATCAATTTAAATTATTTCTTCAAAGTAAATATTTTATTTTTTTTAATTTTCTGATAAATTTTAAAAATTAAAATTTCTAAATATAATAATTTATTATAAAGGAATAATTTAAAGTGATAAAAATAATAATAAAAAAATGTATGGTAAAATTATGGTATTTCTTTGGTATAAATTATGACACTTAATTGGTATAAATTGGTAGAAAAACTGGTATAAAATTTTTGTTTAGAACACAATATTCTTTTTATGGTACTGAATAAGTTTTGAAAAGTGAAACATTTATTTGTTTTAGTATTTTATGATATTTTCATTCCTTAAAAATTTTCTAATTTTTATAATTTTTTTAAATAATTTATATTTTTATTGTATTTTGAAATTTTTGTGAATTTTTTAACACTTAGGGGCATATTGTGAATTTTACAAGTACATTGTTAACTAGAAGGGGTATTTTGTCTTTTGCCATCTGGTCAATGACTATAGTGGCATTTCATGGACTTTTATGAAAATATAGTGGCATTTTGTGACTTTCTTTTTTTATAGTGGCATTTCTTGAATTAGCCAAAATTAGTGGAATTTCAAGAAATTTCCCAAAATAAAAATAGTTAAAACAATGATAATTCAATTTTTTTATAATATTTTTACTCAAAGTAATTTTAGTAATGTATAATATTATTATTAAAAAAATTAAATTTATATGACGTAAATTATAAAAAATTAAATTATACTCTTTACTGTTTTTGTCTATTTTTAATCAAATTTATTCTTCTCTAATATATTATAATTTTTTAGAGATTTTATTATTTATATATGATTTTTTATTTATTTATCAATTTTAACCCTTATATGAAGAGCGTTAATTTTTACAGTTACTTTTCAACATACATTTATTAATAATTTTTTAAAGAAGGTAAGCATATTTATTAAAAATCAAACATTGTTGTCAAACACGATATATTTACAATGTATTGTATAAAACAAAACTAGCAACTATAGATCTATGCATTCTATTATTTTTGAATCGGAACTTCATCCACAATTGCTTCAACGTAACTCCACCATGATGCTTGCAGCACACGTCGCAGCACCTTGATTCTCTTCATTGAAAACTCTACGATTCCTTTCCCTCCATATATGATAGATATATGCAGTAATTGGTAAACAACGAAGTTTGAAAACCATAGAGGATTTCCTTGTCTCACAAAAATCCTTCATACAATCTACAAAATATGTTTTAGGCTTAAACAAAAGCCACCCATTACACACCTTCTCAATTACCGGTGCAGTGTAAGAGCAGCAGAAAAAAAGGTGATTCCTACTCTCTAAATGACTGTAGAAACAACATAGAGGATTAACCACAATTCCCATTCTAACTAGTCTATCCTTGGAGGCCAATCTATCCCACCACCTCATCCATCAAATAAAGGAGAGTTGCAGATAATTATATCTGTTCCAAACCACTTTCCCCAATTCTTGATTATGGTGATCGGTGCAGAACATATCATACGCCATCCTCATGTTAACCTTACCATTCACCACCAGATTATTAACGAACCCATGCTTCAAGTAAGCATAAATCATAATTCGATGGTGAAGTAGTGGTGTTATGCTTACCTTTTATATATTTTGTTTTGAATTAAAATATATAAAATGATATTATAAAAAAATATTAGACTCTAATACTCTTAACTATTGTTTTATATTTTTTGTCTAATTATTTTACTTGTATATAGTATATAATAGGGAAAATTACATGCCCCACCCATGACGTTTGACGAAATTACACACTCTACCTACGAGGTTTCAAAAATTACTTTCCCCACCCATGAGGTTTCCCCCGTTTTACATCCAACACTTTTCAATTTTTTGTTCAATTTAAAAGTTGCTTAAATATCGTCCGAAATTAATAAACTATTACATGGACGATGCTAAAGTGTTATATTTTGGTTCAGTGATAAATCTAAAGTTTTTTAAGCTCAAATGTGACCTGTGGGACCCAATGAAACTGGACTCACATGTCGCATGTTTCATTGGATCCCACGGGTCACACTAGTGGAAAAAATGTTTTTAACCACGGTTATTTTGCCTATATACCACGGTTAGGAACCGTGGTTTATGCTCGCGTCGTATATTCACAAATTGAGATAAACGACGGTTCATAACCGTGGTTTAAAGTGAGCGAAAAAACCACGGTTTGTCGAAACCGTCGTTTAAGACCCCTTCTCCCGCGAACATTCACTGACTTTATACCACGGTTGTGAGTCTGAACCGTGGTATATAGTGCATTTTAAAGGACGGTTTTACTTAAAACCGTGGTATAAAGTCTATAGAAATCAACAATAAACCACGGTTATATGTAGAACCGTGGTTTATAGTCTGCGATTTTTTTTCCCAGTTCGCCGGCGCTTTAGCGCCGCCGCCTTCGATGTAATTTCTCAACAAAGAGCGCAAACAGAAGAGAATGAACAGCCCAGAACATGTATGTTACTTGTTTGTGTATTAGGGTTGCTAAATAATGAGTGAAGTTACATTATGTTCCTTGTTCGTCGGTAGGTTGCAAAATTACCGTGAAAGAGAATGAGAGAGGGCGATTTACAAAAATTACAGAAATTACAGAGGCGTAGAGCATGTCCTTGTTCGCCGGTTAGGTTTGCAAAAATTACAGAGGCGCAACATGTGTTCCTTGTTTTCCAGTATGGCGAAGAGCATGCATGTTCGCCGGTGGGTTGAAAAAATTACAGAGGCGCTGAAGAAGAAGAAGAAGAAGGAGAAGAGTTGCAGAGCATCCTTGTTCGACAGTGTATGTTGTAAAAGAGTGAGGAGAAAATATATATAATAAGAGAAAGAGAAAGAGCCGCGTTAATTTTCGGCGAAAATTTTGAATTCCCGCTTAGACTATATACCACGGTTCTAACAAGGAACCGTCATTTAAAGTTTTTTGACCACGACTAAAAACGACGGTTTTGACAAAACCGTGGTATATAGAAACCCTATATATGACGGTTCTCCAAGAACCGTGGTATATTCACTCCGGCATGTACTATATACCATGGTTGCCCTGAAAACCGTGGTATATAACTAACCTATATACGACGGTTCCGAAAAAACCGTGGTATATGCTGTAACACCCCTACCGCTAATACTGTCATTACCGTCCAATCTCCTTATACAATTCAGACTCACGCAGCGGATACTTACATACTCAACGGTGGGTGATACAATGCCGTTAGCCACCCACGTGACTAACACGGCTACTACTACTACTACTACATACAGCATCGGTCTGATGGACCAGAATATCCGAGTACTACACACTTACAATACATACTCCAATTACCAATTCCAATACTAAAACTTCCGATTAATTACAATACTCCATAAGTTCAACACAATGTAATACACCGAGTTTGACTAAGTTCCTTACACAAGTAAAATACCTCCTTCAATTCCATACACACTCATTAAGAGTCTATCCACTACTCATTCCTCACAACTACTTACTTCCTAAGTACAAGGGTGTGCTAATTAGTACACCTCTACCTTCTACTACCACTATCCAAATGTAGTCGCCGGTCTCGTGCCTTGACCATATCCTCTTCGGGTACCTGCACACTAAAAATGTTCCCCCGAGGGGGTCAGCTTTCGTTGAACATGTGAAATACCCCAAACTTTGATATGGTGTTCAAATGATAAACTAAGATATAAGGAGTCTAAATAATGCCTTAGAAACATTAGAAACATTTCTAATCAAAGAAAATATAAGGAACACCAAAAAGAGCAGTTTAAGCAAAACGTGCTCTAAGCTTGGAGACATGGGAGAGTACCCAAATATTGTTCTAAGACCTTAGTAATATCCTAATGGTCATTTAAATCATTACCAAAGAAAACCAAGCTTGAAAACAAGTTAAACACAAAAGTGCTTAAGGAGTCTTAAAGCACGTTTTTGAAAATTGTCTTGTAAATGAGTTTTGAATGGCTAAATGTCCATCATTACTCTTTAATTAATATGTGTACTATTAGTATCACATTTGGAGGTCTATATCAATGGGAAATCAAAAATTTCACAACAATGTGCCTTGTTTTTGATGAATAGTGAATTTATTAAGCTAGTTTATAACATAAGTCAATAGTGAGACATTTGGTCAACAAAGACTAAACTACCCTCATTCACTAAAGGGGGCCGGTTTCTTTAAGTGTGACTCACCACACTTATCTAACTAAGTAAAGAGAAAAGCAAATAAGTAAGTTATAAAGCATAAAACACTATTCACCTTTTAAGATAAATATCACTTTTGCTTACCTCTCTCCTCACTTCTTCATTTCCCTTGTTGCCCACGATTTCTTGCTCTCTTTCTCTTCTCCATTCACGTAGAGCTCACCTCCATGAAAGCTCCACCTTCTCTTGCACACCACTTGCTCATTTAAGCTCCAAATCCAAAACAAATACATATTCTCTTAGTTAGCTCAAGCTCCTCCTTTCTATCTTTTCAAAACTTCAAGAGCTTCATTTTGGTGCCAAGTCAAACCACCATTAGAGGAGGAATTCAAGTTTGGAGACTCCATTGGCATCTCCATTCTCTTAAGGTAAAGAAAGTGTAAGAAATCTAGGTTTCCACCATTTCTTCACTTGACCGAAAAATATACTCATGGGACTCCAGTTTCTGCCTTGTTCTAGCTTGGTTTTCTACTCTCAAAGGAGAGGAGGTCCCCTTGCTTCACATCCAAGTTGTCTGAGAAAACCAAGGTAAAACAATCACATTAATACCTAAAACATATTTTTAAACCTAGGGTTGTTCCTTAGGGTTAATGTGTTATCTAGTACTCATTGGAGTCATTGGATATTGGTTAGAACATTGTCAAGGAGAATCACATTGGTGACCGAGATTGAACAAAGAAACCTAAGGAGAAAGCTTTAAGCTTGTGAGAAAACAAGGTAAATTACTTACCTAAGTTTGTCTTGTTGTTTAAGGAATGAGATATGGGTATATGATGAGTTTAGTTTAGAGTTTATATTGGGAAGGTGCTTATAAACCTAGGAGAAACAATGACTTTCTTGTGAACTTGTGACTAAGGAGCACATGAGAAAAAGAGATAGTTTAAGATATAAAGGTGAAGTACAAGAAGCATTTTTATTCAATGGGAGCCTTGTTGAGTGTATTCGCAGGTTGAAGGCAATATAATGTGGAAATTCAGTGGTTAAGATATTGCCATTTAAGGGCCCTAAGTGCCAAGCATTTTAAGTTTAAGCATTATATGATGATGTGTGAAGTTTTAGAGTAAATTGGGTGTTAAGCTATTGTGATGAGAATTTGTGTGGTATTGGTTGTTTGATGGAGAAAAACCATTTGTTAGGAAGTACTATATACTAAAGAACCCATGGCAAAATTTAAAGGAGAGTTTGAGTGTTTAAGATATTCTAAGGGGATTTAATGACTAAGGAGGTACTAGGATGTTCTAGATATTGTCTTGGTGAAAAAGGGTGAAGTTAAGGTGTTTTAATGACTTATAATGACTTACGTATCACCATCGAGGATTTATGAATCAAGAGAATGTATTTGAGTATTTGGAACTTAGGTAAAAGTTGGTAAACAACTAGGAAGGAAGTTTAGGTTGTGAAGGAACATTAAGTAAATGCTTAAGAGAGTTTTAGATAGTGAAAGATGCTTGGGAGATGATGTTATAGTGGTGAAGGAAACATTGGGCATAGTGGCTACACTAGGCATGAACCACCACCTAGAAACCTAGAGGAAAACATTACAAGTGTTAGCATTATTGCAAGGAAAATGCATAATGACTAAGGTGAATCTTGGTGGATGATTTAAGGTATTTTAAGGAGGGCTTAAGGTGTATTTGAGGTGCCTAAATGAGGTTATAACATATGAGGATATATGAGGAAGTTTGGAGTTGAATGGGAATTGGAAACACAGGTTCTGGAGCCGACCGACCTTAGGGACCGGACTTGCAAGGTTCGGTCGGGCTCAGTTTACACTACCGGAAAATGTTTTTGGAATCGACCGAACTTAGGGACCGGACTTACAAGTTCGGTCGGACCTGTATTTTGTGAAGGAATTAAGTCTCTGGAATCGACCGAACATAGGACCGGACTTGTCAAGTTCGGTCGAGCTCAAATTTCCCTCGGGGAAACTCTCGGGAATGGACCGACCTTGGGGACCGGACTTGCAAGGTCGGTCGGGGTAGAATTTTCAAACGGTGAAGTGTTCTGGAATGGACCGACCTTAGGTAAGGTCGGTCGGAAGTTCGGTCGGACCCAAAAATAAAAAAAAAAAGAAATTTAAATTCTAAGAATGGTAATGGGTAATGAGGAATACCCTTGGTAGGGTGATAATGATTAGGACCCTAGGAACTTAAGGAATTAAGTTAAGATTAAGTATAAGTTTTAATGTTTAAAGTTAAGTTTGTAAGACTAAGTGATAAAGATTTGAGAGGTTATTGAATGGAAGTCCTTAGAGACTAAGTGAGTTAAGTAAGGTGCAAATAACTAATGACCTAAAAATAATGAATGTTTTAGGTTTGTGAATTGGGACCCCGAAGAAGGTTAAACAAACAACTATCGACGGTGAACGGTACAATCCTTTTCGTGACCTGCTTGCTAACGAGGTGTCCCTCGGCTTGTGTGCTATCTGTTTATTGCTATGACTAAAACAAGATAAAGCATGCAACCGGTTATATTGTTCTCGTTGTGATTGTGTTATATTTACACTAACCCACGAGACTGAGATTACTACTAACCAAGTTAGTACTTTCTGAGTTAAGGTTAAGAACTAAGTATCGGTGATTGTTGGTTTTACCCGTCAAGGTTTAACTAACACTTGAAATTAAGGCTTTCACTAACCATAACTTGGGGTGGGAGTGAGAAATCCGGAATGGTACCGGCACATGTGTATTGGGGGGGTCGGTATCTGAATCAGATCCGACTTCCAAATAAGACTGGTCATTAGACTCGTCGCCTAGGGTCAACAAATCGACCCGACCACCCGGCTACTGTTTGAGGTGGGAGGCACATTAAGGAAGGCGTGGGGGATCAAGCCTACATCCCCAACAAATTAAGGAAGGTAGCTTATCGTCGGATAGTGCACTGCTACCGGCTAGGGTTAACCAAGCTCTACAAAGATAAGCAACCAATTAAGGGCTAACCAATCTAATAGTGGAGAGGTTGGCAAATATAAGATTAAGATTGAGATTAAGATTAAGATAAGGTAAGGAACTGAGATTAAGGAAATGAGGACTAAGGAGGGGGTTACTAACCCACCATATAAGAGAACACTTGAGTCGTTCATTTTGTGAACTATATATGTTCATCTGTGGTTATTGTTATTGCACTTCATATTATGTTTGTGTATGTAATCAATTTCCATGCTATCGACAATAGTCGTCGTAGCCCCGTTAGCTTGGGGGCCATGAGAGGGTGTACCAGCATTCGTGCTGACCCCCTCGGGGGCTATTTTTACACTTGCAGGTAAGAGGCCCATGAGGACGCACTACGAGAGTAGGAGCGGTTAGACTTAGGTGGGGACATTTATTTTGAGTTCGGGTTGCGCCTGTGCACCCGACTGTATATATTAAATTGTTGTAAGTTTGGGATTATGATTGAGATACTAGTACTCGGTTGGTTGTGGGATTGTGGATGCTGATGTTTTGAGTTGGATAAGTATTTTGGTTAAGTATTGTATATATTAAGCCGGTATATTCTAACGATCAGACCGTGGCAAGGTCCAGGTGTTGTTTATTTCCGCTGCGACGTTTTCGATTAAGTGTTCAGGATGCGATAACCACGATAGGCTTTGGATGGGGTGTTACAACATGATAACCGCATACCCCGCGTACTAGTGAGGGTACGCCGACCACTTGGTCGATACATGCAGTTCATTTTCATTCAAACATACGTGCATACATGCTCTTAAATACGATACTACAATACTTACACAGGAGTACACGAATACATTCCAACACATACCAAGAAGTTATACGAATCCAACAATACTTACTTACCTTCGGTATTCACGATACATGCACAATACATACTCATTACATACTCAATCCATACACAATACATATACAATGTCCAATACTTTGTTAGCTTCATTTGTCCCCGGGTTAATCGGGTGGAGATTACTCTTTTACTCGTTTCACAATACTTAAGCATACATACTCATAATCATACAAACTTACGGATCCATACTTACTTACTCTTACTCTTACTCATGTTAAGTCGTCGGGACCTCCGGCCCGGGGACTACTCCGTCCCACCACCGGGATTTACTTGACTCACCAATCCGGGATGCTACCCATTTAAGGGATTTGGGCCGCGGACCAGTTTAAGAGTCAGGAATCGGATCCAACCTCTTGTGTCCCTCATCTCCGTGTGGCCGAAGCTATATCGGACTTCTACTCATTCCAATTTACTCACTTAATTTAGGAGTTAGGTAGTTAGGAATTAGTAGAAGTCATTCATTCAACCACATACACAAATACATTATTCATATACACATCCATACAAAATACAATACAATATACAAGTACACTACAAGGTGCAATTACACATCATCATCATTCATATATTTCATGAATTATACAAACTATTGTTCAAGACAAATATCGAGAACAATGTAAACAAGCACAAGTAAGTGCAATATAATCCGATTCATGCATTTATCTTATTTGGGTGATCAAATAAGCACACAAATCGGGGTAACCAGATTAGGATACAGGGCATGAAGAAATCATACCTTCACCGTTGACTTTGGACTCACCGACTCCCTTCAGTGTTCAACTATTTGATTCCTATCACATACGTACAGTTGGATGGTTAATTATCCATAATTAACCTTACTTATTACTTTCCAAAAGTTCCTAGTTCATACTTACTAACTCTTTGTTACTTTAAATACATTTACTTAAGTTACTTACTTCAATTATTTTCTAAGCTTGTTTATAGCCTTAATGACCTTTAAACATCATTAATTAGTCTTAATCATCTTATAATATCATTACCCATCCTTACCCATCCTTACTTGAGCTTTAAAATACATTATGGTGGAATTAGTGTTGGTCCGGGTTGGTGTCCGGGTTTACAAACCCGGACCAACTCGTTTGAACTACATACGGGTGAATTCTTACTTGGTCCGGGTTTCCTTCCTAATATACAAACCCGGACCACATGACTTTGTGAGCTACGGGTGAGTTTTTTGTGTGGTCCGGGTTTGTGCACTACTTTGCAAACCCGGACCACTTATTTTGGTATGTTACGGGTGTGTTTTGGGGTGGTCCGGGTTAGTGTCTTGGTTTGTAAACCCGGACCATCCCTTGTAAAACTTTCTGTCGTGTTTTTAGGCTAGTCCGGTTTGTGTGCTGGTTTGCAAACCCGGACTAGTTACAGTATGTGTAACATATAGAGTTTTTGAGTTTTGTTTCAACTCCAAACTTCTACCAATCTCTTCCCTAATATTTCTACATATAATCTAGTATGTTTTAACTTTGTTTAAGCATTTTAAACTAGCCCAAACCAACACTATAAAAATATGTTACATAAACTCATTTCACTGTAAGTTTCTCCTCTGTTACAATTTCTACTTCTTACAGAAATGCTACAGACCTTCCTTCTCTTCTTCCCATTCACTAAATTGACTCTCAAACTATCCTAACTTAGTTTGACAGCTCACGTTTTACCATTTACAACCCCTCTCAACTACACTCTTCCTTCCTTCAAAACAATGTGAAAAACCTTATTCTTTCCTTCACTGTAATTCTCTTCTGTTTCTTTCCTTTCTAACAGCACATAAGTGTATAAATTCCTAACTAAATTTTGACAGAGGTTCCCTACATTCCTAAGTGTTCTCACCACATAATTTTGCACACTCAACATTTTCACAACCTGTTCAACATATACAATATTCTCACATATATTTCTAATAGCTCTTGCACACTCCACATTTACACTTAGCATATTATTTCTTGTTTTCAAAACTTTAACTACAACTATCATTCACATTAGTGCACCCATTCTTTTCCACGGTTACATATTTAGTTCATTGCTAAAACAATATTCCTACACATACACAAACCTTAAAGTTATACAGAGGCTTCACATTCCTTGGTTTCTTTGTTTCTTTTCCTTTTCTCTTCTTCCTCCTTTCTTGCTCGTCTTTCCTTCTTTGTTTTCTTGATTTATTTCACCAAGCTACACCACGTAACAAGGTACAAACTTACACACCCAACTACTAAATTTCTACGTAGGTTTTAAACCCTAGATTATGATGACCATTCAAACTCTTAGGAACTTTTACCTTGAGCTTCTAATGGAGTTTTTTAGTAGAAAATGACAAGGCTTCAACTCCTCTTTAAAGTGCCAAACCGGCTGAGTAATGAATAGTGGTACATTACGTGAGTTTTGTATTTTTGCAAGGAAAAGATGAAAAGAGTGAAGCTTTGATCTACTTCTCACCTTAGAACATGGAGAAGAAGATGGATCATCAAATGGGGCCCTTCAAGCTCTCAAACGATTATACGCTCAAAATAAGTTGGAGGTTTTAGATTTTTGTAGGGTGTAGAATAACCTCCTAAGCGATACGAATCCAACGGTATAATTTTTATAGCATTTGGTGGTGGTTTGAGGTTTCAAAAATGGAGAAGAAGATGGCTCTGTGTGGAGGGCTCTCAAATCGCCATCGCTGGAACCAGAGAGGAAGAAGAGAGTACTGGGCAAAATAAAAACGTGAGAGAGTAGTGTTGAGGAGAGAGAGTGTTTACTTTTGCTTTTTATTTTGTTTGTCTTTTGTACATAGAAGGGAATAAGAGGAGGGGGCATGGGTTATTAATCAACCGGCTGCACACACTCCTCACATGGGGTTTTAAATATTAATTGCGATAGTGGATTCACTTATTTATTTTATTTACACTTTTACCCCACAACTTCCCGTTTTTGACAGTTTTTACATTTTCTCGTTTTCTTGATTTTATTGGCTCTAGACCTTCACTAAAGTTTATTAGTGACTATTTGGTTGACCAAAATTATTACGAGTCTATTTGACCCGCTAAAAGTCGCGTTTTCCCGGTTCCCTTGAAACGCGCTTTATGATTTGTTTGTGTTTTTAATCCATTTAAGGATCCGTTTTCTTTGGAAATTGTTTCCTTGTATTATTTAGGCATCATTAACTTAATAATTCATATACTAACCTAACCGAGGTCTCGTACCTCCTATGGTCATTTAACGCTTATTTAGCATTTTTTCGCTTTTCAAGCGTTTCTTTATTTCTTTTGAATTTATTTTTCCTTACCAATATTTTAGGTACCATTAGGCCCTTAAATACGTATTAGATTAATTTTAATCCCTATATTTAAGTTCAGGGTATTTCAATCTACCCCCCTTAAGAACTTTGTCCTCAAAGTTGTTCGCGGTTATGGGATTTCTATACTTACTCATTTATACTTGCCTAATACCGAATCCATACATTCCTCTTCCTTACAATTCCCAAATTCATTACTCAATGTTTCTCCTTTCCATACCATACCAATGTACAATAATTACTCCAATCCATATTACTATCAACCGTCCGGTTCCTCATTACAAATTTTATACATACATACTGTGCAAAGCTATCCCCAAAGCAATGCAATACACATCACAATCCCGTAGGCACTCAGGTCATCTCGACACAGGACTCCTCTATGTCCTGTTGCCCTTGGAATAATATAACATGCTACACTACTATCTTCTCCGGTATAACTTCCAACAATTACTTACTCTCCAGTCTAAGAAAATTTTTTTTACAACTACTAATTAGAAATCTTTCTAAAGCATACAACTCCAAATTCCAATTTGTATTCATTACTTCTATCCTATGTGTGATTCTTGTGACCACTTGAGGGGAGCTTCAAGAATCATTCGACCCTGATGTGATCAGCATCAGTGTTGAACTATCTTTCCACCCCAATTTGTGTTCGGTTTCCCTTGATCTGATCAGGATCAAGTTCGACTTCCCACATCAGTTTCAAACAGCAAATAATTTAGTTGTTTTCATTTTCTATCTTTTTACTCTTTCTAGTCGTGATACGAATTCATACATCTCCAAATGATGGAATCAATCCATCGATCATCCTCACTCTACTTCCCAAATGCTTTACTCCGTGGTTCAATACCTAAATGCTCATTTCACCAACCTTCACTACTTCCATCTATTACTCTCCATCATCCTAACTAGGGGTTACCATACTTGTAAAACTTAGTTGTCCTCAATTTACTTCCAATAATTTACCTACGATTCCACTACTCATAAGCTTCATTCATCTACTACTCTCATTCATTTCGTACTACTTCTTCAAAGGCTACAATACTTGTGGAGTTCCGTCCACTACTCATTACTCTTCTTTACCAATACTCTTACACTGGTGTTACAAGATGGGTACATTCATCCTACGGTGTTTGCATATCTAATGCCTAGTTACCATAATTACAATATGAATGAATACTTATGTTTATTTAACATAATATCAATCATCAATTTGATTCTCATTTGTGCTATGCACATTACGGTTTATATGTTTTATTCACAAAACTTACATTAAGCGGTTTTCGCTCTACCCCCCTTAAAAGGGATTACACCCACGTAATCTACCATATGTTATTATTATTAAACATTGGTTTAATCAGTTTGGGCAAACTGAAGCGTTTAGCTTCACTACGGTATACTATAGAATATGCTCTGGTCAAAGGGTCTTAACCATACCAACGGTTTAGTCTTTGCACCAAGAGTTCCTATATGAGTTTATTTAACTCATCATTAATTCGGTTCTAGCCTATTAGGCTTCAAGGCATTAATAGCCATTGTATTATGCTCCCTAGGTACATTAATCTCCTAGCTAGGGCCCACTAGCTTCTGTTGTGCGACCCTGATAACTTGGGTTATCCACCCTTCTTGTTATCATTAATGTGCTATACATCACCTTTTTATCCGTCTATTATGGAAATAAGGTTTACTAGACAGATGCGGTATTCTTTTACCGTGGTTGAACTCAATGAGTTGTAGGTTTATAACCAGCTCTGGCAATCTAGTATACACACTGTTTGTACTTCCACGATCATTCGCTAAGCTTTTCCGACTTATTGTCGGGCGAGGTTAAGTCACTACTCAGTTGTAGTGCTTCCTCTGTTGTCACTAGTTTCCAAGTTATACCAGTTCTTCTGGTTCGGTACAAGTGTCCTTTACTTGTATGACCTTGCATTGATATGCGTCGGTCCTAGTGACTTTCTTAAGTCTCCTTTCACCTTTTATTCCCTTGGAATTCACATCTGTGATTGTTAGTGTGTTTCGCACTCTTCGTGCTTCTTTGGCCTTAGGCCGCACGGTTTGTTGCTAAACTTGCTTAATTGGCTTGTGCCATGTCTGTTGGTGAAAAGAAGGGTTTATTACGGTTTACATTCTCCATATCCCTAGCCATCCCATTAGATCATTAGCTGCACAAGTGCAATACCAAAACACTCAGTCATACAGAGTGCAGAGGCGTAAACGCTTGACAGTAAGTCACTTATGTGATAGGAAAGAAATTTTGTGTGCATGTGATACTATACTCCGTGTCATTGCATAACTACTTCCTCATAGCGGTCGCTTGTTGCTCACCGTATCCTTACTCATTATACAACATCGTTTTTACTGTTTTGTTACTGTGATAGTTTCTCTTTACTCATTGCCATTGTCATTGGCACCATTCCCTTATGGTATGTATACCCTGGGGTTTCCAATGTTCGTGTGTATGACGGTTGTTGTAGCATAACACAATATTAATATCTTCCCAATGTGGAGATGTTCTCCCATTTTAGGTTTCATGTGTAGGTTAGCTTACCTCACATTCCATCATCATTTATGATACGGTTTACCAAGTATCTTGGTTGACCAAGGGTGAGATAACTCCTCGGGTTATAAGCTCTCTTGAGCGTTAGTCATTCGTGGTGTTCAATGTGTATTCACATAGATTGTTTTTGACAATTACTGTCCTTTCAAAGCTGAGCATTGGTTATAGGCTCTAGCTGTGCGTTTTTATTCTTGTATGTACATCACCGGGACATCCCATGAAGCTTCAAGGGTTTTCTGGTCCCGTTCTCCAATTGAAGAGTACTCTGTCATTGATAAATGAAAGTTCTCGTTGAGGGGTTTGTCTCCACTCATAGGTCTAATGACAAGGTTTGCTATGTTGGTGTTTACACAATGGTCCACCACATGTTTGGGTGCTTATGGAGTATGCTTACTCCTTTAAGTCGTAATGGTTTGGAAATCTCATTTCCTTATTCCATCGCCCCTTGGCAATATCTATTGCGTGGTTTTATTGTTATAGTAGATGGAAGCCTTTCCAAGGGTTCACATCTTCACCACATTGGTGGTCTTTGGCTAACGAGGGGGTACCTCCCCTTGGGTTTCTCGTAGTGCCCAAGTGTGGACTAGGCCAATGTTGGCATTATCGTGATTCTTATGCCTCTGTGCTACCATTGCTACAGAAGGCATGAAAGTAATTAAAAGCTTGTCAATTGTATACTAGACTGATGCTCTAGTGATAGTGACACTGAGTTGGCCATTACTACAAGCCATTCGGAATGTTGGGTTTGAATCGATGGTCCAGTTGTTGATTTCTTTGTCGTATGAGACAATATCTCTTGCAAGTCTTGTTATCCAATGGTGTAGGTTTTGCAACCGTTTAAGTTACATAACGTAGTCGGTTTATGGCTTTTAAGCCGAATTGCTGCGAGCTATGCACTTGGCAAGCTGCCTATACATGTTTCCACTCCTTGTATACCCCATAGGTTAGAGGTATTACTGGGCTCCATGGTAAGTCGTGGCATCACGCTTCCGTTCATAGGAGACTCTTAGGCAATCTGGTGCTGATCAGTGCCTTTTGTAGACTAGGGTATTTCCTGTCAAGTGAAATCCCTTCGGTGTCCTAACCGACTGTTCCTTCTAGCTCATGTGCTCTTATCAGGACGCTTGTTCAACTGCTGTTAACGCAGACACCCTTCAAGGATCGCTCCTGGGTGTTGGTAGTCATGTCGTTACATCCGGCTAATATTTATGAAGTGTGTTGTCCTCTATACCGTCTTATGGTATTGTACTTGAGTCGTCCCTTTTTTTTGGGTTATAGCGTCTCCCGTCCT
The DNA here is from genome assembly GCA_023374045.1 of Limonium bicolor. Lineage (NCBI taxonomy): Eukaryota > Viridiplantae > Streptophyta > Magnoliopsida > Caryophyllales > Plumbaginaceae > Limonium > Limonium bicolor. The sequence goes on from CM041777.1 coordinate 446,888,444, forward strand.
TGGGTAGACTGTTTACACTTGCTCCTAGTATTCTTGACTAGGTTTATATTCCTCTCCAATGATGGATTGTGCTTCGTAGTAACCTTGGGGTTGCTCTTGGGAATTCCGCCCCGTTTGTTGAGCATTGTTAGGTTCACATTAGACATTCGCCTTAATGTGTTTAGGCTGGGCATTCCATCCAGCTGTCAGGTAATCGTTTGGATTATTTGAGACATATCCAATGTCTATACTTACTAGTCTGTGCTCCTTGCACTCTCTAGTTCTTATTCCTTACTTTCAGATGGTTTCTCTGAGTTCTTTATACTTACTTCTTAGTTGAGTTCCTTCTCCTTTATCGTCTGTGGTGTCCAGCTGTCCTGCTTGCATTTACTCATGGTCCGTAGAACGGAGTTGACTACTTCTCGTGTTTCGTGCACTACATGTATCGTAGTGTTCGTCACACGCCTAGGTGAAGTATTCTATTGTCAACTCCTCTTGTATCATTCTTTGATACTCACCGTAATGCTGTTGGTCTGGTTCTAAAATCCAAGGTTTTAAAAGAAGGTTTATGGTTTTGAAAGAAAATTTTTGGGTTTTAAAATATGGTTCGGTGTTAAAAGAAATCTCTCATGGCATAACCATGTTCGAAATCATGATCAGTCCGGCTTCCCGCTGACTGGCGTGTTCCAAATGCAGTGGTCAGGCCTTCCCATGGTTTCATTCCTTCAGTGTCAGGATTTGTGATCCAGTAATTGCTTCATTGTAGTCACGGTACATTACTATGTACCTGTGGTGTGTTAGAGTTCCTTTACATATTCCTGTTCTTACTGCACTTGCCGTGGCAAGTGCGTGGTACTGTTGGTTTTTGGTTAGACCTATACCGGTCGTAGTATGGTTTCCACTTGTATTTTATAGTCTTGTTGACTCTTCCATTGATCATATTGATCTATGTTTGGGGTACTCGATCATTTTAAGTAGCTTCCCATTGATCTTGACATGGTTGTCTTGGTCGGGGTACTTCTCCAATCCTTGGAGGTACCCATTTATTTAGTTTTATGTTTTTCCCGTGTTGCTCGTCCCTACACATTTGTTGTGGTTACTGAGCCTGAGTTGATCTAGGCACTACGGTTGTAATTGCGTCAGATTATATCTTGTGAATGTCCTCGTAGTTGTGTAAGCATACTGGCCAGGTATTGTAACCTTCTTGGCGTTGTAGTTTTGGGGTTAACCACTCCTGACTATGTCCTTAGTCAGTTGGTATACCATTGGTGGTATTATCTAGCTACTGCTGTCCCACAGACTTGTGTCTCGGGTTCCATTACTGCTCCTTTTCCTACTCTGCTGCACGCTTAGTGCTTCTTTTCCTGTTGATGGTTGATTAGCTAGGTTCTCGCGACTGCTAAGCACGTCGCCCCATGTTGTTGTAAGTTGTAGCCTCCTTATGGTTGGAGTGCTCATTCAACCGCTATTGAGTGCGGGTATTGTTGTTCAACCGGGATCCATCTCCGGGACTTCCATTTCTTGGAATCTACTACTTATCAAGTTCTTGTTTACTGTGTGATTTCTTTACAACTACCAGATCGGGGTTTCCCGAGTATGAGAGGACTTTCCTTCTCTCTGGCGTACTTTCCCAAGTTATACAATAGGGTTAGTGGAGGGCGGGTCTGGTATTGTAGGTATCCGGTACTCACCGGTAGTTCCTAACTAGCATATCTCTAATGCTAACACTCAGCCCTTAGCCCTAAGCTTCTAATTCCTAACTCGGTATTCCTATACTCGGTATTTCCAGTCATCAGAGCGATACTTCGCTCTGATACCACTTTTTGTAACACCCCTACCGCTAATACTGTCATTACCGTCCAATCTCCTTATACAATTCAGACTCACGCAGCGGATACTTACATACTCAACGGTGGGTGATACAATGCCGTGAGCCACCCACGTGACTAACACGGCTACTACTACTACTACATACGGCATCGGTCTGATGGACCGGAATATCCGAGTACTACACACTTACAATACATACTCCAATTACCAATTCCAATACTAAAACTTCCGATTAATTACAATACTCCATAAGTTCAACACAATGTAATACACCGAGTTTGACTAAGTTCCTTACACAAGTAAAATACCTCCTTCAATTCCATACACACTCATTAAGAGTCTATCCACTACCCATTCCTCACAACTACTTACTTCCTAAGTACAAGGGGTGTGCTAATTAGTACACCTCTACCTTCTACTACCACTATCCAAATGTAGTCGCCGGTCTCGTGCCTTGACCATATCCTCTTCGGGTACCTGCACACTAAAAATGTTCCCCCGAGGGGGTCAGCTTTCGCTGAACATGATAACCGCATACCCCGCGTACTAGTGAGGGTACACTGACAACTTGGTCGAATACATGCAGTTCATTTTCATTCAAACATACATGCATACATGCTCTTAAATACGATACTACAATACTTACACAGGAGTACACGAATACATTCCAACACATACCAAGAAGTTATACGAATCCAACAATACTTACTTACCTTCGGTATTCACGATACATGCACAATACATACTCATTACATACTCAATCCATACACAATACATATACAATGTCCAATATTTTGTTAGCTTCATTTGTCCACCCGGGTTAATCGGGTGGAGATTACTCTTTTACTCGTTCCACAATACTTACGCATACATACTCATACTCATACATACTTACGGATCCATACTTACTTACTCTTACTCTTACTCATGTTAAGTCGTCAGGACCTCCGGCCCGGGGACTACTCCATCCCACCACCGGGATTTACTTGACTCACCAATCCGGGATGCTACCCATTTAAGGGATTTGGGCCGCGGACCAGTTTAAGAGTCAGGAATCGGATCCAACCTCTTGTGTCTCCTCATCCTCACGCGTGGCCGAAGCTATATCGGACTTCTACTCATTCCAATTTACTCACTTAAGTTAGGAGTTAGGTAGTTAGGAATTAGTAGAAGTCATTCATTCAACCACATACACAAATACATTATTCATATACACATCCATACAAAATACAATACAATATACAAGTACACTACAAGGTGCAATTACACATCATCATCATTCATATATTAAATGAATTATACAAACTATTGTTCAAGACAAATATCGAGAACAATGTAAACAAGCACAAGTAAGTGCAATATAATCCGATTCATGCATTTATCTTATTTAGGTGATCAAATAAGCACACAAATCGGGGTAACCAGATTAGGATACAGGGCATGAAGAAATCATACCTTTCACCGTTGACTTTGGACTCACCGACTCCCTTCGGTGTTCAACTATTTGATTCCTATCACATACGTACAGTTGGATGGTTAATTATCCATAATTAACCTTACTTATTACTTTCCAAAAGTTTCCTAGTTCATACTTACTAACTCTTTGTTACTTAAATACATTTACTTAAGTTACTTACTTACAATTATTTTCTAAGCTTGTTTATAGCCTTAATGACCTTTAAACATCATTAATTATGTCTTAATCATCTTATAATATCATTACCCATCCTTACTTGAGCTTTAAAATACATTATGGTGGAATTTAGTGTTGGTCCGGGTTGGTGTCCGGGTTTACAAACCCGGACCAACTCGTTTGAACTACATACGGGTGAAATTATTACTTGGTCCGGGTTTCCTTCCTAATATACAAACCCGGACCACATGACTTTGTGAGCTACGGGTGAGTTTTTTGTGTGGTCCGGGTTTGTGCACTACTTTGCAAACCGGACCACTTATTTTGGTATGTTACGGGTGTGTTTTTGGGGTGGTCCGGGTTAGTGTCTTGGTTTGTAAACCCGGACCATCCCTTGTAAAAACTTTCTGTCGTGTTTTTAGGCTAGTCCGGGTTTGTGTGCTGGTTTGCAAACCCGGACTAGTTACAGTATTGTAACATATATGAGTTTTTGAGTTTGTTTCAACTCCAAACTTCTACCAATCTCTTCCCTAATATTTCTACATATAATCTAGTATGTTTTAACTTTGTTTAAGCATTTTAAACTAGCCCAAACCAACACTATAAAAATCTGTTCATAAACTCATTTCACTGTAAGTTTCTCCTCTGTTACAATTTTACTTCTTACAGAAATGCTACAGACCTTCCTTCTCTTCTTCCCATTCACTAAATTGACTCTCAAACTATCCTAACTTAGTTTGACAGCTCACGTTTTACCATTTACAACCCCTCTCAACTACACTCTTCCTTCCTGTTACAAAACAATGTGAAAAACCTTATTCTTTCCTTCACTGTAATTCTCTTCTGTTTCTTTCCTTTCTAACAGCACATAAGTGTATAAATTCCTAACTAAATTTTGACAGAGGTTCCCTACATTCCTAAGTGTTCTCACCACATAATTTTGCACACTCAACATTTTCACAACCTGTTCAACATATACAATATTCTCACATATATTTCTAATAGCTCTTGCACACTCCACATTTACACTTAGCATATTATTTTCTTGTTTTCAAAACTTCAACTACAACTATCATTCACATTAGTGCACCCATTCTTTTCCCACGGTTACAATAGTTTAGTTCATTGCTAAAACAATATTCCTACACATACACAAACCTTAAAGTTATACAGAGGCTTCACATTACCTTGGTTTCTTTGTTTCCTTTTCTCTTCTTCCTCCTTTCTTGCTCCTTTTTCCTTCTTTGTTTTTCTTGATTTATTTACACCAAGCTACACCACGTAACAAGGTACAAACTTACACACCCAACTACTAAATTTTCTACATAGGTTTTAAACCCTAGATTATGATGACCATTCAAACTCTTAGGAACTCTTACCTTGAGCTTCTAATGGAGTTTTTGAGTAGAAAATGACAAGGCTTCAACTCCTCTTTAAAGTGCTAAACCGGCTGAGTAATGGAATAGTGGTACATTACGTGAGTTTTGTATTTTTGCAAGGAAAAGATGAAAAGAGTGAAGCTTTGATCTACTTCTCACCTTAGAACATGGAGAAGAAGATGGATCTTCAAATGGGGCCCTTCAAGCTCTCAAACGATTATACCCTCAAAAATAAAGTTGGAGGTTTTAGATTTTTGTAGGGTGTAGAATAACCTCCTAAGTGATACGAATCCAACGGTATAATTTTTATAGCATTTGGTGGTGGTTTGAGGTTTCAAAAATGGAGAAGAAGATGGCTCTGTGTGAGGGCTCTCAAATCGCCATCACTGGAACCAGAGAGGAAGAAGAGAGAGTACTGGGCAAAATAAAAACGTGAGAGAGTAGTGTGTGAGGAGAGAGAGTGTTTACTTTTTGCTTTTTATTTTGTTTGTCTTTTGTACATAAGAAGGGAATAAGAGAGGGGGCATGGGTTATTAATCAACCGGCTGCATACACTCCTCACATGGGGTTTTAAAATATTAATTGCGATAGTGGACACACTTATTTATTTTATTTACACTTTTACCCCACAACTTCCCGTTTTTGACAGTTTTTACTATTTTCTCGTTTTCTTGATTTTATTGGCTCTAGACCTTCACTAAAGTTTATTAGTGACTATTTGGTTGACCAAAATTATTACGAGTCTATTTGACCCGCTTAAAGTCGCGTTTTCCCGGTTCCCTTGAAAACGCGCTTTATGATTTGTTTGTGTTTTTAATCCATTTTAAGGATCCGTTTTCTTTGGAAACTGTTTCCTTGTATTATTTAGGCATCATTAAGCCTTAATAATTCATATAATACGCTAACCGAGGTCTCGTACCTCCTATGGTCATTTAACGCTTATTTAGCGTTTTTTCGCTTTTCAAGCGTTTCTTTATTTCTTTTGAATTTATTTTTCCTTACCAATATTAATTAGGTACCATTAGGCCCTTAAATACGTATTAGATTAATTTTAATCCCTATATTTAAGTTCAGGGTATTTCATATGCGCTCTGGTATGCACCTTAAACGACGGTTTCTTTTAAAACCGTGGTTTATAAACTTTAAACCACGGTTTTCCATTTAACCGTGGTTTAAACGCCGTCATTAAAAACATTTTTTCTACTAGTGTCACATGTAAGCTTTAAAAACTCCGGAATTGACATAAGATCAAAATATAACACTTAAGCATCATTCGTTTAAAGTTTCATCAATTTTGGACAACGTTTAAACATCTTTTAAATTGAACAAAAATTAGAAAAGTTGCTAGATGTAAAACGGGGGAAACCACATGGGTGGGGAACGTGATTTTTGAAACCTCGTGGGTGGAGTGTGTAGTTTTGCCAAACATTATGGGTGAAGCATGTAATTTTCCCTATATAATATTTTTATATAATATCACTTTATATATATTTAATTCAAAAACAAAACAAAAATTATTAAATATTTTTTATAAAAAAAAGTAAGAAGCAAAAACTAACTTTTTCTTAAATATATGGGTTAAAATTGAAAAAGATACCATATAAAAATAATAATAAAATCTCTAAAAATATGAAGAATAATGTATAATTATATTAGAGAAGTTGAAATTTGATTAAAAATTGACAAAAAATAGTAAAGAGAATGATAGTTTAATTTTTTACAATCTTACTTCATATTTTCGTAAAAATAGTAAAGAGAATGATAATTTAATTTTTTACAATCTTACTTTATATAAATTTAATTTTTATAATAATATTTTATATTATAAAAATTATTAGAGTAAAAATATTTAAAAAATTTGGATAATTATTCTCTAAACTACTTGGTATTTTTAAATTTTTATAATTGTATACATTTGTTTATTAATTTTATAATTGTATATTTGGTATTTTAAATTTTATAAAATTTCAACCTATATATTAACAAACTTATAAATTTTTATCATTTTTTACTGTTTTTAATATATTTTAATAAATATTGTGGTATTTTGTGAATTAAAAATATTTATGTGGTATACTGTAAATCATGTTTACTAACAAGTAGGGGTATTTTGGTATTAAAAGTTTTGGATTAGTAATTTTTGATATCTGTTGAATTAAAATTATATTTTATGATATTTGAAAGACTTTTTTAAAAGCTATGATATTTTGTGAATTAACAAACTCCCGTGAATTTTCCCAAAACAAAATACAAATTTAAAGAACAATATGGTGAGCTCCTAAAGATTCCTTTAACAAATGTGACATGTCCAAAGGAGTGGGATGATATTGCGGTTGCTTATCTTTTGAGGGATGCGCTGTATAATTCATTTGAATTGGAGGTTAGTTGTTCCAGAATGCTAAGGCGTGGTTTATGAACAAATAAGTCGATCACTATTTGGTCGTTCCTAGCAAAGATAAAAGTAAGCTTCTTGCCTCAATACAAACTAGATACAAAGCTATTTTTTTATCGAATTGAATCAAACTGGTAGGTCCTTTTAGCCTAAGCGACCTCACATGTGGTGGATATACGCAATTTCGATGCTGCAGCGCATCCGCAACTATTAAGTCTGGTGAGTTGGCAGTTCCAGTAAGCTGCTGACTGGACTGTTTTACTGATTGGATTGCATTTTTATTATATTAACTTTAAATGGTTGTAACTTTTAATATATAAGTCCAAAATGAAAAAAAATTATATCATTGTTCACCTAAATTCAAGCTCTTTAAAACAAGACTAGACATGAATATGTTTTGACAACTTTAAAAAAAAAATATTTTTACATATATACGATGATACACTAAAATCATAATATGATTCATTAAAATTAATATTATGATTCATTAACTAATAAGTTGGAAATTAGATAACAAACTTCAGAACCGATAAAAAATATTATTATTTTATGGTGTATTATTATTGTTGTATGATGTATTTTAAACCTTATATGATGAATCATGTATTTTTTTCTTACATACCAAATATGATTTGTTGTTATGTTGTTTAAAATTGTTATTTTTACACGTATACGATGATACACTAAAATCGTAACATAATTCATTAATTTTGATATTATGATTCATTAAAATTGATATTGTAATTCATTAATTAATAAGTGGTGAATTATATAACAAACTTCGGAACTGGTAAAAATCATTTTTGTTTTGTAGTGTATTATTATTTTTGTATGGTGTATTTTAAATCTTATATAGTGAATTGTGTATTTTTCATACATACCAAATATTGTTTGTATTGTATTATTGCGTAAATTTTTATTTTTACATGTTTGTGTTTGTGAGATACACTAAAATAAAGATATGATTCATTAATTTTGATATTATGATTCATTAAAATTAATATTATGATTTATTAACTAATAAGTGATGAATTAGATAACAAATTTTGGAACCGATAAAATCATTATTGCTTTGTAATATATTATTATTGTTTTGTGGTATATTATTATTAATATTATTTATATGATGTATTTTTAAGTCATGTGGTGATCATATCTTCTTGACATACCAATTTTAAAACAAATAATGAATCATTATTGTTTTGTAGTGTATTATTATTGGTGTATGGTGTCTTTTAAGCTGTATATGGTGAAACAATATCAACATATATATATGTAAAAATATAAAATTTTAAAGTTGTCAAAATATATCCATGTCTGGTCTTGTTTTGAAGAGCTTGAATTTAGATGAACAATGATATAATTTTTTTTCATTTTAGACTTATATTTTAAAAGTTATAACCAATTGAAATTAATATAATAAAAAAGCAGCCCAGTCAACAAAACAGTCCAGTCAGCTGCTGACTGGACTTGCCAAATGGCAGGACTGCACCGAGCTAACACACGGCTTGCCCGTGTCGTCGACGTACTGGTATTTTAATTAAAAGAAAGAGTAATTTAATGAAGGCAAATTAGAGGCTGCGGCGGGTGTGTACATAGTATTGTACGGCAGCATTAGGTGGCAATACCAGTCAGTGATGATTGGATTGATTATGTGTCATATAAGTGATGAGAAAACTTTGAATGATTGTAACTTTTAGAATATAAGTCTAAAATTTAAAAAAATTATATCATTGGTCATCTAAATTCATGCTCTTCAAAATAAGACCAATCATTAATATGTTTTGACAACTTTGAAAAAAATTTATTTTTACATATTATGATAATACATTAAAACGATGTTTTGATTCATTATTTTTGATATTATAATCCATTAAATTGTTATTATGATTCATTAACTAATAAGTGGTGAATTAGATAACAAATTTTGGACCCGATAAAAATCATTATTGTTTTGTAGTGTAATATTATTGTTGTATGGTGTATTTTAAACCTCATATGGTGAATCATGTATTTTTCATATATACCAAATATTATTTTGTGGCGTGTTATTGTGTAAAAATTTTTATTCTTATGTGTTTACGATAATACACTAAAAGGACGATATGATTCATTAATTTTGATATTATGATTCATTAAAATTGATATTATGATTCCTTAACTAATAAGTGGTGAATTAGATAACAAACTTCGAAACCAATAAAAATCATTATTGTTTAGTAGTGTATTATTATTGTCGTATGGTGTATTTTAAACCTTATATGGTGAGTCGTGTATTTTCATACATACCAAATATTTATTTGTGGTGTATTTATTGTGTAAAAATTTTTATTCTTATATTTGCAATGATACACTAAAATGAAGATATGATTCATAATTTTGTTATTAGGATTCATTAAAGCTGATATTATGATACCCTAAATGAAGTATGTGTGTACGATGATACACAAAGTTTTAGTGATGTTATGAATTATAAGTCTCATTGATATATATGTATAATACATGTAATTAATATAAATTTTAAAATTTCTCAAAACATATCCATAACCGGTCTTGTTTTGAAGAGCTTAAATTTAGATGAATAATGATATAATTTTTTTACATTTTGGACTTATATTTTAAAAGTTACAAAAAAATTAAAATTCATATAATAAAAGACAGTCCAGTCAGTTAGTGACTGGACTGCCAACTAGACTACAGCTACTGAATGGGTTGACAACTGGACTAGAACGCACCAAATATAGTGCGGATGGTCTGCACAATCGACGCTCTGGTGGATATAATAGTATCTCACGTGTACATACAGATCTGGCCCCAAGAGCTTGTACCCCCTTAGTAGTGCGGACGCTAGTTTTTTTTTAGACAAACTTAATTCATAGTATTAATACCAAATAGTACACCATCCAACAAGCAAATTGGGTGTAAAGAGGAACATCATCCCCTTTAGACGGCCAAAAGCTTTCAAAAGATCAAAATCCCATCCAACGAACAAGCCTAATCCGATACTAGACAAAATGGTAATCATTGTAGTACAAAACACTAATAGGGAAAAGAAATATAATTTAGAGCTACAGTCATCGCACTGGACAGCTTTATCAACTTCTGAAAAAGCAAGAGCCATAATCTTCCTCGGAAGTTCCTGATCAGTATCAAAACTAAGACAATGGCTACCCACCAAATTGGCAAGCTCCATTGTCATTTGACTTGTTTCGTTACTATCCAACTGCACCATGAAGTTGTTAGAAAAACTCCACTTGATATTCAGATCACAATCTCCACACTTGAAGTTCCATTTTGCCCTTGTAACTTGACAATTTCACAACACTGAGTATCAATACACCAAACATTCTCAAAACTGAACATCTTGGATGGAATTTTATGTCTGCCAAGGAATCTAATGTAAAGAGGACAATGATCAGAATCATCGCTCGACAAAAGTTCAGCTGACATGTATTGCAAGGGAGTTATCCCTTCAGAAAAGCAAAACAATCTATGAAGCTTGAGGCAACTCATATGGAGCCCAACCTTGCACATCAGAAGGACTACCTAAAATTGACAGTCCAACCGAACAGACAAGCGAAAAGCAGACACCTGAGACAACTACTAAAAAGAGAAACAACTCACTGAGATAAAAATCAACCTTGACGCAGCCACTGAAACCGTCGCAACAGGAGCAAAGAAAACCAGCAGTACTACACCAGGACTACGAGCCAAACAGAGAAGCAAATACGGGACAACACCGCATCAAAACTATAAACCAGACACAACCAGAAACCGCAACACGCCACTAAATCAAACACCTAATCAGTAAACCCGCTTTTATCTCCCGAGGGTTTCGGGCCACTTGTTGCGTGGGACTCCGAAGGGACACCACTGACTATCCCTAGCAAGAGACCCAGACGAACGCCAACCTCCACCACATTGATTCAGACAAGACTAGTATCCTGGTGTACAAGGACGACCACACAGGGGAAGAGACCAGACGGGGAAATAGTCTCACAAACGCCCAACCTAAATCGGGACAAGAAATTAGACCGGCTAGGACCACCACCAGTCACTGCAAACCAGAGACCCGAAACTCCCAACCAACTGCAAGAACGAAAATGACTCCCAGCAGAGGCCTGAAGCAAGGCTAATCGTAGAGAAATACAGGACAGAATAGGAGAAATACCTAGTTCTGGACGGAGAAGCCAACCCCAACTGACCACTGAAAGAGAGCGAAACCAGTAGACTGGGATGATGGAGGGATAGATCCAACTTCTGAGGAGGAAACTGGGGCTACAATCTCCCTGCAGCTGCAGGAGAAAACCGAAGAGAGCAACGAAGTCGCCTCTGGAATCGCCTCCAAGAGAGAGCGATATGTACGGACTACCCACAGAAGTTACCGTCCCCACTCGATAGTCTAGTGCGGACGCTAGTTGATATGTACTTGTACGTTGCGCCTTCTTGCTAATGGCTGCAGACACGCTATACACCTTAGCAGTTTCTTTTTCCCGGTCACCGCAACAAATACATTTCTTAACATTTCTACAAACATTACAATAGCATTCTCTCTTCTCTGCTACCTTCACATAATGCTATTATAGAGCAAGAGTCAATAACCATTCAATATAATACAATTCTTAATTAAGAACCCGAAAGAGAGAAATAAGAGAAACCCATTCTATTGTAGAGTAGAGAGCGGATTCTACTCTACTGAAGTTGCTCTTAACTCCCATTTTGACACTATTAAGTACATTACCATGTCAAAATTGGCGAGCAACACGGTGCTGACGGATCAGACATGTTAACAATAATCACCTACTACCAAAAATTACTTCATTCAATCGCAGGACTGGCTATAAGAACAACGGCATTTATTTATAAATCACAAAAGCGACTGGCACTTAAAAGATCACCCACTCATCATATACACAAGCCATAACGGCATAAAAGAGTCAAGAACATGATAGCAATAGCACGTCAAATTAACTGATGGCAAAAGGCCACAGCTTTTACATGGAACCAAACCGCAGAAAACAAGCTGTGCAAGCAAACTGCCAGAAGCCACTAGAGTCAATAATAGAGAACCAAGGAAAGGGGAGGATGTATCCTTTCTCGGCTAATAAGCATAACATCAGATAAAATAATCGCCCACATGAGCAGATATTATCCTAAACTAGTACTGATGCAGCTCAGTAGTTTGAACCGCCAGTTTGGTGGAGCATGGCATCAATCTCATCACCATCTTCCATCTCTAACTGCAAGGCATAAAAATAAGTGCAGTTTGACTCCATCAGTACACAGTCTGGACATAAAATACTGGGATGGAAATATTCAACTGATCGTATACATATATGTAACATCTATTATGTACAAATTAAACTAAAGGGGAGAGAGAAAGGGACCTCATCCGGGGTCTGCTCGCCTCTAAGGCGGCGACCATCAAACAAGAAAGCAATGGCATTGAAGTCGACAGATTGCCTGTCACAGTAAGCATTCATCAGCTTCTTTAGCTGGGTGCTTCTTTTAATCCTGAAGAACACCTCATTGCCATCCTATGAGGAAAATAAAATCAGGCGTAAATACAAAGAACAATCAGCTTTAATTTGAGGGGAAACGGGGACAGAACAGCACATATCTTCCCACAGCTACAATACAACTCACACATAGGTTGCAGAAGTCCTAACCAGTATGCTACAATACAAATCACATTACATCATGTTCGTTTTATAATAAAATACATAACATCAAGTTCATTAATAAAAAATACATAACATCAAGATGCATGGAGCATCTATTTTTGCACAAACCCTTTCACCAATCCTCCCTTCCATAGACAGAGCATAAGAACTTGTAACTCATGGGAACTTTCCTGGGTTCAAAACCAGAAATAGACAGCAATATTACCAGGAAAACAAAGAAGTCAGATGGCACTAATTAGAGCATTCTTACTCGTTTCTACATCACAGTGATTGCCAAAGATTTACTACTGCTGATTTTTCTATTAGCGTTCTTTCTCCAAATCAATTCAACATAATTCACAATAAGTTATAGACATCGCATACACAGGGTACACAAAGACTATAGGAAAGCAGAGTACATATAACTGGAAGCAAGTGTTGCTGTTTTGAACTTCAAATCAGCACAAAGATCCGGAAAAAAAAAAAGATAAACAGGCTTAACGAAAAAGATAAAATGAACAAGATAATCACCTATATACATGCACAATGATAATTAAAACAGGAATCCCACACTACACAAAGATAATTCAGTTAACTTGAGACGATGAGCAACCAAGGTTAAGAACACCTTGAGATAGAACAAAACCCTAACACAAACTGATCAAACAACAGAGCGACATCGTTCAGCACAGATACCCAACAAGAAACCCTAAATTACGTTAGGGAACACGCAAAGGGGTCTGCTTTTGGTGCGAGTAGACCAAAATAGTGCGTCCAGGTCAAAATCAAGCAAGAAATTTGAAACCTGAAACTAGCACATAGGTACATAGAAAGTAAAAAGAGGGAAGGAAAACGAAACCCTATAAATCACCGAATGAGGGGACGAAAGCATCAAACCTGGCCCTTGACCTTGAGGTTGATGTGAGCGCTTTCGCCTGCTGGCTTCTTGTCTTCCTCCTGAGTCGCCGACATATTTCGCTCTCTTCTCAACCTTCCACTCTCTGTAATGTGTGTCTGCAGTCTCTCTCTCTCTCTATCCAGCGGGAGTTTGATCAAGGAGGCAAGTAGCGTGAAATTTGCGAGACAAGATATTATTTAAAGACAAATGATAGGGGAGGTCCGACCGTCGGAATAAGGAATCCGTGACCCACGTAACGAGACCATTAGTCAGTGTTTTGGACTGGACAGAGCACCTAAATCCTTACCTCCGATGGGCCGATTTTTTCCTCCAGGGCAGAACTCCTAGCCCGGTAATCCTAGATTTGTATTGAACGTAGTCCTGTAATATTTTTCAAAAATAATACTATCCATCAAACATCACTCCGGGTCTACATCTATCTTTAAGTGGAGCTTCCCTTGTCGAGGGGTTTTCTCTCTTTTCAAGCGGTCGGTTTGTTTCTTCGTCTTCCTCGCCATGCAGTGTTGCTCCAGCAATTCAGTCCTTCAACACCAGCCCAGTTAGGGGTGAACATTTGGATAATTCGGTTAACCGAAATCCAAATTGTGATAAAAAAAATTGTATTTCGGTTAAAACCGAATTAATCGAAATCCAAATTATCCAAAATCTGAAATTTTTCAAAGTTGAAAACCGAAAATTGAACTAAAATCCAAGATTTCCTTCAGTTCGGATTTCAATTAACCAATTTTTTAAAAAAAAACCGAAAACCAATTTTATAAATTGGATTTCAGTTAACCGAATTTAAAAAAAAAACCCAAACACATTTTTTGTTTCATGTTCATCATCATCAGCAGTAATAACCATAAGCTGCTAGAAAATTGTGAATTCCCTAGTTGCCAATTCACCACAACAGAAACATAAAGAACTCACTCAAACATTAGACTAGTTACATCAAACTAGGGATGAGCAGCGATGAACAATGTTCCAAAACAACCAGTTATATATAATTAATTTGACAAAAAATGAATAGTATGACATTATATAATTGAAGGATTGGAGCAATGTGAGATAGGGTTTTGAATTTTGACGTTTTGTTTGTCATGTTTAAAGAGTATTAACTATTAAGGAAAGATTTAGGGATTTTTCTTTAAAAAAAAGTTTGGATAATTCGATTAACCGAATTATACAGGGTTAAAACCGAAATCCGAACCGAATTATAATTCGGATATCCGAATAACCGAAATTTTGAATTTGGTTTTAAAATTCGGTTAAAAATCAAAAAAAAAATCAGTTAATTTGGATTGTAACACCCCGTCCGAAACCAATCGTGGTTATTGCAAACTTAACACTTAATTTAAAACGTCACAGCGGAAATAACGAACACCGGGACCTTGCCACGGTCTGATCATTAGAATATACCGAACCTTAAACCGATTTACAACATTTATCCAAAACATACAACCGACCAAAATACCACCAACCAACCGAGTTTAAGTATCTAAGTCATAAACACCAACTTACATCAGTTTAAATATAAACAGACGGGCGCACAAGCGCAACCCGTGCTCAAAATAAGTAACCCATCCTAAGTCTAACCGCTCCTACTCTCGTGGTGCGACTTCATGGGCCTCTTACCTGCAAGCGTAAAAACAACCCCCAAAGGGGGTCAGCACGAATGCTGGTACGACCCTCTCGTGGCCCCCAAGCTAACGGGGCTACGACGACTAATTGTCGATAGCATGGAAGTTGATTAGATACACAAGCATAATATGAAGTGCAATAAACAACCCTCCACAAATGAACATACATAGTCCACACACAAATGAACGACTCAAGCGTTCCCTTAACAAATGGGTTAGCAATAACCTCCTCCACGTTTGATTCCTCTCATCCTCAGTCCTCCTTAACTTACCTCAGTCTCATTCTTATCTTAACCTCAGTATACAAACCGCTCCTAGAATGGAAATGGTTGTAGCTTAACTCAAACTTAGGATTTAGGTGATCCTACCGCACCATCTTAATGCCACCTACCTTGGACGAGAGTCCAGTGTAGCTGAGCCGGCAACCGACTCTAGGCAACAAGTCCGAAGACAAGTCCTTAAGCGGAGGGCGGATCTGATTCAGATACCGACCCCCTTTCCTTAGCATGCATGACCGGAGTCAGTCCCGGGTTCCTCACTCCCCCCTTAAGTTCCAGTTAGTGCAAATCTTACAAACCATGTGTTAGTTAAACCTTAACGGGTATTAACCAACAGATACCAATACTTAACTCCTTATCTTAACTCAATAAGTACTAAACTTAGTTAGTAACAATCTCAAGTCTCGTGGGTTAGTGTAAAGAAAACACATTCACAACGAGAACAAATATTGACCGGTTGCATGCTTTATCTTGTCTTAGTCATAGCAATTAAACAGATAGCACACAAGCCGAGGGACACCTCGTTAGCAAGCAGGTCACAAGAAGGACTGTACCGTTCACCGTTGGCGATTGTTCGGTTTGTCTCCTTCCAAGTCCCAATTCACAAGTCCTAAAACATTCATTCAGTTTTAAGTCATTATTTAGCTTAACTTAACGTTATTCACTTACTTAACCTTTCTAAACACTAATATTTACCCATTGTCATTTACTAAGTCCTTGTGGTTTTATCTTTAAACGTTTAAGTGCATTGTTTCTTATTGTCTCTTACATTTGTTCACCCACTTAGTAGCTATTTTACCCACTAAACATGTCATAGACAATCCAATAACATCAATACCTAACAACCTCCTTCATTCCCAATTAGTGCTTACTAAGTTCTTAGAACTTAACCTTGAACACTTAAAAATCCTTTTCTTAACTTAATCCTTTAAGCCCTCATATACTTACTTATCTAATCACCATTGCCCTCCTAATAGCTTACTACTAATGCCCCCTTATCCTCCTTAAATTTTTTTTTTGTTCTGGTCCGGGCGGTCCACATCAGAAAGTCCCACGACTGCAGCAGACTACCGGACCTCCCCACAGGGGCGGTCCCTAGGGGCGGTCCACTGCAGAACTTAATTTCTAAAGTGCTTTCCTCCTCTTTTAGGACTCCAATTTCACCCCAATTTTTTTCCTAATCATTCCTCATGTTTTCCCACATGTTTTAACATCATTTAAACACCTTAACACCTCCCTAAATCATCCAACAACCTCCTGAAACTTTTACTTAAATTCTTACTAAATCCTTAACACTTAGAGCTTAGTTCCTTATACTTCCAACTTGTGTTTTCACCTAGGACTTCCTCTAACCAAGGTGTCTTCCTACTTACCACCTAACTACTCCTTATGCATCATTGCTCATACCTAATCCTTTTTCTCAACCTTCCTAAAGCTACATAAGCTAGTACATGTTTACACGTCATTATACCCTAGTTTTCCTTTGAACTTTGCACAAGTTTTCTAACTTCCTTAGTCTTGGTATTGGTGCCTTAAACTCACCATGGTAACCCTTAGTTCCTCCTAAACACCCCTAGATCATCCTTGTGCACAAGAACTCCATAGTTTATTCATTTTCACTAAAACAACCCTTAAGATTTACTAGAACATCCTTATCCCTAAAATCTCCTTAAAACATCTAAAACACTTAGTTTCTCCACCAAATTTCGACATGGCTTACCTAGCATATTCCTACACCCAAGCACTTAAGTTTTCACCACTTCCACACCATAAACACTCAAATTCTCATTACACCATCTTAACACACAATATACACCCAAACTACACTACATCACAATATAGTGCATAAACTTAAATTGCTTGGCACTTAGGCCCTTAAATTCATAAATATTAAGCACTGAATTTCCACAGTATATATTGCCTTTGACCTGCAAATACACACAACATGGCTCCCATTGCAATATAAGTGTTCTTATAATTCACCTTGAATTATCTAACTATCTCATTTCCCATTTGCTCTTTAATCACAAGTTCTCAAATATAATCATTGTTTCTCCTAGGTTTTTATAGCCCTTTTCTAATGTAACTCCAAGCTAGACTTATCATATATCTAAATCCCATCCCTTAATGCATTAAAACCTTAAGGTAAGACATTTACCTTGCTCTTTTTCAAGCTTCACAAGCTTTCTTCCTTAGGTTTTTCCTTGCTCAATCTCGGTCACCAAATCAAACTCTCCTTGCCAATGTTCTAACCAACATTCAATGTCTCCAATAAGTACTAAACAATACACTAACCTTAAGGAATGAAACCTAGGTCAAAAATGTGTTTTAAGGTATTAAATTGATTGTTTTACCTTGAATTCTCAAGACAAGCTTGGATATGAATCAAGAAGGACCTCCTCTTGCCCTTGGAGAATAGAAAACAAGCTAGAACAAGGCATAAAAATGGAGCCCCATGAGTATAGATTTTCGGTTATGTGAAGGAATGGTGGGAACTTGAT
The DNA here is from genome assembly GCA_023374045.1 of Limonium bicolor. Lineage (NCBI taxonomy): Eukaryota > Viridiplantae > Streptophyta > Magnoliopsida > Caryophyllales > Plumbaginaceae > Limonium > Limonium bicolor. Next base: position 446,906,637 of record CM041777.1, read on the forward strand.
TTTTCTTACATATTCTTTACCTTAAGAGAATGGAGAAGCCAATGAACCCTCCAAACTTGAGTTTCCTCCTCTAATGGCGATTTGCCTTGGCACAAAAATGGAGCTCTTGAAGTTTTGGAAAGATAGAAAGGAAGAGCTTGAGCTAACTAAGAAGAATATGTAATTTGTTTTGGTTTTGGAGATAAAATGAGTAAGTAGTAATCAAAGGAAGATGGAACTTACATGGGGGCTGTTCTTCACGTCAATGGAGAAGGGAGAAAGCAAGAGAAATCGGTGGTGAAAGAGGAGAATGAAGAGGTGAGGAGAGAGGTACACAAAGGTAAGATATTTATGTTAAAAGGTGAATAGTGAATTTACTTACTTTTGCTTTTCTTCTTTACTTAACTAGATAAGTGTGGTGAGTCACACTTAAAAACCGGCCCCCTTGGTCAAATAATGTATATTGTGGTCTTTGTTGACCATTTAATTGACTTACTTTGACTAATGTCTTAAACTAGCACTATTTGGTTACTATTCACTAAACAAGGCACATAATTGTGAAATTTTTTATTTCCCATTGATTTAGACTTCCTAATGTGATACTAATTAGTACACAAGTTAATTAAGGAGTAATGATGGACATTTAGCCACTCAAAACCCATTTACAAGACACTTTTTCAAAAATGTGCTTTAAGACTCCTTAAAGCACATTTTGTGTTTTAACTTGTTTTCAAGCTTGGTTTTCTTTGGTAATTGGTTTAAAATGACCATTAGGATATTACTAAGGTCTAAGAATGATATTTGGGTGCTCACTCAAGTCTCTCCAAGCTTAGAGCACGTTTTTGCTTAAACTGCTCTTTTGGTGTTTCCTTATGTTTTCTTTGATTAAAATGGTTTCTTAATGTTTCTAAGGCATTATTTAGCCTTCTTATATCTTAGCTTATCACTTACACACCATATCTAAGTTTGGGGTATTTCATGGATTTTGGATAAATCCAAATTATCCAATCCAAATGCTCACCCCTAAGCCCAGCGACACCTTAGCCCAATCTTTTTCAATTCTCTACACGTTACCAAGGCTAGTTATCTCCATCTTTCACTCTAGTACATGCAAATTATTACCGCTTACTACCCTAATCCTGCATGGATTTTTATCTTCCCCTTTCAAAACTCTCTTTAAAAAGTTTGTACGCGTCCTTCCGCCTTACTATCATCTTTCAAATCTTCAAACCTGGACTTTCATCTCCTCCTTTCACCGCCTTCTGCTCCACTTCGGACAACATACTCTCTTCTTACCACTACTTGTCACCATGGCCGCCTCTTCCTCAAAAGTCGATGCTTTGGCAAACAAGTGTGTTGGTCTTGCATTGACTGCTGCTGAGGAAACCACTCTGGAGGTCGACGACCTAGCCAAATCTTCTCCGACACTAAACTACCAGTGCTCTCTGCTTGGTAAGATGTTGATAACCCGTTTTGTTGATGTCAAAGCTCTAGAGTATACACTGTCAAAAGCGTGGAAATGTGAATATGAGCTGGGGGTATGCAACCTTGGGGCCGGTCTTTTCCTGTTTGATCTCCCCGACGAAGAGAGGCTCTACGATGCTCTGTCTCGAGGGCCATGGACATATGATGGTTGTTTCCTGGTGCTCTCTAAGGTTGACCACTCCAAAGCCCCACGAGAGCATGAGTGTCGTCGGGCGTCCTTTTGGGTCCGTTTGCACAATGTTCCACTGTGGTTCATGACTCCCACCTTTGCTAAGCGGATAGGGGACTGTATAGGTCATTTCATTGAGTATGTGGCTCTTGATCATCGACAAGAAGGCTCTTCCATGTGTATCAAGGTCTCTCATGTCGTCCGTGACTGCCCTTACAAAACTAAAGCTACTGAGGATGAGCTTTACTATGGTTTGTGGCTTAAGGCAGGGTTTTCGAGCACTAGACGCCCAAAATATGAAATTACGGAGTCTGGTATGGTGTATCTGACATGCGCATTCCAAATCCTGCATCCACTGAAGTTCCACAACTAGCTGCCATAGCCAACATAGATGTGGTAACTGCCGACATAGGGGAAGGTCATGCTGCTGCTATCGAAGAAGGAGAAATCCCGCTTTCCTCTGCTATGCAAGATGTGTCTATCCCTTCTACTGAGGTTGTTATGGATAATGGTGCCAATCTTTCTGCTGATGAAGTTGGGGGCCTCCCATCTTCCCCTCTGTATACCAATGGGCACAAGCGCAAGATGGATTTTGTGCAGTCTTCTTCAACCGAGGAAGAGTTGCGCGAGATGTCTGATATGGGGGACGTGTCCAAGAAAAGAAAGGGTGAGAATCTAGGAGAAACATCTCAGGCGACTCTGGGGGATGCCAGGGTCGCCGATCATAATGTCATTTGTAGTGTTGAACTGTCGTGGGCTTGGTTCAGCTGCGTCAGTTTGTCAAGTTAGGGAGTTGGTTAGGACTGAGTCTCCTACCTTTTTGTTTTTGGCAGAAAAAAAACTGTCTTCTTTTGAGATGAAGTTTGTAGCTCCTAAGTTTAGTTAGTTTAATTAGGTTGTTGGAGATAGTGAAGGTCGAAAAGCTGGTGTGGCTTTCTTTTGGGATGCAAAATTTGATGTATCGTTACTTAGTTTTTCTAGTAGACATGTAGATTGTCTTGTTTTGTCTCCAGGGGGCTTAAGATGGAGGATTACAGGGGTGTATGGATGGGCAGATCAGAGTCTAAAATGGGAAACATGGAATCTTTTGCGTTATTTGAATGTGCAACGGTCTGGTCCATAGCTGTTAAGTGGTGATTTTAATGAGGTTTTGCATGCTTCAGCACACAGAGGAAGAGTTACTAGACAGAGATCTACTATTCTTGCTTTTCACCATTGTATCACAGATTGTCATCTGTAGAACTTAGGGTACAAAGGATCACAATACACCTACACCAATAGAGCTCAATTGCAGTATATTGTTAAAAGCATATTGTAGAAGAGGGCCGAAACCTTTCAAGTTTGAGAATTGTTGGGTTGACCACCCTTTCTGTCAACAAACAGTGCAAGTTGTGTGGGCTAATCAGCGACAGGATTATATGCGAAGGTAAAGCTTTGTGGGGACCGTCTTCGCCATTGGGGGAGTAAACAAATCTGGATAGAAAGAAAGTTAATTACTGAAACAAAGAAGGAAATTGATACCTTCGCATCTGCTGATCCAACACACCAACACCTTCACAGATGGAATTTTCTATGCCATTCCTTGGACTCTTTATTGTTGAAGTATGAGCAGCGACTACATTAGAGAGCCCGCCAGTCTTGGCTCAAAGCAGCGCCTCAACAAGATTCTCATTTGCTAGCTTGTGTTGAAGGTAGGGTTCCACCCGCACTCTATTCTTCAATGGGTTTGCCTTATACTAGGGAGGAAGTTCTGGTAGCCTACAATCAACTTAATCTAGGAAAATCTCCAGGACCAAATGGAATTAATGGAACCTTTTTACATGCTTATTGGCCAATTGTAGGTGACGACTTCCTGAATACTACACTATCTTTTTTGAATACATATGCTCTGCCCTTGGGTATCAATCATACACACATTTCCCTTATTCTTAAGAAATCATCAACTATGTCCATCTCTGATTACAGACCTATCTCTTTATGTAATACAATATACATAGTCAGTCTTGGCAAACCGTATTACAATAGTGATGCCATATGTCATTTCAGATAATCAAGCAGCCTTTGTGCGTGACCAACTTATTTAAGACCAAATCATGAAATCTCGTGAATTTCTATTTGCAATGAGAAGTTCCAAGGCTAAACAACGAGTTCATTTTGCATTTAAGGTGGATATGTCAAAAGCTTTCGATAGGTTAGAATGGTCATTTATACTTCAGGTTCTCTCAAGCATGGGTTTTCACCCCTCAAGGGTAAATTTGGTCCGCAAATGTATTAGTACAGTCAGCTCTTCTGTGCTAGTAAATGGGCACCCATGTACAACTTTTTATCCTCAGAGAGGAATAAGGCAGGGTGACCCTTTAACCCCCTTTCTGTTCATTTGTTGTATGGAAGTTTTGACTTCCTCCCTTAACCTGGCTCATGATGTCGGTATCTTTCATGGATTCCAACTACGGTATTCCCCCACTTCTATCAATAGTTTGTTTGCAAATGATTGTATACTTTTTGGAGCTGCTATGCCTCATAATGTTGCATATCTATGTGATACTATTGAAGCTTCCAAACAAACATCGGGGCAATCATTAATCTGGATAAATCAGGGGTTAAGGACTTTGGTATGTGTCTGGAATTCCCAAGCTCTATTGGCAAGAATCGCACATCCATTTTTAGTTATATCAGAGATCGAGTCACTAGGCATATACAAACTTGGAGCCATAAAGTTTCTCAGGCTGGTAGGACACTGCTGATCAAATAGGTGTTACAAGCAATTCCTACTTACATTATGTCTTTTTTCTCTTTCCAAAAAGTTTGATCAAGCAAGTACAACAATTGATGGTGAGGTTTTGGTGGGGAAGTTCAACATAAAAGACTAGCATTCATTGGAAGAAATGGGCAGACTTGTGCAAGTCCACAGAAGCAGGGGGCTTGGGTTTTAGGGACTTAAGGAGTTTCAATCGTGCACTTCTTGCAAAACAGTTGTGGAGGATTATAACAGAGCCATCTACATTGCTATCCAAATTTTACCATGCAAAATATTTATCACAAACTCCTCTGATGCTACTTCAGAAACTGCCAACACAAGCCCTATTTGGAAGCTTTGCTTAGCACATGGGATTTGGTAGAGCTTGGGGGTTGTAAAGAAATCATTTATGGTGCAACTACAAAAATCACAGATCGTTGGCTACGTGATAAACCAGGAAGACAACCGTTTATTCGGCAACTCCCCCAGCAGTTAGATAATATGCTACTGTAACAACTCTTATTACTCTAGTTTACTCATGGAATGAGGATCTCATTAACAGTTGGTTTGTCCCAACAGATGCGGCCCTTATTTTGGAAACCTCAGTTGCTATGGAGCAAAATAATATAACTCAGCACCCATCTTCTGATAAGTAATTTTGGGGTCTCTCTTCGTCATGGCAATACATGGTCAAAACGGCTTACCATGCAAATTTGCAAGCCCGACAAAGTGTGTCTATGTGCAGCTCCTCTACATCGCTGCTAGGTAAGGCATGTAAACGATTATGGTCAACTGAACTTCCACCTAGAATCAAGCTACTAGGTTGGAAACTTCTCCTGGGATTTGTCCCAACCAAAACAGTGATCCAAGATCGAATCAAAAGTCATATGGATGTGCAGTGCAGAGGATGTGGACAACCAGAGACTATAATACATGCTCTGGTCATGTGCCCTGAAGTCCAACCTTATTGGCATATGATGAACTATCCCTTTCCACAATCAATTCGCTCAGAACAAGGCTTTAAAGACTGGTACTTCCATGCTTTCCTTGAGCGCAACAACCATCAACTCCAATCAATTACAGAACTTATATGGCATTTATGGTATGCTCGGTGCCAATTTAACTTTTAACATACAACCTCTTTTACCCATGGTTGGTGTCAGGCAGATACTTTCTTCAACGTTCAACTTCATTTGCTCCTTCATCTTCCACTTCTTTACTAAGGACGCAGCAATAATAGCGTACTCAAGGTTGGCCTACATGGAGATACATGCGATTTTACACCCACAGACACTGAAGCACTAGCGGTTGAAGCATGTATTCAACCTACTATTTCAACAACTTTCGCAACCTACGGGTACTGATGGATTGCAAGGCTATTGCTAATTACTTAAGTACCAGTAGTGTTTCATCACTTCTTCAGTCAACTTTGACTATTCTTAATAGATTATCTAAGGACATTACTCGTTTTAATTCGATGGTTCTTTGTTCCTAGGATAGATAATATGTTAGCACACTCTCTTGCTAACCATGCACACTGTTCACAACAGTGATGTTCATGGGGTCTGGATGCGATTCCGGAATTTGTATTGAAACTATGTGCTACTTAATATAATGACTATGTTTCTTCAAAAAAAAACTTTAAACAACTTTAGGAATACCCTCCATCGTTTTCTTCCTCCTAAGGAGGAGGTGTCGATTTGAATTCGACTCCCAGGCAGTTGCGTGTTTATTCCCCCTTTGGTGCAAGATTGCATGCTATCTTGCATGTAAGCCCTAGCTAATCATTTCTGCTAGTTTTGAGTGTTCCCTAGGTTGTTTTTTTCTTTCCTTGTGCTGGATTACATACAATCTTGCATGTATGCCCTAGCTAATCATTTACCCTGGTTTATGTATTCCATTTGGTTTTCCTTGCATGCTTTCAATTGAGAATTCCCTTCTTCAATACTCTTCTTAAGCTGGTTTTCTAAACTCCCTTGTTCTCTTGGTTGGTAATTTTTTTTATTCTCTCTGCGTCTTTTTCTACTTTCTCTACCTGTGTTTCTGGTTTTTCTTTCTCTTTTCAAACATCAGTTTTAATCTTCTCTTGCATGTCCTTTCTACAACTCGAATTTGTCTCTTCCAAGCTCAAGTGGTGGTAAGGGAAAGGAGGTAGTAGATGAATTAGTCACTAGACATACGGGTCTTTCACTTACAGAGGAAGAGAGTTTGTTCACAGAGGTAGATGATATCATGGGTTGGGCCTCATGTTCCTTTTCCTTTTGATGCATGCCTTCTTGGGCGTCTCTACAATACTAAAATATCGGATGTCCACGTTATGGAGAAGGTTTTGTCTAAATTATGGCAAGTAGATGGTAATTTAAAAATTCATTATCTTGGGGAGGGTTTATTTTTGTTCTAGTTTGCGGAGGTGGATGTTGTTCCGACAATCTTAGGGTGTGGTTCGTGGTCTTTTGATGGTGGACTCTTAGCATTAATCCCTGTTAATCGATGGATAGCGCCAAGCGATCATGATTTCATTAGTGTTCCAATTTGGGTTAGGGTTCATAATGTTCCTCTTTTGTTATACCATCTGGACTTTTCTAAGAGGTTAGGGGATTGTATTGGTAGATTTATGGAATTTTATGGCGAAGGGGCTCGAGGGACTGGAGGTTATCTTTGAATTAAGGTTCAAATCCTAATAGAAAAACCACTACTTCAGTACATCACTATGTCAATGGAAGGTCAATCTAGAGTATTGAAGATTAGTTATGAGCGTCTCCCTTCCGTTTGTTTTCATTGTGGGGTTATGACTCATGCTACTCGTGAATGCCACAAAAAAGGGAAGTTGCTCTTGAAGGATTTCAATATGGTCCATGGCTCCGGGCAGGAGCTCTGCGTGGTGGGTCTGCTAGAGGGGAATATGTAGATTGTTCTGTTGGGGTCTACACAAAATATCGAGAAGTTGAGGTTAGTCCAAGCCCATGCCCTAAGGAAGGTGCTACGGAACAGCTAATCCAAGCTAAACCTGAGAATAGGTTGGATGAAGGTGAAATTTCTCTACATGGCAAGGATACTTAGTCTGGATAGGCTGCGCGGCCTGTTCTTATGTTCTTCCTAAGATGCTTGTACCTTGGATGAACTATTAGATATGCATAAATTGGATGCAACTTCTAAGAAGGGTAAAAGTGGGTTGTTCGAAGTAGAAGTAAGGGAGACTGCACAAATCAATGAAGGGGCGACCTAGGTGGACACCCGGGGCTGCCTGAAGCAATGAGTTGCTTATGAGTGAATTGCCAAGGTCTGGGTGCCCCTCGAGCAGTTCATTAGGTGTGGGACTTGGTCCGTATTGAATCACCCAGTCTAGTTTTCCTTTCAGAAACTAGACTCTCAAGGTCTGAAATGCGTCAGGTGGAGTGTGGTTTGAACGGATACGATGGTCTTGTGGTGGATAGTTTTGGCAGAAGCGGGGGTGTCGCATTATAGTGGAAATCTCATTTGGCTGTACAAGTCTTATCTTTTTCAAATCATCAAATAGACTGTCTGATTGGGGTTGGGCAAAGGAGGTGAAGGTGTACTGGCTTATATCGATGGCCATGGGTGGTGGACCAGTGGCGCACATGGCATCTGTTGAGGGACTTGTGGCTCAGTGGCATGAGGCCATGGCTGGTGTTCGAAGATTTTATTAAATTTTTGTACACTCATGAGCAGAGGAGCTGCCTTAATAGGGAGCGTAGTCAAATGGTGGCATTCAGGCAGTGTTTAGTTGATTGCAACCTGGTTGATTTGGGGTATGTTGGGAGCAAATATACCTATAATAACAAGCGAATAATGTTAAATGCCGGCTTGACTGTTAAGTTGCTAATCAGGAATAGTTATCTCTCTTTTCGTTGGCATGTAATTTGCATTTGAGTTAAGGTTGGTCGGATCACCGATCCATTAAACTCATATAGGCTCCAGTTTGACATCCCGGGTGTAGGCCTTTTAAATTTGAGGATTGTTGGGCCAAGGACCAGGGTTGTAAGGATGTCCATAGGGTTTGGGCTGGCCACTCGACTAACTATATGAAGAAAATTACAGAATGTGGCGGAGGGTTAAGAAGGTGGGGACGTAGGAAGATAGCTAAAAAAACTAGGCAGGAGCGAGAGATTCAATAGGAACTTGATAGGGTGGGAGATGGACCAAAGAATCCTCTCAGTTTGCGATGTTGGGGTTTACTTGCTCAGGAATTGGATTTGTTGTTGAAAAGGGAGGAGGAAAGGGTGGCTCAGATGGCGAGAACGCAATGGCTACAGTAAAGTGATAGGAATACTTCATTTTTTTATTCTTGGGTTAGAACCAGAAAACGAAGAAATTGGATCCATGAACTGTTAGATGAAACTGGAAGGAGTAATATAGAGTGAATGGATGTGGAAAGACTACAAGGAATTGTTTTACTAACTTGTTTTTCCTTGGATAACCCTGAACTAATTTTCATTTTGTAGCTTATATTGAGGGGCGGGTTACCAGCCAAATGAATGAATATGTTGGTCAAGTTTTCACCAAGGATGAGGTTATAGCAGCCGTCAAGGAAATGAATCTGATAAAGGCACCTGGCCTGAGCGGAATTAACGTTACTTTTCTTCACACCTTTTGGTATATTATTCTATTATTAACGATGATTTTATAGACTTAGCTTTGAGAATTCTTAACACCGACTTCATGCCTGAGAGTTTTAACCATACACATATAGTATTGATACCAAATAAGGTGTTAATTGTATGCAGGAGTTTAGGCCAATATCTCTATGCAACACAATATATCGAGTGGTTTCAAAAGTTTTGGTCAATAAAGTGAAAGGTTTTATGAAAGACATTATCTCAGAGAATCATGCGGCTTTATCTCTAACCGCCTTATTACTGATAACATAATCATAGCTCATGATTTGTTACTCTATATGAGGGGGTCTAGAGCGGTTCAGAATGGATAATTTGCTTTAAAAGTAGACATGGTGAAGGCTTTTGATAAGGATGAGTGGGATTTTCTATTTGGGGTGTTAAGGAGTACGGGTTTTCATAGCAATTGGGTCCGTGTAGTTCAAAAATGTGTCACCACAGTCTCTATGTCTGTTTTGATAAACGGTGAACTAGGAGATATTATCTATCCAAAGAGGGGGGGTTAGGCAAGGTGACCCTTTGTCACCATTTCTCTTTATTTGTTGTATGGAGGCTCTAACATCTGCTTTGAATGTGGCTGATTTGGTGGGAATGATTCATGGAATGAGGATAAATGGGTTAAATAAACACATTAACAGCTTATTCTTTGCGGATGATTGTCTCATCCTTGGTAAGGCTACAATTGATAATGCAATAAGGGTTATGGAAATCTTAGAAGTTTTTAGTGCTGCTTCTGGTCAGACTATAAATGTTCTCAAGTCCAGCGTCATGTTCTCCAAAGGAGTATCACCATCAACTAGAATTCAGATTACTTCCTACTTTAGGATTCAAGAGGTTACATATTTGGGTATATATTTGGGATTCCCTAGCAAAATATGAAGAAGCAGGAAAGTTGTCTTTGGTTATGTTCGAGATAAAGTCTTTTCAAGGATTCAAAGCTGGAATTGTAATATATCTCAAGCAAGGCGGAGTCTCCTGATTAAGAATGCTCTTCAATCTATTCCCATCTATGTGATGAATGTTTTAAGATTGCCACTAAGTCTAATACGTGAAATTAATCTTACATTGGCTTCCTTCTGGTGGAAAGGCACCTCTGAAAGGAGAGGCTTACATTGGAAACGTTGGTCTTCTATGTGCTTGAGTATCAAGATGGGGGCATGGGCTTTAGAGATCTAAGATGCTTAACGATGCTTTATTTGCTAAACAGTGCTGGAAAATCCTTCAGTCACCACATAGTCTAGTTGGACAAATAATGAAGGCAAGATACAATCCTAATGTAAACTTGCTTAATACGTGTTTAAGAAGCAACCCTAGTCTCGTTTGGCGTTCTCTTCATCAAGTTCTGGGGTTTGTTAAGCACGCTGCAAGAAAATCAATTGATATTGGGGAAATAATCAAAATTTCTGATAAATGGATTGTAGGGAAAGAGAGTGGATCCCCATATATTATTCATTTGGATCATTCCTTGGTAAATGAGGCCTGTGTGTCTTGGTTAATTGATGATAGGCAGAGGCAGTGGAGGGAGAGTTTGGTAAAAGAGTGGTTTACCGAGGAGGATGCAAAATTAATCTTAGCCATGCCTCTAAGGCAAATAAGTAAGGAAGGTGGATGAACATGGAGGTTTACAAATTCTGGTTGTTATTCTGCGCAATCTGCCTATTTTTTTTTTATAATTGACTTGAGCTCCAATTACAAGAGGCAATACTATGGCATATAGCCTTTCTTGCCATTACAAAGGAAAAAGTTGAAAAAACAAATATTAAACCAACCGTGAAAAAACATATTTTCATGCTAGATCTTTTGACTGCCTTGACGGCTTCTTCCCATAGTCTGGTGCTTTTGCCTTAAATACCACTTCATATGTTGTGCCTAGAATACCTGAATGACATGAAAAAGTGTTGAGGACCAAAACATGTTACTAAGTGAACTTTCAAATGTTAAGACCCTTTATGCCTCTTGAGCCAGTCGAATCTTCGCCCCTCTTACAATCATTTCCTTTGAGGATTTTTTTCCTATCCCCCGCTAATAGAATCGGTTTGTGGAAAACCTTATCTTGAAGTGTGTTATGCCGGGGTTCCATAAAATTTTCAAAACACTTGATTATCCTTTTGCGGGCTTCAAATTGATGATGAGTTGTTATGTTGCCCCCGTAGCCACAACACTCAACTAGAGGCCACACTCGGTGTGTCTCTAGTAATCCTATTAAGGTTGCGCCTACCTCTCGAACAACCCATCGGACCAGAGCCCACTTCTCTCCTTAGTCTACCTCTCTGAAATTTCGGACGCATAGCAGGCTTGTCATTTTGCTGAGCGCTCTGCTTCTCCTCTACTCTCTTACTTCTTCTAAGTATCTGGGTAAAATTTTGTAGGGAGACATCAGGATTAGGATAGTTAAAATTTAACCTTCTGCCAAAATCAAGACATTTTTGAGCTGCTATGAGAGTTAGGCTAACTTGGGAGGGTTCTGAAACATTAGAAGTTGAGAAAACTTGGCTGTCATTAGGAGAGAGTATTACTTCAAGATGGATTTCAGGGATAGCAGAGAGAGGGGGTTGCTATGAAGCGATTGACTATTGTTGTGGACTGGAGTAGATGGTTGTCAAGGAGATAGAGATTGGGGGACAAAATTTGCTTTTGGGGTGTGAGGAGACTGAGAGAGGGGGAGGGAATTAAAAGAGGTGTGGGGGTCGACATTCTGTGGGGTGTGGGGGGATGGGGAGCGAGTGAGGGAGTTAAAAGAGGTGGGCGTCAGGGGGCCAGATTTTGTTGGGGAAAGAGGGCTAGTCGATTGAGAGGACAAAAGGTGAGAATTGCAGGAAGCACAATAATTTGGTTTCTCTGTGCTTTGGCTGGTAGGTATAGGGTTAGAAAAAGAGCCAGAAATAGAATGAGATAGTGGGAGTAAACTGAGGGACGCGGCCGTTCCTGTGACAGGCACGGGGTCCGGAGTAAAAGGGGGCGGCGCCAGACTCTGCTTCTGCCAGCTATGAAAAAATTCTCGGGTAATGCAAGGGTTGATGTGAGACGGAATTGTCTCGAGAAAATGCAGTGGATCACCTTTAGCCAGGATAATAAAAGCACTGCTACCATTATCGATGCCATAAACAACAAAATTTGGGAATAAATCGAGTATCTCTAGAATTTTTAAATGAGCACGCCGAAACGCTGCCGTTTTGGCGAAAAGGACTGAAGGGCAACTTTTCCTCGGTTGCAAATTTTCAAAATGCATCGCTTGGATTGACCAGGCTTGGTCTTCGCCGATTGACTGTATATCTTCTTCTGCCAAATTATTCGCCGGCACGGGTGACTCTTTTTGGATGTTATCCTGGTTGTGTTGTGACAATTCCTCTGACCAAAACTCAATGATCTCGACGTTGTAGATTAAACCCTCTACTTCCACTATGGTTTCTTCGTTTATGAGGGATCTTTTCTCTGTTTTTAGTTGAGCATGTACTTCCAGAAACTTGGGCAATTGGTGCAACTCAGTGGTGATCTTTGTAATTTCTCCTAAGTGCCTTGTAATCAGATAAACGGATTCCTCTGACCAGGCTTGTAGGGGGATTCCCCGAATTGTGATATTAGTGGTTCTAGTTACAAGTTGATCAGAGGGTTTCCAAGCCCGTTTCTCCCAGTTGTGCTCGTCCCCCAGGCTTGATAGTATAAACTCTACCGCTTTCTCATGAGTTTCAAAGATCACGATGTATTTGGCTTCTGAGAGGCAAACTATCTCCTCGGTGGAAATTCCCCTATCTTGTATTATCTTCTTGATGTTTCATGAGTTATCAGGGAAAGAGTGCTAATTACCACCCCTCTATCTAGTTTTTCTTTTATTATCAGGATGGGACCAGGCTGATGTGTCCTTGAGATGGAAACTCTTTACGCGCGTGGGGGGGGGGGGGGGGGAGGGGGTGGAGGGGAAGGTCCTGATTGAGTGCTGCAGTGATGTCGTAAATCTGTTTGTGGATCTGATGAGGCCTTGGAGCCCATCTAAACTGATGTGGTGGCAAACCTGAAGCAAAGCCCCGATGAATGGTCGTTTGAGTTTGGAGATGATGGCCGTCCACTAGCATGTCGATTGCCTCCCTAATTGCTTGATCTGCTTCTACTTTGGACTTATACTCCATGAAACCATATCTCGTCTTTGTACGAATTCTTGGGTTTTGGGCAGACGAATCCCAACAAATTTGACCAAACTTTTTAAAAATCTTCCATTGGGTACCCACTCTTGAAGCTTGGCTGATATTATCTATGAATACCGTTGCGCCTGGTGTTATACCCAAAATTTCAACCCCCCGGAAGAGAGTCTCTACTAATAGGCTAGTAGCGAGGGTTCCCAATTCGATCGGCATATTTCAGAGTACTAGGGACAGCTTAGTCATCTCCAGGGGCATTTTCGTAATTTTTCAAGGCTCCTAAGCCCCCTATAGGCTTTCTCTCTCCTCCAAATAAGGGTCAAATCAATTCAAAATGCTTTGAAATTTTAACCCATGATAGAGGATGGCATCTGAAGCATAATGGCGTTGGAATTTTGATTTTTCGAATTTCCAATAATTTTCTAGCAATTTCTGATTGAATCTGACGAGAAATTGAATTTAAAAATATTTCAATGTCCAAAAAATTCGATTCCACTTTAGAAAATTCAGAAATATCATCCTTTACCCATGTGTAAAATTTCATAATCAAATTCCTTTTGGAAGCCCTTGAGCTAAAACATCGGTAAATCTCGGTTTTTACCGGATTTTTCTATCTTTAAGGAAGCCTATATAAGGAACCTTATCCCATGATCAAAGGAGAACCTCAAGAACCCTATACTCTCAAAGAAGGCAGCCGTCTCTCTCTCTCCACGTTTTGAACTCCGGAGCCACAGTCAAATACCAAAATCTCACCAAAATCAACACCAAAACACGTTTTTCAACTCCCACAACATCATCCATCATCAAACCCTCACCAAAACAGCACCAAAACGTGAAGAACATCAAGAACAGCAAGGAGTCAGAAGCTCGGTTCGAAGTTCCTCCGGATCCGCCATCAACGAGGCCTCCGAAGAATCCCGACGTGAAGAAGCACCACGAATCTGAAGGTAAAACAGGTTGCAATTCTACTTTTCTAACTCTCCACGACCTTATTAACTCTCTGTCAAATTTTGGGTTCAAACTAACCTTTTTACGCTTCTGTATTGCTAATTACTTTTGTTTCTGCCTTGTTACTTGTTCGTCAAGTTTCGTACATAATTCGACTTCAAACTGCAATCTTTCAATTACTAACGAATTGTACATCTTTCAGGCTACACACCCATAAAATTTGAGCCAAAAACACCTTCAGGAACAGCCTCAACGCCGCCGTCCGAGGGCGGTCCGCACCCACGGACGTCATGTCCGGGGTCCCGGACTCCCTGTCCGTAAGCCCGGACGCCCACGGACGGCGGCGGGATTTTTTTTTTAAAATTCAAAATTTAGGTTTTCTAATAATGTCCGGGCCCACGAACAGCCTGTCCGTGGCCCCGGACTTCGCAATTTTCTGTTTTCCTTTAATTTTGACTCTTCTGTATAATTAGGTTAACCGGGGTCCGTGGTCTCGGACATGGGGTCCGTGGCTACGGACGTAAGCAAAATTCGACCTAATTCTGCCTCCAAAACTCTAGTTTAGATAGCTTTTAATTTCACTTTAATTTTCTGTCAAAAAATGCTAAAAAACACAAAAAAACAGAAGCTCGCGCACTTAGGTTAAAACGACTCGTAATAAGCCGTAATTAAACTAAGTAGAGGAAAAACGACTTCTAGGGGTAATGAAAGTAATTGAACCCTAAATAAGTCGAATACCAAGCCCCCGAACCCGAACTCTACCTTTCCTGATTTACTCTAGGTTAAAATTAGGTGGCGACTCATAATAGGTTCCAGTGAGCTAGCTTAGGTTTTAATAATTATTGTTATATGACATAGTTATTAATCTTAGGTTATAAGTGGACCTAAAACCCGATTAGATCCTAATCAGCTTTAGTCAGCACAGGATAGGGTTTAAAATCGAGGCTCACAGACTGGCGACTCTACTGGGGATAAATTCTTAATTTTAACTTGTTTAATTTTAAGAAAGAGGGCTTAACTCGAAAAATTGTTTATTTATGGCTTTATTACTTTGTTTGTTTACTTTCGTGCGCACTTTAAATTTTTGCACCCTTGCATCATATGAGAGCGAGGGTCCACACAAACCAGTTCCACCCCGGGACCCATCTAGGGTCCCCTGTCAGGGACTCACACCTTTTAGGTGATGTGAATAAGCGGGGGAAAAGAGGAGGATGTCGTCTAACCACATCCCCTTAATACCTGGGCCTTAGCCCCAAGCATTTTCCTGGCAGTGTCCTTACCCAGCCCATTGTTTGGTCAGTCAAAGACCCGGTCGTAGACGCACACCTTCAGGTGATGTGAAAAAAGTGGGGAAGCCCAAAGAGAATGGCGTGCAAGCCCTATTCCTTTGTGGTGACCTGGGCCCAAGCCCCAAGCACCTCTCCGGATCGATCCATACCCAAATTGATTTAACCGTCAAGTGAGGACATGTTGAATTTGTGTGGGCCTTGTTTGCTTGTATGATCGGCCCACTACCCAGACTAGAGATTGATAGGAACTTTTCCTACATCAACTCAGCCCAACCCGATATCGCGGCTTTATTGTTTGGCCCAAAGGCCCTGCTTGATTTGAATGTGCGAGTTATTTGTTCGGGCTTCGGCCCAAAAGTTTAGATTTAGGTGATTTGTCTTTCAGCCCAATTTTAATTATCAATTTAGTTCTAGGCCCATGAAAAACAAATCCACCTAAAGCAGTTCATGAAGATCCATCAGGCCTTTCCATTTCAAGGTTCATTCTAGTCTAGGAAGACTTTTCACTTGGGCTTTGACCCAAGATCCTAGAAACAAGTATCATCTTTTAGGCCCAATCAGAATTACTTGGCCCAAATTCCAATTCACGTCAAGAACATGGTTTAGAAATCATTTTGACCCATGTGCTTTACCTCTAGCCCAAACACATTCTGGCCCAAGCGCCCAATTCTCAAAATATTCTGGCCCAAGAGCCACATTCTTCAAACATTTCTAGGCACCTCCCTTCCAACTCAATTCGGGCCTCAGTACTTACCCACAATCTTCAAAACATTCCAGCTCATGTGCTTTTCTTGCAGCCCAAACAAGTTTTAACCTACAACTTCTTCACGGTCCAGAATTTTAGCTCAATCCATTTCTGTTTTCCAACAGATAAGCCTGAATCCCAAGTATGGCAGAGGGAGGAAACCCAGTCAGCATGGAGGCCCAGTTTGCAGCCTTAGAGCAGAGGTACAGAGCCGCCTTTGATGCCATGGAGGCTAAGTATGTCACCATCATCGAAGAACTGAAAAGCAAAATCAATTCCCTTGAGGTTGGTCATCAGGAAAACATTTCAGGAAAGATTGCTGACTCTGGGAACGAGCATGACCACGTCGAAGCTAACTCCATTGGGGCCCAGGGTGCGCGAGGATTCGTAGGGGAAGCCGCCCCAGATCACCAGCTAACTGCAGAACTCGAGAAGGCTCTGAAAAGGATCGAGCGCATGGAAAAGGCTAGCAAGCCGGCTGGTTTTGATTACTCCTCTATGGCATCGTACCCCGAGGTTGATCTCCCCCCAAAGTTGAAGTTGCCCACACTTGCTCTACACAAGGGTTCCTTAGACCCGCAGGTCCATCTGGCGATGTTCGATAGGGAGATGTCCATCCTCAGGTTGAATGACATGCAAAAGGCCAAGGTCTTTGCCCGTTACCTCGATGAAACACCTCAACGTTGGTATTTGACTCAGAGGATGAACACCAAAACCTATGAGGAGGTCTGTGAGGCTTTCTTGCACCATTTCGAGTATGCTAAGAATCTCGAAGTTACCAGGTCCGACCTTGCCAGCACTCGGCAGAGAGACAGTGAATCAATGTCCGACTTCATCAAACGGTGGAGGATGAAGGCCGCTGCTATGCCTACAAAAATGGATGAGCAAGAACAAATTCGAATGATTGTGGACAATATGCAGAGACAATACAATAACGAGCTGAGTTGCACATACTTCCCTAATTTCGACATGCTGATGGGACAAGTAAGAATCATGGAAGAAAAGATTCACAAAGGCGAGCTGAAGCTGGAACAACCCAAAGCCCAGGGTGTGAGTATCGAGACCTTTAAGTCAGGACCGGCCAAAGCAGCTCAAGTTTCATACCAAGTGAGCATCATACAAAAACCCAGTGCTGTAAAGCAGAACATCAAGGCCTCACCCCGATCCAAGAGGTTCTCTACACCGAGACAGTTTACCGACATCGGCTGGCCTCTCAGTCAAGCACTCGTGAAGCTACAAGAGCTAGACCTACTACAGCCTCTCACACCTAGCCCTGGGATCACCCAAGCCGGGGAACATCTCCATCAATTCTGCCAGTTTCATCAACTACCAGGACACAGTACTGACGACTGCAGAGCATTGAAGCACAAGATTGAGGACCTTATCGAGCAAGGACTCCAGTTTGTCGAGTAGGCTAGTGTCTAGTTGCATTTTGCTTTCTTAATTTTCTTTTCTATTTTGTAAGGGGTTTATGATATTTTCATTTTAATGAGGCTTAGATGTTCGAATTTCAGTCTCTTGTCTTTTCGATTTACAATCTCAAGGAAAAAATGTTTGTTCATTTTGCACCTTCAACCAAATCATCTTTCAAAACTAATGTTCATCTTCTGGCAATTGAATAAAATGATTTGTCTTTTTGTTTCCAAAAGGATGAACATGTCCAACCAAATGCCACAGCTCACCCCTAAGCATCCAAACAAACCACATACAAATTGTTGTCATAAACCCTGGACTAATACTGGGGGCAATCTGAGTTTAAAGACCAACCACGATTATTTCTTTTGTTTAATTGTGTGAACAAGTCTCAGAGTGAGAATTCACGAGAGTGTCTTGAGCGGAAAAACCATGAGTGAACGAGCGTGTCATTTTTACACGACTCCGGTGGGACCACATACAAAGGAAAATGTAAATGGCATAACTCTGACCGAAGGAGATAATTTGTAAATTTACTCTTAGACCTGCGAAAAGTAACAAAGAACGGATACACAACTATCAGGAATGACGAAGCACCTAGGTACAGCACCACATAGCCAAAAGCTTGTAAACCCTGTCATTAAACCCTAGGCACCCCCGCTGAGCCTTTCATATATCCCTTTTCGATATTATGAACTCCACAGAATCACCCAGCCAATGATGAATTACCGACCCGGTGACCAAAGGAAGCGAGGAGCCCGACTCTCAGAAAACAATCTAATCAGTCCAAAGAAGCGATGCCGCTATCAGCATGACAAAGCGATCCGCAAATGGTCCCAGAGTGACACAGGATCAAGAAAGCTCACATCAAAACAACTCTCGAAGCCCAAAACCGGGAAACACAAGAACCCCGAAGGCAAAATTAAGAAAGGATAAAACAAAAAGGCAAACCCGGAGTGCCTCGGAGAAATCCAAATGATAAAGAGAAGAGAAATGGTGTAAAGGACAACTTCAAAGTCCAAGTCCAGAAGCTCAAAAACAACGTCAACACAAAGCAGCTAGACGACTTCAAGACAAGGAAGACGAATCTGAGAGAAGACGCAAAGCGCAGCTTTGGTCACCCCTTTAAGCTCCACATACCTCAAACATCCCTCCATGGTCCCGTTGTCTTTCATCACACCCCATGGCCACGTTATAAGCCTCAAAGACTTCCGACTTGGTAGTTGTGTAACCAATCATGTGAAAGTAACAGATTAAATGCGTAAATTCATCAAATATCAAATTCAATGGTCTAGATGTTGTGACCGTAAGTGAGAACATAAGCCTTGACCCTATGAGGACGAGACTCGTTCACACGTTAGATCAAAGAAGATACTGGGGGCAATCGATTGGAATGATCGATTGCCATGAACTCTAGCTCAGATTGTCTTAAGGGAAAAATACTGGGGGCAATTGTTGGTTCCAACAATTGCCATGCCAACACCAATTGAAACCTAAAGCTTGAGCACCACCATCCCACCACAGGCATAAGCCCTTACCACCACATAAGCCCTTACCTTCACTTCATACACCACACAGGCCCACATAAGCCCTTACCTGCACATCAAACACCACAGGCCCACATAAGCCCTTACCTTCACATCATACACCATACCCCACCGGCGGCATGTTCATCTCGTAGGAGATAAATTACAAGTCCGAAGTCTATTGTTAGGAGATGATAATTTCACTTTCCTTTTCACTAAACAGAATTTTCTTCAAACACTACCACGTTTGGCACTTTCATAATCAACTTTCATCATGATCATTTGCATAAAGTTTACTTTGCTTCCGTCTACATGAAACTCCTCATCATAGACTAGAGATACAGATTCTCACCCCGAAGATACAGATTCTTCAGAGATACAGATTCTCGCCCCAAAGATGCAGATTCTTCAGAGATACAGATTCTCGCCCCGGAGATACAGATTCTTCAGAGATACAGATTCTCGCCCCGGAGATACAGATTCTTCAGAGATACAGATTCTCGCCCCGGAGATACAGATTCTTCAGAGATACGGATTCTCACCCCGAAGATACAGACTCTTCAGAGATACAGATTCTCACCACGAAGGTACAGATTCTTCAAAGATACAGATTCTCAGCCGAAGATACAAATTCTTCAGAGATACAGATTCTCGCCCCGAAGATACAAATTCTTTAGAGATACAGATTCTCACCCGATCAGAGATACAGATTCTCAGCCGAAGATACGGATTCTTTAGAGATACAGATTCTCACCCGATCAGAGATACAGATTCTCAGCCGAAGATACAGATTCTTCAGAGATACAGATTCTCACCCGATCAGAGATACAGATTCTCAGCTGAAGATACAGATTCTTCAAAGATTCAGATTCTCAGCCGAAGGTACAAATTCTTCAGGGATACAGATTCTTAGCCGAAGGTACAGACTCTTCAGAGATACAGATTCTCAGCCAAAGATTCAGATTCACCAGAGCAGCAGAACTCACTAGAGCAGCAGAACTCACCTGAATAGAAGAACTCGACCCAACACCAATTTTCAATCACTGATAGGTAGTCAACGCCTCAGAATAGCTTGACATCATCTCATTCATTATAGGTAGTCAACGCCTCAGAATAGCTTGACATCATCTCATTCATTATAGGTAGTCAACGCCTTAGAATAGCTTGACATCATCTCATTCATTATAGGTAGTCAACGCCTTAGAATAGCTTGACGTCATATCATCCTTATAGGTAGTCGGTGCCTTAGAATAGTCTGACATTACTTCATTATTACCTTTAGGTGGTCGACGCCTTAGAACCGCTCGACACCCTTCCACTTTACTCATAGGTAGTCAGCGCCTTAGAATAGCTCGACGCAACTTGTCGGATTGCACGTGTGGTCTTTTAAGATCCATAATTTTGGGGTATCACTCAAGCATCAACTAGCCTTTTCATTTCCATTACAAAGTCTAGTTGACGGGGGGCAATCTGTTATACCCAAAATTTCAACCCCCCGGAAGAGAGTCTCTACTAATAGGCTAGTAGCGAGGGTTCCCAATTCGATCGGCACATTTCAGAGTACTAGGGACAGCTTAGTCATCTCCAGGGGCATTTTGTAATTTTTCAAGGCTCCTAAGCCCCCTATAGGCTTTCTCTCTCCTCCAAATAAGGGTCAAATCAATTCAAAATGCTTTGAAATTTTAACCCATGATAGAGGATGGCATCTGAAGCATAATGGCGTTGGAATTTTGATTTTTCGAATTTCCAATAATTTTCTAGCAATTTCTGATTGAATCTGACGAGAAATTGAATTTAAAAATATTCCAATGTCCAAAAAATTCGATTCCACTTTAGAAAATTCAGAAATATCATCCTTTACCCATGTGTAAAATTTCATAATCAAATTCTTTTGGAAGCCCTTGAGCTAAAACATCGGTAAATCTCGGTTTTTACCGGATTTTTCTATCTTTAAGGAAGCCTATATAAGGAACCTTATCCCATGATCAAAGGAGAACCTCAAGAACCCTAGACTCTCAAAGAAGGCAGCCGTCTCTCTCTCTCCACGTTTTGAACTCCGGAGCCACAGTCAAACACCAAAATCTCACCAAAATCAACACCAAAACACGTTTTTCAACTCCCACAACATCATCCATCATCAAACCCTCACCAAAACAGCACCAAAACGTGAAGAACATCAAGAACAGCAAGGAGTCAGAAGCTCGGTTCGAAGTTCCTCCGGATCCGCCATCAACGAGGCCTCCGAAGAATCCCGACGTGAAGAAGCACCACGAATCTGAAGGTAAAACAGGTTGCAATTCTACTTTTCTAACTCTCCACGACCTTATTAACTCTCTTTCAAATTTTGGGTTCAAACTAACCTTTTTACGCTTCTGTATTGCTAATTACTTTTGTTTCTGCCTTGTTACTTGTTCGTCAAGTTTCGTACATAATTCGACGTCAAACTGCAATCTTTCAATTACTAATGAATTGTACATCTTTCAGGCTACACACCCATAAAATTTGAGCCAAAAACACCTTCGGGAACAGCCTCAACGCCGCCGTCCGAGGGCGGTCCGCACCCACGGATGTCATGTCCGGGGTCCCGGACTCCCTGTCCGTAAGCCCGGACGCCCACGGACGGCGGCGGGATTTTTTTTAAAAAAATTCAAAATTTAGGTTTTCTAATAATGTCCGGGCCCACGGACAGCCTGTCCGTGGCCCCGGACTTCGCAATTTTCTGTTTTCCTTTAATTTTGACTCTTCTGTATAATTAGGTTAACCGGGGTCCGTGGTCTCGGACATGGGGTCCGTGGCTACGGACGTAAGCAAAATTCGACCTAATTCTGCCTCCGAAACCCTAGTTTAGATAGCTTTTAATTTCACTTTAATTTTCTGTCAAAAAATGCTAAAAAACACAAAAAAACAGAAGCTCGCGCACTTAGGTTAAAACGACTTGTAATAAGCCGTAATTAAACTAAGTAGAGGAAAAACGACTTCTAGGGGTAATGAAAGTAATTGAACCCTAAATAAGTCGAATACCAAGCCCCCGAACCCGAACTCTACCTTTCCTGATTTACTCTAGGTTAAAATTAGGTGGCGACTCATAATAGGTTCCAGTGAGCTAGCTTAGGTTTTAATAATTATTGTTATATGACATAGTTATTAATCTTAGGTTATAAGTGGACCTAAAACCCGATTAGATCCTAATCAGCTTTAGTCAGCACAGGATAGGGTTTAAAATCGAGGCTCACACCTGGGGTTGTCTTTTGACCGGCCATGTCGAGTAAAAGTCAAGTGTATGAAACCGCGCGTGGTTTTGGAAGGGAGGTGTTATAGGATATTCCTATGCTGCGGTTGAATGTGAAATGTCTTGTTTCTAGAAGCGTCGTCTGTATTCTTAGAGGAAAAGGAGAGGGGATTGCGGTGGAGTAGGCTGGAGGCTTTAGAGGTGGTGGCGGAGGCATGGTGGAGTGCTGGGTGTGGAAAGGGACGGGGGTGATGATTTAATGTTTTGTAATCGAGATTAACCATAAACGATCGTGTCCTGCGTGATCTGCCTATTATAAGTTGGTGTCTGAAAGCAATCAAATACAACAGGCTCCTCTACTAGCTTAGTTGGACGAGCAGTGCAAATAGTTGGAAAGTGTTCTTTGCCACCACGAGTTGTTTTATTTGTCTGGAAACTGTTAAATGACATCATTCCATGTAAAACAAACATAGCACATCGTTGTGAAAACTTCACTCAAACTGATTATGTAATGTGCAGGAATCGAGAAACGATATTGTATGTCTTTTATACTTGTGCTTATGGTGGTCCTCTATGGGATCATGCGTGCATTCCACATCAAGGAAAATTTGCTTCTGATGGGGAGTTTGTTGATTGGGTTATGCATGAATGCTTAACTTTAGAGTTATGTTCTTTGAGTACTTTGTTAAAGCGTCTGTGGAGCATTTGGTTCGCTTGAAACCAAGTCTTATTTTAGCGAGTGGAATTCCCTTTATTTGGATACCATCTGCCAATTAAGTATCTTGAAACTATAGACTTTAAACGCACAATCCAACTTGATGAGAATACTGCTGCGGGAAGGTATGGAATGGCTGCAATCTGCATAGATGATCAAGGAAAAGTCACAATGAGAGGCTTGAGGGGTGGATACTTGCCATATTCAGCTGATGTTGTTGAGGCTATGGATGTGTTAATGGGGCTACGAATCGCAAGAAAGGCTGGCCCAAAGAAAGTTAATGTTTTACTGACTGTTTAGGGTTAGTCAATTTTGCTACAGCAAGGATACACCACGTATAATGTAGGAGTACTTTTGAATGACATTAGAAACAGTGAATGTTTTTTTTACAATGTAAGTTGGTTTTTTGTCAAGAGGGAGATGAATGTGGGTGCTCATGTGTTAGCTAATGTAGGTAGGGAGCGGAAGTCTGATGTTTTTTTATTGGATATGTTCCTTCATGTATTGAACACTTAATCTAATGATGATGTAGTTTATGAGTAAAAAAATATCTAGTAGCAAAAATAGGAAAAAACGCTACTAAACGTTATTTTGATGTTTTGTACCGTAATTTTTTTTACTGCAACATACAATAAAGTGACAGTGTTGACTACAAGGATATGTTGTATAAAAAAATTGTTAGGAAACTTAAAAGCTCCAATAATTATTACATTTGTTTCCTTGTTTAGACGCAATGAGGGTGTAGTGACTTCTTTCACTTGAACTAACCGACATCATGAGGATAAAGCTCAAGACTTAAGAGGAATTCCTTTGGCTCGTGAAAAATCCATGCACGATTTGCAGCCCCTTGTGAGCTTCATCCTCGAGATCAAGGTCCCTCCACTCCTACCTCCATCTCCGTCAAATCATGTCCTCTTTTCGGGCCTTTATCTCTCTCACCAATATCTCCTATTGTTTTCGATTTCAACCTCATTGATGGTTAGATTCGATCTGCTTCAGTCATCGAGCTCTAGGAGCTGCCGATTATGGTGAGACGGCTTAATTTTGTTGGATTAGGCGTTGCAATTAGGGTTATATGTAGGGTTCTTAACTTAGAGCTCCCAAATCCATTTCCTTTTGCTTCCCGCCACTTGCATGTTTCAATTTGAGAGTATATGGCATGATGAGGTTGATCCGGAGAGATCTCATATCATTGCGTTATGGATTTGGGCGAATTGTAATCAAAAGTATAAAGAAATCATCGAGGTTTAGAGCTACCGCTAAGGAACCTACTACGTCTAGTCACTAAGCTCTGCCACAGTTAACAGGCCATTTGGCTCACCTGAATATGGTGTACCCGTTGAACCATGGAGGCATGGTATCTAATTTGACGGTGGTGTACTTGCTTAATGAAGTTTTTGTTGTTGTTCTGGTTAAGTCACCGACCTCTTAGTTTTGCCAAAGAGTGGTCATGGATGTTAGTTAGCTATGGTTTTTTTTATAATCACCTTTTGGTTTGTGCTTACATATGTCGTATCTTAGTCTAAGTTTGTTCGCTCCTAAAGGATGATCTAGTGCTTAGTTGGTCTTTTATAATCCTTAGTTGGGCTTGTCTGTATGTTTAGTAGGTCGGGTTTAGGGGGCTTCGATTAGAAACCCTAGTAGATTAAGTCTAAGGTTATTTTGTTGACATGAGACTCTAGTTACTAGTTGATTTCTTGGCTATCTGGTCATAGTAGTTGTTCGTGGTTTTTGTTTCAGCACATTTAGGCTTCACTACTTGAGCAACGTTCCACAGGGACCAAGTTACAATTGGTAGTGGCCATTAGACAAATGTCTGTGCTTATCTTTCTTGTAACTCTGGTGACTCATATATCTTCCATGATATTAGGAGATACCTACCTTATGAAATCAGTGAAAGGTATAATGGTATAGTTTAAAAAAAATCTAAAAATAAGGGTAGAAGTTTAGACTTTTTAAGTCCTTACTTAATGCTAGAATACATGTACATACCTAGTTATTGTAATACTAATACCTTCATCCCACATCAGGATATGAATAGTTATATGAGTGGTTTATAAGGTGCTTAGAAGTCTTCACCAACTTCATTGAAAGCTGGTAAAGATCATTTAGGTTTGAAAACCTGATATCTTCTCGCATATCAACAATGAAGTTATCAAGTTGATACTCAAAGTTGAGCGATTAATGCTTGTAAAGTTCATTTTGATATAATTTTGACAACTATAGCACCGTTTGCTTGTCAAAGGAGGAGAATGAATTGACTGGGCTTAAGCAATCCATGCAAGTAAGCAACTTCATGTTTGTCTCATCAAACGGATTGTTAAATTCTTGATGCTCAATGACTGCAGGAAACACCTCGATTTGATAGTGATGTATATATGTGCATTGTTAAGAAAATCGCTTAGATCTTCCTTGGGGAAAGTGTGGAGGGTGATTTTTTCGGTATGAGGGGGGTCTATCTAAATGTGGTATGACTGAGAAGCCTAGATCCTGGAAAATACCATTCTATGGAGGGTGAAAACCCGTCATACATGGAAGCCCTCAAATACCTTCTAAATCGTCCGTCTTTCCCAGAAAGCATAAAGGGGAGTGCAAGTGTGCACTACACCCACTCTCAGTGGGCTCCACATGGACTTATGCCCTATAGACGGAAATTGACTAGAGTTTCCACCTAGTTTGACCTAAGATAACTAGGAAGGAAGATCGGGTTCTAAGAACCGTTAATTGACTATGAGATTGTTGCCTATGGATAGGACTTATCCGGTCATTTCAGAGATTCTATGTGGGTTCGCACTGGGTTACACCCCTTAGAAGTGACAACGACCACGACTTCGGATTGGTGCCCGAGGAAACCTCGGTCTCCAATTGTCGGGATTGCCTTTTTTCAAAACCTTTTTAGAGAGAATCATTTCAAAAGGGCCACAAGGATAGGATAGGAAGAGAGAGTGAGAGAAAGAGTGGATGAGGCGAGCTTTTCTGCCAAGCTAGCGCCAAGAAGAGGAATTGGTGAATTCGGATGAATATAGAATGAAGGTTTGGGAATAGTCGAGGTTAAGTGAATAGACAGGACTTAAGAGTCTGATGGTTTGAAGTTTGTGGGAGCCAAAGAAGGTTTGAGCTTTTTGAGAGGTATGAAGAACACCTTAGGGTAGGAAAATGGTTTTTTTATTGGAATGGGGTCACACCCTGTGTGGGCTGCCTATGTACTCAACTCTATGTAGAGATCAGATCTTACGTAGTTCATGGCCTCTGGGTTTTGGAAGTTTTGATGTTTGTGGAGTTTGAAGATATTTGAGGTGTTTGAGATTTAGAAGGGTTCGGAGTTTCGAGAAGTTTCGGGTTTGGGATGCTAGTCTGTGAGACGCTCGGGTCTGTGAGACATTTGGGATATTCAAGTGGTGAGAGAAATGAGATATTATAGTCTGTGAGACGCTCGGGTCTGTGAGACGTTTGAATCTCGATATGGTGGAGAGGTTGAGATGTTCGAGTCTGTGGGGCACTTGGGCCTGTGAGACTATAGAAGTTTGGAAGAAGTCGGCATTCAGGAGATGTTTTGAGTTTGGAATTATTTGAGTTTGGATAATGATTTGAGTGTGAGGCAATTGATGTTAGGATAATGATTTGAGTGTGTGACACAATTGGAGTTTGGGTAGAGATCTCGGGTTGATCCCGGTTTTTTGGGTTTGAGGTTTAAAATTGGTTGAGGAAAATCATTTTGTTGCGAAAGGACGGATGATCCCGAGGGATTTGCCTATGTACCCCCTCGACCACGACACTTAATGAATGGTAAGTGCTGAGGCTTGAAAGACGGGGTAATGAATTTATGTCGAAATATAGGATTTAGAGAGAAGTATCATGAATGGGATACTCTCGGTCAAACCCTAATAATGTCTCTAACTCCCGGGTTTTAAAATGTTAAAAACCGAAAACATTGAAATCGAGTGGAAGGGAGTTAGACAATTCTAAAATCCCGGCTGCGACTAGGAAGACAGTTACATCCCTAGCTCTAACAGCCCAGTATCCCACTGTTGTGATATTGTCCGCTTTGTCGTAGCTCACGGTTTTGTTCTCGAGGTTTCCTAGCCCCAAAAGGCCTCACAACAATAAGAGGTATCCCCACCCATATAAGGAGTGGTTCGTTCTCCCCTCCAATCGAGGTGGGAGGTAAACCTCAAGGGTATTACACTCCACCCCCTTGGGAGCCCACACCGACATACCGACCTGGGTCTAGCTCTGATACCAACTCTAACAGCCCAGTATCCCATTATTGTGATATTGTCCGCTTTGTCGTAGCTCACGGTTTTGTTCTCGGGGTTTCCTAGCCCCAAAAGGCCTCACAACAAGGAAAGGTATCCCCACCCATATAAGGAGTGGTTTGGTATCCCCTCCAATCGATGTGGGAGGTAAACCTCAAGGGTATTACACTAGCACCCCGCATTGTAAAAATCTAGGCTGCAATTAGGGGAGGTTTGTCACCCTGATGCTCCGCCTAAAGAAATCCAGACTACGACAAGGGATGTTACTGCCCTGCCTCGGATTATATTTGAAGAGGGAGACAAGTGATGTCTAACTAGGAAAAAATGTTTTGAAAGTGTTAGACATTTCATGTTCCCCGAAAACGGCTTATTTCAAGTTTAAAATCTGGGTTAGAAAACTTCGAATTTTGTTCAGAATTCTCGATGAATAAACACTAATTTTGAGAAATGTTTTTAGGAGAAAACTTTCTGTATTTGTGAGGAGAACTTTCTGCATTTTGAGAAAAGTTTTCTGTAATGTGAGAAGATGTTTTCATTTAAAATTTCACAAAACGGTTTCTTTGAAATCTGAAAAAAAACTTAATGAAATTTGAATAAAATGATTGTTTGAAATCCTTCTTGGATTTTTTCGAATTTGAATGAGATTTACAAGTTGAGTTTGAAGTGGATGAATTGAATCTGGATTTGAATTGAATGGAATTGGGTATGAATTGAATTGAATGAATTGGGTTTGAATTGAATTTGGTTGAATAAATTTGGGTTGGGGTTGGAAAACGGGCAGGGTCAAGATTTGGGTTGGTCAAAGATTGAGTCAAGGTCAAAGTTGGACCGAGTCAAACTTCAGGTTGGTCAAAATTGGACCGAGTTAAAATTGGATCAAGGTCAAAGTTCGGGTTGGTCAAAGTTGGACCGGGTCAAAGTTCGGGTTGGTCAAAATTGGACCGGGTCAAGGTTGGACCGGATTGGGCCTTGGTCAAGGTTTGGGCCAGATTGGGCCTTGGTTAGGCTTTTGGGTTGAATTGGGCCAGATTGGGCCTTGGTTGGGCTTTTGGGTTGAATTGGGCCAAATTTGGCCTTGGTCAATGTTTGGGTCCGAAATGGGTTTGGGCCCGAAATGGGTTTGGGTCCGAAATGGGTTTAGGTCTGAAATGGGTTTGGGCCCAAAATGGATTTTAGGCCCGAATTGGGCTTGGGTCCGAAATGGGTTTCCCGAATTGGGCTTGGGTCCGAAATGGGTTTGGGCCCAAATTGTTGGGACTTAATGGGCGTGGGCTTTGGGTTAATCTTGGGCAGATTAACTTAAATTTTGGGCCTATTTGGGCAAGACATGAGTCTACCTTATTTGAGAGAGGTGATCATCCGGGTAGACGGGCCGGGCCAAGGAGATTTTTTGATATCGTCGGCCTAGTCATGGAGACCAAGCCCGGTTTTTATATCTTCAGGCCGGGCCGGGCTAGACCCTTTTTTTTCAGCTCTGCCGGTGCCCGACCAGCCCGGCCCAGTTATTTATTTATTTTCTTTTTACATTAAATTTTTAAATATATATATATATATTTACTTTCAAAGTTGTTACTTGTTATTATATATAAATTTGAGTAAAATTTTATATCATATGTACATTAAATATAATTTTGATATATGTATTATATAAAAATAATATATATATATATATATATTTTCAAAATAATAAATAATATTAAAAACCGGGCCAGGCGGGCTCGGCCCGCAGGCTTGAAAATTTGCCGCGGCCCACCCCAGGTTTTTATTCAGGCTCGTTTTTTTGTCCAAGCCCACCCGGATAACCCGTCAGATTTGGGCCTATCAGGCTTTTCCCGGGCCGGACAAGTTTTGAACAGCTCTATTTGAGATTGTGCTGAAATTGAGAGATTGAGCCAATTTGAGATTGGGCCGATTTGAGATTGGCCTTTTGGGCCAGATTGTCTGATATGGCTGGTTTAGAATTTGGGCCAGGTTCTGGTTTAGGCCAGATTCTAATTGCCCTGATTTGGGCCATGTGGGAGTTGGGTCGCATTGGAGTTGGGCCACATTGAATTTGGGACTAATTTTGGGTTCTAATTGCCCTGATTTGGGCCAAGAGGGAGCAAATGGATCTCCTGCGGAGAAAATAAAACAAGAACACGCAACAGACGTCACATTAGTAAGTATCTGAATACCACTAAGCAGACCAAAACAAATGGAGGAGATTAAGAGTGAAGAGTAGGCTCAGTATTTTCGTATAAATGGGTAGCACGACCCTTCTTTGAATGCTATTTACGTGGGACATGCTTCGACTACAGTACGGGCGATCGACAAACAATCTCTGGAACGAATTTTCATGACCTAATTCACCTGAACCAAAGGGAAACACCACACAGAAAAGAAACACGAGCAAGAAAGTTTTGACAGCCATAGAAAAGTAGTCGAATCTCGACTCTAACTGAGTGTACTCAAAGATTTGGGGAGGCTCGACACCCGTTATAGGTTGAGCCAGTCACACGCAAGTAACCAGAAAAAATAGGACGGGAACAATGTTTCGATTCAGTACGAAGGAAACTTGTGTCTTGTGTTCTCTTTAAAACCAAGGCGGAATGAGATGCATAAGCAAGTTCATACCGATTTTCTGAAACGAAACAGGAAATGAAATAACTCATAGCCAAAGGAATGTATTGAATTCGTATGTCTTCTGTAAATCCGAAAACCCGCGCTGGGCATGGCATTTATCAGGACATATAATCTTGGGGAAAACGGGAAGATAAAACAGGAGTGATTAGTAGTAAGTACTGACAAACAAAGCAAAGAGATATTTGAGACAGCAAATAACCAAGTTAAACATCATAGGTTTCTGATGAAGTCGAAAGCGCAAGCCATCTCCTCATTCACCAGGTACATTTGGAGATATGAAATTGACGAAAGCAGAAGTAAAAGAAAGGAAAGGAAAAACTGCCCGAATTGATTTTACCTTCAAAATAACATGAAATGCCAACTTACTCTGCCAGGGAGTAGAACAACAAAATACAACACAATCAGTTAAGGATGCAGAACAGGGAAAGATTTATGAGGAACGACGAAAGGATTCGAAGTTTTCTTGAAGAAGGTAGAAGAAATTCTTGTAGAAGGTAGAAGAAATTTTTCAAGTAACAACACTGAATGAACATGTGGCTTGAAGGTGAATGCGCTTCTTGGTTTTTTGAAGCTCTGGTGATTTTAGTGGAGTGTTCAAGCGGAAAGAACGGGAGAATGGGGGTGGTGTTTTTCACGGTGTTTCAAGGCGGTAAGAGAAAGAAAGGAAGAGAAATTCTGGTGTTTGTGTTTCTTCAGTTCGAGCGTGAGGAGATGAGAGAACAGGGAAGGGTTTGCTTTTACTGGGGAGTTAGAACATTGGAGATTAGTGTCGGCTGGTAAAACATGTCCAATTGTAGGGATTTTGAATGTCTTTTATAATAGAGATACTAGGGTTTTGAGCGGAATGTCTGATTATTCCATGGCTAATTTCAAAATGGGCTTTATTTTAAGGTATGGGGGCAAGAAATCGGACCCAAACCGAGGGTGGGCCGCGTTTGGCGAAGGGCAGGCTATAAGCGCGGGGTAAAAAATAAAAATTGGGCATTGCTGCTCCTAGGTATCGAACCTGGGGTTTTTGCCCTTTTCCAAGTAGAACTAACCGACTACACTATGACAACATTCAATACATTAGCGCGAGAAATACTAAAAGAGATCTCTTGCGAACTGAAGGAAAAATAAAAACACACCCAAACTTTTGCTAGATTTGAACCCAGGTCTATAGGTCCCTGAGTAAACACTCTAACCAATTAGGCTATGTCAGAATTTGGTATGTATGCCAAGAAATAAAACTAAGATTAAATACAAACCGGAAAATGTCTCTAAAAACATTGTTGTTCTAAAAGGAAATATACAATAAATGAAAGAGTCTATTCCAATAAAATGAATTGTTTTTTTCCTAAGAGTTGTGAGATTACAAAACATAATAAAATATAAATACAAAACCACAAAATAACACAATAATAAATACATAAAATAATGAAATATCACTAGTAAAATGAAGATAAAAAGCCGGTGAATGTGATAAAAATGAAAGAATGAATCAGTTATGCATAAGTGGTGGAATATACTAACATAAATGAAAAACAGTAGTAAAAGGTACATAAAATGATAGAAATAATAATGGAAATAATGATGATAAAAATAAAGAGTAATGTTAGAAGGCTAGTTAAAAGTGGCAACAATTAGAATCATGTAAATGGGTAACAAGATGAAAATAAAAGAACTAAATAGATAATCAAATAAGCAATAGAATACATAAAAATAAGATGAGTAAATAAAACAAAAGGGATGGGTTTAAAACTGGACTGTCGTTGGAAATTCATTGTTGTTTTTTTTTTCTAAAATGTTTTGAAAATTGGCTTAAGAATTTTGTCATAAAAATGATGGTTTCGCTTTGGCATGTACGTTAATACGTTTTAAAAAGAAAGGCGATGACCCCCCTTATTTTATTCATTGTCTCAGAATTTGCTTTATTGGGTGAGAATTTTTGGTGTCTACAGAATGTATGTAGCAGTCATATCTGGAACTTCAATCTTATATTCAAAGCAAAATTCAAGAACCTTGGAGAAATGTTTTTCCCACCCGTCATTTCTCATATTCTGAATCTGAAGCTTGGTTGTTTTGACAAGTCATTTATAATATCCAGATCCCTTCTCTGTAAAATAGGACTTAGTTCACGTGTGTACCCAAATATGGCTAGCATCAAGTGAGCCATGAACACAAAGTCAAAGGATTCAACTTTAAACAAGCAACCTTGAGCTTTTGCTTGATCTTTTGATGGAACACTTCCCACTTTGCAAAATACATCAATTATATCTGGATAGAGAGAAACAACACTTAAAATTTATTTGTGATGAGATCCCCAACGAGTATCCCCAGGTTTACTCAAGTTAGGCTCTTGATTCAAACTTTTCCTAGTTTCAAGAATTCCCTCTTCTATAGCCTTGAAAACTCTTTGAGTATAACTTTCTCTTATAATTTCTTTTCTTTTTCAAGAAGCTCCAACCACATTCAGCAAAAGAGCCATTGAATCAAAGAAAGACAAACATTCAATAATCTTCTTGGCAACAACAACTAGTGTTAAGTCAATGAGCAAAGCAATGGATGTAATAAGCACTTGGTCTGTCTTTCAAAATTAGTTTTAAGTCCATTGAATTCACCACTCATATTTCTAGCTCCATTATAACCATGACCATTAATTTTAGATAGACTCAAAGAATGCTCCATAAGCAAAGTACACACTACAACTTTAAGTGATAATGCGGTGGTGTCCCTAACATGCACAATTTTAAGAAAATGCTCCACCTCTTAGTATGTATACTTTTCTTACAGCATTTTGCTCATTCACATGCTATGTCGTGATAACTCTTTTTAGTCCTGGGTCATGTGGAAGCAAACTAACATCATACATGATTTCATCACCTTGTAATGACTTAGCATGTGCAACTGAATCATCATTCAACTTCATTTTATCTTCACTTGCTCACCTTTCAAGAAGCGGCTCATTATGCATTTCTTGAATTTCATTTGTTTCCTCTTGACTTGAAACTATAGTAACAGGTGAAGAAGCTTTTTGAGATTTTCTTTTCTTTCAAACAAAGACTGAAGTGTCCCAAGCTTCCTTGACGGTGTCTTAATTATTAATCTGAAAGCAAGTTTATATATATATAATAACACATAATTTAAGAGGTCACAATAAAATCATTTAGAATACTTAAATTTACAATTATTACCAACAACCCATAGAAAAATTTGAAACCAATAACTAACAATCTAATATTAAAATTTTGAAACCGATGTTTCAAATTAGCAATCTAATATTAACGATCAAATATTGTCCACAAACTATCCAGCCAATCAAATAAGTTATAATATTTTATCACAAAGTCAAATTTCTCTCCAATATCTTCAATAGATTTGCTAATTATTTACAAATAAAAAATCAAATTTACTAAATTAGTTTAAAGTATTCTAATACAAAGTCAAACTCTATTCAATATCTTTATTGTTTTACTAATTTAATATAATATCCATTAACATTATAAAAAGAGATAAATTTTAGAAAAAAAAGTTAGGGTTATAAATTACCATGGGTGTACTAGCAGGCAACATCAGCCCACTTCTCTTTAAAAAATGAAAAAGATGTCATTTGTTGTTGCCTGGTGCTGGAGTGGAATTGGAATTGTTGGACTGGTTAGTTAAAGGTGGTGGATTGGAGGAATTGAAGTTGGAACTTGGAAGCTAGTGTAGAGAAAGAAAAAACGTGAAGAAAGGTAATTTTTTGGCTACATCCAAATGTAGCTTCAGATGGCTACATTTTTTTGATAATTACTAGACATCTAGTTACAAAAGGTGATACCTTAGCACAATGCTTTTCTCGCCTGAAAGAAAACAAGAATAGAAACAACACATTACTTTGTATACAAGAGGTTAAACAAATTCTTGAAGAGAAAATAATATGATCGAGAAAGTGAACCGCATGTATGCTCCATTCTAACCTTGCTCTCTTTACCATGTCGACGACTTTCGACCAAGGCTGCAATTTGTCTTCAAAGAGGAGTTTATTGAGCAAATTCCAAATGGCCCAGATTGCATGGAAGAAAGAGCTAACCCATAGTGTGAACAAAGACCCCATTAGGGTTTCATGTAACCACAAGGCCTCCTGACTGGCCAACAGCGGGGACTTCAATCACGTTTGAGTTTTCTCCTTGTCCCCAGATGTGTTGACATTTATCTAGAGGTTGAGACCGGTGTGTCTTGAAGAATGCCATTATGCTTGATCTGGCTTCCTTTATTTCTTGTCGAAGAAGAGCCCACTTCTCTTTTTTGTTTATCCCCCTGATGTTTTGAAAGCAAATGATGTTAGCCATTGATATGTCCACTGTGTTTTTCCTCCACCTGTTTACTTCTTTATAGGATTTGTGAATAATTCTAGATGAAAGTTTATGGGCTTGGATAATGACAATTAAGACGTCTACCGAAGTCTAAGCATTTTTTTGCTTCCGATATTGTTGGACAAGAGAGGGGAAAGGTACGACGGTTTGGGGTAGAGAGAGATGTATTTGTGGTGGAGATTGAAGGAAGGACGACTTCTATATTAATTGGAGGAGAAGAAACGGAAAGAGAATTTTGTGTAGGTTGTGAATGGCTAGAATCAGGGGTGGGCAGAATATTGGGGGAGGAATATAGGTTTTGTGAGTTAAAAAGAGAATGATTACTTTCAGAGCTGAGAGAGTCAGAGGGAGAGGGAATTAAGGTTTGGGGAATGACGACGTCCTGAGAGGAGAGGAGAGAGAGAGAGACGGGGTGGGATTGAAGTGATTGGTCTGTATTGGAGGAGGATGCCTTGTCTGAGGAAAGAGGGCAAATGATTTGGGACGGCAAAGGATAGGGAACCACAACTGCCCTTTTGCAGTTAGAGGAAGGAGCGCGATCCAAGGAATCTGTCGCGGTCCACGATCCTGCATTAATTATTAAGGTGGTCCAACGGTTTTGTAGTAAATCTGAAATCAGAGGGCAACCAGTCGGTCGTGGGATGCTGTGAGAGACAATAATTACTTTCCCTTTTGACAGCATTATTATGCCTTTTGCGGTGAACTTTACATGGGTAATATAATTTAGTGAAATTTCCACCCGCGTTACGAATTCCAGCCTTTTCAACTCCTACCATATTGTTTGAAAACGATTCAGTTGTCGTCGTTTTTGAAAGTTGCAACTGGACCGTATCTTGCCCTTCTTGGAATTTTTCTGCCGCTTTCTAGGATACTGGCGAACTAGGTGGCTCCGACGTTGCAAAAAGGTAAAATTGATCTACTAAAACTTATAAACTAACATAGAAAATAATAAATCAAAAGCCTGTCGGGTTGTAAAAATCCCGGTCGTGATAGTATAGTAAACAAAAGCAACCAGGTATCAATCCGCCGGACTTGATGAAAATAAGCCTAATCCTAAGAAAACTGTAAATAAATGGGTTGTATATTTTTTTGAGGATTTAAATAACAAAGATAAAATAAAAGAACAATATTAAATAAAACAGGAAAGATGATATGGATGAGCGGAACTCTGGGTTCAGGTTATTCTTCGCTAGTCATATTATGTAAACTTCTATAATTTATCAAAAGATATGGATTGTCTAAATTTTTTAATATCTTACCTGCATTAAATCCTAATCACAGCAAGCTCATCTAGTAGAACTCGCAAGATCTAATCAAGATTCTAGTGAAACACACTTAGATGGATTAAGCTCAAAGAATTATTCGAACTTGAAGAAAAACTTAATTAATCCAATTCGATTCTCCTCAATAATTAAATCACCTGAAGGAAAACGTAATCAATATGATCAAGTTTCCATAGACAACAGATTTATAGGACCATCTTGTTAATCACCAATCTGATCATAACAAGATTCGAAAGCTATTCAACAAATCCATGAAATTTATTAGAAAACACAACTCAAACTTTAATCTGAACAATCCATAAATAAAATCTCTTATCACAGGAATATAAGTAATTGCATAATCAACTAGCTACAAATAACCATCTCCTAGAGTAAATCCTTCCTAGCCTAACATGTTACAAGAAATTATAAACAGAGATAGAAAAGAAATCATCTGGTAGAGAAGATTTATGCTCTTGCTTTGCTTGTCAGATCTGGAGACTCGCCGGTTGGAGGTTGAAGATGATGGAGAGGTGACGATGATGTGGTGAGACTGAGAGGTGTAAGCCTCGTCTGAGGCATCCAGCGTGAATGGGTTATGTTCCCACAGCCCTAGGTGACTTATATATCCTGGCGAGTGAAACTTGTTTTGGGCCTATATTCTTTGTTTGGACTCCATTTTGCTCCCCGTTTATTGCGTTGCGAAGCTTGTGAAGCGACGGATGCAATTCCATGACTTTTACCTGCATTTGACACAAAAAGTTCATCAATTATTATCTAAACACAAATCATAGGAAAAACACATGATAAGTGAGAAATATTAGCCAAACCACTATGAATAATAGGCAAATTAAACCATTCAAAGGCTCTATATTTCACATTTATCAGACGTATTTTCATGAAAATGTTGGCCATTTTCCTCAGACCAATATTCAATGATCCTCACAGTACTTGTTGTTCCTTCAATCTCTATAAGGACTTCTTCATTGATAATTGACATTTTAGATGTTTCTAATCGGGCATGGGCTTCCAAGAAACTAGGGGTGTTCTTCATGTTTGTCTCTATCATGATAATTTGACCCATATGCTTTGTGATACTATGAATTATATTCTCAGACCAAGCCTGTACCGGGATTCCTCTGATTGCAACGCTTGTGATTCTTGTTTGCATTTGATTAGCCGGCTGCCATGCCTTTTTCGCCCAATTTACTTCGTCACCTAAGGTTGAAGCTTTGAAGCTTTTGGAATTCTCATAGCTCTGAAAAATAATGACATATTTGGAGTGATTTAGGCATATAATATCTTCTACTCCTTCTTCCCATTCTAGCATCTTTCCTTTTACCGATTGGAGGGAATTAAGGAGGCGTGTGGTAACTGGAGTGCCCCTATTCAGTTTTTCCTTCATAACGAGAGAAACCTCAAGGCTTATCAGTCCTTCCATTCTCACAGCTGTATGTGGCAGTGCTGTCATGCGAACAGGAGGTGGTGTGTTATACCCAAAATTTTGACCCCCCGGTGTAGGGTTTGTAAGGCTTTAGTGTTGCGAGAGACACTTTGATCAAGTAAAAAGGAATCCCGGTTCGATCGGCGCGTTCCGGGGCATCAGGGACAACTTAGTCATCTTAAGGGGCATTTTCGTAATTTTCTAGGGTCCTAAGACCTCTTGTGTGCTTTCTCTCTCCTCCGAAAACGGTTCAAATCAACTCAGAGTGTTTGAAATTTTAACCCATGATAGAGGATGGCATTTTAAGCATAATGGCTTTGGAATTTTGATTTTTCGAATTTCCAATAATTTTCTAGTAATTTCTGAATGAATATGACGAGAAATGGAATTTAAAAATATTCCAATATCCAAAAAATTCGATTCCACCTTGGAAAAATCAGAAATATCATCCTTTACACATGGTTAAAATTTCATAGTCAAATTCCTTTTGGAAGCCTTTGAGCTAAAACGTCGGTAAATCTTAATTTTTACTAGATTTTTCTATCTTTAAGGAAGCCTATATAAGGAACCTTAACCCTTGATCAAATTAGAACCTCTCAAGCCTTAACAAGTCAGAATACCCAGCCGTCTTAAGTCCCTCACGTTTTTCAACTCCCGAGCCCCGAAATTCTATCAAATCTCTACCAAAATCACCTTCTAAACATTTTTTCCAACTCCCAAAGCATCAATCATCATCAAAACCCCACAAAACACCATCAAAACGTGAAGAACATCAAGAACGACTAGTGATCAGAAGCCCGGTTCGAAGACCTTTCGAATGTACCATCAACGAGGCTCCCGACGAATCCCGACGTGAAGGATCACCGTAATCAGAAAGGTAAACAAGGTTTGTAAACGAATAATTTGACTCCTTTCATCTTTAATTGCTCTCTGTCAAAATCCCGGATCGAACCGACTCTTTACGGCTCATGAATCAGCGTTTGTTTTCATTTCTGTCAGCTAACTAGTTCTTTAAGTTTCGTCAGTAATTCGACTTCAAATTGAAATGTTTTAATTACTAACATCTTGTACATCTTTCAGGCTACACGTCCATAAATTTTGAGCTGAAAACACCATCTAGAACCACCAAAAACCCACCGTCCGTGGGTGGTCCGCGACCTCGGACCTAGGGTCCAGGACCACGGACGGGTTGTCCGTGGCCACGGCCCCGCACGGACGGCGGCAGGATTTTAATTTTCAAATTTTTAGGGTTTTAACAGTACATGTCTGGGCCCACGGACAACCTGTCTATGGCCCCGGACTTTTCAAATTTGTGTTTTTATTTTTATTCGACTATCAAAATCACATAGTTAAATTAGGGTATATGGCCTCGGACATTCAGTCCGTGGCTACGGACAAAAACAAATTTTGATTAATTTCGCCTCCAAAACCCTAGTTTAGGTAATGTTAACTTTCAGTTTATTTTTCCGTCAAAAAATTCTTAAAAAAATATCAGAAGCTTGCGCACTTTGGTTAAAACGACTCGTAATAAGCCGTAATTAAACTAAGTAGAGGAAAAACGACTTCGAGGGGTAATGAAAGTAATTGAACCCTAAATAAGTCGAATACCAAGCCTCCGAACCCAAACTCTCCTTTCCTAATTTAATCTAGGTTAAAATTAGGTGGCGACTCTAATTAGGTTCTAGTGATCCAACTTAGGACTTCGTAATTAATGTTTTATGACATAGTTATTAAGCTTAGGTTATAAGTGGACCTAGAACCTGACCAAATCCTAATCTACTTGAATCAACATAGGATAGGGTTCAAAAATCGATGCACACAGAATGGCGACTCTACTGGGGATAAACTCTTAAAGTTAACTTGTTTAATTTTAAGAAAGAGGGCTTAACTTGAAATTGTTTATTTACGGATTTTATGTTGTTTGTTTACTTTCGTGCACAATTTAAATTTCTGCACCTTTGCATCATGTGAGAGCGAGGGTCCACGCAAACCAATTTCACCCCGGGACCCGCTTTAGGGTCCCCTGTCAGGGACTCGCACCTTTTAAGGTGATGTGAATAAGTAGGGTAAAAGAGGAGGATGTCGTCTAACCACATCCCCTTAATACCTGGGCTTTAGCCCCAAGCATTTTCCTGGCAGTGCCCTTAACAAGCCTTGTTTGGTTATTCAAAGACCCGACCATAGACGCACACCTTTAGGTGATGTGAAAAGAGTGGGGAAGCCCAAAGAGAATAGCGTGCAAGCCCTATTCCTTTGTGGTGACCTGGGCCCACGCCCCAAGCACCTCTCCGGATCGATCCATACCCAGTTTGATTAAAGAGTCTGGCAAGGACATGTTGAACTTGTGTGGGCCTTGTTTGCTTGTATGATCGGCCCACTACCCAACCTAGAAATTGATAGGAGCATTCCCTACACCCGGTTCAGCCCAACGCGAATTTTCACTTTATTATTTGCGGCCAAAAGGCCCTGCTTGATTTGAGTTCATGACTCTTTTGTTTGGGCTTTACCCCAAAAGCCTAGGCTTAGGTGATTCCTCTTTCGGCCAAATTTGAATCCTCCATTTAGTTCTATGCCCACAAAAAGAAATCCACCTGAACTTGAAATAACTCACGAATCTTGAAAGATCAGTAGCCATCTTCTCCCACTCAAAGAAAGTTAGGCCCGTTTGTGATTTAGGAACCATTCCAGCCCATGTGCCTTACTTCTAGCCCAAACACATTCCGGCCCAGGTGCCGCATTCTTAAAATATTTAAGCCAAATGGCTCATTCTAGTCTAGGTAAACTTTTATTCGAGCACTAGCACAAACCCTAGATATGGGCATCATCTTTTAGGCCCAATCAGAACCATCCATTTAGGTTTTAGTCCAAATTCCAATTCATAGTATGAAAGATA
The DNA here is from genome assembly GCA_023374045.1 of Limonium bicolor. Taxonomy (NCBI): domain Eukaryota; kingdom Viridiplantae; phylum Streptophyta; class Magnoliopsida; order Caryophyllales; family Plumbaginaceae; genus Limonium; species Limonium bicolor. Next base: position 446,946,450 of record CM041777.1, read on the forward strand.
CTCAGGCCCAAACACCTCATTTTCTGGGTATTCTGACCCAGTTGCTTTCAGTCTAAGCCTATTCTGGTCTTCAATTTACCTTGTGAAGCGCCATTCTCACCCTAGTATCATTCAACCCACTTTATTTTGTTAGCTAATGATGGACACCTTGGAAATAGGTAGACCCAAATCCTAAGTGTGGTGAAGGAGGAGATTCAATCAACATGGAAGTCCAGCTCGCAGCTTTGGAACAAAAGTACATAGCCACCATTGATGCCATGGATCAGAGCATAGTGCTGTCATGAATGCCATGGAATCCAACTACATCACCTTTATCGAAGAGTTGAAAGCAATGGCCCTTTCCCTGGAGGCCAAACATCAAGCTCGGGATGAATTAGTGGATAGGCTTCTCAATTCCCTTTATGACTGCATCAAAGTTGGCACCACTAGGGCCCAAGGTCCACAAGGAAACGTCAAAGAAATTGCCACAGAACTCAAGAGAGCGATTAGGCAACTGGAAGTAGACAATCAGACTACAACTTGCATCCAAAGTTACACCCGTAAGAGGACCATACAGCATGAGGTAAACACTGATCAGCAGTCAAGAGGACCTGGTCGGAGCTTTGGAACAGTAGAACAACCTCGATGGAACTCTCATCAGAGAGAGTTCACAGACATCGGCCGAACACCAAGTCAAGCACTCGAAGAGCTTCGAAGAAGATATCCGATGCAACCACTCGCCCTAAGGCCAGGAACTACTCATGTGGGGAGAGATCTTAATCAATTTTGTCACTTCCATAAGCTACCCGATCATGACACTGGCCACTACAGGGCCCTAAAGCACATGATCCAAGATCTGATTGACCAAGGGCTCCAATTCTAAGAATGTGGTAGAGTACGCAGAGCACATACACCCAAGCGTCATTAGATATTGTTGTTTTTAAGTGTTCTTTTCATTAAATAGATTTCTTTTCTTGATTAGTCGTCTTTCATCTTTTGTAGTAGTTAATTTCCTTTATCATTTTCGGTAGTTTTCCTGAGTTTGTAATTTCCAACGTTATCTTTTCATCGAATAAATCATAGTTCCATTTTTACTATTTCTGTGCAAGGCATTATTCATTAATTCTACAAAAAAAACAAAAAAAATGAGCACTCAAGTCTTTCAAGGATCACAAAGTAATCATTTTCTGACTATGGAACAGAACGACTTGTCTCTTGTTTCTAAAAGTTTGAACATATCTTACCAAACACCACGACTCACCCCAAAACATCCAAACAACCCATAAAGCGGTTCCAAGTGCACACATGTCAAATTGTTGTCATAAACCCCAAATCAACACTGCGGGCAATCTGAGTTTAGGTTCGTTATCTTTCATCTTTCGTTTAAATTTGTGAACAAGTCTCCGAGTGAAGGTTAGCGTGAGTGCCTTGAGTGAAAAAATCATGATTGAATGAGCGTGTCATTTTTACACGACTCGGGTGTGATCACATTCAAAGGTGAGGTAAACGGTATAACTTCGACCGAAGGAGATACTTTGTAGATTTACACTTAGACCTGTAAAAAGTAACAAAGAGCAGATACACAACTACCAGGAATGACGAAGCACCTAGGTACAGCACCATATAGCCAAAAGCTTGTGAACCCTGACATTAACCCTAGGCACCCCCGCTGAGCCTTTCATATATCCCTTCTCGATATTATAAGCTCTAAAAAACAAGCCAACCCGTGATGAATATCCAACCCGGTGACAAAAGGAAACAAAAAGCCCGGCTCTCAGACGATGATACCACAAATGCCAATAAATGTTAAATATTTGGGTGATAGTCCATGCGAATATTTAGAAAACTAAGCCCGATGATAACCTCAAGAATTTTGTTGCTCAAAGGTGTCCGATTGTATCATTTTCTTTAAATCAAATCTATTTTCACTAAAACTCAGTGGTTTAGCTAATTATGGAAGCTAACCGGTATAGCCCGGTGACCTTGGGAATGATACAAATTCTTAAAGTGAATGATAAGACAAGGTACTCCTCTGATCATGAATTTTCTTAAACAAAACATGCCTCATTTATCTGGTTATTAAACCCACGGGGTGCTTTATCACCTATCTACCTAAGATCCCGGGATAGTTGGCCCAACACCGCTAGAGGGATAAAGAGAAAAGTCTGAGTGACAGAACAATCATGCAATTAACCATAAAATTGTTTGTTATGAAATTCCTAAAGGAAGAAAAATTTTTGCATGAGAAAAGGTTAATTGCCGTTTTGATCATGAGTACGTGGTGTTGAAAGGTATTGTGGAACAAGGCATTACTTCACACCCCTTGTCATCCAAATGATAATGGAAAAAGGAATGAAATTAGTGGAAGGTCCCGAGCTATACCGCGTTTAGTTTTTACAATTAAACTTCTCCATGCCTTTAATAAAACCATTCTTTTTCACTGTTTGCGAAAACTGACAGCCAAGAGCAGCTTGATTCTTTTGATTATCATTTTGCTTGATTTCCTGATGCGCTTGTTTGATCCCAAAGGTTCAATACTACGACTTTAGAGGAAAATTAAATCCAAGAGATGGTGCAAGTGGCAGCTTCGGTCACTTTAAAAGCTCCTCATATCCCAAATATCCCTCCATGATCCCGTTGTCTTTCATCACACCCCATGGCCACGTTATAAGCTTAAAAGACTTCCGACTTGGTAGTTGTGTATCTAATCACGTGAAACTAATAGATCGAATGCATAAACCCATCAAATATCAAATTCAATGGTCCAGAAGTTGTGACCATAGGGTAGAAACGAGTATAAACACCAAACACGTCGAGTGTAGGTTAGGAAGTATCACATCAAAACATTAGCCTTGACCTAGTGAGGAAGAGACTCGTTCATACGTTTAATCAAAGAAAATACTGGGGGCAATTGTTGGTTCCAACAATTGCTATGACAACGCCAATTGGAACCCAAAGCTCGAGCACCACCAACACCATCACCACACAGGCCCACATAAACCCTTACCTCCACATCACACACCATAGGCCCGTCATTAGACTTAACCACCACTCAAAAAGTCTCAAACCCCCACAACAAACACCACACACCCCTATCAACGGCATGTTCATCTTCTAAGAAACAAATTGCAGATTAGAAGTCCTTAGTCAGGCAACGATAACTTCGCTGTCCTTATCAATAGACAAATTTTCCTCAAACGTTGCCACGTTTGGCACCTTTTTCAACAGTTTTTGTTTTGAACAATATTCCTTCAAACACTTTGATTTCATTTCACACACCTCATTAATGGTGGCCACGGTTCCGGTTCCACCGGTTCCGGTTCCGGTTCCGGAAAATGTGTATTCGGGCGGTTCCGGTTCCGGTTCCGGAACTCTATATTCGCTTCGGATTCGCTCAAATCAACGGTTCCGACCGGTTCTGGAGCGGTTCCGGGGCGGTTCCGACCGGTTCCGAAAAGATTCGATCGGCACTAGTTTCTTCGTTTTAACTCCGATTTTAGATCCATTTGCGCGCACACGTTGCTCTTTTCGTCCACTTTACTCCTAGCTAGGTTATTCCTCAAGTTTATAATCTTAAATGTGTAAGAACCAAAGACTTAAATTTTTGTATTGAATTTGCAAAAATTAAAGAGCAAAGCAGATTTTATTATATGATTCACTGCCTCGTTAAAACCTTATTAGGTAAAAACCCATTGGGAAAACCCTAATAAGGAAAAAGAGTACAGCTACTAATAGGTTACATGATTTCAATTGACCACGAGAGCGTGCGCCCAAAACCCAAAACGACGTCGTTTTGGACTGATTCCAATGGCTACTTTGGCCGGTTCCGGGGTGGTTCCGGTTCCGGTTCCACGGTTCCGAATCCGACGCGAATCCAGGTGGTTCCAGGCGGTTTCGGGCGGTTCCGGTTCCGGTCCCGGTTCGGTCCCAAATCTCAAAACTTGTATTCGGATTCAATTCGCAAGAGGGCGGTTCTGGTTCCAAATTGGTTCCGGCCCGGTGCTGGCCGGTTCCGGTTCCAATCGATTCCGGGTAGAACCGCCGGTTCCGGGTAGATTCGGATTCGGTGGCCACCTTTACACCTCATCGTTGCCACGCTTGGTACTTTTACAATTGGTTTTCACCACACTAATTTGCATGAGACCATTATCTTCTCAAAAATACAACCCATTTTTAGTTCGAGATCTAGCATCACATCTAGTTTGAGACCCATCATTTTCTTCAGTGCGAGACCCAACATTCCCTTCACTCAATGCGAGACCTAGAATCAGTGTGAGACCCAGCATTCCCTTCACTCAACTTTGGTTAGAGACCCATCATTTTATTCAGTATGAGACCCAGAATCAGTGCGAGACCCAACATTTTCTTCATTCAGTTAGTACGAGACTTCAGTGCGAGACCTAGCATCTTCATTTAGCACGAGACCTAGCATCATTTTTAGTTCGAGACCTAGCATTTTCTTCATTCAGTGTGAGACCAGTATGAGACCAAGTACCATCTTCAGTGCGAGACCAGTACGGGACCCATCATTTTCATCATCAGTGCGAGACCCTGCATTTTCTTCATTCAGTGCGAGACCTAACATTTTAATTTAGTACGAGACTTTAGTACGAGACCAGTGCGAGACCAGTACGAGACCTAGTATCATCTTCAGTGCGAGACAAGTACGAGACAATGCGTGATCCAAGTTGGCGGAGCAGTGGCAATAAGTCCCCATTTTCATGTCAACTTTTTAGGGAGAAACAACTAGTGGGCAGTGACAATCAGTCCCCTTGGTAATGTAGGAGTTATCCCAGCACCCCAGTTGGTGGGCAAAGGCAATAAGTCCCCATAGTATACCAGCCAGGAGCATTAGAACGGGTTTTGGTCCCTAGAAGCATCGGAGCATCATCAACAATATCAGCATCGTCAGCATTATCAGCATCATCAACATCATTAGCATTATCAGCATCGTTAAACATCACTCCCGTATTTGCATACCATATTCTTCACTTCTAGGTAATTGACGCCTTAGAATAGCTCGACATCACCTCATTTTTACCTTTAGGTAGTCGACGCCTTAGAATAGCTCGACATCCTTTCACTTCTCTCTTAGGTAGTTGGCGCCTCATAATAGCCCAATAGTATTAAACTTCTCTCCTAGGTAGCTAGCGCCTCCTAACAGCTCAGCACAATCAGTAGGCTTTCGGTAGAAATTTTAGGGTATCACTCAAGCATTAACTAGACTCTTCATATCCATTACAAAGTCTAGTTGACGGGGGGCAATCTGTTATACCCAAAATTTTGACCCCCCGGTGTAGGGTTTGTAAGGCTTTAGCGAGAGATACTTTGATCAAGTAATAAGGAATCCCGGTTCGATCGGCGCGTTCCGAAGCATCAAGGACAGCTTGGTCATCTTCAGGGGCATTTTCGTAATTTTCGAGGCTCCTAAGACCTCCTGTGGGCTTTCTCTCCCCTCCGAAAATGTTTCAAATCAACTCATAGTGCTTTAAAATTTTAATCCATGATAGAGGATGACATTTTAAGCATAATGGCTTTGGAATTTTGATTTTTCAAATTTCCAATAAATTTATAGTAATTTTTTATTGAATCTGACGAGAAATTGAATTTAAAAATATTCCAATATCCAAAAAATTCAATTCCACCTCGGAAAAATCAGAAATATCATCTTTTACACATGGTTAAAAATTCATAGTCAAATTCCTTTTGGAAGCCTTTGAGCTAAAATGTCGGTAAATCTCAATTTTTACTAGATTTTTCTATCTTTAAGGAAGCCTATATAAGGAACCTTAACACGTGATCAAATCAGAACCTCTCAAGCCCTAACAAATTAGAATACCCAGCCGTCTTAAGTCCTTCACGTTTTTCAACTCCCGAGCCCCAAAATTCTGTCAAATCTCCACCAAAATCACCTTCTAAACACTTTTTCCAACTCCCAAAGCATCAATCATCATCAAAACCCCACTAAAACACCATCAAAACATGGAGAACATCAAGAACGACTAGTGATCAGAAGCCCAGTTCGAAGGTCTTTCGAATCTGCCATCATTGAGGCTCCCGATGAATTTTGACGTGATGGATCACCGTAATCAGAAAGGTAAACAAGGTTTGTAAATGGATAATTCGACTCCTTTCATCTTTAATTGCTCTCTGTCGAAATCCCGGATCAAACCAACTCTTTATGGCTCCTGAATAAGTGTTTATTTCCGTTTTTGTCAGCTAACTTGTTCTTTAAGTTTCATCAGTAATTCGACTTCAAATTGAAATCTTTTAATTACTAATATCTTGTACATCTTTCTGGCTACACGCCCATAAATTTTAAGCCGAAAACATTGTCAGGAACCACCAAAAACCCGCCGTCTGTGGGTGGTCCGCGACCTCGGACCTATGGTCCTAGACCACGGACGGGTTGTCCGTGGCCACGGACAGCGACGAGATTTTATTTTTCAAATTTTTAGGGTTTTAACAGTACATGTTCGAGCCCACAGACAACCTGTCCATGGCCCCGGACTTTTCAAGTTTGTGTTTTTATTTTTATTCGACTTTCAAAATCATATAGTTAAATTAGGGTCCGTGGCCTCGGACGTTCAGTCCGTGGCTACGGACAAAAACAAATTTTGATTAATTTCACCTCCGAAGCCCTAGTTTAGGTAATGTTAACTTTTAGTTTTTTTTTCTGTCAAAAAATGCTAAAAAATAAAAAAAATCAGAAGCTTGCGCACTTAGGTTCAAACGACTCGTAATAAGTCGTAATTAAACTAAGTAGAGAAAAAACGCCTTCGAGGGTTAATGAAAGTAATTGAACCCTAAATAAGTCGAATACCAAGCCCCCGAATCCGAACTCTCCTTTCCTAATTTAATCTAGGTTAAAATTAGGTGGCGACTCAAATTAGGTACCAGTGACCTAACTTAGGACTTAGTAATTAATGTTTTATGACATAGTTATTAAGCTTAGGTTATAAATGGACCTAGAACCTGACCAGATCTTAATCAATATGAATCATCATATGATAGGGTTCAAAAAATCGAGGCTCACATGGCGGAAGACTTCTTCGGTGATGCTCCTGCGGTTGAGTGTCCTCCCTTTGCTGATCTCCTCCCGGTATCCATCTCGCATGGTGGATGCATGCCCCTGAGTGAATCTTCTTTCGATTGCCATTTGAGTTTGCAATCGGTGGCCATCGACTATCAAACCGTTTGTTTCTATAATGGCTTGATGAGGTGCTTCTTTAGTCTTGTATTCGACAAAACCATACTTAGTATTGGTGCGTATTCTCGGGGCTTAGGGTAGCCTGAGACTGGCGATTTGTCTATATTTATCAAAAAGCTTCCAAATGGTTCCAACTCTAGATACTGGGTTGATGTTATCGATAAAGACTGTCGCTAGGGATTACTTTCAGGGTTGCCTTGATTTTCCACGGTGGAAGGGAGGAGGAGTTGATTGTGATTGGGGATTCAGATGGCTACACACATGTACGTTTAGTGTATAAAATCTATACTATTGGCATATAAAAGTTGTACGGAAGTACATATCAAGATACACCTTGAATTCTGATATTATTGTAATTGTACTATTTGTACATACGGATTACTTAAACTGTACGATAAACTTATAAAACATGTACAATTTATATTAATAATTTTTTGTATATTATGTATAACTAGTAGTTTATTTTTTCTTATCACGTCAGTATAAGCTATTGATTTTTTTTTTTACAATTATAGCTATCAAATCACTTTTGCTCTAGTAAAGTTGTTATGTTGTAACAATATTTAAAGTATAATTTTGAAAATAACATGTTCCATACATATAATGATTAAAAAAAATACTTCACTTAAACATAACTTTTGATCCGCCAATAAGAATTTGATAGGGCAAACTCTTAACTATAGCCAAAAGCATGACACGGTAGTATATATACTTATTTTTTTATCGACGAGTCAATTTATAAAATAAATCTATCAATTCAAGATTTTGATAAAATTTTAGTTTGTCAACATTTATCAATATCGTTCCTCCGGGCAAAAATTAGTTGTTAAAGAGCCAAAAGGCGCTTAGTTTTTATTTTCTATCATCTTCCCCATCATTCGCTCTGAACCGGGGGGCGGACATCTCTTCGCTGCAACCGGCGTCCCAATTTCCATCTATACGGGGAGAAAAGAGTCTGTCTATAACCAAGATGCCGATCACTCGTTTTTCAGAAAAAAGAAAGGCACCGACCTTTCAGGACAACTGCAACAAAAAGCCCACGGCTGATGAATCTCCTCGGATCAACCTTAAAATCAAAGGCTTGGAGGTCATCTCTCTCCATCTTTCTTTCCATGTTGTTAGGTTTATTCAGCTTTCTTCCGTAAAAAATTGTCTGATACTATTATGTTCATTGTTACTGTTTTAAATTTTTACTAGTATTAATTTTGCTTAGTGTATCTTTCACGTTTGACAGACTTCTAATTAGTAGTTTCAAAACAGGAAAGAATCTATTTTTGTATAAGAATGTAGCTAGGGCTTATTTTTTTCTGACTCCATGTATGGATTGGGATATTTGGCATAGGATGGAAACACGATGACGTTCACAGCTGAAAAGAAAGCCCCGCTAAGGAAGCTCTTTACCGCCTACTCAGTCTTGGCGTCTGCTGAGCTCAGGCACAACAAATTTTTCTCTGACGGTCGCCAAATCCTTGCAGACAATACTCCCCATGAGGTTTTATCTTATGTTTTTTTAGTTCGTAAACTAGGGTTTTTTCTGCTCAATCTATAATGAGAATTGTGTACTATGAGAGACATTGCACAAATCATAAACACATCTAAATCCTGGACACACTCACACTTGATACACTATAACTCTATCTGATCTCTTAATCGGTAATGGTACACCTTTTACTAGGGTAAAATATATATACTAATTAAAGTTGTCTGGAAAATATTGTATACAAGTATAAAATCTAAACAAACTAATTTACCTGTTGGTACATAACTAAATTCCTCTTCAAAATAGCTCGTATAATTTATCGGTTATGATTTCCGCATCCGTAACACAAATATATTACCGTTTTTATCACCTAATAACCTTGTACATTTACACCTTATTTTGTTCTTTTCACGCTACACTATTCTTAGTTAATTTGCTAAACAAATGTTCGGCTCAATTGATGGTATTATATTTCACTTCGATGCAGTTGGGCATGGTGGATGGTGCTGAAATTCATGCTTTGCGTTGCCAGTGTGAATGGGGAACCAACATAAAAAAGGAGGACCAACCATGCTCCTAAATGGTTAGAAGACCACGATCAGGAAGAGCAGTTGAGGAATTAGTGGAGTCATTTTCTGTTAATTATAGCTGGAGGGTATTTTCAATTGTGGAGTCATTTACGGTTAATTCTAGCTGGTGGATTTTAATTATTTGGCAAGTATTTCACTAACTGCTTGTAATCCCTATTTAAGTGGGTTAGAAATTTCTTAATAGAATTATCAATTTCAACGTCAATATCTCCTATCCTTAATCCCCAATACACATAGCTCTCTTCCTAGTCGGTTTCACTAGTGCTTTCATGTCTATGAACTCTATAATGAACGGTATATACTACGTACCATCCATTTTCGTGCGCTTGAAGATACCCACAAGAAAACAAATCTTATTGTTGCCCAACTCTCGGAGCAGGTCAAACAAATCTCTGCTTTGTAACAATCCACCGCGGATCAGTCAACGTACGGCTCTTCAATCCATGTTGTCTGTCGGCGATCCTCAACCGATTGACGATCATCGAAACTCGCCACACACAGCAGCCATATGCGGCTTCTTTTTCATTGCAGCCATGCGCACCAGAGCTTGAGATTCCCTTCCTCGGCGGTGACAATGTGCCGGGTTGGTTATTCCAGATTGAACGTTTCTTCTCGTATCATATCATCATACCCCAATGCTGCAGCGGCTCGAAATCGCTCCTTGTATCTCACAGGACCAGTGCTTATGTGTTCACCGTCCAACATCCAGCCCACCTCTTCTCAACTTGAGAACACTTTAAACATGCCATCGAAGCACCATTCTAGCCATCCACATTCGAGAGCCCAGAGGGTTCCCTCTACAGGTTATGCCAAACCCAGTATGTAGTAGGCGCTACAATCTCATTTTCCTCATTTAACGATGACCAGTTCTCTCAATTGTTTCGTCTTAGGCCTCCGGGATGAAATACAACACGAAGTACTCTTGCTGACCCCACCACTATTAATACAACGATTGGGTTAGCCAAGTCTATCGAAGAGAAACAGGAGCATCAACCACGCTCCACACCCTGTCTCAAGTCAACCCCAGCCGCACCCACACTTTTCCACTGCCACCAGCAAGCACCGTTGCCGGCATCTTAGCCTTACCGTCCCACCACCAAAGGCCCCCCGACACGACCTCCACACTGCTCCCTGTTATTGGCCGCTTACCATTCAACCGGTTAACGCCTGCCAAGGCACTCGCCCACCGTGGGAATTGTTTCTGATGACAAATTCGTTAAGGGACATCGATGCAATCATCGACACTTTATGTGCATCAATTAGCACCACCCGAGGACACAGTTCCAGACCTTGACAAATATGATCCAACCACTGACGAGACACCCCACATCTCCCTTCATGCCTTCGGTTGTCACACCAACACGTCTAGCATCCGTGTTTAGGCAAAATTTAGGGACAACCTTTGACGGTTACATCGATAGTGGCTCCATCCACAGTTTTATCAAAAATCGATGGGCTAAGTTCCTTAAGTTACCAATTGTACCATCCCAACATCCGTCTGTTCACGTTGGCAACGACAAGACCATGCACACTGACAACTATTTCCCTGAAACACCTATCATCCTTGGCAATCATACCTTCCTCTTTGATTTTCACCCCCTTCTGGTACATAGTGCTGATCTCATCCTGGGTTGTGACTGACTGGTGACATTGGATGTAACACCCCATCCGCTAATCCTCTAACCATGGTCTAAATGTCTCAGTCACTTAACTAATCGCAGCAGAAATACTCTTAACTACGGAGGGTGATATAATACCGATAACCACCCACATGGCTAACGGGTCCAAACTACTACTTACAGTCCCATTCTGATAAAAGAAATACCACACTTACATCAACATAATTTACAACGCTTGATTACCGAGTACTAGTGTATACTTACATCAAGGACTCACAGTCCAACAAAAGAATACGAGTTTAAACATTCACCCATCTTTACCATGTTATCTCCTACCAAAATACAACGGGTGTACCACGTAGTACACCGACTACTCTAGGGCTACAAGTCCATGTACAACTCGGTACAACATCATTTACTACTAACTACATCAAAAGTATGATAACCCGGTCTTCTCGACTATCAACCGTCTCGGGTACCTGGAAGAATAAAAACATCACCCCAAGGGGCTCAGCTAAAGCTGCACATGATAATCGCATACCCCGCGTACTAGCGAGGGTACGTCAACTACTTTGTCGTATACATGGAGTTCATTAACATTTAAGCATGCATGCTAATATAAACAACAATATAATCATGTATAAACAATACCCAAACATAGAGCATATCACAACAATGGAAACAACACAAGTTATCCATACATTGGTCATTGAGGCCTCGAGATTCTCTCCTCAAGTTCTTGCCTCTTCTCATGTTAGCCAATTTCTCATCCGGGTTAGGCGGATGTTTTTAACTCTTAGCTCATGATCATATGTCTCGCACAAGGCATGATCCACACTTAACCAATTATTTATCTCTTAAAATAATTACTCAGTTAAGTCGGGTGACCTCCGGGCAGAGATGAGGCATGCTCACCACATCTCACCATCGGGCTTTAGATTTGGCTTACTTCCCCGGGTTGCGACCATACGGTTCGGAACCATGGTGGGAAGGTTAGGCTAGAACTCGGTAAGCAAACTCTCTTGCTTCCTCATTCTCACGCGTGGCTGAAGCTTTATCGGTCTCCCCTCAACCTCAGTTACCCATTTCTCAAGTTAGGTAAGTCAGTAGGTTAGGGTGTTAGCGAGAACTTCTCAACACAAGATTAATCCTCATTCAAACATTTCATGAATTATACAAACTTGACTTACAAGACATAGTTCATCAAGTGCAAGGACAAACACATAATATAAGGAAATGCAATAAGCTGTATTCATGCATTTTATCTTGATTAGGTGATTGCATAAAAACACACAAACACACAAATCAGAGTAACCAGGTTATGATACAGGGCATGAGAAAATCCTACCGTTTACCGTCGTGATTTGCCCGTAGTCTCTCACTCTCTCGGAGTCCAACTAACCAATTCCTATAACATACATTAAGTCGGGAGGTCAATTATCCATAATTAACCTAACTCGTTACTCCACTAACATTTTCCCGAACTATCCTTACTTACTCCTTGTTATTCAAGTCCATTTACATAAGTTACTTACTTTCAATTATTTTCTAAGCTTGTTTGTACTCTTAGTGACCATTAAACATCATTAATCAAGTCTTAGTTACCTTATACTATCATTACCCATCAAGCACCTACCTTAGAATGGCTTTAAAATGGTTTCTGTGAAGAAAATGGGGTGGTCCGGGTTTACAAACCCGGACCAACACTTCTGGTCACTCTCGGGTGCAATTTATGACAGGTCCGGGTATGTGTACTACTTTACAAACCCGGACCAATAGTTCAGAAACCTCTCGGGTGGAATTTAGGGGTGGTCCGGGTTAGTGTCTTGGTTTGTAAACCCGGACCACTCCTCTGTTACAACGTTCTGCCATGTTTTAGGCCTGGTCCAGGTTTCTGTACTTGTTTACAAACCCGGACCAGTTGCAGTAATGAAATTTCTTCTTGTTTTTGATTATGTTTCAACTCCAAACTTATACCAACTTCTTCCCCAATCTTCCTACATATATTCTAGCATGTTTTGACATTGATTAGGCACTCAAAACTAACCTAATCCAATCTCTATACTCTACTGTCAACTAACCCACTTTCACTGTAATTTTTTTCCTTCTGTTACAGATTCTAGTTTCTTGTTTCTTGTTACCGTTTTCCAATCACTGGTAGAAAAATAACAAAAATAACGGCTTATAAGAGACGGTTCTACACAAAACCGTCTTAAATTTTAATTTTTTCGGCGCGCGGTTCAGTTTTAAAGACGGCTATTATAAACCGTCATTTTAAAATACTAATAAAAGACGGTTTTGGGACAACCGTCGTTTAAAAGCGTGAAGTTTTCGGCGGTAATAGATCTTAAACGACGGTGTTTGATAAACCGTCGTTTTAAACAACTAATAAAAGACGGTTTGGGGTCAACCGTTGTTTAAAAGCGTGAAGTTTTCAGCGGTAATAGATCATAAACGACGGTGTTTTATAAACCGTCTTTTAATAGACATAATAAACGACGGTTTTGTAAGAACCGTCTCTTATTACCCCTTTTATTTCGCCAATTAATTTCCTCAGCCAATTCCCCCGCACCGTAGCTCTCTCTCAGTCGACCTCCCTCTCTGTGCTCTCACAGTCGAACCTTCACCTCCCTCGTCTTCCGCCATTGTTGCTGGTGCTCATCAACTTCAACTCCACCACCGTCGCTGCCTACCTCATCCCGGAGCTGCCCATCAGTCGCATGCACAACTCCAGTCGCGCTGCCCCAACTTCGTCGCAACTAGATCTAGCCGCTGCCCAACACCACCGCGCCTCGCCCCCTCTCTTTCTCTGCTCGCCATGTCCTCCACCGTAACCTAACAGTTTCTCACTGAACCGGTAATATACTCTACGCTTCTACTCTGTTAATTTCGCCTTGTTGTTGCGCCCTCTCTTCATCAATCGATCACGGCTAAAATTGCCCCTTGTTGATGCGCCTGTCTTTATAAAATTTGTGTATAATTTCAGTGTTAATTAACTGGCAAACAACAATTCTTTGCGTGGTCTATATTGGTGATATACACTGACTTTAATTTACACTGGTGCATATACACTGACGTTTGACGAAATATGTTGTTATTCAATATGGTTGATGAATTATTTTTCTTGATGTGCTGGGTGTGGATTGTGTTCGGGTCTATATTGTAACCCCCTTAAAGATCTTGATAGGCTGAGTATGAAAAAAGCCAATATGTTGTTGTTCAAATATGATCGATGTCATATGCAAAAGGAAAAGGAAACTCTGCATCAAATCTTATCAATATATATATTAGTAGGGCAGTATATATATAATTAAGGTATCTGAGTGCCTGTTTGGTAAAGATATATATGAGGTAATATGCCATATTCTTATATGAAAAGAAGCATAGGTTTTGATACAGATACATCAACAACCTCTCAATCTTGTAATCCTTTTATTCTGGTGGGATATACTAGTACTCCTATATGCAGTAATAGAATATTTCTAGTGGGATATACTAGTACTACTATATGCAATAATAGAATGGAAAGGAGGTGGGGGTGTTGGATTTTAATCAAACCACATTAATCAAAACTGAAAATTAGTAACAAAAAAATAGCAGTATAAACCACATTAATCAAAACAGAAAACTAGCAGCATGAACCACATTAATCAAAACAAAAAAACATCAATCATAAATGACCCACGATTGACTCCTTAATCAGAAAACTAACAGCAGAAAACCAACAACTTGCATAAAGCTAACAAATTTTTGTCATGAAGCATAATTGAATCCTCAATCTGCTATAAGCCTATAACCTCATAACCAACAGCAACTAGAGCTTGTATATCATAGTTTCAGCTCAAAAATATTTACAAACAGATCCAAACAAAGCCAAACATAAAACTTAATTGACAAAGATGTAGCACTCAGACAATAACACAAAAAAAAATCCAAACATTGTTCAAAAGAGGTAAATTGATGAGACTAAATTAACAAATTGCAAGGAAATATAGGTAAGAGCAGTACACGTACAATAAAGAAGTAAATCAAAAGAGCAAATAATTATGGTGAATAAATGAGTCAAAATTGATGAAAGGTTGCTAACCAAGCTTTGGAAACCGTTTATGTTTTTTTGACTGTTTTAGAGACCAATTAAGGATTCAAATCTAAAAGAAAGAAACCGAATGAATTGTTAACACGATATGAATCATACCTCTATTGCTGGAGAACTGGGGAGTTGGTTTCATTAATTCTCTAATTTTGACCGCTCCTCTACAGTGATAATAATCATCGGGCTGCTGCATCTTCTCTCTGGCATATATTCTCACCGGGCTGCTGAATAAGGTACATTTAATGTTGCATTATGGAAGATACCGGAAGCTCGTGCGCCCAATTTTGATCCTTAATTGCCTAAGCTACTAGATTATTTGGTTGCAATTGCTAGTGATGCGCTTGATGAGTTGAATGGTATCCTATTGAGAGAAGTTGTGGAGGTTCTTAGAACCGGGAAAACAAAGAAAAACAGGGGAGACCATGCCGAAATTTTCTTGTGAAATTTTCTATCTTTTGATTTTTACCTGCACTTGACTATTTCTTACTATTAGCAATACATTATATAAAATATATAACTCCCCATCTTCTCAATCTTTGTTGCACCTAATATCTATCGATCGAATATACTACGATTCCACCTAATATCTCTAGCATAATTATGACACATGCTCTGCAATCTCATTCCCTTATTCTGGCCGCTCTTCTACAGTGATAATAATCACGGGGCTGCTGCATCTTCTTTCTTACATATTCTCACTGGGCTGCTGAAAGCAGTTCATTTTGGAACCGGTAATACACTTGAACTTACCTTCTTCTATCATGTACAATTATGACACACAAGCTCTGCAATCTCATTCTTTTATTTTGACCGCTCCTCTACAGTGACAAATATCACCGGGCTGCTGCATCTTCTCTCTGGCATATATTCTCACCGAGCTGCTGAATAAGGTACATTTAATGTTTTTCCTTAAGTAATATATGTTACATCTCGTACACCAAATTTAATGTTTTTCCTTAAGTAATATATGTTACATCTCGTAGACCTCTCTACTAAACTGTCCGCGCCTTGCAGTGAGTAAATCAATAAACTGCTGCATCTTGTACACCAGATTTTATACAAGCTGAAAATAGTCTACTTCAGAACCGGTAATACACTCGAACTTGGTCATATTGAACTTGCTTCTATTACTACCATTTAATTTGTTGACTTTCCTCTCATATTCGGATGATTTAGGTTTTTAATTACATTATGTCTTATTTGCTCCTAATTTACTGTTGATGAAGAACTGCTGCTGGAAAACTTGTTCTTTTTCACTTTTGAAAAGTTGAGCATTGTACTCCTGCATTTTTAAGGTATGTTACAATAATTTTTACCTTCTTAAAACGCACTACTTCGCCTCTGTTTTTGATGCTTTCATTATTATGTTTTTACTATCACTTTTGCACTACAATTGTAGTTACTATTTTTTGTACTGTTACTTTCTATTTTCTTAAACAGAGTTAATCTGATTGGATTCCTCACGTTTCTTCATCACCAAACTATTACGCTTATCATCTGCATCGAATAAGGTACATTTAAAATGTTTTCCTTAGTAATATATGCTTATGCAACATATATAGTTAATTACCCGTCCATTGAACGCCTTATTCCCCTCCACAATGAAGTAGACTTCCTTTCGTTCATCCTCGTCGTGACTGACAAAGATACAAAGTCAACAAACTTAACAGTCCATATCCTACTCTTCATCACAACAATTCTTCTGCCGTGATTATTCCTTTTGTTCATCCTCGTCGTGACTCACAAAGATGCAAAGTCAACAAACTTAACAGTCCATATCCTACTCTTCATCACAACAATTCTTCAGCCGTGAATATTGCTTTATTAATACTTAAATTTGCCCTTGGTTTTTCACATGTGGCACTAAACAATATTTTAAAGGATATCAGATGGCAAACTCATGGATGTACAGCGGAAAATTGGATAACAAGTTTCTTGAGGGAGTTGACAAATTTTGCAATGTTCTGGTCGATAATCTGACTCCTGCTAGTAAGGGATACATATTTTGTCCTTGCGTGGACTGCAGAAACTATTTGAAGTATCAAGGGATAGAAAAAATAAAGGAACATTTGATTCGTCGTGGTTTTACAAAAGACTATGAAGATATAGTCCGGTGGCATGGTCAGAGGGCGGTAGATGTCATGTGTAATGAACAAGAGGAAGTTGAAGATAATCAAACAATTGTGGTCGATGACAATGACATAGTAGACAATGAACCAGATTACGATGACATTGCTGCAATGCTGGAAGATGTTGAACAGTTTTACAATAGGCCAGACACCTATGAGACTTTGCTGGATTCATCCAAAACACCGCTGTATTCGGGGTGTGATTCTACAAATTGAGTAAATTGAGCGCAGTCTTGAAACTCTTCAATCTAAAATCGAAATTTGGTTGGAGTGATGTGAGTTTCACTGCTCTCTTACAGATGATGAAGAGCATACTACCTAAGGATAATGTTTTACCAACATCGACTTATGAAGCAAAAAAGTTGATGTGTCCAATGGGTATGGGGTACAAAAAGATCCACGCTTGTCCATCTGGTTGTATTTTGTACTGGAAGGGTAATGAATTTGCTGATAAATGTCCAGAATGTGGGGAATCACGTTATGCGAGGAAAAACCAAAATGAATGCACTGGTCGTCGTAAGGTGGCATCCCCTGCTAAAGTGTTGTGGTATTTGCCCATAATACCACGATTGAAGCGTCTATTTGCAGTTGAAAAAGATGCGGAGAATCTAAGGTGGCATTCGACTCACAGAAAAAATGATGGTAAATTGAGACATCCGGCAGATGCGTCCCAGTGGAAAAACATTGACATGAAATTTCCTCAGTTTGCTAGCGAGCCAAGAAACTTGAGACTCGGTTTGTGTACTGATGGGATGAACCCTTACGGTACATTGAGTAGCATACACAGCACGTGGCCGGTATTATTGATGATCTACAATCTTCCCCCGTGGTTGTGTATGAAACCTAGACACATTTTGTTGTCACTTTTGATATCTGGTCCAAAACAACCGGGCAACAAAATAGATGTTTTTCTACAACCATTGATAGATGACCTACAACTCTTGTGGAATGAAGGGGTCATGGTGTATGACTCATTTGGAAAAGAGAATTTTAACTTACGGGCTATGTTATATTGCACAATCAATGACTTTCCTGCGTATGGTAATCTTTCTGGTACACAGTCAAAGGTGCATGTGCATGTCCTATTTGTGGTGAGCATACATCAAATATCCGCTTGAAACATAGTGGTAAGAATGTTTACATGGGTCATCGAAAAATGCTTCCAAAGGGCCACAGATATCGCAAGATCGATTGAGTTTGACGGAAAGACTGATCACAGTGTGTCTCGTCCTCCTTTACCAGGTTCAGAGGTGTATAAAAAGGTGCATAATATTGTCAAAACTTTGGTCCTTCGAAAGAAACACAGAGAAAAGTGTATGGAAAAAAAGTCAATCTTTTGGGAACTTGAGTATTGGCAACATTTAGATGTCAGACATTGTATTGATGCAATGCATCGAAAAAAATGTCGGAGAGAGTGTTACCGGAACCCTCTTGAACATACCAGGCAAGACCAAAGATCACATAAAGGGGAGAAGAGATTTGATTTATTTGAACATAAGGGAAGATCTTTGGCCACAAGAACGTGGAAAACGCATGTTCTTGCCTCCTGCATGTCACACATTGTCAAAACAAGAGAAACATAGTCTGTGCAATATCCTCCACAATATCAAGGTGCCATCAGGGTATTCGTCTAACATAAGAAAACTTGTTTCAATGTCTGATCTGAAATTAGTTGGAATGAAATCCCATGATTATCATGTATTAATGCAAGATTTTTTACCCGTCGCAATTCGTGGGATCCTACCTGATGCGGTGAGAAACGCAATCACCAACCTTTGCGTGTTTCTCAAAGCAGTATCTGCTAAAGTTCACGATGTGGATAATCTAGACAAATTACAAGCTGATCTTGTTGTCACGATGTGTCAGTTGGAGATGTATTTTCCTCCTTCATTCTTCGACATCATGGTTCATTTATTGGTTCATTTGGTCAGAGAGATTAAAGAGTGTGGCCCTGTATATCTTCGTTATATGTATCCTTTTGAAAGATACATGGGTATACTGAAGAGAAAAATGAAGAATCGTCGTCGTCCGGAAGGAAGTATTATAGAGGGATATATAACAGAGGAAGTTGTTGATTTTTGTACTCACTATCTGGAAGATGTTGAATCCATTGGTCTTCCTAGATCTAGACATGAAGGAAGACTCCAGGGACACGGTACCGTTGGGAGAAAAATGAAGAGAATTGATATTGAAACCCTTAACAAAGCTCACTTAGTTGTGCTGAGTCACCTTGAAATTGTAGAACCGTATTTTGAAATGCACCTGTCCTGCTTGCAGCACAAAATCCAACAATGAGTGACATCAGGCTAAAAAAGGAGCAGAATAAAACGTTTGTGAAATGGTTCAAGGATAAAGTTTTTTCGAACCAGTCAACTACAGTGCCAGCATTAGTGAAGACGTTGGCACTTGGTCCTAATCTTGACGTTGTTTCATACGAAGGGTATGACGTAAATGGCTACAATTTTTATACGGAACGACAAGATCAAAAATCAATGAATCAAAACAGTGGCATCAATGTGTTGCTTACCAGAGTATGTACAATGTCAGAGGTATGGGTCAAAATCCAGTGGAGTTGAAACAATCATACTATGGTCTTGTACAAGATATTTGGGTTCTAGATTACACCGCATATGAGACTTGTGTGTTTCGGTGCAAGTGGATTGACAACAGACATGGTTACCGTGAGGAGAAACATGGTATGAAACTAGTTCATCTTGGTGGTGCAACACCCACAGGTGAGCCGTTTGTTGTTGCAACTAAGGCGAAACAGGTATATAACATCTCTGACCAATCTAATCCAAGATGGTCCTTTGTACTTCAAGGAAAAAGAGGAATAGTTGGTGTGGATGGTGTGGTCGATGAGGATGAATACGACATGCAAGATGAATACCAAGCCTTTCGATTCAATTACGAGAGTTGGACCATATTACAAATTTTGTGCGGTCAGACCATGACGAAGGAATGAGGATTGATTAATGTGAGCTTATTTATTATTTCTTTGTCCATCAATGACATTGAATAGTTTATTTATGGCTTTTCCATTATTGATAGTTTTGTTTCGTATTTATAATTTCTTAGTTTCATTTACTTGTTAATTATCTAATCTTCTATTTATATTGCATGCAGGAATCAAAATGGACATCGATATGGATGATCTAGACTTATATTGTGATGAGGGTGTGTGAGTTTGATGGACTATGAACCATCACAGCAGCCACAGCAGCCACAGCAACATGCACAGCAGCAGCCACAGCAGCAGCCGCCACAGCAGCAGAGCAGCAGCAGCCACGCAGCAGCACAGCAGCAGAAATCGTCAAACAAACGAAAGGGTAGGGGGCCGAGCAGAGGGGTGAGGTTGAAGAAAGATGCAGATATTGATCTAATGGGATAAATACTTCAGAAGCTGGGGAACTGTAAAGCTGAGTTCGCAAGCATGTTAGGAAATCTTGCGAAGTCGCGTTGCTCAATTAATAAATATTGGAGGCACGAGGAGGAAGAAGTGAAAGAATCAATGTGGCAGCAAGTACAACAACGGTACAAAATACCAGATGAAGCGCGGACGGTTCTTCACTTATAGGTGCACGGGCGAGGCAGTTCAGATCTTTCTTGGTGGCGAACTGGATCAGGAAATCGCGCGACGTGCCACCATGGATATTTTATGATGGCATGATCACAAGGAAGAATGGGAAGAGTTCGAGAAGTTTCACACGTCGGAGCAATTCATGGTATACATTTTTTAATGAATCTATATTTAAGTTTGAATCTAAATTTGTATAACACAAATTTTAATATGTGTATATTGTTTTAATGAATTTAATGATTTGTATTGATAGGAGGTTCAAGAAAAAGCAAGGGCAAACCGATCAAAAAATAGATTTCAACAGTATATGGGGGAAGGGATACACTGGTAGCATTCCCAAGTGGAAAGATGCGGTTTGCTCACAAAAAAGAATGACGATGGCGTTGAAGTTCCCATCGACACTGTGTATGAAGCCAACCGAGTTCAGCTCTACGTTTTGGGTCACTCAAAAGTAGATAAGGATGGGAAGATAGTACACCCGCGACCAGAGACAGCAGAGTTGGCTGCTCAGATTGTAAGTGTTTAACTTGTTCAATAATAACAGTTGTGTTTAAAAGTTTATTTTTTACAATTTATAACTTATTGCTTATTTTTTGGATCATCTTACTAGGCTGAAGCCTCCCAGCGAGGGGAGATAGATATATTTGCTCCACCAAGTCAAAATGATCCGCTGAATCAACTTCTTGGATTAAAGGATCATCCTGGAAGGGTTAGGGGTTTCGGGGGACAAGTGCGTCAGAAATTTGTTTTTGAAAAGTCCACCTCCAAAAGTCTGACCGAGCATGAGGTGTCTGCACTTGTAGATCGGAGGGTGAATGAGGTTGTTTCTAAGGCTTTGGGAGGACGAAACCAACAAACTGATCTAACCCGACCGACTTCTTCATCTAGTTGTACCGCCCCTTCTGATCCGTATCCGTTTGCTAATCTGAAGGTTAGTATGTCTCTATTAATCTTGTTCGTCATGGTAAATGAATGATGTAAAAAATACTAGCCTTATTCACATTTAAATTGTAATTTTACTTATTTTAGGAACAAAAAACATGTCGTCTGCAAATCACGCTTGATGGTTATCCTGTTGATGCTGCATACGGTACTGTGCTACAATCAGCATCAACTACATTGATTAATCTCAAGCGTCTTCCCCCATTCTATGCTAGAGTAATCCTGCAGACCATCATTGATGGATTTGAGAATGCTTTTCTTCCCATGGATATTGATGGCAAAGTGACACTATTTGATGGGAAGGGTGCTATTGTACCATGGCCAGTCGGTTTTATTGTCATCACTGATGAGGTATGTCTAAATCTTTTATGAATTGTTTTCCCTTTAATGTATACATTGTTTTAACTTCTTGTTTTTGTATTATATATGATTGGGTAGATCCCTGATCAAACGAGAAGATTGGGAAACCGTGATGAAGAGATCAACCAATCAATGGATGTTGATCGAGACAACACACAGTTGGCTGAGGCCAACCAGAAATCCAAGGGGAAAGAACCTATGCAGACAGAGGTAACTACTGAAGCTCAGCGAAAGAAGTTTGTGTGTCCCCCTTTGTGATCAACCATTTGCGAAGTATGAGAAGATGCTGTATGAATGATATTGCAAAAGAGTCTGCATATGACTAGCATGTCAGTGTTGTTACCTGAGTGGCTTTTCCATTACGAAGCGGATCAAAGAACATTAAAATTTTGAGGACATCAAAGAGATGCTGTGCAGAGATTTGTTGAATATATCTATCATCCAAGCATATTCCCTGTAAGTGTTACTTTTAGTTTCTTACATTCGAAAATAAATTTAAATAAAATAACTTGTAATTTAAGGACTACTTGTTTTTTTGTTTTGCTATTCCACCTTTAATTATTTTATTTTTTGTTGAAGGTATCTGAAAGCTAGATTGCGTCATAAAAAATTGGAGATGGTGACATTCTTATGCCCTGAAACAACATCACTAGATTCTGCAAACAGAGACCCGGCCGGATACAGGAAACTATGTTCATGGTATAACGAAGGCTGTTCAAAACAGTAGTAGATACGTGATGATCCTTTCCATCAGACGTGCGTAATACTCTCCCTCTTGCATTTAATTCGTTTTGTTAAGTTTGTGACTTTTGTATTATTATATGATAACTCTTTTCAAAATTACAATCGTAGCAACCATTGGGTACTCCTTCTGTTCTCCACGGCAACATCACAATTACTTGTGCTTGACCCATTACGAATGTATCGTGACTTGCAAATCGACGACTTGTTCAAAGCGTAAGTGTTAGTTAATGAATGCAACTTATTGTTTGTCTATATAATATGATGAACCGGAATTAATGATTAATTTTTGAACTTAACAGTGCTTATATGAAGACGGTCTTCAACAGTTTGACAACCTTTCAATTGTTCATCTTGAGGTACAGTTATTATCATTATTGTGTTAGTCGTAATTTGCTATTTTTGACTGTTTGTTTTTGTTTTCTATATACTTGTCAGTGTCCAAGGCAAATGGACTCTAAGAGTTGTGGTTACTATGTAATGCGATACATGTTGGAAATTGTCTTAAACATAGAGAAGCTCACAAAAGATGATGAGGTATATTATAACATTCCATTACATATACATTTTCTAAATCTGTCTATAATTTTTGTTTAAAACAAAAAATATGTGTCTTTACATACATATTTGTTATCTTGTTCTCTACAGGTTCGAGAACATTTCAAGAACTCGGGCAAAACTTACTCGGTCAAAGATCTGCAATTAGTAGAGAGCAGATGTGTTTGTTCATCATCAAGTGTTTCAAGAAATAGAGTACGTATCTATGAGTTCTTATAATTTTGTGTAAGTATTTGATGTTGATGAAACAGTTGGGATCATGAGATAATTGACTCTCTAAGTTCATGTATTTCTTCTGCATCTTTGTAGATCCACGTCAACGGTGGCAGCAATGACAGAGGAAGCTAAAGGAGGAAAATGATTTCATGGATAGGACTGGGAGGTCAAAAAAGATGGTGACTACAAGACTGTCAAGCTGTTGTCATTGTGTGTTTCTTCACATTTTTGGTTAATTTGTGAAAAAGTATCGATTACACTGTTGGACTAGCTGCTGTCATGATTGTGTTGTAGCTTTTAAATTGCAATGGCAATCTGTGTGTGAAGCATGCCACACATTAATACATATTTTGGTGAAATATGATTGTTGTACAGTGCTGCTATTATGCAGGTTTGGTAGATGTAATCATTTGTGAGTACAGAGGGAATGAATGCCACATTACATATTTGGGTGAAATATGATTGTTGTACAATGCTGCTATTATGCAGGTTTTGTGGATGTAATCATTTGAGATTACAGAGGGAATGAAAAAACACAAAAAAAATTGAAAAAAAAATATACTATAAAAGACGGTTCACAGAAACCGTCTTTAAAGAGAAAATGGCGCGACCGGTTTATGTATATAAACGACGGTTCTGCGACAGAACCGTCGTTTATACTGATACTATAAACGACGGTTGAAAGTAAACCGTCTCTTATAATCAATTTCGCGCGTCTGGTAATGCCCGCGGGAAGGTGACTATATACGACGGTTTAATGTGAACCGTCGTTTAAGCTCCCTATTTCGCGCGTCTAGAACGTTATTAAACGACGGTTCGAAACCGTCGTTTAAGATAATACTGAATAAACTACGCCGGTATAAGAGACGGTTCGAAACCGTCGTTTTTAGACAGTTTGAACCGTCTCTTTAGACTCGCGCCGCACCAGTGAATCCCTTCTTTCTTGCCATTCCAACTCCACACATTAATACACTTAAGCCCATAGTTTCCTAGACAAATTTTGATAGAGCTTGCCTACTTCCTAAGCATTCTCACAACACTAAACAACTCACAAAAATCAATTTTACATCCCTGTTATATAAGCATTAAAATCATCGCTACAACACACTAAATTCCACACTGTTATCACATTTGTACCAGTTAGCCTCAAGGCTTATTATCCACACTTAAACATCATTAAACAGCTCCACTCATTTGTCAATATTGTAGCATCATAACTACACTAAACAAGGTCATTTATTTACATTCAAAAATCTGTTTTACAAGAGAATAAAACCAACTCAAGGTAAGCTCATTACCTTGCTAGTTTTCGGTTTCCTTTTTCTCTTCTTCCTCTTCTCTTGTTCACTCTTTCTCTTCTTGTTCCCACACCATACAAAGGGTATAGATTGCTATCTACAACCATATCCCCGGAACACACATAACAAGCTAATTAATTCAAGTTCCCCTCACAAAAACTAGTATTTCAAGAGCTAGTTTTTAGGGTTTAACTTAGAGATTACCTTCAAGTGTCCAAATGGAGAGTTTTGGAAATCAAAATGATGAAGTTCCAGCACTCCTCAAAGGCAAGAAGAAACTGACTGGAAATGGAGAAAAATCAACGTGGGCATTTTTTTTAATTTGCAAGAACAAGCTAGAAAGATGGAACTCTTGAGTTTATATTTACTTTAAAGTATTAAGGAGATGAAGGAGACTCAAAAACACCTCTTCAAGCTTCAAAAGAGCCTACTTCCATGGAGATGAAGATGGTGGTTTCAAGCTTTTAATGGGTGGAAAATGTTGCCCTAAACAAGAGGAATCCAACGGTGGTGTTTTTGTGTGATTTGG
Organism: Limonium bicolor; assembly: GCA_023374045.1. Classification (NCBI taxonomy): domain Eukaryota; kingdom Viridiplantae; phylum Streptophyta; class Magnoliopsida; order Caryophyllales; family Plumbaginaceae; genus Limonium; species Limonium bicolor. The sequence goes on from CM041777.1 coordinate 446,971,774, forward strand.
TGTTGAATTGAGCAAGATAAGGGAGAAAGAAGATGGTGCTGTTTGCTCTCTGATGAAATCAGCAATGGAACTCACAGAGGGAGAAGACACTACTGAGAGGAGGAAAATTGTGACTGGCAAGGAGAAGGAGGTGAGAGAGTATAATATCTCTTTTTACTATTTGTACTTGTTTACTTTATTTTCCTTGTCACATAGTGTATTAGGAAGTAAGAGAGGGCTCCTATGGGAATAAAAACGTGCCCCCTTGTAATTTAAGTAACCAGCCATACAAATTACAAGGGAGGGTTTAATTTTCTATTTATTACATTTACACCCCACAACTTCCCGATTTTTACACTATTCACTAACCGGGTCCGTTTTTCAGAATTTTCTCGTTTAATTAATTTTAATGGCTCTAGACCCTCGCTATGGTCTAATTATAGATATTTAACTAGCTATAATTATTAGGAGTTTATTAAACCCGTTAAAAATCACGTTTTTCCCGGTTTCTCAAAAAACACGTTTTAAAGCTCGTTTGTTTTTTAACTCGTTTTACGGATCCGTTTCCTCCGGGGATCGTTCCCACATATTTATTTAGGCCTAATTAAGCTCTTAAATATTCCGTTAGCCTAATTAATCACTATTTTTAATCCCGAGGTATTTCATTGGACCGCATCATTTATGACTATACTGCTATTTACATCCAATTCATAGTCAACTCCAAATGGTTACACTCCAATACATTGCCATGACAGATATCACACCCATATTTTATTCCCATTTGTGCATCAAGAATATGAAACATTCAATACCTCACATCTACGGGATTTCAGGTGAACTTGCCCCTACTGCAACCGCGGTCACCGTTGTGGCCTTCCCCCTGACCCCTGACACGGTGTTGCAACAACTCCATCACGGTTACGCTGATGTCTTCACTGCACCTAGAGGGCTTCCTCCACATCGTCCCCACAACCACCAAATTCCACTTTCACCACACATCGAACTGGTCAACGTCCATCCCTATCGATATCCACATCACCACAGGATGAAATTGAACGTTTGGTTCGTGAGATGCTTCCTGATGGAATTATCTGACCTAGCACCTACCCTTTTTCCTCACTAGTTCTTCTTGTCCAAATGAAGGACGACATGTGGTGTTTTTATGTTGAATATCGTGCTTTTAACATCGTCACCATCAAAGACCAGTTCCCCATTCCCATAGTGGATGAATTGCTCGACGAACTCCATGGCGCCACGATGATCTCCAAGTTTGATCTTTGAGGCAACAACCACCAGCTAGCTATGTCTTGCGCCGTGTGACATCCACAAGTCTACGTTTCGCACACACAAAGGCCATAGTGAATTCCTCATGATGCCATTAGGGCTTATGAATGCGCCATCCTCCTTTCTAGCCACCATGAACACCATCTTCAAACCGGTACTTCATCACTTTGTTCTTGTCTTCTTTTTTTTACTATATTTTGGTCTATAGTGCAGATCGGCAGACTCACCTTATTCATCTTCGCGAGACACATGACATCTTGCGGGGCCACTCCTTTTACGCCAAGGAATCTGAAATACCCCGAACTTAAAAGTGGTGATTAAATTATTCTAATATTAATTTTATAGGCCTAATGATGCCTAAAGAGCTTTGGCGAGGAACTTAAAACCAAAAGAAAAGAGAAAACGCTTAAAAAGCATAAAACGTAAAAATGAGCGTTACACAACCATAGGAGGTATATGACCTCGACTAGGGTCTGAGATGGATTCGTAAGGCTTAATTATGCCTAAATAATATGTGGGAACAAATCCCAAAGAAAACGGATCCAAATAATGTGTTAAAACGCTAATGAAGCTTTAAAGCACGTTTTTCGAGAAAACCCGAAAACGTGACTTTAAGTGGTCAAACAGACCCGTAAAAATTATATTTGACTATATAAATATAATTAAATATTAATGGAATCTTAAGAACCATTAAAATCAAAGAAACGGGAAAAAATCCGGAAAACGGGCCCGGTTAGTTAATAGTGCCAAACCGGGTAATTAACGAGCGTTTCTTGTAAAAAGACGAAAAACGCCCCAGCTTATGTGTACATAGGGGGCCGGTTTTGGTTAAATAAATCAGCCCTCTCTATTAGTAACTAGCTAGAAAAGAAAAGAAGAAGAAAAACAAAAAGGAGAAAAAGTACAAAAAGCAACTCTCCTTCTCTCTCTCCTCTCATTTCTCTATTCTCTCTCCTTCCCTTCTTCTTCCCCACCGTTTTTTCTCTTCTTCCTCCTCTGGCTGGCGATTTTTTCATCCCTCCATGGCAGCTCACACTTCCAAGCTTGCCCAAGCCACATTAATGCTCCAAATCAAAAACCAAGCATAGATTCTTGCTCCTCTCATCAAAATCTATCTTCCTCTCTTTTCAAAATCCTCAAAGGATGAAGTTGGTATCCATGGGTATAACCCATTTGTGAAGAAAATGGCATTATATGGAGCTAGTTCATCTCCTCTTTCATTCAAGGTAAGAAAATCCAAGAAAACCCCATTTTCCTTCCTTCTTGGTCTTGGCCGATTTCACCTTGTAATGGGGCATTCTTCTTTCTGTGTTTGAGCTTTTCTCAAGCCTCAAATGGTGGTTGGAAGCCCTCCTTTGATTCAAGGTTGAAAACCTAATTCTAGAGCTCCAAAGGTAATTTCCCATTCTTGTGCTTTAAGCACCTCCTTTGTGTTCTAGATTAATTAATAAGCCTACGAGTGTTGTTTAGTTTTTAATTCCCCCATTTGGGTGTTGGTATAGAGTTGGGCAATGGCAATGCCCTTGACTGATTTGCAATAAAGAGAAGAGGAGAAGAGGAAGAAAAGAAATGGAAAGGGGAAACTTGAGAACTAAAGGTAATCAATCTACCTTAATCTCTATCCAATTGTTTTAGAATGTTGGGATGGGTAAATAAATGAATGAACACAAAATATGAATTGGAATGTGGTTAGTTGATATGAGAGGGAATTGTGGTTATGTTTAATGCTTTCGAAATTGTTGTGTGATTTAAGGGCCTAAAAGCCAAGCATTTAAGTTAATGCACTATATTGTGATTGATGGGATTGAATGAGCTTTTGTGTGCTGGTAGGATCCCTTGTGGATGTGGCTAGTGAATGGAATAGGAAATAGATGAAATGATGCATTTGGGAAGATTAGAATTGTAGGTGAACCATGGCAAAATTTCAGTAGAAATATGGTGCTTTAAGTGATGTTGTGAGTGATGAATGACCTATGGTTAACTAGGTGTTTTAGGGAATTGAATTGAGTGGATTAATCACCCTTGAGAGTTGATATACGGATTGGGAAGGAAAAACAAAAATCTGTAGCAAATGAGGGATGAGAGTGTTAGAATTGTTAGAGGAAAACTAGGTTGATTAACCTTGAAGGAAATAGATGAACTTGGGCATTAGAAGTGCAAATGCTTAAGAAGAATTGGGAATGGTCAAAATGGTTGAGAGGAGAAGTGTGAACTGTCAAGAGAAGTTTGGAAAATGCACTAGTATGCATAAGTGAAAAAAAGGGAATTGAAATTGTAGAAATTAAGCAAGAATTGAGTATGAGTATGACCAATGATTTGAGAAGGTTTAAGGAGTGTTTAAGGTGTTAAAACATGTTTGGAAACATGTGGAAAGATTAGGAGAAGATTAGGTGAGGATTAAGGTTGGTTTAGGGGTTGAAAAATGACCATTTAACAGCTTTTTAGCAGGGTCCGGGACTTGGTCCTTGGACAAAGTCCCAGACCACACTTAAAAACCAGCCGAGAATTGAAAACTGTAGGTGGTCCGGGACTTAAGTCCAGGACCAAGTCCCGGACCAGGTGGAAAAAATGGCCGTGAGTTAGGAAATGTATTGGTCCGGGACTTTGGGTCCGGACCAAGTCCCGGACCACCCCTAGAAATGCACCGTGAGTATTTTAAAGGCTTCTAATGATGGGGGATTGAATAGTAATGGTTTTAGATGATGTTTAGGCCTTGTTTGGTGACATGTAAAGGTCCTTATAAGTATAAACAAGTGCTAGAAGTGAATGAGAAAGTTTAAAACTTAAGGACATATAAGTAAACTAAGATAACGGGACAACGGGGTAAGCACGGGAGTAATAGTCGTTTACATTCCGTAATACCTTAATGTTAATAAAAACTTTTGAAATGATATCAGTTATGCGAGAACTACTTGAGGAGCATGAGACGACACGCGAGGGTAAACCCTTGGTGAACGGTATGGATTTCTTGCAACTTGTGTCCTGCCGAGTCCTCTCGGCTTGTGTGTTGTTTGCTTATGTGCCGACTTAATTAGATAAAGGCGTGAAATATGTTTATTGCATTGATCTGTATCTTGATGCATGTGGTATGTGCTAACCAACCTTGTGTGCTTGTGTGGTCTAACTTAATGTGGTAGACCGACCTGTAAATTGGTAAGGATTGGTTAGTGACTCGTAGAAAGAGTCGTTCCGCAAACAACGGAAACGTGAAAAACACATATGAACTATCGGTTAGAGATTAACATTAACACAACCTTATGAAATCACTAGAAGGTGGGAGAGATGTACGGGATTAGTAAACCCCGTTAACGGTTAGAGAACCGAGACGGAACAAACCACGAAACAATAAATAGTGGAATGGTATAAAGAACCCTTGTTAAGAGAACAAAGATAGTTCGAAGATACGAACTCATGAGAAAAGTAAAAAGAAGTATAAGGGACCACCAAACTCCCTTAAAGGGTAGTCGACCTCCTATATGAGGATCCGACCTGTTAGAAGAAAACGACCTGAATGTAAAAGTATTCAAAACGTTAGGGAAACCCTTAAATCTAAGAATACAAGAACATGAGAAAATTCCCTAAGTCATAAGGAGACATCGAGAGTGATGCTTCTAGACTAATATACATAATTATATTATAACTCCGAGAGAGGGGTATTTGGGAATGTGAGAAGTCTGAGAGAGATTCAGACCTATGTGAATGAAGTAGGAACTAAGAGAGAGTTCCGGTTACTAGTTGAGCCTTCCCACCATGCTAGACCCAGAGTAGGGTCGAAACCGGGGAAGTAAGACTAGGCTTGAAAGTCCGTGGTGAGTCTTGTGTATGACTCTGCCCGGAGGCCATGTGTATTGTCTTAAGTAATAATCAAGAGAAGAGTAATTGAGGAGTTAAGAATGAGACCTCTAGTGTCTATAAAACTAAGAGAATAAGTAAGGTATCCAAGGAGAACGGAAAGATATTAAACAATGATAATGAGGTGTTGTTGAGGTAGAAACCTTCAAGGCCTAAAGAGTATGAAAATGTAAACTAACTAACTTAACGTGTTAGTTTTGTGATTGTATTCTTAGTTTGAATACTTGTATGAATGCGAGCATGATGTATATTTATTGAATTTCAAGTTTTGATTTAAATAAAATCAATCGCATGCTAAGATGAGAATTAGTTAAGTGTGGCCCTGTAGTAGCGGGTTACACGACTTCCATACTAGCAAAGGTGCTGAGCCCCTTTGGGGCTACCCATTATTTTTTAGGTACACCGACGATGATACTGTTCGAGAGTAGGACGGGGACGGTGGTTAAGCATGGGTAGTTAGATTTTTAATTTACTTATGTATTTGAACGAGGAGTAAGACCGAAAGTGTTATTGCCATCCGTATGTAGTAGACTTGGTATAGTTCAGAATTGTTTTGAGGATTGTATTATGAGACTCGGTTTAGTAATGAAGTGAGAATTGTTTTATTTGAGTACTCGGTTATTCCGGTCCATCAGACCAATGCTGTATTGAGTTAGGCCTTGTTAGCCGCGTGGGTGGCTAACGGCGTTGTTTCACCCACCGGTTGTATATATTATCCGCTGCATTTGTATTGATTAATGAGGTGATTATAAGTTAATGACGGGATTATCGGTAGGGGTGTTACAGAATCCAAGTGCATTTTGGAGTCTCCACCCTCTCATATTTGGGCCACATCATCTCAACCCAATGGGTGGAAATGGACCTGGAAAAAGTCCATGTTGTCCATCTTGGCCGCTACCCAACACTGTTAAACAACTCTACGGTTTTCTTTGTTTAACGGGGTATTATCACTACTTTATGGCGAGATTCTCCAAAATTAACCGACCTCTAGAGAAAAGAAATCCTTTCACTGGTCCTTGGTGGCCACAACAACATTTGACCACCTCAATTAGGCACTCACAACATCACCAATGTTAGCTATCCTCCATTTTTCCAAACCCTTCACCGTTCAAACCAATGCCACTGGATCGGGAATCTATGTTGTCTTAACTCAGGAAGGCCACCCAATTGCTTTTACACCAAGCGCCTCTTTCCTTGAATGTAATCAGCCTCTGCTTACCCGCGGGAGATGCTCGCCATCACCGCAACTGTCCTCAAATGGCGATCATATCTCTTAGGATCACGCTTTCTGTTTGTGCTCTATTGACGCAAATCATTCAAACCCCAGAGTAGCAGCGATGGCTCTCCAAATTGGCTAGATTTGGTTTCAAAAATTTTTATTGGCCAAAGCGCGACAACACCCCAGCGGATGCCTTATTGCGTATCCCCGATGCATCCTTGGCCACTCTTCAGGCAGTCTTCCGACCAATAATTTCTTTCTTAGCTATACTACGTTCTTATATTCACAATCATTATCAAGAGATTTGCTAGGCCATCCAGTTCACACTCGAGGCTTATCCCAAGTTCATTATCAAAGACGGGCTCATCTACTTTCAAATCTGGTTGTTCGTCCCCGAAGCCTCTACTCTACGCCACCTCCTACTGCAAGAGTTCCACAACTCCCCTTTAGGCGTTCATGTCGGCGTCACACGTACCACAGCTAAAATCACAACCACCTTCAACTGGTCGGGCATCATCCAGGATGTCAAGAACTTTGTCACTGTCTGCGCCACTTTCCAAGAGGTGAAGCCAAAAAACCATGCACCGAAAGATCTACTACAACTGCTACCAATTCCAGGCAAAAGCTAGGACACTATCTCCATGGATTTCATCACGAACCTTCCATGTACTCATGGGAATCAACGATTATGGTGGTGGTTGAATGTCTCTCAAAATATGTGCATTTCTGTGCACTAGAGACACATTATGCAACAACTTAGGTTGTTGACCTCTTCGCGCAGAAGATATACAGCCTGCACGGAATTCCATCTAGCATTTTCTATGTTTGTGATCCCATATTCATACAGCTCTTTCTCGTAGGATATTTTTCAACTTCAAGGCACTACACTCTCCATGTCCAGTGCGTATCACCCATAAAGCGATGAGCAACCGGAAATATGGAGATCAAAATTGATTTATATTTGAGAACTGTTGGGCTAGAGAGGCCGATTGTTGTAGGATTGTTAAGCTCATGTGGGAAGAAATCACCCGAGGTAGAAGGGGTGGATATATGGAAAAGGTGAGGAGCTGCGGTATAGCGTTAAATGCATGGGGTGATCACAAACACCGTATGGAACATATGAGAATTTCAGACCAGCAAGTGGAGATCGACCAAGTTGCGAATCTGCCCCAAACTCCACGAGTGCCTTGATTAGTGGAAATATCTAAGTAAAGAACTACATTGGCTTCTTTATCGCAAAGAAGCACTTTGAGCTCAACGCGCACATCACAAAGGCTCTGGGGAGGGGACCGGAACACTTCTTACTTCTTCAATAAGGTTTAGTCTAGAAGAAGGAAAAATTAGATCCTAGAATTATTTGATGACCAAGGAGTTAGAGTCTCGGATTGGGATGGGATTGAGGAAGTGACCAGAAGCTTCTTCGAGAACCTCTTTACTAGCACGCAACCATCGCCCAACCCTCATCTTCTAGCATACGTTGAAAACCGCATGTGCAATGAACAAAGGGAATCCCTTGGCCGACTTTGACAGAGAAGAAATGTTTCATGCGCTTAAAGAGATGAACCCTAATAAAGTCACTGGTCCAGATGAGATACAAGTTACCTTCAGTAAGGGGTTGTTCGATAGCAAGATTATTATAGTAAAGCTAGCTTTATAAAAAAAGCAACTGCAACATGTCAGTTTTTCATTGGTGCATCCAATAAATCAGGCCCACAGAAATCCACATGGCATATCCAGACTGGTTAACCACACTAACCTAACCAACATTAATAAATTCGCAGCATTTGCCGCGTTTAAAGAACGAACCCTAAAACATACAAGGACATTATCGGGAAAGACTTTGTGGATACAACCCTCAATGTTCTTTACACCGACTTAATGCCTGAAGGCCTTAACCATACTCACATTGTGCTTATTTATGAAAATTCGGGAGCTAGGAATATGAAGAATTTTTTACCAATCTGTCTGTTCAACACCCTTTATCAAGTGATCTCTAGAGTTCTTACCAATTGAGCAAAATCGGCTTTTCATCAGGTCATTACATAAGATCAAGGAACATTCATCCCAGGGAGATTAATTTATGACAATATTATAGTGGCGCATGAATTTATTCATATGATGAAGAATCTTAGAGCATCAACAAAGGGTCACTTTCCTTTGAAGGTTGATATGGCCAAGGCCTACGATCGTGTGAAATGCTCATTCATCATTGATGTCATGGCAAGCATGGGTTTCCATGAAATTTGGATTAGAGTGGTCGGGAAACGCATCACCTCTATCTCTTTTTTCGTGCTCATCAACGGATACTTGGGCTTTGCATTCTTCCCCCAAAGAGGAATTAGACAAGGAAATCCTTTATCCCCTCTTCTCTTTGCCTGTTGTATGGAAGCCCTCTCTTCTAGTCTGCACGTGAAATCCCTCTTAGGCTTCACCCAAGGTATTTCATGCAGGGGCTTGGGATTCTATGTCATGTCCCTCTTTTCTGCGGATGATTGTGTGTTTTCAGTAGAGCCAACCTGAATAATGTTAACCGCATCATGGGGCTTATAGAGGAATTTCGAGAAGCATCGGGTCATAGTATAAATGCATCCAAATTAGCCCTTATGTTCTCGGCTAACATGCAAGTACAACTCAAAGCTAACATCTCTGAAACGATAGGAGTCCAAGAAGTTCAAGATCAGGGCCTCTATCCAGGATTCCAAAGTGTGATTGGCAAGCATCGAAAGCACATCTTCAACTACATCAGAAACAGAGTCTCTAAAAGAGTTCATGGTTGGGAGCAGTCTCACAAGCGGGGATGGGCATGTTGATAAATCTGTTCTTCAAGCTCTTCATGCCCAAGTTTTGGGAGTGATCAGATTGCCCTCACCCCTCATTAATGAAATTCAGGGCATCATACGCAACTACTAGTGGGCGAGATCTTAGACCTGAAGGGTATAAGATAGCGTAAATGGACCACCCTTTGCAATAGCCTAATAGATGGTGGCCTTGGGTTTAGAGACTTCTGGGGATTTAATGTCGCAATGCTTGCTAGAATGTGCTTGGGGGTCCCTCAACAACATCATCTCTTAGTTTCCAGAGTTTGAAAGGCTAAATACTTTGGGGGAAAGTGATATTTTGAATGCTACTTTGGGCTACCGCTCAAGCTCAGTTCGATGCTCTCTGTGGGACTCGATAGATCATCAAGGAGGGTGCTAGACGAGTTGTCTGCAGCGGAAACTCAATAAGAATAATGACTAAATGGCTCATCGACAAGAGAGGAGGTTTCCCTTTGACTTGGAACCTTCCAAAGTTGGTCAAGGACCATGGCTTCGTCTCTTAGTTAATTAGCTCACAAAATGGATCTTGGGATGAATCCCGTATACGTGTCTGGTTCTAGGAGGATGATGCTGATCATATTCTTTGTATATCCTTGCACGGCTTGGACCAAAGGGATGGGCGGTCATGGGGGGAATCGAAGAATGGTTCCTTCTTGGGAAAATTAGCCTATTATCTTGTTGCCACTCTCCATATTGGTAAGAAGGCAAGCACTTTATTTCCATGCAGAATAAGAGGAGCCATGAGAAGGATTCGGAAGTGCACAATGCTGAATAGAATCCAACTTTTTTCTTGGAAGATCCTGCAAGGAATACTTCCATGTCGAGGAGTTGTGGTTGAATGTTGTAGGATAGATGAAGATGGAGCGGGATTACTAGAAAGTGGTGGTATCTCAAGGGCTAGCCAAGTCAATTATTTGCCCAAAGGATGATGCCTTCCGAGACTGGTTTCTTGACTTTTTGTTTACATCGGGAGCTAGGTGAAGTTAGGTCTCTCGTCTGCTTTCTCTGGAAGATTTGGTTTTCAAGATGTCAGCTGCTCTATGAGAAGATTACGAATTTCGCCCACGGTATGGACCAAGCCCAAACCTACATTGATACGACTATGTCTAAGTTGTTGGTGGATAAGATTAATCTCGAAGCGCCTCTAGACAACAGTAGTGACGGTGTTAGAGTTTTTGTTGATGGAAGTTCTACAAATGAAGGCTCCAGTATAGGCACACTGTGCAAAGATTACAAACGATAATATATTGGCTATAGGGATCCTACATGAGGATGTTGGATGGGCACCAACCATAGTAAAAGCTAAAGCTTTGCTCCTGGGTATCAAGATCGTCATTGCTTATGGGGCTACGAAGGTCCACCACTATTCCGATTGTCTTTATAATATCAACTATGTTACAGTTAGAGGTCAGGTTCGTTAGGACATCAAGTTTATTCAGGATGAAACGGTGGCTTTATCATGCTCCCTAGATTCTATTAAATGATCCTACATCCAACGGGATGATAATCTAGAATCTCACACTCTTGCAACCTTAGGGAGACAGGGTGATTATGTGGGAATTTGATGTAAGGACATCCTAGATTGGATTATCAAGTCATTATAACTGATGTGCGACTTTAATTTTTTTTTTTTAAAAAAAAGACATAGTTATTATCCGATCTTTCTTGAGTCTCATGTGATTCATGTGTTCTCTTCATTAAATATCCCTATATTTTTGGCTAGTTCATTAAAATCCATTGAAGAAAAAGTTATGAAATGCCACTATAGTTGTGGAGGGTGATTTTTTCAGTATGAGGGGGGGTATATCTAAATGGTTATGACTAAAAAGCCTAGATCATAGAAATTGCCAATCTGTGGAGGGTGAAAACCCGTTATTCTGGCAACACTCAAATACCTACTTCATCGTCCGTCTTTCCCAAAAAGCTATATAAGGAGTACTAGTGAGCACTACACCTGCTCTCAATGGGCTATGTGTGGACTTATGCCCTAAAGACGGAATTGACTAGAGTCGCCACCTATTTTGATATGGTAACTAGGAAGGAAGATCGGGTTCTAAGAACCGTTAAATGACTCTAAGATTTGTTGCATATGATTATGACTTATCTGATCATACCAGAGATTTTGTGCAAGTTTGTGCTGGATTACACCCCTCGGAAGTGGCCATGACCATGATTTCGGATTGGTGCCTGAGAAAATCTCGGTTTCCAATTGTCGGGATTACCTTCTTTCAAAACCTTTTAGGGAGATTCATTTTCATAAGCCACAAGGATAGGGTACACTGCTGGAAAAAAAAAAGAATAAACAACGCCCCTTTAAAAAACAGTTATATTGTAAATCGTTTTTTATCATAGGTCGGACATCTTAATAAACGCTTTGCTTATAAAGCGTTGTTTATGTTATTGCGCCCAAAGACAAAAACAATGCTTTGTAAATAATCGTTCTTTAAGAGATATGTATAAAAAACGCTTCACAAAGGAAGCGTTTTTTATGTGTTTGGGCGCGATAACATAAAAAACGCTTCAGTTGAGAAGCGTTCTTTATGCTACTTACGTTTAGCATAAAGAATGCTTCTTAATTGAAGCTTTCTTTATGTTACCTAAATTAATTAACACTTTTCGCCCTCCCGCCCAGTCTTCTCATCAATCAAATCGCAATTGTTCCCCTACCACTCTTTATAAACCTCGCTCTCTGTAAACACTAAGCACTCAATGAAACCACTAAGCCCAGACTCATTTCCGCCGCGGCGCCTCTTCTCTTCCTTTATCCCGATATCTGCGCTCGCCATCTACAATATTCTATCTGCTTCTAATCTCTGCAACCCGGCCAAACTGGTGATGAAGGCAGGCCACATGCATGCGTCGATATCGATCGGCGCCTCTCTCACTATCGGTAATTTTGCACTGTGAAAAGTATACATATATATATATATATGCCTATACTTATTTTTCATATACTCTTTCGATCGGTAATTTTTTTTTGCAAAATCGCACGAACAGGAACATACATGCCCTGTCGCACGCACGACGCCTCTGGATTCAGAAATACTTTACAACCCCAACTAGCGAAAGGAACAACATACATGCGCACTAGATCTATCGGCTCTATTCTTCTACTGATGAGGTAATTTTGCAAACCAAACTTGTTAATCAGGAACATATATGCTCTGTTTGTTTGGGATTAAAAGGCGTGAAATAAAGTGTGTGTACTGTTTGGGAATAATTTTGCATGCAAACCAAATTGTGTCGCGCGCATTTATTGTTAACCTATGTGCGGATTTTTATCGCCTCTATTCTGCTATGCGGTAATTTTGTAAACCAAACTTGTTAATCAGGAACATATATACTCTATTTTTTTGGGATTAAAGGCGTGAAATAAAGTGTACGTGTGTTTGGGAATAATTTTGCATGCAAACCAAATTGTCATTGTTGTACTATGTGCTGATTTTTACTTGTTGGTTGTACAATTAATGGACTTGGGAATTAATGTGTTTATTAGGCGTCAAACATAATGCATTTCGGCATGCATACAAATATAGCTACGTAGTTATATATGGCGAAATTAATTTGGTTAGATGATTATAGGGTGTATTAATTAATGTTATATTATATTATAGTACAACGTAGGGTGCAAATATTAGATGACTATAGGGTGTATTAATTAATTACAAAGACATAGCATTATGGCATGGTCAGCTTGCCTGACGTCCCCTTCCCCATATTGTTTTTACCTTAACATCCACCCAGAAGTTTATCTACGTTTCTACCAATACCAACATCAAACTTTTAAGTTCCTTCACATTCTTCTCAGATTTGTTATCCGGTCAAGCTAGGCATTCCAATTAACCCTCTAATGTTTTGGAAATCTATATTACCACCATTGGCCATATTAGAGACCTCTACTTACAGCTTCTTAATTTCTTGTAGTTATTATTTTAGTATCCCTCTACATTTTTTGGCTAGCGCCTATGCACCTTCGATCGTCATCAACCTGTAATAAAAAAATTGAACTCGGACGGGCCCACCAACTTTATTTTCCTTCACGACCTTCCTTCTCTCCTTTTCCGACCTTCCTTCTCTCCTTTTCCTTTAGTCACCTCTGACTAGTATATATGTTGTGGAAGCTTCAGTAGATCGAACAATCAGAATTGGACAGCACTGCAAACTTTGGGAATGACACAACCGAATAATGTGGAATTTTGATATCAGCAGAGACCGAGTGGAGACAGTTGCTGCCTCTGTTGAAGATCAAAGTACCGACGATCATAATGATTCCTCTACTGATACAAAAGAGACAGAAGAAGAAAAACATGGTACAAAAGAGACAGAGGCAGATACAGATGAAAGGATGAATGAGAACTCAAAAACAGAGAGGTTGAAGAAATTGGATAAAAAGTTAAGTGAGGCTGCCACGAAGTAGAGTCCGGTGGCGATTAACGAATTATTGGCCCACTTCATGACCTTGAATGAAGAAAACAGTTTCTAGAATAGTTATATGAGGAGGAGAAGAGGAAACTTAGTCAATTATATGGTGGCATGGGGGACTATATGAAGATAAAGTGACACCAAATCGCCCGGTTGATGAGTTTCATGTCTTATGGATGGAGATGTAGATGGAGAAGCTAGGCACTTCTACATCTCCAGTTTTGATTGGATTCGCATCTTCTTGCATACAGTCAATTGGAATACTAGCCACACACTGTTGATGTGGGGTACATTCTATCTTTTTTAAAACACTAGATGAAGGTCCCTTGGCAATTAAAAAGATTGAGAGATTTCCCCTAAGTAGGATTCCCCCTGAGTTTACATGTTAAGCGTCTTTAACAAATGATAGCAATAAGTGACAGCTTTTATGCACAATAAGTGACAACTTCTATGTTATACTATAACCGTAGTAGAAAACTTTCTACTATGGTTATAGTATAACATAAAATCTGTCAATTATTGTGCATAGAAGCTGTCACTTATTGCTATCATTTGTTTCTTGATAGCAATAAGTGACAGCTTTTATGCACAATAAGTGACAACTTTTATGTTATACTATAACCATAGTAGAAAGTTTTCTATACGGTTATAGTATAACATAAAAGCTGTCATTTATTGTGCATAAATGTTGTCACTTATTGCTATCATTTGTTAAAGACCCTTAACATGCAAACTCAGGGGGAATCCTACTTAGGGGGAATATCTCAATCTTTTTAATTGCCAAGGGATCTTCATCTAGTTTTTTTAAAAAGATAGGATGCACCCCACATCAACAGTGTGTGGCTAGTATTCCAATTGACTGCATGCAATCTACAGACATTCATGTCCATGTGTTTGAAGATTCTCAGACCTATTGATGTTCAAAACTGAAAGAAGATGTGAATCCAATCAAAACTGAAGATGAAGAAGTGCCTAGATTCTCCATCTCCATCCATAAGTCATGAAATTCATCAACCGGGCGATCTGGTACCACTTTATCTTCATATAGTCCCCCATGCCACCATATAATCAACTAAGTTTCCTCTTCTCCTCCTCATATAACTATTCTAGAAAACCGTTTTCTTCATTCAAGGTCATGAAGTGGGCTAGTAATTCGTTAATCGCCACCAGACTCTACTTCGTGGCAGCCTCACTTAACTTTTTAGCCAATTTCTTCAACCTCTCTGTTTCTAAGTTCTCATTCATCCTTTCATCTGTATCTGCCTCTGTCTCTTTTGTATCATGCTTTTCTTCTTCTGTCTCTTTTGTGTCAGCAGAAGAATCATCATGATCGTCGGTACTTTCATCTTTAAAAATGGTAACAACTGTCTTAGCGAATTGGAAATTTCTTCTCAGGTACGTATTACAAGTATTTTTGTGTTTGGATTGGTAATTTAACTATGTTTGTGTAAGTTTGGATAAGTTTAAATGGTGTACTTAATTGCTTTTATTATTCTCGCGTGCAGCTTATTGATTTCTTCTCAATACTTATTCACAAGCCGATCTCAAGTTTGTCAAGGAGCACACATGTGTTGAAAGCACTAAATTGATCAGAAGAAGTCATGAGTTGTAGCTAGCTATCTTTTCTTTTTTCAAATGGTTGTATTGTTATGATCGAACTTGAACCATTTTTAGTAGTTTGGTTTATAACTAGTTACAAATGTTGTAGTTGATCGGTACTACACTTAAGCCTATGTGCACTGGTATAATTAATGCAAAAAAAGTACTGCTGTTGATATCTATTAAAATTCACCAGTTTGGTTGATCTGGTTTATATAATGCAAACAGGTTGTGAATGGCAATTTGTGATCTGTAGCGCGCATTTAATTTTGTGTTATGCGCAGGGTAATCAATTGTATAAAAATAAAAATATAAAAAAAGGACCATATAAGAAACACTTATATGTATAAGCGTTTCTTATACTCACGCGCCAAATGTCATAAAGAACGCTTATAAATACAAGCATTTTTTATAAAACATAAAGAATGCTTATATTACACAAGCATTTTTTATATTCAGACATAAAGAACCCTTCAAGATGAAAGCGTTCTTTATGCCTCGTAGATTCCCGCCACCTTACACACCTTAAAAAACGCTTTACCAATAAGCGTTCTTTTAAATTAATGTATAAAAAACGTTTATAAAACGTTCCATAAGACAAATAAAAACATTGTTTATTCTTTTTTTTCCAGCAGTGGTAGGAGAGGAAGAGAGATAGAGTGAATGAGGAGAGCTTTGCTGCCAAGCTAGCACCAAGTGAGGATTGATGGATAAAATGAATAAAACGAGTACGGGATGAAAGATGAGAAATTTCTAAGATTGAGTGAGTGGAGAAGTCTTGGAGTCTGATAGTTGAGGGCTTGTAAGAGTTAAAGGAGATCTGAGAGGTTCTCTGGTTTTGGGTGTTTTGGGAGGTGTGAGTAACAACTTAGAATTGGAAAAGAGATTTTTTTATTGGAATGGGGTCGCACCCTGGGTGGGTTGCCTACGTACTCAACTCCTTGTTGAGATCAGACCTTACGTAGTTCAGGACATTGGGATTTTTGAGATTTTTGGGGTTTTGAAGGTTTTTGAGGTGTTTAAGATTTAAAGGGGTTTGGAGTTTTAAGAAGTTTGAGGTGTGAGATGCTAGAGTCTGTGAGATACTCAGGTCTATGAGACATTTGGGATATTCCGATGGTGGGAGGAATGAGATTTCAAAGTCTGTGAGACGCTCGGGTCTATGAGACGTTTAAAATCTTAAGATGTTGAAGAAATTGAGATGCTTGAGTCTGTGAGACAGTTGGAGTCTATGATACGGTTGGAATCTGTGATACAATTAAAGTCTGTGAGACATTCGAGCCTGTGAGACGTTCGAGTCTGTGAGACGTTTGAGTTTATGAGGCATTCAAGTCTATGAGGCATTCGAGTCTGTGAGACAATCGACAATTAGAAACGCATGGGATCTTGAGGTGTTAATGAGTAGCTGAGCATGACTACAAATTTCATGAGCTTGAAGTGTTTCAAAGCTGTGAAGATTTGAGAACTTTAATGAGTTTGATGTTTCAAGTTGGGGTTCATGAATTAAAATCATGTAGAGACGTTTGAAGCATTGGAGGAATTGGATTGATTTTAGGTCAGATGTTGGATTAAAATCGGGCTTGAAATTAAATTGTAAGTGAATTGAAGTTGAATTGGAATTGAATTGATTTAGTATTGAAATTGAATTGGAATTGAAGCTGAATTGGAACTGAATTGAAATTGATTTTGGATTGAATTTAAATTGGAATTAAATGGATTTGGAATGGAAATTGAAGTGATTTTAAATTGAATTGATATGGAATTGAAATTGAATTGATTTGGAATTGCCTCGCCTGTGCCTTGCTCCTGCTTTGCCTTGGCCTTGCTTTTGGCTTGCCCTTGCCTTGCGGTTGCCTGCCTTTGCCTTGCCCTTGGCTTCTCCTTGCTTTGGCTTCGCCTTGCCTTCCTTTTTCCCTGCCTTTTCGCCTGCCTTGACATTGAAAGAATTTTTTATTGAATTTGAATTGATTTTGGAAAGGAATCAAGTTGTAATTAAGATGAGATTGAACTGATTTTTGGATTGAAATTGAAAATGATTTGATATTGGATTGATTTTGTGGGTGACGTTTGAGCCTTAGTGATGGGCCAGATTTGGGTCTTAGAAATGGAGCGGAATTGGGCCTTGAAATCGAGTGTGGTTTGGGCCTTCAAATTGGCCCTGGTTTAGATTTTGGAATTGGGCCAGATATGGGCCTTAGAATTAGGCCAATTTGGGTATGAGAAAATGGGCCGAATTGGGTTTGAGCTTTAACTGATTTTGGGCTTCAAAAAATGGGCCGGATTTGGACTTTGTAAAATGGGCCAAATTTGGGCTTCATGTTCGCATTGCAGGTGTGTTGCCAAGTCGCACGGCCTATTTGTTTGTATAAACATGAAATCTCTCGAGTATTTGACCGTAGGTTATGAGGGAGATGTTGGTTATTTATTTAAGTAATAAATAAAAACAATATTTATTTGTTAAATATTGGTTTCAACCAACGTCAAATAAATATAGATAAGAATATTCTTTATTCTTATATTATTCTATTATTATATATTGGGGAATAGGGATTAGTTTCCTCACATGATATAGAAACCCTATTAGAAATACTTTCCCACAAAATACATAGAGAGAGCCGTGTTAGGGTTCTTAGGTCGTGGATAACGTGGGGAGTGCTGTTCTGGCTTCCTCCGCCTGATAGTCGTGAAAACTTCATCAATGACAACAAGTGAAGGACAATTCGGTTGACAACGAGCAAAAGAATGATCTAGAGAATTCCACTGCGCTCAAGAGATAGGTACCTAAAAACTAATATGCGGTCTACCTAACTTCAGTGGCTCTTAAGGTAGTTAAATAGCAATTTAATTACTTGGGTCACAATTCATGCTCATCTTGTGTCCACCTCCCGTCCGTCGCGTGCCTCTCATTTTCACACCTCCAGCCGCGTGTGTTGCTCGTTCGTTTCTCATGCATCGTTGGATGAGGTACCAAGGCCACTAAGTTCACTGGTGCGGCGCGAGTCAAAAGAGATGGTTCAAACTGTCTAAAAACGACGGTTTTGAACCGTCTCTTATACCGTCGTAGTTTATTCAATATTATCTTAAACAACGGTTCAAAACCGTCGTTTAAGAGCATAAACAGACGCGCGAATTGGGGACTTTAAAAGACAGTTCTCATTAAACCGTCGTTTATAGTCACGTTCCCGCGCGCATAAACCGTCGTTTATGAACATTACCAGACGCGCGAAATTGATTATAAGAGACGGTTTACTGAGAACCGTCTTTTATAGTCTTTGTATAAAAGACGGTTCTATCTCCAAACCGTCTTTTATAGTCTTCGTATAAAAGACGGTTCTATCTCCAAACCGTCTTTTATAGACGTAAAGCGGTCGCGCCAATTTCACTATAAGAGACGGTTTATTTTGAACCGTCTTTTATAGTATTTTTTTTTAAATTTTTTTTACTGTTTTTTCATTCCCTCTGTATTCACAAATGATTACATCCACAAAACCTACATAATAGCAGCATTGTACAACAATCATATTTCACCAAAATATGTAATGTGTGGCGTACTTTTTCATTGCCTCTGTAATCACAAATGATTACATCCACCAAACCTGCATAATAGCAGCACTGTACAACAATCATATTTCACCAAAATATGTAATGTGTGGCATACTTCACACACAGATTGCCATTGCAATTTAAAAAGCTACAACACAACAATGACAGCAGCTAGCCCAACAATTTAATCAATATTTTTTACACAAATTAAACAAAAAAGTGAGAAGTAAAAACACACAATGACAACAGCTAGACAGTCTTGTACTCACCCTCTTTTTTGACCTCCCAGTCCTATCCATGAAATCATTTTCCTCCTTTGAGCTTCATCTGTCATTGTTGCCACCGTTGACGCGGATCTACAATGATGCAGAAGAAAATACTTGAAGACTTAGAGAGTCATATCTCATGATCCCAACTGTTTCATCAATATCAAATACTTACACAAAATTATAAGAAGTCATAGATACGTTCTCTATTTCTTGAAACACTTGATGATGAACAAACACATCTGCTCTCTAACTAATTGCAGATCTCTGACCGCGTAAGTTTTGCCCGAGTTCTTGAAATGTTCTCGAACCTGTAGAGAACAAGATAAACAAATATGTATGTAAAGACACATATGTATTCGTTTTAAACAAAAATGATAGACAGATTTAGAAAATGTATATGTAATGGAAAGTATAATATACCTCATCATCTTTTGTGGAGCGAGCAAGAGTTGGTTGTTTTTGGACTGCCAAGCAACTAGATTTGCACCGAGGTATACATAGAATCCAGAGGTAGATCTGCAATCTTCCATGTTCCCAGCCTAATCGACATCAGCGAAGGTAGACAAAGAGATGGCACATCAAGAAGAAATATGAAAGCGAAGATGACAGGTAGCATTCAAGCACCTCAAAATCCTCTTCAAAGCTTTCCACTGATTTTCGGTAGGTTTATGCATGTACTGACACAGTTTATTAACTGAGAAGGAAATATCGGGCCTGGTGATAGTTAGTTATTGAAGACCCCCTATTAGGATGGGAAATAGGGTTAGATCAGGGAAACATGGGCTTTCAGTATCTAAGAGATTTGAAGTAGCGGCCATAGGTGTAGACACCGCCCTAGATTTAGAAATCTTGGATCTTTGTAGAAGATCACAGATGTAGAATTCCTGAGAGAGGAATAACCCAGTGGTATCTCGTTCAACCTGTATCCCCAAAAAATAGTGAAGTGACCCAAGATTTTTTTTACAGGAAACATAGAAGATAGGCAAGAAATAAACTGTGTTATTAGGGTAGTGGAGTTAGTTGTAATCACTATGTCGTCAATATAGATTAGAGCAAACACGATCTATGTATCCACTTGATAAATGAACAAGGATGTATCAGCTTTAGAATCATGAAACCCCATAGAAATAAAAGCGTCACTAAGCTTGGAAAACTAAGCTCTTGGAGCTTGCTTGAGCCCGTAAATACTTTTTTTGAGCTTATAGACATGATTAGGATAGAGGGGATGGGTAAAACCTGGCGGCTGACTCATGTACACACATTCTTGCAAATCTCCTTGTAAGAACGAATTCTGAATGTCCAATTGGTAAATATGCCAATAGATCATGGCAGCTAGAGCAAGAATAATCTTGATAGTAGTAGGTTTTACTGCAGGACTAAGGTCTCTGTATAATCAATTCCTTCAGTCTGATTATAATCCCTAGCTACTAGTCGCACCTTTCTCCTTTCAAAACTTCCATCAGACTTCCTCTTGGGTTTTAATACCCACTTTGCTCCAAGAATAGAAACATTAAGAGGTTTAGTCACCAACTCCCATGTTTTAGTATTCAACAGAGCCTCAAATTCTGCTCATCAGGTATACAGGATGAACTGAGAGCAGTTTGATGTAATTGAGGCCAAGGTATAGTCCCATCTTGACGCACCAAAAGTTTTCTTATATTGTCTCTTGCCCGTGTTACCATAGGATGTTGGTTTTGATGAGGTGAGTCAGGGGAGGAGGTTAGGGAGGATGATGTGGAAGATTGTGGGGAAGTAGTAGTGGGAGAGGGAACAGGAGCAGTGCTAAGAGAAGATAGAGAAACATGACTAGGAACTGTGTTTGGCGAGGCTAATGTTGTAAAGGTAATAGAGGCTTGCTCTTAGGATGAAGGTTTTTGTGAAGCTAGTTTAGTGTAAAGAAAAGTTGTTTCATCAAAAATGACATCACGTGACAGATAAAGTTTCTGAGTGGTGGGATCATAACAGAGATACCTAGTAGAGGTGGGACCATAACCTAAGAAGATGCATTGAGTTGTCCTGAAAGAGAACTTGTACTTGTTCCAGGGTCTCATATTTGGCCAGCAACAATAGCCATAGACCTTGTGAAATATCCCAAACCTTGATATATTGTTTAAATACTAAACTATGATATTTAAAGGCTAAAAAGTGCCTTAGAAACATCAGTGTACAATTTAAATCATGGTGAAAACAATAAAGTACCATAAATACAGTTTGAGCAAAAACATGCTCTAAGCTTGGAGTGAACTTGGTTGGGACCCAAAGAGCCTACCAAGACTTAGTGATATTCAATTATGATTTAATAAGGCTAAAAAAGTCCTTAGGTAACCTTGGTAGATGATTAAACCAAACAAAACACAAATAAATACCTTAAAGTCAATATGGGCAAAAATGTGCTCTAAGCTTGGGATAAATTTCAATAAGACCTAAAGGTCATATCTATACCTTAATTATATGTTAATGAACATATTAAACCAATTACTAAAGAAAACCAAGCTTGAAAACAAGTTAAAACACAAAATGTGCTTTAAGGAGCCTTAAAGCACATTTTTGAAAAATTGTCTTGTAAATGAGTTTTGAGTGGCTAAATGACCATCATTACACTTTAGTTAACATGTGTACTACTTAGTATCACATTAGGAAGTCTAAATCAATGGGAAATCAAAAATTTCACAAATATGTACCTTAGTTTGTGAATAGTAACTAAATTGTACTAGTTTCTAACATAAGTCAATATAAGTGACTTAGTTGGTCAACAAAGACCACCATAGAGCCTAAACTACTAAGGGGGCCGGTTTTTCATGTGTGACTCACCACACTTGACCAATCAAATAAACAAGGAAAGTAATAAAGCATAGTTACTATTTACTTTTAGCTAAAATATCTCCAAAAGCAAGCTTTTCTTCTCATTCTCTTCATTCTCCTTGTTTCCCCACCGTCTCCAACCTCCCTTCTCCCTTCTCATTCTCGGTTTGCTACAGCCCACACAACTACTCCATCTTTGAATCCTTGTAATTCCTAGCTCCATATACCAAATCAAATTCTAAGACCATATTTGTCTTAGTTAGGCCAAGCTCTACACTTCTCTCTTTTCAAATCTTCAAAAGCCTCATTTCGGTGCCATGGAGATTCACCATTGAAGGAGCTTGAGCTCATATTTTCATGCCTTGTCATTCTCCTTTACTTCAAGGTAAGGAAAACCAAAGAAAAACAACATTTCCCCTTGTTTTTGTATATGTCCGAAAATTCACCATTAATGGTGTCTTCTCTTGTTCTTCCTTAGCTCCATTTCAATCTTCCAAGGGCTTGGTGGAGTCCTCTCTTGATGCTTATTCAAGCTCTCTTTTGTTTCCAAGGTAAAACAACTATCCTAATGTGTTAAGACAATATATATAACCTAGGGTTTGTAAGTGAGTTTAAACATGAAGCTTGAATGCTCATTGGTTTTACTTGTGTATTGATTAGAACATTGACAAGTAGCCAAGTCCTTTTGCCGGTTACAAACACAGAAGAACAAAAGTGTTCAAGTAAAAATCTTGAAGAAAAGAGGTAAATGTGTTAACCTAATGTGGTTTAAATGCATTAGGAAAAATGAGCTTAAGTTGTTCATTAAAACTACTTAAGGAGCTAATGGTAAATGAGTTAGTAAAATGCTCTCAAGGAGTTTGTTAAAGGCATATGAGGTGTTGTGTGTATTTGCAGGTCAAAGGCAATATATATGTGGGAAATTCAGTGTTTAAGTTTAAAGCAATTTAAGGGCCTAAGAGCCAAGAAATTTAAGATTATGCACTATATTGTTATGTAGTGTAGTTTAAGGGTTTTGTTGTGTGTAAAGAACATTCTTTGTGAAGATGAATGTCTTGGATGGGTGAAGGAGGAAAAATAATATGTTTGTGTGTAAGGAATGTGTATTAAGTGATTAAGTGTTTTTGGTGGTGAAAAGGTGAAAACCTAAGTGTTTTGGTGTAAGAAGATACAAGAGAAACTATGTCAAAATTTGGTTAATGAACAAGGAGTTTTAGGTGTTCAAAATGATGTTTGGTGACCTAGGTTGAACTAGGAATGATTAAGGTTTAAATTGGTGAAAGAAGGTGAAATAAGGTCTTCTTAGGTGTTAAAATGCCTTGGGTGTTATCTTGGAGGATTTAGAATGCAAATGAGAGTTAAGGATGTTTCAAGCCATGGTGAGATTGTGTTAAGGATTTATACAAGTTTTGGTACCAATGAGGAAGTAAGGTGTTGTAAGGAAGATGTGTGAATTTGTGGAGAAAATTCTTGTAAGAACATAAAGTGTTTTTGGTTGGCTAAATAATGTGTGGGAACATGTTATAAACCTAAGGGGGAAACATTATAAGTGTTGGGCATTTTTGCAAGAAATGAGTAAGTGTTTAAGGGAGTAGAAAATAAGGTTCTTGGCACGTCCGAACTTCCGTCCGAACATAGACGTTCGGACATGCCCTGTTACGCGTAAGTTTTCTGAGCTTCGACCAGTGTCCGAACTACCTTCCGAATTTGGAAGTTCGGACACACCTATCTCTATTTTCTGGTTTGGCCTCGAACAGTGTCTGAACTTGGGAAGCTCAGACGCATGTTCGGACAGTCGTCAGTATACACCCATTTGAGCCTCGAACAGTGTCCGAACTTGGGAAGTCCGGACACAAGTTCGGACAAGGCGCTGTTTTGACCAAAAACTTTGTTTAAGGTTATAAAATGATATCTAATGATGGGGATTGATAAGTAATGATGTTATGAGATTGTTAAGGACATGTTAAGTGAGTTATAATGACAATTGAGTGGGTGAAAAGTTGTATTAAAATATAAAAGTAAAACAAGTTAAAATGTAAAGTTATATAACTAGTTAACGGGAGTAAGTCATGAACTTTAAACTTTAAACAATCAAGTTACCCCGATGTTAACGAAAGTAAATGTAATGTTACCAGTTGTTCAAAGATGTTACGAGGAACATGTGATGGCACGTTAGAGTGAAACCCCGGTGAGAGGTATGGTTTTCTTGCAACCCGTGTCCTACTGGATTACACCGGCTTGTATGCCAATGTGTTTTTCTGTATGTTTGCCACGTTATAAGATAATTCATGAAACGAGTTTACGGTCGTTATTGTTGTTGTGTGTTGCGTACCGATACCGGTAACCTCGAATGCGCGTGAATGGCTAGTTAACCATTATTAGGTAAACGTAAGAGAATGGTATCCGGTAATAACGTTTCCAACCTAAGGAACGTTCTAACCACGGCTATGCGTGAGTTAGTTATGTGTTTGTTTGTGCGTGTTAACATGTTCACTTCCCATGTGTGTGGCTAACTAGACTTAACCACCTGATTGTGAAATAATGTACTAAGTCCAATAATGAGACTTCTAACAATTGCTAACCGGGGAGTGAGGAGTCCGGTAGTTCCGGCCACGCGTGTGAGTACGGGGGTCGTTGTCATATCAGGTTCGATCCTCTCTGTATGTTATGGTTGTTTTCCTTTTTAGGTTTCCAACCTTCCCTTTAGCTTTACCAAGGCTATTTTACTGACTCACGTCGGGCCACAGGGGCATACTATGTTTATTCGGTGTGCTTGGATTACTATATCCGACGCACCTTGGTGTTAAGTTATCCGTTCATTTAACGAGATGGTAACGAGTTATGTAACGAGCTTACCATGAGTTTGGCAACATTCTCTAGGCTCTACAAGTGAACTGACTATGTTTGGGCCGGTTCGTAAAGGGAACCGTTCCCGTTATGTTATGTATTATTGTTGTGCTGCAATTCTTATTGCGATGTGATGTTATATTTTGTTAAGATGTGGAGTATGTGGATCATGGATATGAATTCCAGTTTATTGTAAGAGGCGTTTAAGGATAACCCGATTGGTGGGTAAGTGTCGTCTATTAAGGAAATAGCTACATTAAAGGAGAAACACTCTAGGAGTTAAAGATCACAATGAGTGATTTATTAAGTGTAGATGTGTTGGCTGTTTTATTGAGCCATTGTTGTGCAGTGTAATGTGTTGTGTATTTGTAGTTTACGTGCATGATTTAAATATAATCAACAGCATGCTTAGACGACAAATAGTTGTGCGTGGCCCGGTAGCATGCGGGCTGCGGGATTACCATACCAGCAAAGGTGCTGAGCCCCTGGGGGGCCACCCTTTCTCTTCTTTTTCCTATTTCAGGTACAAGGAGCTGGAAGCCGTTCGAGATTAGGACGGGGTAGTCGTTTGTACATGGGTAGCCATTTAAACTGTTTTCGTATCGTAGGTGTAGTAAGCCCGAAATTGTTATCGGCATCAGTTTGTAAATACTCGGTACAGTTGGAAGGCTTATGTATGTTGGTTGTTGTTAATGAAAAGGTATTGTAATGTACAGTTGCTCGGGAATCTAGTCCATCAAACCGATACAATGTATATGTAATAGCCTTGTTAGCCACGTGGGTGGTTAACGGCGTGTAACACCAACGAGTTAAGTAATGTGATGAGGTATGTTTTCCGCTGCAGTTAGTTGTTAAGTGTGTTGTTGTTGGATGGGGTGTTACAAAAAGTGGTATCAGAGCGATACTTTGGGTTAAGGGTTGAGTGATAGCGTGAGAGATACGCTAGTTAGCAACTACCAGCGAATACTGGAAACCTACTACATCCTTCCCGCCCTCCACAATCCTTGTTTTATAACTTGGGAAAGAACGCCAGAGAGATGGAAGTCCTCTCTTACTCGGGAAACCCGATCTGGTTGTTATTAAGTACTTCTATGAGAACGGAGAACCGGTCATACGGTAGATCCCGAAGAGTGGGAATCTCAGAGACGGTTTCTACCTGAACAATGTTAACCGCATTAAATAACGAAGAATGAAGAATTTTGTGTATAAGAGAATAGAATTTCTGGCAACCTGGGTCGACATGCTGAGCAGTCGAGCACAACCAGCTTGCAACGCACCAACTGTGCAACAGGCAAGAAGTGAAATAATGGAACCCGGGACGAGAGTCTACAGAACCACAATTGTTAAATAATACACCAATGGTACCAACCGACTAATGAACTACAACGTAGTACCCAAACAAGAGACAGATCTCAGTAACCACGACAAATGCGTGGAACGGGCTACGAAGAGGAAGCAATACTAAGAAAAGGGTACTCCAAGAATGGGGAACACCCCAGTTAATGATTATCATGTGAATGCAGTGAGAAGTCGCCCAGAAGGTTGTTGTTAAGACTGCAAGATCAAGTAAGGGCCAACAAGGCCACTGATAACAGTGCGGGTGAGAACAATACCGCAACCGGTGTGTGTATAACCGAGAGCCAGTTAGCATGGCACACTTGCCATAGCAAGTGCTGCTATAACGGGGCTGTTCGGGAAAATTGTTAACAAATACAAAGTACTTAGTAAAGTACCATAAAGTTAAGTGAGATCATCATGACCATGGAAGGGCTTGATAGCCTGATAAGCGAGAAATACATCTACTTTTAGGGCTTTAATTCTTCCTATTTTCTTAGCAGTTTGTGTCGTATTTCTCACTTATCATATGATTTTCCTAGATTTATGTTTTGATATGAATTGATATATTTTATGTGTTAAATGTAGGAAAAAGCCATGTAAATGGATAGATAAGCTCATGAGCTTTCTAACGCAACAAACGGCGAGTAAAACGGACTTATAACGAAGAATCTAGGCCCGTCGGAAGCACTCACGGCCCATTTTTAAGTATGGTCCGGGACTTGATACACGGACTAAGTCCCGGACCACATTTTGACGGAAATCTCGACTATTTTTATGCATGGTCCGGGACCTTATACAAGGCCCAAGTCCCGGACCCTAACAGAGGCAAAATCCGAAGAATTTAAACAGCATGGTCCGGGACTTCAAACATGGCCTAAGTCCCGGACCAAAACAGAGGCGCAGACAAGCAGAGACGACCGCCTGTTTAGGCGCGGTTATGAAGCAGAGGAGTCCGCCTCCTTTCGAGCGGACACAACACAGAGGCAACCGCCTCATAAGACGCGGACACGAGGCGGACAAGAGGACACAGCGCACGCGAACAGTTTTCTCCTTCTTTCGCCGGCGCCGCATTCGAACTGCTCCTTCATTAATTGCAGACGGTGCCTACCTTAATTTACTGAAGCGTGACGCCGCCTCTTCAATCAATTCCTGCTGCGGATCATAAATGAAATCTCTGTCTGCAATCACTCTCTGACTGCAAATCTTCGCGGATCTGTTCACCAATTTCCACCGCAATCGACAGTTGTCTGCTTCTCATTTCCTCAGCCTATAAATAAGCTACGTTCCCTTCAGTATTAATTATCCCTTCTTGAAATCCAAAGTCCATCACTCGTTCGCTCTCAGCACTCACTCACCACACTCGCTCACCACGTACGACCACATCCATTTCTTTTCTCCCCGTTTTCTCCATTTTTATTTGTTCTACCACCACACCACATCTCTGCCATTAATTAGTTACGGACGACGTGGATACAGAGGCGGAGCTAGGATTTAGAGTCAACTTACTAGCTGGAGTTTTCTCTACCCTTTCTCTTATTTTGTTTAAACGTTGTTTATATATAGTTATGTTTAATTAATAAACTTAAGCCCTCCCAGGTTTGGGATGCGAGCCTATTTTATATAATTATGTTATGTTAAGCTCTCCACTATGATTTTATCTAAAGTAGTAGTTTAATTCCAGTTCTTCATCTGCTTTAATTCTCTGATCAATTATTAAAGCAATACTTGTAGTTTTCTAATCAACAAGCGAGAGCTGAGATAGTAAACGAGACATAGGAATTAAACCTGATTAACAGCTAGAAGCCTGATCCGGCCTATAGGTTAATTAGTCTCAAATAGAAGCTGTTCTTTATGCGATTGGTTGTGTCCGGATTAGAGCATTAGTCTGCTGCTAGTTCTAGCAACTGGTTAGGGTTCGTTAGATTTAGTCGTCAACGAATTATTTATAGTTTCTGAGTTTATTACTTAAGTGGTAAAGTTTATATTAATATAATTAATAAAATAGGTGAGTAGAACAACCCGGGATGCTTTCTTAAAAGACAAAAATATTGTTTTTATTATTTTGTTTTTGTTCAGGTTAGGTTTTTCGTTTATTTCTTCTCCTTAAAAAAGTGATAAAATCTATTTACTAGAAGTCTCAGTAAATTTAATCCACTGTCAGTTATCCACAGCGAGGTCCCCAAGAGTACGACAACCCCACGAATCCACTATCCCGCAAAACGATTAGGTACACTGCCTATGTGGTAAAAGTAGTCACATATTTCTCCATCATAGCCTAACCTCTGTAATTGGAAATACACCAGTCAGCAGGAAGCTAGACTTGGTTAAGGCAAGAAAACGTTGTGAAACCACGAGAATTTTTCTTTCAGACTTAGAACTCTTTTCTTCCAAAACCAGATTTTCTTTCAAACCAATACTTCTTTCTAACCTTCTTTTAAACCAAACCAGTAAACCCAAGGGTAGTTGATAAAGATATAACAGTGGATAAACTTTCCCTCGATTAAGTTCGGGAAGCACGGAATGCATGTTGTCATGGGACAATATAAGAGAGTTGACAACAGAATACTTCACCTAGGCGTGTGACGGACACTACGAGTGTACCAACTGAAATGTGGGACGACCGCACTCCGATAGGAGCTTGTGGGCCTGACAGACCTACTTATGGGTTAGTTGGATAAGTAGCAATGTATCAGCATGGTACCCCACATATGTATACAAGTAGAGTCCGGAACACGGGAAGTAGTCGACTCCATACTACGGTCAGCAGTAAAAGTCAAGCAAGGGCAACTGATTACCATGAATGGTTAAAGTAAAGGAACTCAGTTAAGTTAACGAGACTAAAGGAATTAGTGAATTCATTTCAAGGAAATTTTTAAGAGTCAGGAGGTGCGAAGTGCCCTAACTGTTGTGTAAAGACATCGTATATGTCTTAAGAATCTTGAGGGATAAACATGATAGCTGGAACGGTGACCCAGCCTGTACATGACGAGGCAAATGCCTAATGTGGACACATTAATGTGCAACGAACGAGATGAAATTCCCAGAATGAGTACCTACACTACCAGGAGATGTTGATCTTCACAGAAGAAGATAATAAGCCAGTTAAGAACGCAAAACGGCGTGGCTAACTGAATATACCAATAAGTGCGAACCAGATGTAAAGGCATAACTTAGCAACACCCAGGAGCAATCCTTGAAGGGTGCTCACATCAACAATTGTTGACCGAGATAACGTGACAGAAACACAAGGGTTGAAACTAACACCCAGTTTAGACATAAGTTTTCAGGAGACGGACTGACAATCCTAAGGGGCATCCCATGAAAGGAAACGTGATGCAACGACCTTGTCATGGAGCCCAATATGACGTCCAAACCATGTAATGTTGTACAGAGAAGTACATGTGTGTGGACAACCTACAATGAGCGCATCTCAAGGCAATAAGGCTTATAAGCCACAAACAAGATATGTTATATAAATTTAATCGATTGTAAAAGTTTATGTTATATAAGTAAGTAAAGCGGATAACGAACCACTGCTAAGAGAGTGGGGATACCTCTTAATATTGTGAGACCGCAACAGCGGTAGTTAGGTGAACTAAGTACAGGAAATATGTTAAGGGTGGACCAATATGGTTATTGCCGGAGGAGGATTTGAATGGGAATGATACGAAAAGTAGTGTTTATACCACTTGTGGAGACCGGAAGAGTAATAAGTTTAATAGCAACCACCATAGGTGTGTGATGCTAAATGTGTAGTGAACAACGCTCAAGGACCATAAAGACTCGGAGAATAGCGTATCCAGCAAACAGCCAAATAAGTGGCGAAACACAGTGTAATGGCGGAAGCTAATATAATAGCGGATGCAGTGTAAGTTGATGTTGTATAATGAGTAAGGATACGGTGCGCAATAAGCGACCGTTGTATAAGTGTTGTTAAATAATAATATGGCAGATAAGACCAGTTATGAGATAACTTAGTGGTGATGCAAGGTAAGTGATGATAAACAGACTGGGCAATAAGCCAGTGGTTGGTACTATGTGATAAGAAACTCAGTGTGGATTCCCATTGCTAATAAGAGATTTACTGTCAAGAGTTTACGCCTCTGCACTCTGTATGACTGAGTGTTTTGGTATTGCACTTACGCTGTGATACCCACGGTAGGGGTCACCTCCCACATCGATCGGAAGAGAGCACGAACCACGCCTTATAGGTGTGGGGATACTCTTCCCTTGTGTGAGGCCTCTGGAGAGGTGTTAGTATCACCCTCCGGAACAAAACCCCAAAAGTAGGGACAATATCCACCGAGTAGAGGGCTTCCCGCTTCCGCTGGGCCACTCTGGTGTGAGGCCTTTTGGGGATAGTACCCCGGAAGCAAAACCGTGCGGGCTGCGGCCCAAAGCGGACAATATCACACATGTGGGTTAAGACTGGACTGTTGGTATCAGAGCCAGGCCCAGGTCGGTGTGCCAGCGGGGACGCTGGGCTCCCAAGGGGGGTAGAGTGTGATACCCACGGTAGGGGTCACCTCCCACATCGATCGGAAGAGAGCACGAACCACGCCTTATAGGTGTGGGGATACTCTTCCCTTGTGTGAGGCCTCTGGAGAGGTGTTAGTATCACCCTCCGGAACAAAACCCCAAAAGTAGGGACAATATCCACCGAGTAGAGGGCTTCCCGCTTCCACTGGGCCACTCTGGTGTGAGGCCTTTTAGGGATAGTACCCCGGAAGCAAAACCGTGCGGGCTGCGGCCCAAAGCGGACAATATCACACATGTGGGTTAAGACTGGACTGTGAGTGTGATACCCACGGTAGGGGTCACCTCCCACATCGATCGGAAGAGAGCACGAACCACGCCTTATAGGTGTGGGGATACTCTTCCCTTGTGTGAGGCCTCTGGAGAGGTGTTAGTATCACCCTCCGGAACAAAACCCCAAAAGTAGGGACAATATCCACCGAGTAGAGGGCTTCCCGCTTCCGCTGGGCCACTCTGGTGTGAGGCCTTTTGGGGATAGTACCCCGGAAGCAAAACCGTGCGGGCTGCGGCCCAAAGCGGACAAATATCACACATGTGGGTTAAGACTGGACTGTTGGTATCAGAGCCAGGCCCAGGTCGGTGTGCCAGCGGGGACGCTGGGCTCCCAAGGGGGGTAGAGTGTGATACCCACGGTAGGGGTCACCTCCCACATCGATCGGAAGAGAGCACGAACCACGCCTTATAGGTGTGGGGATACTCTTCCCTTGTGTGAGGCCTCTGGAGAGGTGTTAGTATCACCCTCCGGAACAAAACCCCAAAAGTAGGGACAATATCCACCGAGTAGAGGGCTTCCCGCTTCCGCTGGGCCACTCTGGTGTGAGGCCTTTTGGGGATAGTACCCCGGAAGCAAAACCGTGCGGGCTGCGGCCCAAAGCGGACAATATCACACATGTGGGTTAAGAAGCCATAAAGAATTTCTTTTCACACCGAACTGTTATTTCAAAACCACAAATCCTTCTTTTAAACCTCGGATTTTTTTAAAACCAAACTAACGGAAATACGGTGAGTATCATAGAATGATACAAGAGGAGTTGGCAATAGAATACTTCACCTAGGCGTGTGACGAACACTACGAGTGTACCCAAATACGGGATGTGGGACAACCGCACTCCGAAGGAGCTTGCGGGCCTGACATGTAGTTAGGTAAGTGGTAACGTGCCAAGATGGTACCCCACGTATGTATACATGTAGTGTACGAAACACGGGAAGTAGTCAACTCCGTTCTACGGACCCTAAGTAAATTCAAACCAGAACACTGAATACATCAAACGAGCAAAGGAAACTCAGATAAGATTACAAGCTAGGGAGTCAAGAATCTACTCCAGGAGGATGAATAAGAGTTAAAAGTGCGAGAAGCACTAACAACAGAATAAGACAATGGATATGTCTCCAAGATATCGAAGTAAAGCATGATAACTGGAAGGAATACCCAGTCTAAACACTGTAAGGCAAATGCCTAACATAAACACATCAGTGTTCAACGAACGGGATGGAATTCCCAGAACAACTACCACAAACACTCAGGGTGATGTTATAAGATACCGGAAGTACCATTCATCGCCGAAGGGAATGCCAAACCCATTATAACCTAAGGAAAAGCACCAGTGGTCTACCCAAAGAACGGGAGACATCATAGCCCTCGATGGGTAACTCAGATCCAGAACCACAAGGCAGGATAACAAACTGAACATACTCATAAATGTCAGCCAAATGCTGCCATATAACCAGTACTACCCAGGAGCAAACCGTAAAGGGCATCAAGTCAACACAGTTGAACGAAATATCGTGGTAAGAACACCACAATTGGAACAACATACGGTTAGAACACCGAAGGGATCCCACTTGACAGGGGATACCCCAAATTAATAAATGGTATCGACCAATACCAAGATACAAAAAGGGTCTCCAACAAACGGAAGCGTGATGCGACGATCTTATCATGGAGCCCAGTATCACCTCCAACCCAGCAATAGCTTATGGAGAAATAATTACTCGGAAACAACCTATGATGAGCAGAGCTCTAGGCAATGGCTAGTAGGCCATGAAACTATTACCACACACAACCCAACGGTTGCAAAACCAACATGAACTGTATGGAGAGTGGTCAAGGATGACACCGGTGAAAGAGTAACAATCAATAATTGAGGATACCCCTCATAAATGTGAGACCGCAAGAGCGGCGGACACATGGACCCCAAGAAGGGGATATCACCAGTAACTGTCGGGGAATATAATCCTTTCAGAACTACTAATGTAGTCAAGCTTGAGCATACAATCATTGCCAAACAACGTAAGATAAGCTTCAACAGGAGCTGTTGACAACTAAGGAGTAACCGGTTCAATAAGAACTCGATATGTGGGAACATAAAGTAAAAGTAAATGACGCTCAAGGAGCTCAGTCGTATAAACACCAAACAACGATATAAATAGTGGAAATGCATGAGCTGAAGCTAGCATAGCGAATACCATGTAAACCAATACTGCAGAATCAGTAAGAACATGGTGCGCAACAGGCGACCAATGTATGTGAATAATCACCCAATGCTATGGGTTGTTTATACAAGATGGTAGACAGACCGGGCAACAAGCCAGGAGTCTACACCAAGTGATGAAGCACCACCTGAAGGAGTAACGATCAGTCCTATTGCGATCTCATAAGAGAGTTACTGCCAAGGGTTCACGCCTCTGCACTCTGTAGGACTGAGTGTTTTGGTATTGCACTTGTGTAGTCAATGATCTAGTGGGATAGCTTAGGATATGGAAAACGTAAGTAGTGGTAAATTCTTCCTTTCACCAGTGAACATGGCATAAGCCAGCTAAGCAAAAGCTTAGAAACAAACCGTGCGGCCTAAGGCCAAAGAAGCACGAAGAGGGTGAAACACCCAACAATCACAAGATGCGAATTCCATTGGAATAAAAGTGAAAGGAGACTTAAGAAAGTCACAAGGACCGACGCATTGGAGATGCAAGGTCATACAAGTAAAGAACACTTGTAATGAACCAGAGAAACTGGTATAGTTCAGAAGCCACTAACAATAGAGGAAGCACTACAACGAGGTAGTGACTTAACCTCACCCGACAATAAGTCGGAGGAGCCAAGTGAATGATCATTACCAAACACAACAGTATGTATATAGATTTCTAGAGAACTGGTTACAAATCTAAAACTCATCGAGTTCGAGCACGATAAGAGAACACCACACTTGGTCAATAAACCTTATTTCCACAATAAGAGGGATAAAAGGGTAATGTGTAACACATTAAGATAACGAAAAGGGCGAATAACCCAAGCTATCAGGGTCGCGCAGCAGAAGCTAGTGGGCCCAGAATTCCAAGTGAATAAAAGGTTAGTCATCAATGCCTTGAAGCCATTTAGGCTAGAACCAAACCTGATTAAGAGTTAAATAACTCCAATGAAAATTCTTTATGCAGGGACTAACCGGTAATACGGTTAAGACCCAATGATCAAGGAACATTGTATAATAGACCGCATGGAAGCTGAACCACTCCATGACGGCTGAATGCCTTCGACCAATGTTCAACATTGACACATGGTAGATTACGTGGGCGTAATCCCTTTTAGGGGGGGTAGAGCGAAAACCGCGAAATGTATATTTTACGTGACAAGGGCGTAAACTACAATGCGCATAGCGCAAAAGAATTCGTTTTGATGGTTGATACTTATGTTACATAAACATTTGTATCCACTCATCGTGCAATTGTAGTTATTTGAGAAGTAAGTATAGGAAAAAGGAGTAGAGAAACTCCAGGGGAATGAGAACCCCGATTGGTAATAGTATGAGGAACGAGTATGTATGGGAGACTTGAGGAGTATAAATTGGTATGGAACTGATGTATGTAATGAGTATGAATCGGTGTACAACCGATGTATTTTATGAGTATAAATTGGAGTATAGTAAACTAATGGGATATTACACCCATGAATTTCTTAAGTATAGTAGTTGGAAATGATGTAGTAATAATTGATGAAATGATTAGTAAGTAAGTAAGTGAATCATATAAATTGGAAAATGTATGTGTATGATTATGAGTAGCAAGATTAAAAAGATAGAAAATGAAATAATGTTTGACGAGCTGTCTGTTTGTATTGAGGTGGGAAGTGGAACTTGATTTGCTAGCGATCAAGGGAAGCCAAACACAAATTGGAGTGGAAGGATAATTCAACACCAATGCTGATCACATTGGGGTTGAAGGACTCTGGAAGCTCCCTTAAGTGGCCACAATAATAACACTAGTAATAGGAATAATCATCATAAATTGAGATTAGGAGAGGTATGCAAAGTTTTCAAAATGAATTTCCAAAACTAATTTGGTACAACGTTTTCTTCAAACTTGAGAATGAGGATCGGTTTTAAAACCGCTCCCACGGGCGCTAGTGGATCTTCCATGCCTAGGCACGGGTATCCGGTCGAAACCATAGGAGGAGAAGCTAGTTTTGAGTCGGTGGGAGTGTTGATTAGTTTTGAAACCACTACACCGGTTGTACGGTAACAGTGTGTGTTTTGTATTTTTCCAAAGGCACTGGGGCAGCGTAGTCCCGAGTAAGTATGAGTAAGTATGAGTAAAGTATGAGTAAGTAAGTATGAGTAAGTGCCTGAGGATCTCTATATGTGCAAATGAATTTGATCAGAACCAAAGGACCGTAGAGCCAGAAAGCGTAAGTGCTCGAGTCATGACGGCCGTGAACCAGAAAGCGTAAGTGTTCAAACGTGACCGGTACCTGAGGGATCACTCTCCATTGGGGGAGGATTGTACCTAATTGTCTGCGGATGGACCCCCTTGGAGAGGAGTAAAACGGATATTTTTGATTGCTATGCATGCAGTGACATGCTGTTTGGATGCGTAGTATGCATCATGTCAAACATTTGGAGTTTGACAAGTTATATGTAGAGGTTATAACCGTAGCATAGAGTATATGTACGAGTAACAGTATTAGATTCACCAACTTTGAGGGCAAAGTTCTTTAAGGGGGGTAGATTGAAATACCCCGAACTTAAATATGGTGATTAGAATATTTTAATACAGTATTTAAGGGCCTAATAGTGCCTAAGTAATTTTTGGTAAGGAAAATAAATCCAAAAGAAATAAGAAAAACGCTTAGAAAGTGGAAAACGCTAAAATAAGCGTTAAATAACCATAGGAGGTACGAGACCTCGGTTATATTATCGTAAGGATTCCTAGTGCTTATTCATGCCTAAATAGTATACGGGAATGATTCCCGAAGAAAACGGATCCGAAAAATGTATTAAAACGCTAATAGAGCTTTAGCGCACGTTTTTCGAGAAAACCCGAAAACGTGATCTTAAGTGGTCAAATGAACCCGTAAAAATTATAAATCATTAAATAACAATTATTAAGCATTTATGGAAGCTTAATAGCCAATAAAATCAGTAAAACGAGAAAATAGTAAAAACTGTCAAAAACGGGAAGTTGTGGGGTAAAAGCATAAATAAACCAAACTAGTGTGTCCACTATTGTAAATAAAATTTTCCAAACCCACAAAAGGCTGTGTACAGCCGATCCCCTTCCCTCACACACAACAAATAAGTAAATAAAGAAAGAAGAAAAGAAAGAAGAAAAGAAAAGAATACAAAAAGGTAAAAAACACTCTCTTTCCTCACCTTTTTCTTCTCTCTCTTCCATTTCCTCCTTCCCCATCGTACTCCCTCTCTTTCTTCTCCTGGTGGCTGCGATTTTTGAGAAGCTCCACACCTCCTATGGATTCTCTTCATTCTTCCTCATGCTCTAGCTCCATTTGAACTCCAAATGTAAAACAAAATACATATTTGAACTCCCCTCTTCAAGCTCTACAATTCTATCTTTTCAAAATCTGAAAATGAGCAACTTCATCTCCATGGGTTTTGCCCATTTGAAGAGGAAATGGTACCATTTCGAAGCATGGAGTCTCCTCTTCCACTTAAGGTAAAAAGATTCAAGAGAAAAACTCATTTTCTTCATTTCCATGTCTTGGCCGATTTTTGCCCTCCTTGTAATGCCTTGTTTCTTCTTTGTTTGAGCTTGGTTCAACTCTCCAATGGTGGAGGAACTCTCCTTTGTACACAAGCCTTAAAAACCTCTCTTGAAACTCCAAGGTAAAACCCTAACTAATGGTGATTTAAACCCTTTATTGAATTAGTGGTGTTTTAAGAGATTAGAAGTCTAATTATATCCTCCTTATGTAATTTGGGTGTTGGGATGGAGTTTGGAAACTCCATCCCCCCCACATGGCCGATTTTGCAAGAAAAAGAGAAGGAGAAGAAGTGGAAAAGAAATGAAGGAAATATAAGCTCAAGTGGAACAAGTGTGAACCGAGGAACAAGGGAACATACGGTAAAGCTAACCCCGGTGAAAGGTATGATTTCCTCATGCCCCGTATGCTAACCGAGTTACGTTGATTTGTGTGCTGTATGCCGGCTAATCAAGACTAAAGCATGAAAACGGTTTATTGCCTTTCATTATATGTCTTGTTGTATGTTGTGTGAGCTAACCCTTCTTGATTGATTGTGTAGCTTCATTTGGTGCGTAGTACGAAACCTAGATGAGTCTTGTTGTGTGGTGGCTCGTAGTAAGAGTCAGGTTGTGAATTAATGGAACCATAGCAACGCGCTAAACTAACGAATCAACAAACGATAACGCAACCCAACGAAACTCACAAGAATGAGAGAGAGTGTACGGGAGTAATACCCTCCCGATAACGGTTGGAGAATTGAAATGAATAATCCACAAATAATGTAGTGGAATTATATCAGTAACCTCTATTAGAGGAATTAATCTTGGGGCAAGACATGAACCATGAGAGTAGTAAAGAATGATGAGGGATCTCCAAACCCCTTAGCAATTAGTCGACCCATTATGAGAGGACCCGACTGATGTAAGTATGTCCCGAACCTGAGAGTATTCGATATGTTGGGGAAACCCTTAAATCTGAGGATACTAGTCGGTAGTAATTCCCTAAGCTGGTGGAGGTTATCAAGAGTGATACTTCTAGGCTAATCCATGAGATTGTATTGTGCTCTGAGAGAAGAGTGTTGGGAATTTGAGTAGTCCGGTAAGAACGGACATTGAGT
The DNA here is from genome assembly GCA_023374045.1 of Limonium bicolor. Lineage (NCBI taxonomy): Eukaryota > Viridiplantae > Streptophyta > Magnoliopsida > Caryophyllales > Plumbaginaceae > Limonium > Limonium bicolor. The sequence continues at coordinate 447,009,371 of CM041777.1, forward strand.
ATTTGAGGAGCTAAGTGTATAGCCCTTGTATTGTAGGTCCGGTGGTGAGTCTTGTGTATGACTCCGCCCAGAGACCAAAGTAATGAGTAATGAGTATTGCGTATGTATGAGTAAAGTAATGAGTATCGAGTAAGAAGTAAGTATGAGTATGTAATGAGTACCGAGTATTGAGTACGTATGAGTAAGTATCGAGTATTGAGTATGTAAGAGTAAGTATGGAGAATTGAGTAGTGAGTATGCACTAGTATAGTAACGAGTACAGAGTAAGGATCGTGTACGAGTAAGGTATTGAACATGGAGTGATGAGTATGCAAGAGTAAGGAGTAAATATGAGTAGAGTAACGAATATCGAACACAGTACGAAGAGCAATGAATGTATAACAAATACGAATGGTTGACTATTGAATTGTCTTCCTTAGTAAGTATTGAACTTGTGTATTTATGTAGGTATCTTTGATTGTATTGTTGTAGTATGAGTATGTATGTATGCATGTAAAATGAACTCCATGTATATCCGACCCAAAGTAGTCGGCGTACCGCGGTTAGCACGCGGTATATGCGGATTTCATATGCAGCGTAAGCTGACCCCCTAGGGGGACCGTTTTTAGTGTGCAGGTACCCGAAGCTGATCACCGTTCGAGAGAGTAGGACGGGGACTGCTACGTAAGCATGGGTAGCTGTATAGTAGGGATTGGTACTTGTATTGTGATGCGAATTTGGAAGTTTAAAATGTATCGGTAATGTAAGGATTGTAGTATACTCGGTATAGTATTGTATTGGAGTTGTATTTGAATCATGGTAGAGTATGCAAGGGAAAGTGATGTATTGTGTAGAGCACTCGGTATGTTCATACTCATCAGACCGATAGTATGTAGGATTGTAACTCGCCTTGTTAGTCACATGGGTGGCTAACGGCATTGTACCCCCGCCGTTGAGTATGTAAAGTCCGCTGCGAAGGTAAGTATTGTACAGTAATAACGGTATTAGCGGTAGGGGTGTTACATACGCAGTAATGATCGAGTGGGATAACTAGGATTCGGGAAATGTTAATTGTGGAGGAAACAGAAGCGGCTTATAACGCCATAGTGACTGATGCATAGGAAATGCAAGGACGTACCAATGAAAGAGTACTTGTACAGGACCAAATGTGGAGGCATGATTAAGAACAAGTGACTACAGTAGCACTAAATACCAAATATTGGTATGGAATATACCTCAAGTGTGGGAAATAATAGAAAGAGCACTACACATTAGGTGGTAGCTCAATCTCAACCGACAGTAAGTCGGAAGGAAACAAGTCAATCATTGTGAAACACATAATAGTATACACAGTAAATTATTATGGAAGTGGATAGAAAGTTTATAACTCACTGAATTCGCGCACGGTCAGAGATACCACGCATCGGTTGAGAAACCGTTATTACCAAGATAAAGGTGATAATTGGGGATGTACAATACAGTAAGAATAACGAATGGGGCAAACTAAGCTCTACAGTTATCAGAGTTGCGCAGCAGAAACTAGTGAGCCAGCGATTCAAGTGTTGAATGTGCATAGTGAACAGGAGTGAATGGCTAATTATTAATGCCTAGAAGCCTCACAGGCCAGAACCGAAACCAGTTAAGAGTTAAAGCAAACTCCAATGAGAATTCTTGGTTTAGGAACTAGACCGCCAATATGGTTAAGATCCTCTAATCAGAATGCATTGTATAATAGACCGCGTGGAAGTTAAAGTACTTCACGACGACAGAATGTTTTAAACCAATGATTCAGTGATTGATTACGTGGGTGTAATCCCTTTTAAGGGGAGTAGAGCGCAAAACCACTTAGTGTGTATTACCGTACAAGTGTACGTAGTGTACGTGACCTATATTGTGCATAGCACAAAATAATTATTTTGATGATTGGTGTGTGTGTTACGTAAACATACACATTCATTCATGGTTTAATTGTGGTAATTGCGCACAGAAGATGCGAATACCATTGTGATAAGTGTGTTTATTCGTTAACAGTGGTGTGTGATAGTACAAGTGTGGGGAGTAGAGAAACTACCGGGGGAACAAAAACCCCGACAGTGTATAAATGTGAAACTGTGTGTTGTATTTTGATAAAATATATGTGTATGTATACAATATAGTGATTCATAAAAAGGGTATGAAACCGACATAGAACCTAGTGAGAATAAGATTCCCTAGGTAACAGGATTAAAGTGAATGGAGATAACTGGTAGTCGGAGTTCTATCCTTTGGAGATGTAATGATTATGACTAGAAAGACTAAAAGATAGAAAATTGGAAATGAGTGTATTACTTGGTGCGTGAAAATGAAGTGGGAGGTGGAACTTGAATTGCATGTGATCAAAGGAAGCCGAACACAAATTGGGGTGGAAGGATAGTTCGACACTGATGCTGATCACATCAGGGTTGGATGATTCTTGAAGCTCCCTATAAGTGGTCGCAAATAACCACGCTAAGGAAAAAGAAATAAAGAACATAAGTTGGACTTGGAGTTGTATACGTTTTCAAAAGGATTTTGAATTGATATTTAGAAAACGTCGATAGATACCTTACGTTATGAAAATACTTTTACTTAACCTTAACAAAGAATATTTTTGTAGTACTTGCCCGATGACATGGGAAGCATATGTGTTAAAGATTAAGTGATTGTTTGATCTCCCAAAGGAACGGGGACGGAAGGTGTCCATCGCGACCGGGTTCTACGGGATCACTGTGTATATAAAAGATATCTTTTATTGTTATACATGCTATGACATGTGTGGTATGTGAAATAAATACTATTTTAACCTTGAGTCCTAATGTGATTGAGTTCCGAAAGTTGTTATGTTACCTAGACCTATGTGTCTAAATGTTGTTGTTTACCTAGACCTATGTGTCTAAATGTTGTTATGTTACCTAGACCTATGTGTCTAAATGTTGTTATGTTACCCAGACCAGAGAGTCTAAGGGTTGTTATGTGAGTACAATGTTGTTAAGATACCCGGACCGTTGAGTCCGAGGTTATCATGTAAGTATGTTATGTTATGATATGTATGGATGTGAATATGTTGCCCGGACCGTCAAGTCCGAGGTTGTGATGTAAAATGTTTGGTTACGAAAGTTTTATTTTGCAAGTAATCCCTGTGTTCTAATCCAATGATGTGTGGGAAGTGTGAACTTCGAGGACGAAGTTCTTTTAAGGGGGGTAGATTGAAATACCCCAAACCTTGATATATTTTTTAAATACTAAACTATGATATTTAAAGGCTAAAAAGTGCCTTAGAAACATCAGTGTACAATTTAAATCATGGTGAAAACAATAAAGTACCATAAATACAGTTTGAGCAAAAACATGCTCTAAGCTTGGAGTGAACTTGGTTGGGACCCAAAGAGCCTACCAAGACTTAGTGATATTCAGTTATGATTTAATAAGGCTAAATAAGTCCATAGGTAACCTTGGTAGACGATTAAACCAAACAAAACACAAATAAATACCTTAAAGTCAATATGGGCAAAAATGTGCTCTAAGCTTGGGATAAATTTGTATAAGACCTAAAGGTCATATCTATACCTTAATTATATGTTAATGAACATATTAAACCAATTACTAAAGAAAACCAAGCTTGAAAACAAGTTAAAACACAAAATGTGCTTTAAGGAGCCTTAAAGCACATTTTTGAAAAATTGTCTTGTAAATGAGTTTTGAGTGGCTAAATGACCATCATTACTCTTTAGTTAACATGTGTACTACTTAGTATCACATTAGGAAGTCTAAATCAATGGGAAATCAAAAATTTCACAAATATGTGCCTTAGTTTGTGAATAGTAACTAAATTGTACTAGTTTCTAACATAAGTCAATATAAGTGACTTAGTTGGTCAACAAAGACCACCAAAGAGCCTAAACTACTAAGGGGGCCGGTTTTTCATGTGTGACTCACCACACTTGACCAATCAAATAAACAAGGAAAGTAATAAAGCATAGTTACTATTTGCTTTTAGCTAAAATATCTCCAAAAGCAAGCTTTTCTTCTTATTCTCTTCATTCTCCTTGTTTCCCCACCGTCTCCAACCTCCCTTCTCCCTTCTCATTCTCGGTTTGCTACAGCCCACACAACTACTCCATCTTTGAATCCTTGTAATTCCTAGCTCCATATACCAAATCAAATTCTAAGACCATATTTGTCTTAGTTAGGTCAAGCTCTACACTTATCTCTTTTCAAATCTTCAAAAGCCTCATTTCGGTGCCATGGAGATTCACCATTGAAGGAGCTTGAGCTCATATTTTCATGCCTTGTCATTCTCCTTTGCTTCAAGGTAAGGAAAACCAAAGAAAAACAACATTTCCCCTTGTTTTTGTATATGTCCGAAAATTCACCATTAATGGTGTCTTCTCTTGTTCTTCCTTAGCTCCATTTCAATCTTCCAAGGGCTTGGTGGAGTCCTCTCTTGATGCTTATTCAAGCTCTCTTTTGTTTCCAAGGTAAAACAACTATCCTAATGTGTTAAGACAATATATATAACCTAGGGTTTGTAAGTGAGTTTAAACATGAAGCTTGAATGCTCATTGGTTTTACTTGTGTATTGATTAGAACATTGACAAGTAGCCAAGTCCTCTTGCCGGTTTCCAAACAAAGAAGAACAAAAGTGTTCAAGTAAAAATCTTGAAGAAAAGAGGTAATTGTGTTAACCTAATGTGGTTTAAATGCATTAAGAAAAATGAGCTTAAGTTGTTCATTAAAACTACTTAAGGAGCTAATGGTAAATGAGTTAGTAAAATGCTCTCAAGGAGTTTGTTAAAGGCATATGAGGTGTTGTGTGTATTTGCAGGTCAAAGGGAATATATATGTGGGAAATTCAGTGTTTAAGTTTAAAGCAATTTAAGGGCCTAAGAGCCAAGCAATTTAAGATTATGCACTATATTGTTATGTAGTGTAGTTTAAGGGTTTTGTTGTGTGTAAAGAACATTCTTTGTGAAGATGAATGTCTTGGATGGGTGAAGGAGGAAAAACAATATGTTTGTGTGTAAGGAATGTGTATTAAGTGACTAAGTGTTTTTGGTGGTGAAAAGGTGAAACCCTAAGTGTTTTGGTGTAAGAAGATACAAGAGAAACTATGTCAAAATTTGGTTAATGAACAAGGAGTTTTAGGTGTTCAAAATGATGTTTGGTGACCTAGGTTGAACTAGGAATGATTAAGGTTTAAATTGGTGAAAGAAGGTGAAATAAGGTCTTCTTAGGTGTTAAAATGCCTTGGGTGTTATCTTGGAGGATTTAGAATGCAAATGAGAGTTAAGGATGTTTCAAGCCATGGTGAGATTGTGTTAAGGATTTATACAAGTTTTGGTACCAATGAGGAAGTAAGGTGTTGTAAGGAAGATGTGTGAATTTGTGGAGAAAATTCTTGGAAGAACATAAAGTGTTTTTGGTTGGCTAAATAATGTGTGGGAACATGTTATAAACCTAAGGGGGAAACATTATAAGTGTTGGACATTTTTGCAAGAAATGAGTAAGTGTTTAAGGGAGTAGAAAATAAGGTTCTTGGCACGTCCGAACTTCCGTCCGAACATGGACGTTCGGACATGCCCTGTTACGCGTAAGTTTTCTGAGCTTCGACCAGTGTCCGAACTACCGTCCGAATTTGGAAGTTCGGACACACCTATCTCTATTTTCTGGTTTGGCCTCGAACAGTGTCCGAACTTGGGAAGCTCGGACGCATGTTCGGACAGTCGTCAGTATACACCCATTTGAGCCTCGAACAGTGTCCGGACTTGGGAAGTTCGGACACAAGTTCGGACAAGGCGCTGTTTTGACCAAAAACTTTGTTTAAGGTTATAAAATGATATCTAATGATGGGGATTGATAAGTAATGATGTTATGAGATTGTTAAGGACATGTTAAGTGAGTTATAATGACAATTGAGTGGGTGAAAAGTTGTATTATATATAAAAGTAAAACAAGTTAAAATGTAAATTATATAACTAGTTAACGGGAGTAAGTCATGAACTTTAAACTTTAAACAATCAAGTTACCCCGATGTTAACGAAAGTAAATGTAATGTTACCAGTTGTTCAAAGATGTTACGAGGAACATGTGATGGCACGTTAGAGTGAAACCCTGGTGAGAGGTATGGTTTTCTTACAACTGTGTCCTACCGGATTACACCGGCTTGTATGCCAATGTGTTGTTTTCTGTATGGTTGCCACGTTATAAGATAATTCATGAAACGAGTTTACGGTCGTTATTGTTGTTGTGTGTTGCGTACCGATACCGGTAACCTCGAATGCGCGTGAAAGGATAGTTAACCATTATTAGGTAAACGTAAGATAACGGTATCCGGTAATAACATTTCCAACCTAAGGAACGTTCTAACCACGGCTATACGTGAGTTAGTTATGTGTTTGTTTGTGCGTGTTAACATGTTCACTTCCCTTGTGTGTGGCTAACTAGACTTAACCACCTGATTGTGAAATAATGTACTAAGTCCAATAATGAGACTTCTAACAAGTGCTAACCGGGGAGTGAGGAGTCCGGTAGTTCCGGCCACGCGTGTGAGTATGGGGATCGTTGTCATATCAGGTTCGATCTCTCTATATGTTATGGTTGTTTTCCTTTTTGGGTTCCAACCTTCCCTTTAGCTTAACCAAGGCTATTTACTGACTCACGTCGGGCCACAGGGGCATACTTGTTTGTTCGGTGTGCTTGGATTATATATCTGACGCACCTTGGTGTTAAGTTATCCGTTCATTTAACGAGACAATAACGAGTTATGTAACGAGCTTATCATGAGTTTGGCAACATTCTCTAGGCTCTACAAGTGAACTGACTATGTTTGGGCCGGTTCGTAAAGGGAACCGTTCCCGTTATGTTATGTATTATTGTTGTGCTGCAATTCTTATTGCGATGTGATGTTATATGTTGTTAAGATGTGGAGTATGTGGATCATGGATATGAATTCCAGTTTATTGTAAGAGGCGTTTAAGGATAACCCGATTGGTGGGTAAGTGTCATCTAAGGAAAAAAGCTCCATTAAAGGAGAAAACACTTAGGGTTAAAGATCACAATGTGTGATTTATTAAGTGTAGATGTGTTGGCTGTTTTATTGAGCCATTGTTGTGCAGTGTAATGTGTTGTGTATTTGTAGTTTACGTGCATGATTTAAATATAATCAACAACATGCTTAGACAACAAATAGTTGTGCGTGGCCCGGTAGCATGCGGGCTACGGGATTACCATACCAGCAAAGGTGCTGAGCCCCTGGGGGCCACCCTTTCTCTTCTTTTCCTATTTCAGGTACAAGGAGCTGGAAGCCGTTCGAGAGTTCGAGAGTAGGACAGGGTAGTCGTTTGTACATGGGTAGCCATTTAAATGTTTACGTATCGGGTGTAGTAAGCCGAAATTGTTATCGGCATCAGTTTGTAAATACTCGGTACAGTTGGAAGGCTATGTATGTTGGTTGTTGTTAATGAAAAGTATAGTAATGTACAGTTGCTCGGGAATCTAGTCCATCAGACCGATACAATGTATATGTAATAGCCTTGTTAGCCACATGGGTGGTTAACGGCGTGTAACACCAACGAGTTAAGTAATGTGATGAGGTATGTTTTCCGCTGCAGTTAGTTGTTAAGTGTGTTGTTGTTGGATGGGGTGTTACAAAAAGTGGTATCAGAGCGATACTTTGGGTTAAGGGTTGAGTGATAGCGTGAGAGATACGCTAGTTAGCAACTACCAGCGAATACTGGAAACCTACTACATCCTTCCCGCCCTCCACAATCCTTGTTTTATAACTTGGGAAAGAACGCCAGAGAGATGGAAGTCCTCTCTTACTCGGGAAACCCGATCTGGTTGTTATTAAGTACTTCTATGAGAACGGAGAACCGGTCATACGGTAGATCCCGAAGAGTGGGAATCTCAGAGACGGTTTCTACCTGAACAATGTTAACCGCATTAAATAACGAAGAATGAAGAATTTTGTGTATAAGAGAATAGAATTTCTGGCAACCTGGGTCGACATGCTGAGCAGTCGAGCACAACCAGCTTGCAACGCACCAACTGTGCAACAGGCAAGAAGTGAAATAATGGAACCCGGGACGAGAGTCTACAGAACCACAATTGTTAAATAATACACCAATGGTACCAACCGACTAATGAACTACAACGTAGTACCCAAACAAGAGACAGATCTCAGTAACCACGACAAATGCGTGGAACGGGCTACGAAGAGGAAGCAATACTAAGAAAAGGGTACTCCAAGAATGGGGAACACCCCAGTTAATGATTATCATGTGAATGCAGTGAGAAGTCGCCCAGAAGGTTGTTGTTAAGACTGCAAGATCAAGTAAGGGCCAACAAGGCCACTGATAACAGTGCGGGTGAGAACAATACCGCAACCGGTGTGTGTAACCGAGAGCCAGTTAGCATGGCACACTTGCCATAGCAAGTGCTGCTATAACGGGGCTGTTCGGGAAAATTGTTAACAAATACAAAGTACTTAGTAAAGTACCATAAAGTTAAGTGAGATCATCATGACCATGGAAGGGCTTGATAGCCTGATAAGCGAGAAATACATCTACTTTTAGGGCTTTAATTCTTCCTATTTTCTTAGCAGTTTGTGTCGTATTTCTCACTTATCATATGATTTTCCTAGATTTATGTTTTGATATGAATTGATATATTTTATGTGTTAAATGTAGGAAAAAGCCATGTAAATGGATAGATAAGCTCATGAGCTTTCTAACGCAACAAACGGCGAGTAAAACGGACTTATAACGAAGAATCTAGGCCCGTCGGAAGCACTCACGGCCCATTTTTAAGTATGGTCCGGGACTTGATACACGGACTAAGTCCCGGACCACATTTTGACGGAAATCTCGACTATTTTTATGCATGGTCCGGGACCTTATACAAGGCCCAAGTCCCGGACCCTAACAGAGGCAAAATCCGAAGAATTTAAACAGCATGGTCCGGGACTTCAAACATGGCCTAAGTCCCGGACCAAAACAGAGGCGCAGACAAGCAGAGACGACCGCCTGTTTAGGCGCGGTTATGAAGCAGAGGAGTCCGCCTCCTTTCGAGCGGACACAACACAGAGGCAACCGCCTCATAAGACGCGGACACGAGGCGGACAAGAGGACACAGCGCACGCGAACAGTTTTCTCCTTCTTTCGCCGGCGCCGCATTCGAACTGCTCCTTCATTAATTGCAGACGGTGCCTACCTTAATTTACTGAAGCGTGACGCCGCCTCTTCAATCAATTCCTGCTGCGGATCATAAATGAAATCTCTGTCTGCAATCACTCTCTGACTGCAAATCTTCGCGGATCTGTTCACCAATTTCCACCGCAATCGACAGTTGTCTGCTTCTCATTTCCTCAGCCTATAAATAAGCTACGTTCCCTTCAGTATTAATTATCCCTTCTTGAAATCCAAAGTCCATCACTCGTTCGCTCTCAGCACTCACTCACCACACTCGCTCACCACGTACGACCACATCCATTTCTTTTCTCCCCGTTTTCTCCATTTTTATTTGTTCTACCACCACACCACATCTCTGCCATTAATTAGTTACGGACGACGTGGATACAGAGGCGGAGCTAGGATTTAGAGTCAACTTACTAGCTGGAGTTTTCTCTACCCTTTCTCTTATTTTGTTTAAACGTTGTTTATATATAGTTATGTTTAATTAATAAACTTAAGCCCTCCCAGGTTTGGGATGCGAGCCTATTTTATATAATTATTTATGTTAAGCTCTCCACTATGATTTTATCTAAAGTAGTAGTTTAATTCCAGTTCTTCATCTGCTTTAATTCTCTGATCAATTATTAAAGCAATACTTGTAGTTTTCTAATCAACAAGCGAGAGCTGAGATAGTAAACGAGACATAGGAATTAAACCTGATTAACAGCTAGAAGCCTGATCCGGCCTATAGGTTAATTAGTCTCAAATAGAAGCTGTTCTTTATGCGATTGGTTGTGTCCGGATTAGAGCATTAGTCTGCTGCTAGTTCTAGCAACTGGTTAGGGTTCGTTAGATTTAGTCGTCAACGAATTATTTATAGTTTCTGAGTTTATTACTTAAGTGGTAAAGTTTATATTAATATAATTAATAAAATAGGTGAGTAGAACAACCCGGGATGCTTTCTTAAAAGACAAAAATATTGTTTTTATTATTTTGTTTTTGTTCAGGTTAGGTTTTTCGTTTATTTCTTCTCCTTAAAAAAGTGATAAAATCTATTTACTAGAAGTCTCAGTAAATTTAATCCACTGTCAGTTATCCACAGCGAGGTCCCCAAGAGTACGACAACCCCACGAATCCACTATCCCGCAAAACGATTAGGTACACTGCCTATGTGGTAAAAGTAGTCACATATTTCTCCATCATAGCCTAACCTCTGTAATTGGAAATACACCAGTCAGCAGGAAGCTAGACTTGGTTAAGGCAAGAAAACGTTGTGAAACCACGAGAATTTTTCTTTCAGACTTAGAACTCTTTTCTTCCAAAACCAGATTTTCTTTCAAACCAATACTTCTTTCTAACCTTCTTTTAAACCAAACCAGTAAACCCAAGGGTAGTTGATAAAGATATAACAGTGGATAAACTTTCCCTCGATTAAGTTCGGGAAGCACGGAATGCATGTTGTCATGGGACAATATAAGAGAGTTGACAACAGAATACTTCACCTAGGCGTGTGACGGACACTACGAGTGTACCAACTGAAATGTGGGACGACCGCACTCCGATAGGAGCTTGTGGGCCTGACAGACCTACTTATGGGTTAGTTGGATAAGTAGCAATGTATCAGCATGGTACCCCACATATGTATACAAGTAGAGTCCGGAACACGGGAAGTAGTCGACTCCATACTACGGTCAGCAGTAAAAGTCAAGCAAGGGCAACTGATTACCATGAATGGTTAAAGTAAAGGAACTCAGTTAAGTTAACGAGACTAAAGGAATTAGTGAATTCATTTCAAGGAAATTTTTAAGAGTCAGGAGGTGCGAAGTGCCCTAACTGTTGTGTAAAGACATCGTATATGTCTTAAGAATCTTGAGGGATAAACATGATAGCTGGAACGGTGACCCAGCCTGTACATGACGAGGCAAATGCCTAATGTGGACACATTAATGTGCAACGAACGAGATGAAATTCCCAGAATGAGTACCTACACTACCAGGAGATGTTGATCTTCACAGAAGAAGATAATAAGCCAGTTAAGAACGCAAAACGGCGTGGCTAACTGAATATACCAATAAGTGCGAACCAGATGTAAAGGCATAACTTAGCAACACCCAGGAGCAATCCTTGAAGGGTGCTCACATCAACAATTGTTGACCGAGATAACGTGACAGAAACACAAGGGTTGAAACTAACACCCAGTTTAGACATAAGTTTTCAGGAGACGGACTGACAATCCTAAGGGGCATCCCATGAAAGGAAACGTGATGCAACGACCTTGTCATGGAGCCCAATATGACGTCCAAACCATGTAATGTTGTACAGAGAAGTACATGTGTGTGGACAACCTACAATGAGCGCATCTCAAGGCAATAAGGCTTATAAGCCACAAACAAGATATGTTATATAAATTTAATCGATTGTAAAAGTTTATGTTATATAAGTAAGTAAAGCGGATAACGAACCACTGCTAAGAGAGTGGGGATACCTCTTAATATTGTGAGACCGCAACAGCGGTAGTTAGGTGAACTAAGTACAGGAAATATGTTAAGGGTGGACCAATATGGTTATTGCCGGAGGAGGATTTGAATGGGAATGATACGAAAAGTAGTGTTTATACCACTTGTGGAGACCGGAAGAGTAATAAGTTTAATAGCAACCACCATAGGTGTGTGATGCTAAATGTGTAGTGAACAACGCTCAAGGACCATAAAGACTCGGAGAATAGCGTATCCAGCAAACAGCCAAATAAGTGGCGAAACACAGTGTAATGGCGGAAGCTAATATAATAGCGGATGCAGTGTAAGTTGATGTTGTATAATGAGTAAGGATACGGTGCGCAATAAGCGACCGTTGTATAAGTGTTGTTAAATAATAATATGGCAGATAAGACCAGTTATGAGATAACTTAGTGGTGATGCAAGGTAAGTGATGATAAACAGACTGGGCAATAAGCCAGTGGTTGGTACTATGTGATAAGAAACTCAGTGTGGATTCCCATTGCTAATAAGAGATTTACTGTCAAGAGTTTACGCCTCTGCACTCTGTATGACTGAGTGTTTTGGTATTGCACTTACGCTGTGATACCCACGGTAGGGGTCACCTCCCACATCGATCGGAAGAGAGCACGAACCACGCCTTATAGGTGTGGGGATACTCTTCCCTTGTGTGAGGCCTCTGGAGAGGTGTTAGTATCACCCTCCGGAACAAAACCCCAAAAGTAGGGACAATATCCACCGAGTAGAGGGCTTCCCGCTTCCGCTGGGCCACTCTGGTGTGAGGCCTTTTGGGGATAGTACCCCGGAAGCAAAACCGTGCGGGCTGCGGCCCAAAGCGGACAATATCACACATGTGGGTTAAGACTGGACTGTTGGTATCAGAGCCAGGCCCAGGTCGGTGTGCCAGCGGGGACGCTGGGCTCCCAAGGGGGGTAGAGTGTGATACCCACGGTAGGGGTCACCTCCCACATCGATCGGAAGAGAGCACGAACCACGCCTTATAGGTGTGGGGATACTCTTCCCTTGTGTGAGGCCTCTGGAGAGGTGTTAGTATCACCCTCCGGAACAAAACCCCAAAAGTAGGGACAATATCCACCGAGTAGAGGGCTTCCCGCTTCCACTGGGCCACTCTGGTGTGAGGCCTTTTAGGGATAGTACCCCGGAAGCAAAACCGTGCGGGCTGCGGCCCAAAGCGGACAATATCACACATGTGGGTTAAGACTGGACTGTGAGTGTGATACCCACGGTAGGGGTCACCTCCCACATCGATCGGAAGAGAGCACGAACCACGCCTTATAGGTGTGGGGATACTCTTCCCTTGTGTGAGGCCTCTGGAGAGGTGTTAGTATCACCCTCCGGAACAAAACCCCAAAAGTAGGGACAATATCCACCGAGTAGAGGGCTTCCCGCTTCCGCTGGGCCACTCTGGTGTGAGGCCTTTTGGGGATAGTACCCCGGAAGCAAAACCGTGCGGGCTGCGGCCCAAAGCGGACAAATATCACACATGTGGGTTAAGACTGGACTGTTGGTATCAGAGCCAGGCCCAGGTCGGTGTGCCAGCGGGGACGCTGGGCTCCCAAGGGGGGTAGAGTGTGATACCCACGGTAGGGGTCACCCCCACATCGATCGGAAGAGAGCACGAACCACGCCTTATAGGTGTGGGGATACTCTTCCCTTGTGTGAGGCCTCTGGAGAGGTGTTAGTATCACCCTCCGGAACAAAACCCCAAAAGTAGGGACAATATCCACCGAGTAGAGGGCTTCCCGCTTCCGCTGGGCCACTCTGGTGTGAGGCCTTTTGGGGATAGTACCCCGGAAGCAAAACCGTGCGGGCTGCGGCCCAAAGCGGACAATATCACACATGTGGGTTAAGAAGCCATAAAGAATTTCTTTTCACACCGAACTGTTATTTCAAAACCACAAATCCTTCTTTTAAACCTCGGATTTTTTTTAAAACCAAACTAACGGAAATACGGTGAGTATCATAGAATGATACAAGAGGAGTTGGCAATAGAATACTTCACCTAGGCGTGTGACGAACACTACGAGTGTACCCAAATACGGGATGTGGGACAACCGCACTCCGAAGGAGCTTGCGGGCCTGACATGTAGTTAGGTAAGTGGTAACGTGCCAAGATGGTACCCCACGTATGTATACATGTAGTGTACGAAACACGGGAAGTAGTCAACTCCGTTCTACGGACCCTAAGTAAATTCAAACCAGAACACTGAATACATCAAACGAGCAAAGGAAACTCAGATAAGATTACAAGCTAGGGAGTCAAGAATCTACTCCAGGAGGATGAATAAGAGTTAAAAGTGCGAGAAGCACTAACAACAGAATAAGACAATGGATATGTCTCCAAGATATCGAAGTAAAGCATGATAACTGGAAGGAATACCCAGTCTAAACACTGTAAGGCAAATGCCTAACATAAACACATCAGTGTTCAACGAACGGGATGGAATTCCCAGAACAACTACCACAAACACTCAGGGTGATGTTATAAGATACCGGAAGTACCATTCATCGCCGAAGGGAATGCCAAACCCATTATAACCTAAGGAAAAGCACCAGTGGTCTACCCAAAGAACGGGAGACATCATAGCCCTCGATGGGTAACTCAGATCCAGAACCACAAGGCAGGATAACAAACTGAACATACTCATAAATGTCAGCCAAATGCTGCCATATAACCAGTACTACCCAGGAGCAAACCGTAAAGGGCATCAAGTCAACACAGTTGAACGAAATATCGTGGTAAGAACACCACAATTGGAACAACATACGGTTAGAACACCGAAGGGATCCCACTTGACAGGGGATACCCCAAATTAATAAATGGTATCGACCAATACCAAGATACAAAAAGGGTCTCCAACAAACGGAAGCGTGATGCGACGATCTTATCATGGAGCCCAGTATCACCTCCAACCCAGCAATAGCTTATGGAGAAATAATACTCGGAAACAACCTATGATGAGCAGAGCTCTAGGCAATATGGCTAGTAGGCCATGAAACTATTACCACACACAACCCAACGGTTGCAAAACCAACATGAACTGTATGGAGAGTGGTCAAGGATGACACCGGTGAAAGAGTAACAATCAATAATTGAGGATACCCCTCATAAATGTGAGACCGCAAGAGCGGCGGACACATGGACCCCAAGAAGGGGATATCACCAGTAACTGTCGGGGAATATAATCCTTTCAGAACTACTAATGTAGTCAAGCTTGAGCATACAATCATTGCCAAACAACGTAAGATAAGCTTCAACAGGAGCTGTTGACAACTAAGGAGTAACCGGTTCAATAAGAACTCGATATGTGGGAACATAAAGTAAAAGTAAATGACGCTCAAGGAGCTCAGTCGTATAAACACCAAACAACGATATAAATAGTGGAAATGCATGAGCTGAAGCTAGCATAGCGAATACCATGTAAACCAATACTGCAGAATCAGTAAGAACATGGTGCGCAACAGGCGACCAATGTATGTGAATAATCACCCAATGCTATGGGTTGTTTATACAAGATGGTAGACAGACCGGGCAACAAGCCAGGAGTCTACACCAAGTGATGAAGCACCACCTGAAGGAGTAACGATCAGTCCTATTGCGATCTCATAAGAGAGTTACTGCCAAGGGTTCACGCCTCTGCACTCTGTAGGACTGAGTGTTTTGGTATTGCACTTGTGTAGTCAATGATCTAGTGGGATAGCTTAGGATATGGAAAACGTAAGTAGTGGTAAATTCTTCCTTTCACCAGTGAACATGGCATAAGCCAGCTAAGCAAAAGCTTAGAAACAAACCGTGCGGCCTAAGGCCAAAGAAGCACGAAGAGGGTGAAACACACCAACAATCACAAGATGCGAATTCCATTGGAATAAAAGTGAAAGGAGACTTAAGAAAGTCACAAGGACCGACGCATTGGAATGCAAGGTCATACAAGTAAAGAACACTTGTAATGAACCAGAGAAACTGGTATAGTTCAGAAGCCACTAACAATAGAGGAAGCACTACAACGAGGTAGTGACTTAACCTCACCCGACAATAAGTCGGAGGAGCCAAGTGAATGATCATTACCAAACACAACAGTATGTATATAGATTTCTAGAGAACTGGTTACAAATCTAAAACTCATCGAGTTCGAGCACGATAAGAGAACACCACACTTGGTCAATAAACCTTATTTCCACAATAAGAGGGATAAAAGGGTAATGTGTAACACATTAAGATAACGAAAAGGGCGAATAACCCAAGCTATCAGGGTCGCGCAGCAGAAGCTAGTGGGCCCAGAATTCCAAGTGAATAAAAGGTTAGTCATCAATGCCTTGAAGCCATTTAGGCTAGAACCAAACCCGATTAAGAGTTAAATAACTCCAATGAAAATTCTTGATGCAGGGACTAACCGGTAATACGGTTAAGACCCAATGATCAAGGAACATTGTATAATAGACCGCATGGAAGCTGAACCACTCCATGACGGCTGAATGCCTTCGACCAATGTTCAACATTGACACATGGTAGATTACGTGGGCGTAATCCCTTTTAGGGGGGGTAGAGCGAAAACCGCGAAATGTATATTTTACGTGACAAGGGCGTAAACTACAATGCGCATAGCGCAAAAGAATTCGTTTTGATGGTTGATACTTATGTTACATAAACATTTGTATCCGCTCATCGTGCAATTGTAGTTATTTGAGAAGTAAGTATAGGAAAAAGGAGTAGAGAAACTCCAGGGGAATGAGAACCCCGATTGGTAATAGTATGAGGAACGAGTATGTATGGGAGACTTGAGGAGTATAAATGGTATGGAACGATGTATGTAATGAGTATGAATCGGTGAAACCGATGTATTTTATGAGTATAAATTGGTATAGCAAATTAATGGATATTACACCTATTTCTTAAGTATAGTAGTTGGAAAGATGTAGTAATGATGATGAATGATTAGTAAGTAAGCAAGTGAATCATATAAAGAAAATGTATGTGTATGATTATGAGTAGCAAGATTAAAGATAGAAAATGAAATAATGTTTGACGAGCTGTCTGTTTGTATTGAGGTGGGAAGTGGAACTTGATTTGCTAGTGATCAAGGGAAGCCAAACACAAATTGGGTGGAAGGATAATTCAACACCAATGCTGATCACATTGGGTTGAAGGACTCTGGAAGCTCCCTTAAGTGTCACAATAATGACACTAGTAATAGGTAATCATCATAAATGGTTCAGGAGAGGTATGCAAGTTTTCAAAATGAATTTCCAAAACTAATTTGGTACAACGTTTTCTTCAAACTTGAGAATGAGGACCGGTTTTAAAACCGCTCCCACGGGCGCTAGTGGATCTTCCATGCCTAGGCACGGGTATCCGGTCGAAACCATAGGAGGAGAAGCTAGTTTTGAGTCGGTGGGAGTGTTGATTAGTTTTGAAACCACTACACCGGTTGTACGGTAACAGTGTGTGTTTTGTATTTTTCCAAAGGCACTGGGGCAGCGTAGTCCCGAGTAAGTATGAGTAAGTATGAGTAAAGTATGAGTAAGTAAGTATGAGTAAGTGCCTGAGGATCTCTATATGTGCAAATGAATTTGATCAGAACCAAAGGACCGTAGAGCCAGAAAGCGTAAGTGCTCGAGTCATGACGGCCGTGAACCAGAAAGCGTAAGTGTTCAAACGTGACCGGTACCTGAGGGATCACTCTCCATTGGGGGAGGATTGTACCTAATTGTCTGCGGATGGACCCCCTTGGAGAGGAGTAAAACGGATATTTTTGATTGCTATGCATGCAGTGACATGCTGTTTGGAGTAGTATGCATCATGTCAAACATTTGGAGTTTGACAAGTTATATGTAGAGGTTATAACCGTAGCATAGAGTATATGTACGAGTAACAGTATTAGATTCACCAACTTTGAGGGCAAAGTTCTTTAAGGGGGGTAGATTGAAATACCCCGAACTTAAATATGGTGATTAGAATATTTTAATACAGTATTTAAGGGCCTAATAGTGCCTAAGTAATTTTTGGTAAGGAAAATAAATCCAAAAGAAATAAAAAAACGCTTAGAAAGTGGAAAACGCTAAAATAAGCGTTAAATAACCATAGGAGGTACGAGACCTCGGTTATAGTATCGTAAGGATTCCTAGTGCTTATTCATGCCTAAATAGTATACGGGAATGATTCCCGAAGAAAACGGATCCGAAAAATGTATTAAAACGCTAATAGAGCTTTAGCGCACGTTTTTCGAGAAAACCCGAAAACGTGATCTTAAGTGGTCAAACGAACCCGTAAAAATTATAAATCATTAAATAACAATTATTAAGCATTTATGGAAGCTTAATAGCCAATAAAATCAGTAAAACGAGAAAATAGTAAAAACTGTCAAAAACGGGAAGTTGTGGGGTAAAAGCATAAATAAACCAAACTAGTGTGTCCACTATTGTAAATAAAATTTTCCAAACCCACAAAAGGCTGTGTACAGCCGATCCCCTTCCCTCACACACAACAAATAAGTAAATAAAGAAAGAAGAAAAGAAAGAAGAAAAGAAAAGAATACAAAAGGTAAAAAACACTCTCTTTCCTCACCTTTTTCTTCTCTCTCTTCCATTTCCTCCTTCCCCATCGTACTCCCTCTCTTTCTTCTCCTGGTGGCTGCGATTTTTGAGAAGCTCCACACCTCCTATGGCTTCTCTTCATTCTTCCTCATGCTCTAGCTCCATTTGAACTCCAAATGTAAAACAAAATACATATTTGAACTCCCCTCTTCAAGCTCTACATTTCTATCTTTTCAAAATCCGAAAATGAGCAACTTCATCTCCATGGGTTTTGCCCATTTGAAGAGGAAATGGTACCATTTCGAAGCATGGAGTCTCCTCTTCCACTTAAGGTAAAAAGATTCAAGAGAAAAACTCATTTTCTTCATTTCCATGTCTTGGCCGATTTTTGCCCTCCTTGTAATGCCTTGTTTCTTCTTTGTTTGAGCTTGGTTCAACTCTCCAATGGTGGAGGAACTCTCCTTTGTACACAAGCCTTAAAAACCTCTCTTGAAACTCCAAGGTAAAACCCTAACTAATGGTGATTTAAACCCTTTATTGAATTAGTGGTGTTTTAAGAGATTAGAAGTCTAATTATATCCTCCTTATGTAATTTGGGTGTTGGGATGGAGTTTGGAAACTCCATCCCCCCACATGGCCGATTTTGCAAGAAAAAGAGAAGGAGAAGAAGTGGAAAAGAAATGAAGGAAATATAGCTCAAGTGGAACAAGTGTGAACCGAGGAACAAGGGAACATACGGTAAAGCTAACCCCGGTGAAAGGTATGATTTCCTCATGCCCCGTATGCTAACCGAGTTACGTTGATTTGTGTGCTGTATGCCGGCTAATCAAGACTAAAGCATGAAAACGGTTTATTGCCTTTCATTATATGTCTTGTTGTATGTTGTGTGAGCTAACCCTTCTTGATTGATTGTGTAGCTTCATTTGGTGCGTAGTACGAAACCTAGATGAGTCTTGTTGTGTGGTGGCTCGTAGTAAGAGTCAGGTTGTGAATTAATGGAACCATAGCAACGCGCTAAACTAACGAATCAACAAACGATAACGCAACCCAACGAAACTCACAAGAATGAGAGAGAGTGTACGGGAGTAATACCCTCCCGATAACGGTTGGAGAATTGAAATGAATAATCCACAAATAATGAGTAGTGGAATTATATCAGTAACCTCTATTAGAGGAATTAATCTTGGGGCAAGACATGAACCATGAGAGTAGTAAAGAATGATGAGGGATCTCCAAACCCCTTAGCAATTAGTCGACCCATTATGAGAGGACCCGACTGATGTAAGTATGTCCCGAACCTGAGAGTATTCGATATGTTGGGGAAACCCTTAAATCTGAGGATACTAGTCGGTAGTAATTCCCTAAGCTGGTGGAGGTTATCAAGAGTGATACTTCTAGGCTAATCCATGAGATTGTATTGTGCTCTGAGAGAAGAGTGTTGGGAATTTGAGTAGTCCGGTAAGAACGGACATTGAGTATTTGAGGAGCTAAGTGTATAGCCCTTGTATTGTAGGTCCGGTGGTGAGTCTTGTGTATGACTCCGCCCAGAGACCAAAGTAATGAGTAATGAGTATTGCGTATGTATGAGTAAAGTAATGAGTATCGAGTAAGAAGTAAGTATGAGTATGTAATGAGTACCGAGTATTGAGTACGTATGAGTAAGTATCGAGTATTGAGTATGTAAGAGTAAGTATGGAGAATTGAGTAGTGAGTATGCACTAGTATAGTAACGAGTACAGAGTAAGGATCGTGTACGAGTAAGGTATTGAACATGGAGTGATGAGTATGCAAGAGTAAGGAGTAAATATGAGTAGAGTAACGAATATCGAACACAGTACGAAGAGCAATGAATGTATAACAAATACGAATGGTTGACTATTGAATTGTCTTCCTTAGTAAGTATTGAACTTGTGTATTTATGTAGGTATCTTTGATTGTATTGTTGTAGTATGAGTATGTATGTATGCATGTAAAATGAACTCCATGTATATCCGACCCAAAGTAGTCGGCGTACCGCGGTTAGCACGCGGTATATGCGGATTTCATATGCAGCGTAAGCTGACCCCCTAGGGGGACCGTTTTTAGTGTGCAGGTACCCGAAGCTGATCACCGTTCGAGAGAGTAGGACGGGGACTGCTACGTAAGCATGGGTAGCTGTATAGTAGGGATTGGTACTTGTATTGTGATGCGAATTTGGAAGTTTAAAATGTATCGGTAATGTAAGGATTGTAGTATACTCGGTATAGTATTGTATTGGAGTTGTATTTGAATCATGGTAGAGTATGCAAGGGAAAGTGATGTATTGTGTAGAGCACTCGGTATGTTCATACTCATCAGACCGATAGTATGTAGGATTGTAACTCGCCTTGTTAGTCACATGGGTGGCTAACGGCATTGTACCCCCGCCGTTGAGTATGTAAAGTCCGCTGCGAAGGTAAGTATTGTACAGTAATAACGGTATTAGCGGTAGGGGTGTTACATACGCAGTAATGATCGAGTGGGATAACTAGGATTCGGGAAATGTTAATTGTGGAGGAAACAGAAAGCGGCTTATAACGCCATAGTGACTGATGCATAGGAAATGCAAGGACGTACCAATGAAAGAGTACTTGTACAGGACCAAATGTGGAGGCATGATTAAGAACAAGTGACTACAGTAGCACTAAATACCAAATATTGGTATGGAATATACCTCAAGTGTGGGAAATAATAGAAAGAGCACTACACATTAGGTGGTAGCTCAATCTCAACCGACAGTAAGTCGGAAGGAAACAAGTCAATCATTGTGAAACACATAACAGTATACACAGTAAATTATTATGGAAGTGGATAGAAAGTTTATAACTCACTGAATTCGCGCACGGTCAGAGATACCACGCATCGGTTGAGAAACCGTTATTACCAAGATAAAGGTGATAATTGGGGATGTACAATACAGTAAGAATAACGAATGGGGCAAACTAAGCTCTACAGTTATCAGAGTTGCGCAGCAGAAACTAGTGAGCCAGCGATTCAAGTGTTGAATGTGCATAGTGAACAGGAGTGAATGGCTAATTATTAATGCCTAGAAGCCTCACAGGCCAGAACCGAAACCAGTTAAGAGTTAAAGCAAACTCCAATGAGAATTCTTGGTTTAGGAACTAGACCGCCAATATGGTTAAGATCCTCTAATCAGAATGCATTGTATAATAGACCGCGTGGAAGTTAAAGTACTTCACGACGACAGAATGTTTTAAACCAATGATTCAGTGATTGATTACGTGGGTGTAATCCCTTTTAAGGGGAGTAGAGCGCAAAACCACTTAGTGTGTATTACCGTACAAGTGTACGTAGTGTACGTGACCTATATTGTGCATAGCACAAAATAATTATTTTGATGATTGGTGTGTGTGTTACGTAAACATACACATTCATTCATGGTTTAATTGTGGTAATTGCGCACAGAAGATGCGAATACCATTGTGATAAGTGTGTTTATTCGTTAACAGTGGTGTGTGATAGTACAAGTGTGGGGAGTAGAGAAACTACCGGGGGAACAAAAACCCCGACAGTGTATAAATGTGAAACTGTGTGTTGTATTTTGATAAAATATATGTGTATGTATACAATATAGTGATTCATAAAAAGGGTATGAAACCGACATAGAACCTAGTGAGAATAAGATTCCCTAGGTAACAGGATTAAAGTGAATGGAGATAACTGGTAGTCGGAGTTCTATCCTTTGGAGATGTAATGATTATGACTAGAAAGACTAAAAGATAGAAAATTGGAAATGAGTGTATTACTTGGTGCGTGAAAATGAAGTGGGAGGTGGAACTTGAATTGCATGTGATCAAAGGAAGCCGAACACAAATTGGGGTGGAAGGATAGTTCGACACTGATGCTGATCACATCAGGGTTGGATGATTCTTGAAGCTCCCTATAAGTGGTCGCAAATAACCACGCTAAGGAAAAAGAAATAAAGAACATAAGTTGGACTTGGAGTTGTATACGTTTTCAAAAGGATTTTGAATTGATATTTAGAAAACGTCGATAGATACCTTACGTTATGAAAATACTTTTACTTAACCTTAACAAAGAATATTTTTGTAGTACTTGCCCGATGACATGGGAAGCATATGTGTTAAAGATTAAGTGATTGTTTGATCTCCCAAAGGAACGGGGACGGAAGGTGTCCATCGCGACCGGGTTCTACGGGATCACTGTGTATATAAAAGATATCTTTTATTGTTATACATGCTATGACATGTGTGGTATGTGAAATAAATACTATTTTAACCTTGAGTCCTAATGTGATTGAGTTCCGAAAGTTGTTATGTTACCTAGACCTATGTGTCTAAATGTTGTTGTGTTACCTAGACCTATGTGTCTAAATGTTGTTATGTTACCTAGACCTATGTGTCTAAATGTTGTTATGTTACCCAGACCAGAGAGTCTAAGGGTTGTTATGTGAGTACAATGTTGTTAAGATACCCGGACCGTTGAGTCCGAGGTTATCATGTAAGTATGTTATGTTATGATATGTATGGATGTGAATATGTTGCCCGGACCGTCAAGTCCGAGGTTGTGATGTAAAATATGTTTGGTTACGAAAGTTTTATTTTGCAAGTAATCCCTGTGTTCTAATCCAATGATGTGTGGGAAGTGTGAACTTCGAGGACGAAGTTCTTTTAAGGGGGGTAGATTGAAATACCCCAAACCTTGATATTTTTTAAATACTAAACTATGATATTTAAAGGCTAAAAAGTGCCTTAGAAACATCAGTGTACAATTTAAATCATGGTGAAAACAATAAAGTACCATAAATACAGTTTGAGCAAAAACATGCTCTAAGCTTGGAGTGAACTTGGTTGGGACCCAAAGAGCCTACCAAGACTTAGTGATATTCAGTTATGATTTAATAAGGCTAAATAAGTCCATAGGTAACCTTGGTAGACGATTAAACCAAACAAAACACAAATAAATACCTTAAAGTCAATATGGGCAAAAATGTGCTCTAAGCTTGGGATAAATTTGTATAAGACCTAAAGGTCATATCTATACCTTAATTATATGTTAATGAACATATTAAACCAATTACTAAAGAAAACCAAGCTTGAAAACAAGTTAAAACACAAAATGTGCTTTAAGGAGCCTTAAAGCACATTTTTGAAAAATTGTCTTGTAAATGAGTTTTGAGTGGCTAAATGACCATCATTACTCTTTAGTTAACATGTGTACTACTTAGTATCACATTAGGAAGTCTAAATCAATGGGAAATCAAAAATTTCACAAATATGTGCCTTAGTTTGTGAATAGTAACTAAATTGTACTAGTTTCTAACATAAGTCAATATAAGTGACTTAGTTGGTCAACAAAGACCACCAAAGAGCCTAAACTACTAAGGGGGCCGGTTTTTCATGTGTGACTCACCACACTTGACCAATCAAATAAACAAGGAAAGTAATAAAGCATAGTTACTATTTGCTTTTAGCTAAAATATCTCCAAAAGCAAGCTTTTCTTCTTATTCTCTTCATTCTCCTTGTTTCCCCACCGTCTCCAACCTCCCTTCTCCCTTCTCATTCTCGGTTTGCTACAGCCCACACAACTACTCCATCTTTGAATCCTTGTAATTCCTAGCTCCATATACCAAATCAAATTCTAAGACCATATTTGTCTTAGTTAGGTCAAGCTCTACACTTATCTCTTTTCAAATCTTCAAAAGCCTCATTTCGGTGCCATGGAGATTCACCATTGAAGGAGCTTGAGCTCATATTTTCATGCCTTGTCATTCTCCTTTGCTTCAAGGTAAGGAAAACCAAAGAAAAACAACATTTCCCCTTGTTTTTGTATATGTCCGAAAATTCACCATTAATGGTGTCTTCTCTTGTTCTTCCTTAGCTCCATTTCAATCTTCCAAGGGCTTGGTGGAGTCCTCTCTTGATGCTTATTCAAGCTCTCTTTTGTTTCCAAGGTAAAACAACTATCCTAATGTGTTAAGACAATATATAACCTAGGGTTTGTAAGTGAGTTTAAACATGAAGCTTGAATGCTCATTGGTTTTACTTGTGTATTGATTAGAACATTGACAAGTAGCCAAGTCCTCTTGCCGGTTTCCAAACAAAGAAGAACAAAAGTGTTCAAGTAAAAATCTTGAAGAAAAGAGGTAATTGTGTTAACCTAATGTGGTTTAAATGCATTAAGAAAAATGAGCTTAAGTTGTTCATTAAAACTACTTAAGGAGCTAATGGTAAATGAGTTAGTAAAATGCTCTCAAGGAGTTTGTTAAAGGCATATGAGGTGTTGTGTGTATTTGCAGGTCAAAGGGAATATATATGTGGGAAATTCAGTGTTTAAGTTTAAAGCAATTTAAGGGCCTAAGAGCCAAGCAATTTAAGATTATGCACTATATTGTTATGTAGTGTAGTTTAAGGGTTTTGTTGTGTGTAAAGAACATTCTTTGTGAAGATGAATGTCTTGGATGGGTGAAGGAGGAAAAACAATATGTTTGTGTGTAAGGAATGTGTATTAAGTGACTAAGTGTTTTGGTGGTGAAAAGGTGAAACCCTAAGTGTTTTGGTGTAAGAAGATACAAGAGAAACTATGTCAAAATTTGGTTAATGAACAAGGAGTTTTAGGTGTTCAAAATGATGTTTGGTGACCTAGGTTGAACTAGGAATGATTAAGGTTTAAATTGGTGAAAGAAGGTGAAATAAGGTCTTCTTAGGTGTTAAAATGCCTTGGGTGTTATCTTGGAGGATTTAGAATGCAAATGAGAGTTAAGGATGTTTCAAGCCATGGTGAGATTGTGTTAAGGATTTATACAAGTTTTGGTACCAATGAGGAAGTAAGGTGTTGTAAGGAAGATGTGTGAATTTGTGGAGAAAATTCTTGGAAGAACATAAAGTGTTTTTGGTTGGCTAAATAATGTGTGGGAACATGTTATAAACCTAAGGGGGAAACATTATAAGTGTTGGACATTTTTGCAAGAAATGAGTAAGTGTTTAAGGGAGTAGAAAATAAGGTTCTTGGCACGTCCGAACTTCCGTCCGAACATGGACGTTCGGACATGCCCTGTTACGCGTAAGTTTTCTGAGCTTCGACCAGTGTCCGAACTACCGTCCGAATTTGGAAGTTCGGACACACCTATCTCTATTTTCTGGTTTGGCCTCGAACAGTGTCCGAACTTGGGAAGCTCGGACGCATGTTCGGACAGTCGTCAGTATACACCCATTTGAGCCTCGAACAGTGTCCGGACTTGGGAAGTTCGGACACAAGTTCGGACAAGGCGCTGTTTTGACCAAAAACTTTGTTTAAGGTTATAAAATGATATCTAATGATGGGGATTGATAAGTAATGATGTTATGAGATTGTTAAGGACATGTTAAGTGAGTTATAATGACAATTGAGTGGGTGAAAAGTTGTATTATAATATAAAAGTAAAACAAGTTAAAATGTAAAGTTATATAACTAGTTAACGGGAGTAAGTCATGAACTTTAAACTTTAAACAATCAAGTTACCCCGATGTTAACGAAAGTAAATGTAATGTTACCAGTTGTTCAAAGATGTTACGAGGAACATGTGATGGCACGTTAGAGTGAAACCCTGGTGAGAGGTATGGTTTTCTTACAACCTGTGTCCTACCGGATTACACCGGCTTGTATGCCAATGTGTTTTTCTGTATGGTTGCCACGTTATAAGATAATTCATGAAACGAGTTTACGGTCGTTATTGTTGTTGTGTGTTGCGTACCGATACCGGTAACCTCGAATGCGCGTGAAAGGCTAGTTAACCATTATTAGGTAAACGTAAGATAACGGTATCCGGTAATAACATTTCCAACCTAAGGAACGTTCTAACCACGGCTATACGTGAGTTAGTTATGTGTTTGTTTGTGCGTGTTAACATGTTCACTTCCCTTGTGTGTGGCTAACTAGACTTAACCACCTGATTGTGAAATAATGTACTAAGTCCAATAATGAGACTTCTAACAAGTGCTAACCGGGGAGTGAGGAGTCCGGTAGTTCCGGCCACGCGTGTGAGTATGGGGATCGTTGTCATATCAGGTTCGATCCTCTCTATATGTTATGGTTGTTTTCCTTTTTGGGTTTCCAACCTTCCCTTTAGCTTAACCAAGGCTATTTTACTGACTCACGTCGGGCCACAGGGGCATACTATGTTTGTTCGGTGTGCTTGGATTACTATATCTGACGCACCTTGGTGTTAAGTTATCCGTTCATTTAACGAGACAATAACGAGTTATGTAACGAGCTTATCATGAGTTTGGCAACATTCTCTAGGCTCTACAAGTGAACTGACTATGTTTGGGCCGGTTCGTAAAGGGAACCGTTCCCGTTATGTTATGTATTATTGTTGTGCTGCAATTCTTATTGCGATGTGATGTTATATGTTGTTAAGATGTGGAGTATGTGGATCATGGATATGAATTCCAGTTTATTGTAAGAGGCGTTTAAGGATAACCCGATTGGTGGGTAAGTGTCATCTATTAAGGAAATAGCTCCATTAAAGGAGAAACACTCTAGGGGTTAAAGATCACAATGTGTGATTTATTAAGTGTAGATGTGTTGGCTGTTTTATTGAGCCATTGTTGTGCAGTGTAATGTGTTGTGTATTTGTAGTTTACGTGCATGATTTAAATATAATCAACAACATGCTTAGACAACAAATAGTTGTGCGTGGCCCGGTAGCATGCGGGCTACGGGATTACCATACCAGCAAAGGTGCTGAGCCCCTGGGGGCCACCCTTTCTCTTCTTTTTCCTATTTCAGGTACAAGGAGCTGGAAGCCGTTCGAGAGTAGGACAGGGTAGTCGTTTGTACATGGGTAGCCATTTAAACTGTTTACGTATCGTAGGTGTAGTAAGCCCGAAATTGTTATCGGCATCAGTTTGTAAATACTCGGTACAGTTGGAAGGCTTATGTATGTTGGTTGTTGTTAATGAAAAGGTATAGTAATGTACAGTTGCTCGGGAATCTAGTCCATCAGACCGATACAATGTATATGTAATAGCCTTGTTAGCCACATGGGTGGTTAACGGCGTGTAACACCAACGAGTTAAGTAATGTGATGAGGTATGTTTTCCGCTGCAGTTAGTTGTTAAGTGTGTTGTTGTTGGATGGGGTGTTACACCTTGAGGATAGAATTTCAGGAACAGAGTTGAATAGAGCTTCAAAAGGACTTTTGAGGTTTAGAAAAGTAGAGGGAGATCTATTTAAAAGATACACAACATTAGTGAAAGTTGTACCCCAAAAATCATATGGTAGGTGAGCTTGGGCTAGGATAGCCCAACCTTTATCCACAATTCTCCTATGACGAGATTCAGCCATACCATTCTGTTCATGGGAGTGAGGACAGGAGATCCTAAGAACAATTCCTTTTTCTTTCAACCATCTACTCAGACAAATTCTCCACCTCCATCACTCTTTACAACCTGAACTTAAGCATGAAACTGTGTAGCGACATAGGCCACAAAATCTTGAAAAACCTTAGCTACACAGGATTTCAGAGAAACAATATAGATCTATGTAAATCTGGAACATGCATCAACAATGGATAAATAATACTTGCCACCATTAATGGTCAAAACAGGGGCAAGGCCTCACACATCAATAAAACCCAACTCAAAAGGCTTAACACAAACTGTGTTTCTGTTTGGATGTGGCAAGGAATGCATGTTGCCTTTAAGACATCCTTCACAATTATTTAAATTCAAAATAGAATTGGTAACAGGAAGTTTGAATTTATTAAGTATATTTGGTCACCTTGAAAGAGGGATGACCAAGTCTAAGATGCCAAGTGGCAGAGGCTACTTTAGATGTGAGACGAGCTTGTGGTGAAAACTTCTTGCTATTAGTGGAATTTTACTGAGTGTGTAGATAATAGAGGTCATCCTTAAATCCTCCTTTGACCAGAGTGTTCCTCGATTGTTGATCCTTAATCAAGAAAAAAGATGGATGAAATTCAAAGAAAACCTTATTATCATGAGCAAATTGTTTGACAGAGATGAGGTTTTTGGTTATTTGTGGTAGATAATAAAGATTAGACAAAAGGAAAGAATTACCAGATGTGTTTAAACTGCCTGAACCAAAACTGTGAATTGGGATAGAGGTTCCATTACCCAGTAACACTTCTTCGTTGCATGTATAAGGCTGAGTGTTCAGATTGAGAGCATTCATCTTATTTGCAAAATTCTCAATAGCAGCTGTATCAGGGTACCAATTAACATCTGGTACACCAGCTGAAGTGTAAGTAGCGTTGAAGGTTTGTGATGGTGCGGGTTGATAGGCATGATTGTAGCAATGGAAACACACAGCAACAATGTGGCCAACCTTGTTACAGACCTGACAACGTGGCCTAGAGTCAGGTTTTCCACTGAAAGTGGTGTTGGCATTAGAGGAATAGCCTGAGTTGCCACCTCTATCAGGCCTCTTTCCTTTGTTTCCATGTTTTTCTGGATTATTCTAATGATTGTTTTTGTTGGGATATTTTGTGTGAGAACTAGAGGAGGTGGATGTAAGATTAGAAGCAAGGTGAATAGATGTGTTCTGAGAAGCATGAAGAGATTCATGGGCTAATAGGGAGCTATAAATTTGTTGAGAAGAGAGGGGATCAGGGCGAATGGTAAGGGAGGTTTGAACTAACTCATATTCAAGTCCTAGACCCGAAATGGTGTAGGAGCAAAATTGAGCATCAATAAGAGGCTCACCAGCAGGTGATAAGGTACTTGCAAGTGCACGCATCTTCTTGAAATAATTTGTGACCGTGTCACTTCCTTTCCTTGTATTACCAAGCTGAACCCTAACTTGCATCACCCTTGCAGCTAATTGAGCTACAAACATGTCATTCGGGACTTTCCAAGTCTCAACGGCAATGGTAAGGTACTGTTGGGTTTTATAATTCTTGCTTCATATTTACAAAGCAAATTGTGTAGTGTTAGAAAATCTAATACCTTCATTGAAGCTTGTTATCTCCAAACTTATAGGAGCTTCACTTCTCTTCATAGCATCATAAGTTTACCAGCTTGTGTATTGTGAAGTTATTTCTTCTCGGTTTGATACGTTCATTGTTTCATGACGTTCTAAGTTTGTTGTCAGCGACGGATCCAGGAACTTTGTCCGCGGGGGAATTTATTTTAACAATGTCACTCTTTAAAATATTATGTCACTGTTTGTTGTTGTACATTCTTATTTCTTTCTCAGAAAAACTCTCACAAACCTCACAATTCACTTTTAATCATGAGTGGGGGATGTCACAAAACTTTGGCTCTCTGCTCAGGTTCGTGTTCTGCACTTTGGTGCCTCCTGGGTCAAATGATGGTGCTTCTCCACTTTTGCTAAATGTTGAAAAGGGACGAAATGACTAAGCGATTGTTCAATTGATAATGGGGTTTGTTGTGTGGGATTCTGCTATAGTGGCAACCCTTGGGTAGCCCGTGGTTGCCGAGAGGAATGAGGCCATGCCGTTGGTTTTGGCAGTAGGAGCTTGGCTGTTAGGTTTGGTATTGTTAATCAGATCTAATTGTTCTTTCTCTTAATCTCTAAATCAACCAAGCCCGCTTCTACATTCCTTTTTTTCATAAAACATGCAGAGGTGAGGCGGCTCCAATTCCAGAGAACTACGCGCAGCCATCCACGTAACCTCGACACACCGCATGGTATCATCATAGAAAGCAAAGCCTATTCTGGAGACAGCTTTTACGTCAACAAGAGAGTGGACAGCATTTACTTCATCCACACCACGTATCCCACATATTGAAGTACTTACCATTCAAAAGCAGGCAGGCTAATTGACATGTTATCTAATCAAACCAACCATCTGAACAAGCCATATATATTTTGTTTCACTTCCTCCTAGGCACATTTCAGGTCTTTCGTATCTAAACACCAGAAACAAAATCCTCGATAACCAAGATACTAAGTTGCTATCCTCAATAGATAAGGATAGACTGCCTCGCAACAAATTCTAATGTCAATGTTAAGGCTCAGACAAAATACAAGACCTATGAATCTTGGGCAGTGAATTATAGATGCCTGATAATCATCATAGCCCCATCA
This sequence comes from Limonium bicolor, assembly GCA_023374045.1. Lineage (NCBI taxonomy): Eukaryota > Viridiplantae > Streptophyta > Magnoliopsida > Caryophyllales > Plumbaginaceae > Limonium > Limonium bicolor. Next base: position 447,039,640 of record CM041777.1, read on the forward strand.
AAATCAGCAATTCAAGAATATCAAGCTCAACTGCCTCTTAGTGAAAGCATAAAGTGAATTTTATCCCCGTCCTCCATACCTAACTGCAGTAACGTAAAATATTGCTATCACCAGTTGAACAGATTTGGAAAACAATTATAGAAGCCTTGAACGTGCAAAAAGAGAAAAACAGAAAAACAGAAGCAGCAAGAAAGCACACCTCAGCAGGCGTCTGATGTGCCTTGAGGCGGTGACCTTTATACAGGAACCAACAACCAGCAATGTCAAACGAGTATCTATTGCAGAAGGCACTCATGAGCTTATTCAGCTGGGTTTCCTTTCTAATACTGAAAGAAGTTTCTTTCGTATTCTGCCACAGATCAAAATAGAAAAGTAATTCAGGACGATTCTACAACAGCAAACACGCCACTAAAAGACAGAAAGGGTGAGGTTAAGGGAAGGGAGGCAAGAGAAACACCGCGTCAAAGACTCTGAGGTTGATGATTCGAGGAGATTCATCTGCTTCAAGCTTCTTGATGTCATTATGGGTGACCACTCCTGGCCGCGCACTACCTAAAAAATAAATCAAGATAGGGGGTTAATGAGCCAGCTTAATCAGCAGGAAAGCAAGGAGACGAAACAGCATAAGATATCTCTATTGCTTATACAAAAGGGTCTTTACAAGAAAAAAAAAAAGGGAAATTTCATTCTCAAACATCTAACTGACCACCCACCACATAAGCAACGCAAAGCATGTATTTCATCCTCATCCGCCATACCCAACTGCATCAATATAAAATCTTGCTATCATCAGTAGACCATGGTAACGAACTAAGAAGCCTTGAGCATGAAAAGAAAAAGATGCAAGAAAAATACCGCATCAGGAGTATCCTCTGCACTAATTAGGCGACCATTGAAGAAGAATCTATTGTCGTTGAAATCAACAGACACCCAGGCCGAGTAGATAGTCATGAGCTTCTGCAGCCGGTCTCTCTTTTTAGTTCTGAACATCAACAAACTGCCATCCTATTCCAAATATGAAAAAAAAGAAACAATTATGTTCATGAATGAGAGCGGGCATCAAAATACATTTACTCAGAGCCACACACAGTTAGAAAGAAAATAAAAGCCCTCGAATTTTTGAAATAATAGAACTGGACCTTCTTTATGATTCTTATCTATAAAGTTCAACAACTATCGAGTGGTTTTTTAGAAGGACAATGTTTACTGCTACTCATCCATTAAACATGATACTGGGTGGTCAAAATCTGAAACTAAACGAATGACAGGCGACCATTAACCTAATCCTAGAATACGTCCTCTTTATGTCCGACGATTCAATCGAAAGCTAAGAAAAAACTGAGAATGAGGAGAGAGAGGTAAGAGAACCTCCAGGCCCTTGACTTTGAGGTTGATCCGAGGCAATTCGCCAGCAGCAGGCCTCTTGCCCCCGACACGAGCGGCCGACATGTTGAAGAGACACGCGGACTTTTTCTCAAAGTCTCGTACATGGGATTGGGTGTGACTACCGTGTGAGTGAGCAACCAGTGAAGAAGCAGGACGCCAATGGATTTGTTTGGAAACTCCTGTGATGGTGGCGTAACTGGCGTTCAAAACCACGAAAGAAGAAAGTTAATCGAAGAGGTGTCAGCAGTTATATGGCAACGATGATAGAATCCTTTCTTTTTTAAAAGGGAAATTTCACAATATACCCTGAGGTTTAAGCGAATTTTACGAGATACCCCCGAGGTTTCATTTTCATTATGAGATATCCCCGAGGTTTCATTTTTTTTACGATATACCCCTGAGGTATCATTTTCATTACGATATACCCCTGAGGTTTCAATTTTTTTACGAGATGCCCCTCAGTCAGATTCTGATATATTATATTGTTTGTATCCTCATTTTACCTCGCTCCATATGCCCCCTAATAACCTCAAGGATATATAGTCAAAGTTTTGTTTGAATTTGAAACTTAAATAAAATGTTCAAAAATTTAAATTTTGACATCAATATCAAAAAGTGAATATAATTAAATAAACAAAAAACATAAAATTTTTAAAAAATGGAAATGGCTAAAAATTAAAATTAAATTATTTTGAAAAATAAACATAATTTGCTAGGGAGTTACCTAGATATTTATTAAAAATATAAAAACTGTATAACAATAATATGAAGAATATTAAAAACAACAGTTTCATATAGTACATAGAAAAAATCATCATTTTAAATTAGAAAATAAAGTGTACAAACCATAAAATATGATAATTTCTCTATGATTATTGATATCAAATATATATTTGTTAATAAACTCATACTATATTTAAAAAATAATCTTTAATATAAATAAAAAATTTACGATTTTAAGTCATCGCTATGATATTTTTTAAATTATGTAACAATATAAGTTTTTTAAATAAATTTTTTGTTGTTTAGTCATTTCTATATTATTTTAAACTTTTTATGATTCTAATTTTTTATACTTTTATTTATGTTTTTAAATTGAATTAAAATTTTAATTGATCTTTAATTTTTATGTGCACTTTGTTCATATTTTAAATTTTTTTAAAATTTGACCATAAACCCGTGAGGTTATTGCGGGACATATTGGTCCGAGGGTAAAATTAGGATAGGAAAAATATAATATATCAGAATCTGAACTGAGGGGCATCTCGTAAAAAAAAATTGAAACCTCAGGGGTATATCGTAATGAAAATGATACCTCAGGGGTATATCGTAAAAAAAATGAAACCTCGGGGGTATCTCATAATGAAAATGAAACCTCGGGGGTATCTCGTGAAATTCGCTTAAACCTCGGGGGTATATCATGAAATTTCCCTTTTTAAAATAAGGGAAATTTAATAAAATACCACTATATTCTTGTTAATTCCATGCCATTAAAAAAATCATAAAATGTTACTATATTTTGGTAAAAAACTATAAAATGTTACTATAGTTATTGACCAGATGGGAAAAATATAAAAATACTCATAGTAGTTAACAAAGTACTTTTAAAGTTCAAAATATGCTCCTAAGTGTTAAAAACTTCATAAAAATTTACAAAAAATTCAAAATACAATAAAAATATAAAATATAAAAAAATAAATAGAAATTGAAAAAAAATGAAAATATCATAAAAGATTAAAACAAAAATATTTCAAAAAAAATGAGCAGTACCATAAAAAGAATATTGTGTTCTAAACAAATAATTTATAGCAATTTTTCTACCAATTTATACCAAATAAGTACCATAAATTTTTTTAATTATTATTTTCTATCAATTTAAATTATTTCTTCAAAGTAAATTATTTTATATTTTTCAACTTATATTTTGAAATTTTATTTTTAAAATTTATGTTCTGTTTTGTAGATAACTTTTTGATCATAATATTTAAAGTTATATTGCACATAACATTTTTAAAACTAAAATTTCTAAATATAAGTTAAAAAAAATATAAAATAATTTACTTTGAAGCAATAATTTAGATTGATAGAAAATAATAATTAAAAATGTATGATACTTATTCGATATATATTATGGTACTTAATTGGTATAAAATGGTCAAAAAATTAGTATAAATTATTTGTTTAGAACACAATATTATTTTTATGGTACTGAATAAAAATTAAAAAAATGAAATATGTATTTTTTTAACCTTTTATAATATTTTTCATTTTCTTCAATTTTTATAATTTTTTTAATTTTTATATATTATTTTATATTTTTATTGTATTTTTCATTTCTTTGTGAATTTTTTAACACTTAGGGGCATATTTTAAACTTAAAATTACTTTGTTAACGAGTAAGGGTATTTTTGTCTTTTTTCCATCTGGTCACTGACTATAGTGACATTTCATAGACTTTTACGAAAATATAACAGCATTTTGTGACTTTTTTTAGTGACATTTCATGAATTAGCCAAAAATATAATGACATTTCATGAAATTTCCCTTTAAATAAAGATTACATGCGCTACCCGTGAAATTACCAGCTTTTAAAAATTACTTTAGTCACCATGTGTGTTTTTTCTAATTTTTATTAAATTCTGCATATATTGTCTGAAATTGATAAAATTTCATGTAAACGATGTTAAAGTGTTATATTTTGATCCTGTGTTAAATTCAAAGTTGTTCAAGCTTATATGTGATCTATGTGACCCAATGAAAAGACGTTGGGAGTAAGCTTTTTTGCGGATTCTAGCGTAAGTTGATTTTTTTTTTCTAATTTTCTTTCAATTTAGAAGATGTTTTACGCTGTCCGAAGTTGATGAAAATTTGCATGGACAATGCTATAGTGTTGTATTTTGTATCTACTCCAAATCCAAAGTTTTTTAATATCAATCGTGACTAGTGGGACCCAATGAAAACATGTTTCGAGTTGCGTCAGAATCCACAAAATATAACACTTTGGCATAGGTACGAAAACTTTGGATTTGGCATAGGTACCAAATAACACTTTAGCATCATCAATGTAAAATTTCTTCAACTTCACACAACATTTAAGCATCTCCTAAATTGAATAAAAACTAGACAAAACTAACTTGCGCGAGAATCGCAAGAAATTTACTTTAAATGTGTTTTCATTGAGTGCCACAAGTCACATGTGAGCTTAAAAATTTTAGATTTGACATAGGACCAAAATATACACTTTAGCATCGTTCAAGTAAAGTGTCATCAATTTCGGACAACAAATTGAACAAAAATTAGAAAAAACAACTTGTCGGATGTAAAACAGGGGAAACCACAGGGGTGGGAAAGTAATTTTGAAACCTTATAGGTAAGGTGTGTAATTTTACCAATTGTCATGGGTAAGGGATGTAATTTACCTTTTTAAAAGGAAAGATGGATAAAGAATACACTTAGATACAACTCTTGGGTACACATGTCTTTGGCTACATTATCCCTTCATAAAATATATTCTCTTTTGTTCTTAATAGTATATGATTTTCTAGCACCACGCACGGAAATTAAGGAGACAATTTCAGGCTATTTTACCCTTACTTTTCTATGAGGAATAGGAAACTTGCGGGTGTGAGGAGAACGTGAAACGTTGCTAAATTATATGTTATATAAAAATTTTATATTTTGTGTAAAGTTATATGTACATATTATACTTTTAGTAAAATAGTTCATAGTATATATTTTTCAATATATAAATCTTCATTGTTAACTGCACGTGAAATATAACTATCTTTAAGGAAAAAATGACCTAATATGGAATATGATAAACTTTAATGCAGCACCCAAGCCTATATCTTGATGTCCTTTTGTTGTGTTATTCCCTTATTTGTTTCACATATTCCATACCAACCTTGTCTTGACCTTTTAGAAAAGTCCACACCAAGCTAGACCCAAGTCTAAACACAACAAAATGAACACACACCTTCCCAAACTTAAAAGGTTAAACTGAACCTTGCACTAGAGTGAATCATTACTTGTCTAACCTAACAGTTTGGCCTGGGAAAAAGTTCTATAGGTTTGAGCTCAAACACATTTTAAAGGGGTCCTAAACAAAATGCAGGCCAAAATTATTCAGGTCAAGGCCAACATTATTTTAACCCTACAAATAAGTCTGGCTTGCCCGATTTTGGAATTAAATAAATATATATATTTAAAAATATTGATATTAAATTTAATTTTATAATACATGTTAAATTATACCTAATAAATATTTTTTGAATATATATAATATAGAAATTTCAATTAAGTTATATATGATATTCTTTGACTTATCTTTAAGTTTGTATAAAAAACCTAGACTGAACGAGCTAAACATCGGCAGAGCTACTAAACAATTGAGTCTGGCTTAACCCAATCTAAAAAATTTAAAACAAAACAAATCTTACGAATCTAAAAAATTTATGAAGCCCGGCCGCCCACGCGAATCACTTGCGCCTTCATAACTACATTTTCCGCAAAGAGAATAACATCAAAACACTTAGGGAACTAACCCCACCAAAATATAAGCAATAGAGATTCTCAGTCTCTTTCTTCCTTCGCGGGAGTTTTTTGCCATCTGCCTTAGCCCTTTAGTTTTCAGTCTGCTCGTCCTTTTGCCTTTCAGTTTCTCGCTTGATCTTGCCGCTTCGTGAATAAGCAAGCCATGATTAGGAGGTAGCTTATCTAAAAGGTTAACCTAAACTTTTCAGCATTGCCTTCTCATCTTCTTTCCTTGTAGCCGATCTGCTTTTGGAATCATAATCATTCTTGTCACACTATACTTTTGTTTGTGTGTTTTCCATCCCAACGACTAGACTCTTCTCCTTCTCTACTGTTCATATAGCAATGGGATAGGGTTCATTTGGTGCATGCATCTCATATGTGCTCCACTCTGTTTTTTTGCTTCTCTCTTGTTTCTTCTCCTTCCTGATCTGCTCGACTCTGTCTTCCTACATCATCTTACTCTACTCTGTGCTCCACGGTATCATTTTCGGGGTTCTTTGTGGATTGATTTTCACTAACGATGAAGGTTTCCGGTATCCATAGTGCTTTACTCTCTTGTGAGTATTGTCTCTTAGGGAAATTCTTTTCCCATATTGATATAAGCCTCATCTCCCTTGCAATCACCCTGCCGGAAAGCTGTAGTCCTTTCACTGGTTTTTGCTTCTGTAAAGTACGACCAAACTACTTTGATTGTGAATTTGAGTAGCTTCAAGTTATGCATGTTGTTCTTGTCCGTGGGCCTTGAGTGGTCAATGATAAGATTTAGCTGTGCAACGGTTGAAAGCGGTCTTTTCGTGGAAGATAACGAGTTAGAATGGGTCCCTTTCTGGGTCCAGTCTTTGAAGTCCCACGAGCCAATTGTAATACCAGCTTCGTTGAGAAAGTAGCCGCCAAATTAGGATGCTTCACGAGTGTGGTGGAGGATCCAGCCTCCTCTGCTTATGGGTATGTTCGTTTCAAGGTTTTATTAAATATCCAATGCCTAGTTTGGAGGTCCCTCCCCATTTCACTTGATGGCAAGGACCTGGTCTTCACCATAACCTACGACTTCATGCCAGTGATCTGTGCAACTTGTGCCCTTTTTGTGCGTGTCATTGACCACTGGCCGACGCTTGCAGCACTTGAGGGTTATACTCCTTACGGTAGGTGGCTCTGAACGGATGTTCTCCCAGGCTAGCAATGTTCTGCGGGGGCTTATGCTCCATCGATGGTATGGTCATACAAGGGGGTGTGATTTCGGATCTACTCGGCCAAAGTTCTCCAGCGGTCTCGGCTGAGCTTGGGCTAGGGGTGAATAATGGAGGCTCTTCCTCAGGTTTCACTGTAGATAAATGTGACGCGGTCCTTCTTTTGATGTCATGCATGTTGATGCTCCAGGTTCCGCACACGAGTTAGAAAAGTGAATGTAGGTTCTTGCAGTGATATTTCGTTGTGAGGTAGTTACTCAAAACGAACAGGGAATATGAGTAATAGATTGACTATGAACTAAGCAACCCAGAAAGACTTAATGATGAAAACAAAAACTTGAAATCGCGTGGAATCTCACTCCATTAACACGTATCAACCACGATACAACCTATTCGCACTAGGAGAACATACTCTCCAAGTGCTTGCACGTAATAAAACTAGAACGTCTCACACCCTAGTGATTTTACAAGTTCTCTCGAGAGCTCTCTCGCCGTTTCTATTTTCTCTTCAATGGAAAAACATAATTCTGCTACATCCAGCAATATTACTTATATACGCTCAATATTACTAAAGCTAAAAACTTAAGAAGATAAAATAAAACGGCAGTTTAAAACTTCCCTAAAATCTCTCCAACTGAAAATCTATCAAAACGTGATCTTCATTCTTTGATACTCTTCAGACTTCAGATTACTGTGTATGTAACTCAGATACAGTATGTAACACAGAGTCACTAATTAAAAACACCAACAATTCCCCCTTTTTTTATTAGGGCAAACTCTGTGTGGTGTGTCTGTAAAATTCCCCCTGAATAGCTTCACCAAGCTCGATAAAACTTGATAATATACTTCCCCCTTAATGTACAGTCCCAAAAATATGGAAACCGAATCAACACAGAACTTGCATTTGAATATACCAAGAGCAAAGGATAACAGTGTTGATCAGTGTAGATCAAAAGTCATAGCTCAGCTGCAATATTTCAGAATTAGCAAACAGCAGTAGTTCAAGAGCACAGATCCAGACACACATATTAGTTTCCCCCTTTTGCCGAATCAAAAGAGGAGAAGCAGAAGTCAAAATAAGCCTAGCAATCAATCCTAAAATATAAGTCTGTTACACAGCAGAAACCACAACAGCTTGACCACATAACCAAGAACAAAAGAACGAAAGTGAAACATTAGAAGGTGGGTTCAGGCTCTGAGGAAGAAGAGACATTTTGAGCAGAAAGATGGGACTCAATGGCTAGCATTCTATTTTCCAAGGCATGTTGGTTGGCGATTAAAGTATTGATCATGGCTAAAAGGGTAGACTCATGGGAGGTAGGCTAAGTGCAAGGAACCGAGGTATCCTGATGAGGTGGGGGATTCTTCAGCTGCCAGCCAGAAGAAGTATGCTCAATAGACATCTTGGCAAGCGTGTGACTGCCTAAATAGTGAGAACCTTTCAAAGAAACACCCTCCATCGTGTCCAGCGGTACATTGTAGAACTGAAAAACCCTCGTAAGCCATAACGGGTAGGCAACCACAGGTTTCTAACCATTGATTATGCGCTTCTAGTGCGCAATCATGAGTTTCAGTAAAGAGATTTCCAGTTTGTGTTCCAGACACCACATTAATGCTAAATCAATCGGGGTGACACACTCCCTCATATCATATCGCGGAGTTAGAACCTGATAAGCAAACAGGTGTGGCAGCCTAGAAAGAGCATCAAAATCACGCTGCAAGTAATTACGAAGGCACGAACTAGCAGAAGTCAACCCATAATGTTTGTGGACATCTCGAAGAGGAGCAACATCAATTTTCTGATGATTGAAGTCAGACAAACCAGCAAGCGGAACCTTGAGGATGTTTGCAAGCAAACCATGTGACAATGTGATGCAAATACCAGCTACCTTGGATTCCAGTTCAGTCTCAGTAATCATAGACATATTAGTCACAAATTGCATTAGGGCTTCAGGATAATACACTGATTCCACTAAAAAGAGAATCCCACTTCTGAAACTCTATGTATTCAACGATTTCAACCAAGTCATGAACTCTTAACCATTTACAGTCGATTATCTTGCCCATAATAATATCAGACGTCTGAACAGGTCGAATAAACAACGGATTTTGTGGAAATGGACGTGTACCTTTGGAGGATGGAGCTGAAGCACGAGAACGTGGACGAGATACCGTAACCTTACGTTTCTTGGAGGTTTTCAACCCCGTTCCAGTGACACGGGTTAGCGGCGTCTTCGCAGAAGCAGGGGAACGACCAGGTGAGGATGGCGCCTGGCGCTTGCGCTGATTTCGGGTTCGAGGACGCGGCGTCTGCTCGTCCACAGGTGTTGAGATGACACGGTCAACCGAAGCAACACCAAGAGAGTCCGCAGCCTGAGAGGACTTGGAGAAAGAATCAGACACATTTGTAGATAGGGTATCGGCTAAAGTACGCAAGGAATTAGTGGTGGAGTGTAGCGGTGAGAGAGATAGTTGAGGATTTTGCGGGTCGTTTGGTAGGGCATCAGGGTTAGGGTCGAGGGCGGGTGGCTGGGGTTGGGGTTGCGGATCAGTCACAGACGGGTTAGGAGCCGAAAAGATGTCGGCTAGAGGTTGAGAAGAAGCAGTGGGAGATACGGACGCCATGGAAGCAAGAGAGCAAAGAGAAAAAAAGGAAGCGGAAAGAACAAGAAGAAGAAGCAAGGGTACAGTAAGAAAATGAAAAATGGCAGTATGGGAACAAAGAAATATCGCGTGTCTGCTCGTATTCTGTTTTGTTTTTTTCGGTTTTCTTTTTTTTTTAAATAATAAAAGCAAACACTGATGAAGAAGAAAGAAAAGAAAGAGAACAAATGAACGGAAAGAAAGAGTGAAAGAGGACAAGTGGTAAACTGTTGTGGGACGACTAGTAACAAACTCACAAATCAGAATTAAAAAACTAAGACGAAAAAGGACCCCTTAATCCATACTTCCGACACAACAAAAGAAAGAAACGAATAGTATACTAGACCCATACCTTAAGGTGTGTTGATCATGCCAAGCTCGAAGCGAAGATAGTAGAATTGATCTCGACTCAATGGTTTAGTAAAGATGTCAGCAATTTGAGTGTTGGTGGGACAATGAAGTAATTGTACAGTGCCTTTCTCAAATTGATCTCGTAGAAAATGATGGCGAATCTCTATATGTTTTGATCTGGAATGATGAACTGGATTCTTTGCAAGCTCAATAGTGCTGGTATTGTCACAATAGATTGGAACAGGCCCAGAGGTTATCCCAAAATCATGAAGTTGATGACGAAGCCACAATGTTTGTGCACAACAAGCCGCAACAGCAACATACTCGGCCTCAGTAGTAGAAAGAGCAACAGCCGCCTGTTTGCGAGAAGACCATGAAATGAGACTGTTACCCAGAAACTGGGCAGACCCAGATGTGCTCTTTCGATCAGTCAGTGAACCACCAAAGTCAGCATCAGTATATGCGAGCAACATAGGTGAAGTTCCTGCAGGATAAAATAAACCAAGTGTTAACGTACCACAGAGATAGCGAAATATACGTTTTACGGCCTTGACATGAGGAATCCGAGGAGAGGACTGAAATTTGGCACAGAAACAGACGTTATGCATAATATCCGGTCGACAAGCGGTGAGATACAATAAGGAGCCAATCATTCCTCTGTAGGTTTTTTCATCAGCAAGCTCTGCTGTAGACTCAGCACCAAGGCACAAAGTGGTGGACATAGGTGTAGGTAAAGACTTGGCATCCGGAAAATGATACTTAGTGAGAAGCTCAGATGTATACTTTGTTTGACTTATGTGTGTTCCATCTGGTGTTTGACGAATTTGCAACCCAAGGAAATACGTAAGTTCGCCCATGTTGCTCATTTGAAACTCGTTAGACATAAGAGTCTCAAATTCCTTGGCCAAAGTCGAATTCGTAGAGCCAAAGATGATGTCATCAACATAAATCTGGATGAGTAACATTTCAGAGCCAAGATTCCGTAAGAATAAAGTACGATCAACTGTGCCACGACTGAATCCCTGGTGAAGTAAGAAGGTTGTAAGTCTGTCATACCAAGCTCGAGGAGCTTGCTTAAGGCCATAAAGAGCCTTTTTGAGACGAAAGACATCATTTGGGCGGCCTGGACTTTCAAAACCAGGAGGCTGAGAAACATACACCTCTTCCTTCAGATACCCATTCAAAAATGCACACTTCACATCCATTTGATACAACTGAAATCGATTAGCCGCAGCAAAAGCAATGAGTAACCTTATAGCTTCAAGTCGCACGACGGGAGCAAAAGTCTCATCAAAATCCAAACCTTCTTGCTGGTTATAACCTTATGCTACCAAGCGAGCCTTGTGCCTAGAGATATTTCCCAGTTCATCCAGCTTGTTCCTGAACACCCATTTAGTTCCAATGATGTTATGATGATCAGGACGTGGAACCAACTCCCAAACATCATTGCGCTGAAACTCATTGAGTTCCTCATGCATCGCGTTAATCCAATCGGAATCTGACAAGGATTCTTTCACCGTCTTGGGTTCAAGTTGTGACAGGAATCCATGATAAGCACAGAAACTGTGAGCAGCGGAACGTGTCTGGACACCTGTGTGTATATCTGTGATAATATTATCCATATTCACACCGGGTGCTTGGCGGGCTGTAGGAGCACGCAAAATGGTGGACAAATTTTTAGGTGGGTGAGTGGACTGATGTTCAGAGTGTACCTCAGTATTAGCAAGAGGTGGGAGCACGGTTGAATTGACATCTGGACTACACGGTTGATATTCCTGTGTAGCAGCAGGGATAATATGGTCGTCATCTGAATCGGTTACATGCTCAGGCGCCTGATCAGGGATGAAAGATGGCTCATGTGAAGACCGTGTATCCCTTCCTCTAAAATTTGTTTCATCAAACTTCACATTAGCGGATTCTTCTACAAGTAGAGTGTGTTTGTTAAACACCCTATAAGCTTTGCTACTTTGAGCATATCCCAAGAAAACACCTTCATCAATGCGATTATCGAACTTTCCCAGATTTGTAGCTTTCTGATTTAGAATGAAGCAACGACATCCAAAAACCCGGAGATGAGCAATGGACGGCTTTCGTCCTTTAAATATCTCATAAGGAGTTTTAAGCAGAACTGGTCTGATCAATGCTCTGTTGAGAATGTAACAAGCTGTGTTTACAGCTTCTCCCCAAAAACTCTGTGATAAGCCACTACTGCAGAGCATTGTGCGAGCCATTTCTTGTAGAGTTCGATTCTTGCGTTCGACCACTCCATTCTGTTGTGGAGTACGTGAAGCTGAGTAAGTATGGGTGATACCTTTGCCAGTGCAATACTCAGTGAAATGAGAATTCAAAAACTCTGTTCCTTGGTCAGTGCGAATCCACTTAACTGTTCGTTCCGTTTGTGTCTGTAACTGAGTGACAAGAGCTTTGAACTGTTCAAATGTCTGATCTTTAGACAAAAGCAACTTAACCCATGTGAATCTAGAATAATCATCTACGACAACAAGAATATATTTCTTCCCTGATCTACTCTCAACTCGCATAGGTCCCATCAAATCCATGTGTAACAGCTCAAGAGGACTAGTAGTACTTACAACGGTTTTTGCATTGTGAGTAACCCGGACTTGCTTACTTAAAGCGCAGTCCTTACAGACCTCTGATGAATCAAGAGTCTTTGCAGGAAGACCGGCAACCAATCCTTTCATACGCAGTCGATTTATAAGTCGAAAATGTGCATGACCAAGCCATCGATGCCATAAATGTACATCCTCTGTTGTTTCCGTGAGGCACGATACATCATGAATAAATGAATTCACATCAATCACATAAAGATTTCCTTTCCGTACTCCTTGTAGCAGTAGCTCATGAGTTAAACTGTTCCTGACTTGAAATCCCTCCGAGTCAAAAATGACCTGTGATGGACCCTTATCACAGACCTGAGAGACACTCAATAAATCGTGTTCTAGCCCTTCAACGAGACATACTTGATCAATGTAAGCATCATGTCCGACCGTCCCAACTCCCACAATCTTGCCTTTCCCGTTGTTCCCAAACTTAACCTTTCCACCATCCTATTCTGTAAGGGAACTGAATTTCGTTCTGTCACCACTCATATGACTTGAACATCCACTGTCCATAAGCCACCAATTCTCAGTGTGTGACTGAGATTGTTCCTGTAAAATTAAACAGAAAAGTTAGTTTTGGGTACCTAGACTAGCTTGGTCCCGGTGGTATATGAACATAAACTCCTGTTAACACGAGTTGGGTGTAAACCCACTTCATGTGTATGCTTAATCCTAGAGTTTTTTGCTCTGAGTTTGTTACACTGCCGAATAGTATGTCCTAACCGCCTACAATATCTACAAGTAGGTCCAACCTTCCTATGTTCTAAGCTAACCTGATGATAAGATTTTCTCATCGTTTCCTGACCATAACCCAGTCCCTCCTTATCTGTACTTTTCTTACTTAGCATTCAACAAAGATTAATTTTTCCAGAATACCAACCAGGATTTTTCTGAGACTGTAACTCAAGTTCTCGGTTTTTCTTTAGTACTTCATCAGTAAGAGATGCAACTTCTTTATTCAGATTCTCATTACGATTAATCAAAGATTCAAACTCAACCTGCGCCCAGTTTGGTAAAGTAGCAACTCTAGAAACCAATGGACCTACAAATTTAATACCGATATCACATGACTTGTCTATTGTTTCTAAATCAGTTGAATTTTTGAGATCACTTATTTTCTTTTCTAACTGACCTATCTTATTCTTATAATCAAGCTTTTGAGATTCTAATTTAAGCACAGTTTCAAATAAAAGATTAAACATTTGTTTCTTTGTTAAAAACTCTAAAGACTCTTGAATATGAACCAAACTCACCTCACTTCCTGGGAGAGCCTTTTTCCACTTTTTAGTTGCCATAAGACAGAATTCGATATCCGTATGCGACTCATCTGGTTGTACAATTGTCGTCATACACGCTTGATCCTCGTTTTCAGGTTCTGAGTCTGTACCTGAGCCATCATCTCCCCAGGCTGCAGCAGCAGTTGTTGAGAATTTCTTGACCTTCTCCTGGAAGTTGTCTCTTTGGGGCAACAGACAATTCTTGACATCATGTCCAGGTTTGTTGCACCTAAAACAGATTATTGGACCCTTCTTCGATTTGTTACGATTAAACTTAGCATTCTGACCTCGTCATCCTCCAAAAATTCTCCATATACCATTGGCTATCATGGTAATCTCCTCTTCTTCATCTATCTCATCTTCATCTGTTTCTGTAGTACTTTTGCGTGCTGTTAGAGCTAAGTCTTTTCCCGCAGATGAAGAGGACGTTGTACCTTTCATCTTTCCCTCATAGACCATTAACTCAGATCCTAACTCTTCAAGTGACATTTTTGATAAGTCCTTGGTCGTTTCCAGCAAGGTAGTGTAGTGCAACCAATCTTTTCCAAGACTGTCAAGACACCTTTTGTTTATAGTGCTGTTATCTAGTGTAACACCCACAACCTTCATGTCACTTAAGATCTTGTCAAACTTCTCAAGAGTCTGTGTAATAGACTCACCATCCAACATCCTGAAATTATCAAACCTGTACTGTTTTCCTTTTGCCTTTCTGATCGAATCAGTTCCTTCATAGGCCACCTTAAGGAAACTCTAAACTTCTTTAGCGGTCTGTATGCCTAGCACTTTCTATTGGTCTCCCTCCGTTAGTGAAGACACTATCACTCTCAGCGCCTGCTTGTTCTTACTGAGTAGCTTCTTGTCGTTTTCATTCCAATCTTTCTTTTCCTTCGGCTTGGTCACTCCTTCTTTTGTAACTTGTGGAACCAGATCACCTTCTGTCACAACTGTCCACAGATCATAGTCAATCGACAACAGTTGATATCCCATATGTTCACACAAGCATGCATTATTGAACTTAGTAAGCTTTGGTGCTTTGACGTTATAAGAACCCATGTTGATCACCCTTGGAAGATTTCTCTTCTAATTTTCCTGAGAGAAAAAAAAGGGAACCTTGCTCTGATACCAATTGTAGGTTCTTGCAGTGATATTTCGTTGTGAGGTAGTTACTCAAAACGAACAGGGAATATGAGTAATAGACTGACTATGAACTAAGCAACCCAGAAAGACTTAACGATGAAAACAGAAACTTGAAATCACGTGGAATCTCACTCCATTAACACGTATCAACCACGATACAACCTATTCGCACCAGGAGAACATACTCTCCAAGTGCTTGCACATAATAAAACTAGAACGTCTCACACCCTAGTGACTTTACAAGTTCTCTCGAGAGCTCTCTCTCAGTTTCTATTTTCTCTTCAATGGAAAAACGTAATTTTGCTACAGCCATCAATATTACTTATATACGCTCAATATTACTAAAGCTAAAAACTTAAGAAGATAAAAGGAAATATTTTTATCACAAATATATAAAATCCGTTAGGATTTTATATTCATAAAACGGTAGTTTAAAACTTCCCTAAAATCTCTCCAACAGAAATTCTATCAAACCGTGATCTTCATTCTTCGATACTCTTCAGACTTCAGATTATTGTGTATGTAACTCAGATACAGTATGTAACACAGAGTCACTAATTAAAAACACCAACAGTGAAGCTTTGAACAGCTCATTGAGGCAGCATCACGAGAGGAGTTGTGGGATTTCCGCTACAAGAGGCGGACCACAAAGGGAAGAAAATCATGTTTTATGCTTCCATTGTTAAGGAGGAAGGTTCGCAAGGTGTGAATGGTAGAAGGAAAACCAGAGACTCTGAGGAAAGCTTGAAGTCACCCGCGAAAATGACGTCCTTGCGTCATGGTTGTAAAAAAATGGTACATTACAGCTGATTAAACGGCGTATTGCCCGTTTTTGCTATGAAACGTATTGACACATTCATATGAAAACCGTTTCACTGAACATCCCGTCCCGTGGGGGCGTACGGCTGTATAATCATCCGTGTTTCCGTATTATCATATTTTTAAAGAAAACAATATAAACAATTGAAGACAACGAGTTAAACACAAGTAAAAATGAGACTGACTTTTTCTATTAAATCTCTAAATGAAAATAATGTTATCCTTATATAAGGTTTTACTTTAGAAAAAATGATGATATAATTAAGCACCACCACCATTGCCTATAAGTTGAATTCTTATGAGGGTAAAATTACAAATATACCAATCTCTTTTATCTTACTATTTTTTATTATTTTTGTTTTTTTCATATTAATAGTATGCCTTTCACTTATGTAACTTATCTTATATCACTAAGCAAAACTTCAATAAAATTCTTATAGTTTATGAATATGACAAATTTATATTATATAAATATACAATTTTAGAAGGATTAATGACATAATACAAATATTGTGTACAAAGTGGAACATATTTCATACTTACAAATATTTATGGGCAATTCACGGGACACACTAAAAAATTTGTTGATTCGCAAAGCACCATAGTTTTCAAAAAAGTTTTTTAGATACCACAAGAATTCATTCTAATTCACCAGATACCAATTACTAAACCTAAACTTTTTAGACCATAATACCTCTACTTGTTAATAAACATAAATCACATTATATCACATAAATAATTTTATTTCACAAGATACCACAAAAATTAATAAAATGTATTAAAACAGTAAAAAAAATTATGTTTATTAATATATTTGTCAAAACTGTATAAAAAAGTTCCATATATATAATTATAAATTAAAAAAACTATAATATATTATAATATGTTGTTTCAATGCTTAAAAAGTTGACTAAAATAAAAAAATAGTTAAGAGAATCAAATTCGCTTTTTTATAATATTTTTACTCTAAGTATTTTAATAATAAAAAATAGTATTTTTAAAAATTTAAATTTATATGAAGCAATATTATAAAAAGATTAAATTATCATTCCCTTTACTATTTTTGCCTATATTTAATCAAATTTATGGATTTTACAATTCTTTATATTTCTACATATTTTATTATTATATATATTTATGGTATTTTTATTTTGTACCGTGTTAACCCATATAAAAAGAACTTATATTTTTACTAGTTAATATATTATATAAATTTTTGTTGTAGTTTTGGAATTATAATATATAAAGTGATATTATAGAAAATTAGATTATCATACTCTTAACTATGTTTTTTTTAGTCAAATTTTTTAGCTTCTATATAATAAATTTTATATATTTGGAGATTTCATAATTAAATATATAGTATTTTTTATTATTATATTATTTTAAACAATATATAATAAACTTAAGTTTTATTATATTTTTTACTATTTTTAGTGTATTTTATTAGATTTTATGGTATCCTGTGAATTAAAAATATTTTTGTGGTATAATGTGAACTATTTTTATTAACTAGTACGGATATTTTGGTCTTAAAATATTTTTGTGGTATCAAAAAAACTATTTTAAATACGAGAGTACGCGATACAGAAGTATGATTTAAATATTAATATTTTATCCAAACTAGCTCTCATTTTCATCTGTACTGGTACTTTCGTATTGCGTACTCTCAGAGTTTGTATTGAACTTCTGTACCATTTTTTATAACCTTGCTTCGCGTAATGATCGCATGAGATTGGACACGGCTTATGTGATTGGTCAGCTCTGGTGCATGTTGTCTTTTGGTGTGTCCTGCTGGTTGAAGTTTTATCGTATCGTTAATGGCGGCCTTTGACTGGCCTGAATGTTGGTTCTGGGTGTTTGCTTGTGTTCGCCCCTTTTTTGTGTTTTCTTTTTTTCCAACTTATGGGCGATTATCTTGTTTATGTCTATATTAGTAGGTGTTAGTTGTAGTTGATTTCAATTTGCTCGTATGTAGATCTTTGATGAAGCAGGTTAAGTGAAATACCCCTAATATTTAAATAATTAAATAAAAGTAAATAAATATTATTTGGGGGATTATGAAACCCTAAGAAAGCATATAAACACTTAGGCGTTAAAAACGCAACTAAACTCCTTAAGGTCAAAAACGAGCGTTAAGCCGGACCTTAAGCTAACCAAAGTTATATAGGCTATAAACCTCATATGAATTTAATCAAGGATCATTATATGACCCTTAGAACACAGGACCTCATCTAAAACTGAGTAAAAATGCAAAATGCCCGGGAGTTCCCTTAAGGGCCCGAAAGTCCTGGAAATACTTTATAAGATGGAATAAAGCATTTCACTTCATTTAAAATGCACCATAACACCTTATTAAACATTTAAGATGAAATACTAACGCTAAATTTTCAATTAAACACAAAGCGCTCTGAGGTTCCCGATGAGGGCCCCATAAACCCCCGGGAATGCCCCGGAGAAGTGTCGAGGTGACACAAACTCCTATATAATTCATTCTTAGAGTTCCTAACATCATTATTCATCATTCTAAAGAGAACCCCAAGCTAATTTTTCAAAAATAAACAAAGCGCTCGGGGGAATTTCTTAACGCTCCTGTTTTGCCCCGGGAGTGTCCCGGTAGCCCAGAAATTGTGTCACGAGTTGATATAACCCCATATAACTCAATGTAACACCTTAATGTATCATTACGGATCATAACTAATGTTTATAAATACTTGGAACTCGTAGCGACTACTTATTTTCCAGAATATCCTTAAAGCTCAAAAACGCACCTTCGGGTGTCTTAAAAACGCGTTCTACGCTATTACCTTGAACCTTTTGAGGAGCCACGAGTTTGGAATCTTAAATGGGGATTAATTGACCATCTAAATCAATTAAAACCAGTGCTAAACTCATAGCACAAACAGGGCCGATATTATGATCAAAAAGTATTATAAAATCAGCATTTTACCTTAGTAACTTTCATTTTTTACCTTGGTATAAATGTACCAATTAATTGTTGTGACTTATAACATATTACAATATGGTCTTAATACAATATAGTGTGACAGGAATCAAATTATAAATCAGTCCCACATGGGCACACAAGTGGGCGTTTTCTTGAGTGTTTTTGGACTAGATTTTAGCTTAAAATTGTCTTATGGAATGGTGACTCACCTTCCCACATGCCATGTGATAATATGTCAAAGAATCTCAGTCAAATGAGGCTACCATTACCGAAATCCTGCAAGAAAATGAGAAGGAATAAGTTAGGAAAAAGTAAGGAAATTAAACAAACAAATTAGATCTACTTTATGCACATGTTGTTACTAGTTTATACAAGACAATTGAGCAGCTCATCCTATAGCCTAAAGCTGCTGAAAATAAGTGAGGAGAAAGCAAGATTGATTGCTGAATATTAGTCAAATAAAACAGCTACCTAATTATACATGTTCCCTTGTCAAATATAAACAAAAATCAAGTGCATACAAACAGCACATTACCGAAAATGAGTAAGGAAAAGGAGGTCTGATTGCCTTATAAAAATCAAACTAAAACACCTACCTAACTAGGCATGTTCTCATGTATTCAATTGTCAAAAATCAAATGCCTACATTCAGGTCCATTGCCGAAACCTACAAGGAAAATAAGACAAGTTAGTATTGATATTCAACTTAGAAAAATGCAAAAGAATTACCTTGCCTACCTTGCCTTTGTCATCTTGTTCCAATTTGTCAAACAAAGCCATTCTCTTCCTTTTTGATATGGCCAAAAGCAAGCTAATAACGAGAGCATTTTATGGAGCCATGGGTCAAATGAATAAACAAAGAAAAGCTAGACAAATTTGACATTATTGTGTCAAATGAGATTCCTTGCCTAACCCCTTAATTCCCTTACGTAAGTTGCCATTCTCCTTTGCCCATTCATTCAGCCGATTGGTAAGCCTTCCATTCCCTCTCTTTTCTTTCTTCCTTTGCTAGTTTATTCTTGAGAGCTTCAAGCTCCATTAATGGTGTTTTAAGTTCTAACACCATTTCTATGTAATTTTCCTAGTTAAATCTACTAAGGCTTGAAGCAAGAATCATCCTAGCAATCCTACAAGTTTTCGCCAAGCTTAAGTACTCCAAGGAGTTGTCTTGGTTCAACAACAACACAAGGAACAACAAGATCAAGTTAAGGTATATTTTCATGTTTGAGAATCCTAGTGATTTCCTAAGTTAATGTCCGAAAATTCTAAGCTTCTAAACCTATGTTCTCTTCATCATTTCATGAAGGAAACTTGGATCTACAATCATCTCAAGGGGTACCGAAAATTCCTTGAAAAATACCTAAGGTAAACTCTTGTAAGACTACTCCAAATCTTACTTATAAATCCTTGTTAGAAATCTAACACATGGATCTCCTAAATCTACATATGGAGGCCGAATACTCTTCATCAAAATAGCATTTGAAGAGCTTGGAATTCAAGAGGAAATCAAGTACAAGAATCATCTTGATTTAAGGAGTAAGTTTCTATAATTAAATCTATTAAGTTTAAGTTTGATTTAAGCTTCAAACTTTGGTACAAAAATTATGTATAGCCCTTAGATAAATTAAGGCCGAAAACTATAGGATATATTACCAAGAAAATAATTTATAACATATAAGGTAAGATTATTACCTTAAGGTATAAATTTGTGTCACAGAAATTTAATCATGATACATATATAATTAGGCCGAATTATCAAGGAGTTAAATGGTCTATTTTGAGCTTATAATCATTCTAAGTCATTAGCATAATTTTTAGATGTGTTATATGGCTTATATACATTTATATATATTATTATAAGATATAAATCAAGTTTTGAAACCATATGGTAAGATATAATTGAAGCCGAGAATAAAATGTTCTATTTGGTGATTTTAGAAGTGTATAAGTATATTAGCTTATATCGTAAATTTTGGGAGTATTAAAAATAGCTACAAGTGTTTAAATGGCTAGTTTATTAATTTATGTGGCTAAAATGTAAACTTTGAAAAGTATAAGGTGATATATGTTATTGCCGAGAGTTAAAGGGTTCATTGGCATAATTATGATATAATATAAGGTAGGAATTAATATTATGAATTTTGGTGAATTTAAATAAGTGTTTAAGTGTTAAAATAATATTTTATAAAGTTTTGGGGCCATTTTGTAATTTATGGGAAATTTGGAGTATAACCGAAATACTAATGATTTTCTGGGTATATTAAAGTATTAATTATGAAATTAAGTCTTGGTCAAAGTGTTAACCAAAAACTTTGGGTTAAAATGATTTATGACATAAAATATTACGTTTATAAAGTTTTGGGGTGAACATGTAATTTATGAAAGCTTAAAAATAAAACCGAATAGAATTTAGGGCGAAAGCATAAATTATAAAAATATATGGGTCATTTCGGTTATTTAAGAAAATTAAATATTAAAACTATAGTTTATGAGTTAATATGTAACTAATGTAAAGTTTTGGGATTAAAATATAAATATAGAAAACTATATGTTGAAACCGAAAAGTTTATGGGATTAATTAGTAATTTATAAAAGTTAGAATACTCATTTTGTGATTACCGAAAGTTAGTGGGTACAAATTATAAATACCGAAACTAATAAGGTTAATTGGTAATTTACAAAAGTTATGTGTTCAATATATAGTTACCAAATTTACAAGGTTGATTTTGTAATTTAATAAAGAAAGGAATTAAAACTAAGTAATATAATGTATTTTGGAGTATAATGTAAAGTTTATGAAATAATGGTGTTATAATAAAAATAACCAAATTATATTGATATGTGGAATAAGTGAAAACAATTATGAGTATATAATTAATGAGATGAGGATATATCATAAAATAGAAATTCATTATCACATGTAGTTACTACATATAATAATGGACTGTTAAACTACCTCGAACCACTGTAAAATAACAGGGGAAAATAAAGAACATACGGGGTTAGTATACCACAAGTATTAGCTCTGTAGTGGCAGTACTATAATACTTAGTGAATAGTTGTATTAACGTTACTCGGTATTGCATGTAAATATAACATCGTACGGGAAGAAAGTACTAAAGCGTGAACTGTCAAGCTAGCAAGTTACACGGTGAACGGTATGTTAATTGTGTGGTCTGAATGTCCTAAGGATTTTCCTAAGGTCCAGACGTTGTGTGTTTAATTGCTAAGAGCGATATCTGTGATTTATGTATATTATCTTGTATACTGTATTGCTCGACACCATTGCGTTTTATTTTACGCGAACGTCTTATGACTGGAAGTTTATACATCTAAACTCAAACAAGACTAACTGACCTTTAGGTATTATGTGAACCTAACTGATGGTCCACTGTTATAGTCTTAACTCAAGGATTGGATATTGTATCACTGACTAAAGAGCTAACTTATAAAGAGAGGAATCCACACTGTTTTGACTTTCTGGTTGCGCATCGTGATCACTACGAGGGACTGTATCAAGAGTCACTCAAGGGAATCCATTATCCACATTCGATGATGGCAGAGGGCACTACTGTTGGTGCACAGGTTTTGATCGAATCGGTCGCCTTCAAGGCAAATATATTATCCAGGGCCATAAGGTCAGCTGGCAACTGTTCATTTGGAACCCAGGGGACTACTGTCCATTAATAAGTTATTAAGGGTTGTCCTAACATGACGCCCGAGGTGGAATTTAATTGGAAAGTTCAAGTGGATGGTTTAAAAGGATAAGGGACATGTGACCTACTAACAAGTATAGTTAATTAATACACGTATCTTGTTCTGTTATAACCCAAAATTCGTTACAATTTTATTTCATGCAACGTTGCCTTATGTTGAGTTATTTCATTACTCAGGACAAGGAAGTCCATTCTAATTAAGTTAGGGATGAGGAAGTCTTTTTCCTTTCTCATTTGATTTCCTGGTGAGAACCCATCATTATTCCTTATTAAATTATCCTTAATTACTTCCCTAACCACGTTCCTCACCACGCTCTCATTTTCTAATTCCCCGATCAGTTCAACTGCTGAGACGCTCTCTCTCTCTGTCCTCTCTCTGTTCTCTCTCTCTTGTTATTCAGAGCATTTCTCCTCTCCTGCGTTGTGTTACTGATCCATTCGTTGTGCTGTGCTGTTGGAGGGTTCTGCATCTGCTTCGTCTTCTCCTCTGCGATCAGGTTTACGAATTGTATATGGATTATACAATTCAGTTTCAGTTTGAGGTTTTAGGTTTTGAGAACTCCCCCTTTCTAATTGTGCCTCTGCAATCTAATTGTGATTCAGCGTTGGCCTTGCGTTTCTATCAATCCTCTTCTGCGATTGGCTTCGTCTGAGGTTTTCGTCTCAGAATTCAGGTGAGGGTTGTGTGCAGTTTTAGATTGCAATTCCGGTTTCAGGGTTTGAGTTTCCGTTTCTGAATTGGCATTGTTCTGCGTTGTGGTTATTCAGAATTCTGGAATTGCATTTGGTCTGTCTTGCTGTGACGGTGTAGTCGATTGCTCTGTTTCGGATTCGGGATTCTCTGCTGTTCAGACCGTGTTTCGTCTCTGCTGTAATTGAGGTAGGTGGCTTATGGATTTGACTTGTGTGTTCGACCTTGGGGAGTTTCATTCCGGTTCTGAGATTTGATTGTGAATTGTCTTGCAATTGTGGCTGCGAACTGTCTATTTGATGGTGCTTTAATGCTTACAAACCCCCAAGGTTGTTTTCTGAAAACTTATGATGTTTTGACATTGTTTTGATGCCTCTGTCTGTGTGAAAATCGCTTCTGTTTTCTGAGTTTTTCGGTATGTCTGAACGTCTGTCCGAGCTTTGACGTTCGGACATACCCTGTTGCGCTTTTATTTTCTAAAGTCTTCGCTGTGTCCGAACTTCCGTCCGAGCTTTGAAGTTCGGACACAGCTTTCTGTTTTCTCTGATTTTGGCTTCGACTTGTGTCCGAACATCTGATGTCCGGACACAAGTTCGGACTCTACACGTTCTGATTTCCGAAGAACGTCCGAACATCCGTCCGAACTTCGATGTTCGGACACCTCTGACTCTTCTACTGTTTTGAAGTTCGACCTGTGTCCGAACTTCGTAGTTCGGACACATGTTCAGACATCTGTCTGATTTCGACTTCTGAGTCTCGACTTGTGTCCGAACATTGATGTCCGGACACAAGTTCGGACATGGTACTGTTTTGACCATAACTAGCTCGTTTGAGCTCTGTTTTGACTTCCGTTTACGGGGTTGGATTCCCCTTCTTATTTCCAAGCTATCTATATGCTTTCTGGTGCCTGGGTGCACATATGCTTAATTGTTTTAAGCTTCTGTTTTGGGACCTAGTTATCTCTGTGTCTGAGCCTTTGGATGGCTGGTTTCGCTGTCTCGTAGCGCGCTATGTAGGATCCTTCTGTTCATGGGTGATGTTCCCCGTTCTGTTCACGGGTGTTTACACCTGTTCTGTTTACGAGTGAGGTTTCTTCGTTCTGTTCACGAGCTTGTTGCTTGTTCTGTCTGTATGCTGTGATCGCTAGTGTCCCACTCTGTTTTCTGCTTCCGTCTGCTTCTGCTCTGTTTAGTCCCTTAATGAATGGACTTCTGTTTCTGATTTCTGACATGTTTATGGATTCTTTGACTCCTTCTGTTTCGTTAACATTCTATAAATGTTTTGAGCATGCTGGTTGATGAAGTTTGTCATCTACTGGGCATAGTGTTTGCTCATCCCCCTATTCTATCTAACATTGCAGATTGATCAGCGAGGGTCACTTTGCAGCTCTGGAGTTTAGTTGCTTTGATATTTAGTTTCTTTTGAGACTTTTGTATTGAATTTGAGCCTCTGGGCATATTTCGTTAGCTTCCTCTTTTGACATCTGTTTGGTGGGTTTTGTAATGACTTTTGGGGATGTTCTAACATCTCTTTGCTTATACTTTATACAACTATTCTGTTTTGGGCTTTATTTGCTTATTTGCATTTGAATATTAGAGCCTTGCGTTATTAAGTAATAATACGCGGCGTGTAATACCCCTAACTCCTAGGCCAGTGTTTGGGGGTGTTACATTTAGTGGTATCAGAGCTCTGGGTTCCAATTTGCTGGGATTTTAAGTTAGCCAGTCAGTCAGAAACGTCAGTGTTAGTGTCTGAGTCTAACTGCTTGCTGTTGGACTTTCAGAATGCCGCCAAGAAGGGCTCCAGGAAATGTTGCTGATGCTGTTCAGCAGTTTATGACGCAGCTCATGCAGACCATGGCTGCAGGAGGTGGACCAGCTGGAGGAGGACCAGCTGGCGGAGCAGGCCCAGCTGGGGCAGATGCTGGAGGCAGAAATGTGAAGGCGCTTCAGGAGTTCATGAAGCTGAAGCCGCCATCGTTCGATGGGGCAGGAGACCCCCAGGAGGCCAGTCATTGGCTGTCGGAGGTGGAGGACTTGCTACGAGTCATGGGCTCAGAGGAGGAGCAGAAGGTGGACTTCGCCACCTTTCTGTTCAAGGCCGAAGCCAAGGAGTGGTGGAGGTCAGTTATGGGGAGATTCCCATAGCCTTGGACGTGGGAGCAGTTCACTGGGGAGTTCAACAAGCAGTTCTACCCCGATGTTTATAAGGACCAGCGCATTCTGGAGTATAACCGACTACGCCAGGGTCGGGACATGAGCGTTGAGGAGTACGTTCGTAAGTTTATCAGCCTGTCCAAGTTTGCACCTGAGCCTGACGAGCATAGAAAGGCCAGGAAGTTTGAGAGTGGCTTGAGGCCAGACATCCGTTCTGCTGTGACGCCCCTGCGTCACAAGACCTTCAGGGACGTAGCTGATGTCGCCCTGTTGGTAGAGGCTGACTTGAGAGGTCGCCAGTCTGGAGGGAAGGACCAGAAGAGGAAGTAGAGGTCCGATGAGGGTGATAGGAGAGATCAGTCTGCTTCTCAGAAGAAGCAGTCTACTGGAGATCGAGCTGGAGACCGCTCTGGAGACCGTTCGCGAGATAGAGGCGGTTCGACTTCGTCAGTTCCCATTCCGAAGTGCCAGGTCTGTGGCAAGTTTCACAGAGGTCAGGACTGCTACAGGAAGTCAGGAGCCTGCTTCAAGTGTGGATCCATGGGACACAGGATCGCTGATTGCCCTCAGGCTAAGAGGAGCAGAGGTAGCTCCGGAGGTGGAGCTGGAGGATCTGCATCTGGGTCTAGAGATCGAGACCAGGCTGAGCAGAAGAAGCCCCAGGGCCAGGCCAGAGTGTACGTGATGGCTGGAGAGAGAGACCGATCGACTGACAGAGTTGTCACAGGTATTCTCCAGCTGTCTTCTCGTTCTCTTTTCTGTTTGTTTGACTCTGGAGCCACCCACTCTTTTATTTCTGCTGAGTTGGTGGGTGAGCTCGGTTTGCCTGTTGTGCCTCTGGGTGTTGAGCTGTGTGTGCATAGTCCATTGGTTAGGGACTCTTCTATGCTTTTGAATTCTGTCTGTAAAGCTAGTCCTGTGTTAGTCAAGAATATGATTCTGTGTGCTGACCTCATCCCTCTGGAGATGACTTCTTTTGATGTGATTCTGGGCATGGATTGGCTTGCTGCACCATGCCCACATTGATTGTGCTGCTTTGAGAGTGACCTTTGAGGAGCCGGGTCAGCCCCGCCTAGTTGTAGCAGGGAATGGACTCCTGTGCTCGCCGCCAGTGATTTCAGCCATGCAGGCTTTCCGCTTTCTGAGGAAAGGATGCCAGGGATATCTGTGCTACATCCCTGAGGTTCGCAAGGATGCGAAGCTGGAGGACATACCAGTGGTCAGAGACTTTCCAGATGTGTTCCAGGATGACGTACCTGGGCTTCCCCCTGTTAGAGAGGTGGAGTTCTCGATCGAGCTTGCACCTGAGACTCAGCCCATTTCCAAGGCCCCATACCGGATGGCGCCTGCTGAGCTTAAGGAGTTGAAGGTCCAGTTGCAGGAGCTGCTGGATAAGGGCTTCATTCGCCCTAGTGTGTCGCCTTGGGGAGCGCCGGTGTTATTTGTTAAGAAGAAGGACGGTAGCATGCGTTTGTGCATTGACTACAGGGAGCTCAACAAGGTTACCATTAAGAATAGGTATCCTTTCCCTCGCATTGATGACTTGTTCGACCAGTTAGCAGGAGCTAAGGTGTTTTCGAAGATCGATCTGAGGTCCGGTTATCATCAGCTGAGGATTAAGGCAGACGACGTGCCTAAGTCCGCCTTCAGGACTCGTTATGGACATTACGAGTTCCTAGTGATGTCATTCGGTCTGAAGAATGCGCCTTCTGTGTTTATGGATATGATGAACCGGGTGTTCAAGCCGTTCTTGGACCAATTCGTTGTAGTTTTCATTGATGACATCTTGGTGTATTCCAAGAGTGCTGAGGAGCACGAGGAGCATTTGAGGACTGTTCTCCAGACTCTGAGGGAGAAGGAGCTGTATGCGAAGCTGAAGAAGTGTGAGTTCTGGCTGGATCAGGTGGTGTTTTTGGGACATGTGGTCTCTAAGGATGGTATCTCCGTGGATCCGGAGAAGATTAGGGCTATTACTGAGTGGGCCAGGCCTACTAATGTTGGGGAGATTCGTAGCTTCCTTGGACTAGCGGGCTACTATCGCAAGTTTGTGGAGGGCTTCTCCAAGTTGGTGATCCCGTTGACTCGTCTGCTTCAGAAGGATGTGAAGTTCGAGTGGAGCGATGCCTGCGAGCAGTAGGTATGTTTTAATTTCGAGGACGAAATTCTTTTAAGGGGGAGGTGATGTTATAACCCAAAATTCGTTACAATTTTATTTCGTGCAACGTTGCCTTATGTTGGGTTATTTCATTACTCAGGACAAGGAAGTCCATTCTAATTAAGTTGGGGACGAGGAAGTCTTTTTCCTTTCTCATTTGATTTCCTGGTGAGAACCCATCATTATTCCTTATTAAATTATCCTTAATTACTTCCCTAACCACGTTCCTCACCACGCTCTCATTTTCTAATTCCCCGATCAGTTCAACTGCTGAGACGCTCTCTCTCTCTGTCCTCTCTCTGTTCTCTCTCTCTTGTTATTCAGAGCATTTCTCCTCTCCTGCGTTGTGTTACTGATCCGTTCATTGTGCTGTGCTGTTGGAGGGTTCTGCATCTGCTTCGTCTTCTCCTCTGCGATCAGGTTTGCGAATTGTATATGGATTATACAATTCAGTTCAGTTTGAGGTTTTAGGTTTTGAGAACTCCCCCTTTCTAATTGTGCCTCTGCAATCTAATTGTGATTCAGCATTGGCCTTGCGTTTCTATCAATCCTCTTCTGCGATTGGCTTCGTCTGAGGTTTTTGTCTCAGAATTCAGGTGAGGGTTGTGTGCAGTTTTAGATTGCAATTCCGGTTTCAGGGTTTGAGTTTCCGTTTCTGAATTGGCATTGTTCTGCGTTGTGGTTATTCAGAATTCTGGAATTGCATTTGGTCTGTCTTGCTGTGACGGTGTAGTCGATTGCTCTGTTTCGGATTCGGGATTCTCTACTGTTCAGACCGTGTTTCGTCTCTGCTGTAATTGAGGTAGGTGGCTTATGGATTCGACTTGTGTGTTCGACCTTGGGGAGTTTCATTCCGGTTCTGAGATTTGATTGTGAATTGTCTTGCAATTGTGGTTGCGAACTGTCTATTTGATGGTGGTTTAATGCTTACAAACCCCCAAGGTTGTTTTCTGAAAACTTATGATGTTTTGACATTGTTTTGATGCCTCTGTCTGTGTGAAAAT
Source organism: Limonium bicolor (assembly GCA_023374045.1). NCBI lineage: Eukaryota > Viridiplantae > Streptophyta > Magnoliopsida > Caryophyllales > Plumbaginaceae > Limonium > Limonium bicolor. The sequence goes on from CM041777.1 coordinate 447,068,266, forward strand.
CGCTTCTGTTTTCTGAGTTTTTCGGTATGTCCGAACGTCTGTCCGAGCTTTGACGTTCGGACATACCCTGTTGCGCTTTTATTTTCTAAAGTCTTCGCTGTGTCCGAACTTCCGTCCGAGCTTTGAAGTTCGGACACAGCCTTTTGTTTTCTCTGATTTTGGCTTCGACTTGTGTGCGAACATCTGATGTCCGGACACAAGTTCGGACTCTACACGTTCTGATTTCCGAAGAACGTCCGAACATCCGTCCGAACGTGGATGTTCGGACACCTCTGACTCTTCTACTGTTTTGAAGTTTGACCTGTGTCCGAACTTCGTAGTTCGGACACATGTTCGGACATCTGTCTGATTTTGACTTCTGAGTCTCGACTTGTGTCCGAACATTGATGTCCGGACACAAGTTCAGACAAGGTATGTTTTGACCATAACTTGCTCGTTTGAGCTCTGTTTTGACTTCCGTTTGCGGGGTTGGATTCCCCTTGTGATTTCCAAGCTATCTATATGCTTTCTGGTGCCTGGGTGCACATATGCTTAATTGTTTTAAGCTTCTGTTTTGGGACCTAGTTATCTCTGTGTCTGAGCCTTTGGATGGCTGGTTTCGCTGTCTCGTATCGCGCTATGTAGGATCCTTATGTTCACGGGTGATGTTCCCCATTCTGTTCACGGGTGTTTACACCTGTTCTGTTTACGAGTGAGGTTTCCTCGTTCTGTTCACGAGCTTGTTGCTTGTTCTGTCTGTATGCTGTGATCGCTAGTGTCCCACTCTGTTTTCTGCTTCGGTCTGCTTCTGCTCTGTTTAGTCCCTTAATGAATGGACTTCTGTTTCTGATTTCTGACATGTTTATGGATTCTTTGACTCCTTCTGTTTCGTTAACATTCTATAAATGTTTTGAGCATGCTGGTTAATGAAGTTTGTCTTCTACTGGGCATAGTGTTTGCTCATCCCCCTATTCTATCTAACATTGCAGATTGATCAGCGAGGGTCACTTTGCAGCTCTGGAGTTTAGTTGCTTTGATATTTAGTTTCTTTTGGGACTTTTGTATTGAATTTGAGCCTCTGGGCATATTTCGTTAGCTTCCGCTTTTGACATCTGTTTGGTGGGTTTTGTAATGACTTTTGGGGATGTTCTAACATCTCTTTGCTTATACTTTATACAAGTATTCTGTTTTGGGCCTTATTTGCTTATTTGCGTTTGAATATTAGAGCCTTGCGTTATTAAGTAATAATACGCGGCGTGTAATACCCCTAACTCCTAGGCCAGTATTTGGGGGTGTTACATGTTCGGTTACTGTTATGGATTATTGGTGTTTGATTATCTGGTTATTGTTTACTACTATGTGATGATATTGTCAGGTGGACTATTGTGTTTGTTTAAACAATTACATTTATTATTATTATTATTGTAAACTGGTATAGCATGTAATGAATCTAATATCAAGATGGCTAAACGACTTAAGGAATCCGAATGATTTAGGACTACATTTAGCATACCAGCATATCGTTTCCTGAGCCCTTCAATGGGCAAAACATTTCAGGTTACTGATTGAAGATACAAGCCGGAGAGCGGGACACAGGGTAGCTGATGTGTTTCCAATAAACACTTTAAGTTTATTTGTGTACTGTATTTTGGAGGTTGTTGTATTTGGTTTAGTTGCTTAGTTTGGATTTGGTTTGTAATATTAAGAGTGCTCAGTATCTTGTTCATCACAGCGGTGAGGAGTTGAAGTTGATGGATGGAGTAAGATTGCCTTGTTACTCACATGGGTGAGTAACAACGTGTAACACCAATGTTAGATAGTTTTATTTTCCGCTGCGAATTATATTTTGTTATGCTACGACTTGCGATTATATTATAGAATTAGGATTAGGGGTGTTACAAAAAGTGGTATCAGAGCAGAGTTCCGCTCTGATGAAGAAGATACTGAGTCAAGAACAGTGAGCATAGGAATTTTGGGGTACGGGAAACGTCTGTGAGGATTCGTGACCTAAAAAGAAAAATCCTAGGGATATCTTTATTGCTAGTAGTTAGCCTTCTTACATATTTATGATTGTGTATGTAAAACGGTGTAGCACCGAGTAGTAATAATAGTAAACTGTCCTATAGATGTCGAGAGTTGGTAGACCACGTGGAGGCAGCAGTGGACGCGGTGGTGAGGCACCAGCAGATGTCCCAGAAATACCAGGCCTAGCAGAGGCCATGGCAGCCTTCGCCACACAGCTAGGAGCTCAATTTGCGGGAGCCATACCCCACCCGCAGCATCCTAGAGAAACCAACTGGTTGAAGAGCGTTGCAGACGCTAGAGTACCGACATATTCAGGGGAACCAGACCCCGCCGCACTGGAGAAATTTATAGTAGAGCACCAGAAGGCATTCAAGGCTGTTAGAGTTCCGGAAGATCAGAAGGTCGACATCGCAGCATATAACCTGAAGGACGCAATAGACATTTGGTGGCGGTCTGTCGAGGGCCACCATAGAGCTACACCAAACTTTGATTGGACAACATTTGTGGAAGTGTTGCGGGAGAAGTATTACCCCGAACATCTAAAGCAGAGGAAGAGGCAAGAATTCGAGACCATGATCCAGGGGAGTTAGACAGTTGACCAGTACTACGCACGATTCATCAGCCTACTGGATTACATACCAGGGGTCGACTACTCCGATACCGTGAAGATTCAGAAATTTAGAGGAGGATTACAATATCGCATCCAGGGTTCCATGGGAGCAATACGTTTCACTACTATACAAGAATGCTATGACGCTGCATCAGCAACCGAGTTAATGCTTCAATCCAGGGAAGAGGCCCAAGGAAAGAAAAGAAAGAATACTGAGGGAGAAGATGGGGGCGCAACCTCTGGCAGTTACCACAGGAAAGGAAAGTAAGAAACCTTTGATTGAGAATGAGTTGCCCATTTAATACCTATACTTGAAATTGGTCACTAAACCTAGAACCTTTAGCAGAAAATTCTTTGATAAGAAGAAGGGGCGGAAGGACTTCCAGAGTCAGAAGACGAAGGAGCAGGTCCCTCGTCTGACCGGCCCAGCTATTAATGCTCAGCCACTTAGATCGGCACCACCTAAGGGTAAGGATACCCACCTCTCACTTAACCAAATATTTATTAGCTATACCTTTACTAAACCATGTTGTATAAACAATAGGCAATAAGCCACCCCAGCGCCACTACTACTGTAAGCGCTGTGGAAATGATCACCCTGGCGTAGATTGCTCAGGCAGGAAGGTGGAGTGCCACTATTGCAAAAAGGAAGGCCACCGAGAGTATGAATGCTTTTCCAACCCAAGAAGCCGAGTATATAAGGGATCTAGAGATTCACAGAGGACCCTAGCTATAGAGGCGGGCGGACCAAGAGGAGGTCAGACGCCGCAGAACAACACCTACACTAGAGGACCGGCAGGACAACCATCCTCAACCGCGAGTCGGAAGGGAAATGAGATAGTTCCAGGAAGAAACACCCTGTATTCAGTGGGAGCTTCAGGCGCTGAGGCTAGCGCTCAGCGTGAAACCGGTAAGCCTAGAACCTAAACCAAAAGCATGATGCATGAATGTGTGTTTACAGTTATCAGTCGATGAGACTTGTATGTGTTTTGTACGAACCACAATTTAGAGAGACCTAACTTAGGAAACCTCTCACCTAATAGGATACTTCGACATTTGTTTTCCCTTACCTATGAGACCAAGATCACCTGAACCTTTGAGTGAAGATCGGCAATATCCAGAGAAAGAATGCCAAGTACTTCGACCCGGCATGATCCTACTCAAGCAATATCTAACTCTAGATGAACAAATAGCCATTGTAAATGAATGTAGAACTTTGGGAATAGGTCTTGGAGGATTTTATATTCCAGGATATGGAAATGGATCAAAACTTAAATTGTATATGATGTGTATGGGTAAGGATTGGGATCCACAAACTAAGTTGTATCAAGATGTAAGAAAGATAGATGGAGCACGAGTTCCTAGGATACCCGATATTTTTCAAACTTTGGTGACAAAAGCGGTCAAGATTGCACTATAATTAGAAACCAACCCCATTCCAGAAATGAAAGCCGACGTATGTATTGCGAACTTCTATGAGAAAGGGGGAAAACTTGGATTACACCAGGACTGAGATGAGACATCTGAGTCAATCACCAAAGGGATACTAGTTGTATCATTCTCCGTTGGAGATGATGCTGAGTTTCTATACGGTGACCAGAAGAGGATGGATAAGATGAGAAAGATTATTTTGAAGTCAGGAGACGTACTGATATTTGGTGGAGAATCCAGATTAGTGTATCATGGGATTAAGAGCATTAAGTTGAATACAGCCCCATCAACCTTAGTAAACACCACCCATTTGAAACCCGGATGGTTAAATTTGACGTTTAAGGCAATATTGATGTAATTATAGAGCGTGTATGTAAGAATCATTGGATTAATGAATGTCATTTTAATTCCTTTGAGACATACACCCCAACCTCACTATCTTACGAATTGTTAACCCCAGGCCATGAGTCTAATGGAGGAGCAGTGCTGAATGTGGTGGACAAGACCGAGGCCAAGGATAAGGGGAATGTTATCATGGGAACATTCACTGCAAACGGCGTGAGTGCATCGATACTATTCGATTCAGGAGCGTCTCATTCCTTTATATCCTCTACATTAGCAAGGAAGTTAGAGACAACCCCTGAGCCTCTCTCAGATTTCCTAGTCACACTACCGACGAAGGAGAGAGTGAGGTGCACGAAACTCCACAAGGGAGTTCAGATTAATATAATGAATGAAGATTTTCACGCGGAGTTAATTGAGCTGGATAATTTGGGTTTTGACATCATCATGGGCATGAATTGGCTACAGAAGTATAAGAGACGACTACATTGTGCAGAGCATAGATTACTACTGAAGGGCCCTAAGGGCAAGACAGTTTCATATCGTAGTACTCCAAGACAGCCGACTTTTAAGTTAGTATCCGCTATAACTTTGATGAAGAAGGTGAAGAAGGTACAGCCAGTCTATTTATGCTATGTCCAGGACATGAGGCAGGAAGAGCAGACACAGTCAGATATACCAGTCGTCTCAGATTTCTCTGATCTATTTCCTGAAGAATTACCTGGGATGCCACCCAAGAGGGATGTTGAGTTCTCCATCGACTTAATACCAGGCACGAGGCCTATTGCTAAGGCGCCCTACAGAATGGCACCAGCAGAGATGAAAGAGCTGAAGATTCAGTTAGAAGATCTGCTTGACAATGGTTTTATCAGACCGAGTGCATCACCATGGGGAGCACCAGTTTTGTTTGTGAAGAAGAAGGATGGTAGCATGCGACTATGCATTGACTACCGGGAGCTTAACGCGGTTACAGTCAAGAACAAATACCCTTTGCCACGGATTGACGATCTGTTCGACCAGTTAAAAGGTGCTACAGTCTTCTTAAAGATTGATCTGAGATCAGGATACCACCAGATACGTATAGCAGATGGGGACATAGAAAAGACAGCTTTTCGAATGCGCTATGGGCACTATGAGTTCACAGTTATGCCATTTGGCTTATCGAACGCCCCAACCATATTCATGGATCTTAGGAACCGATTGTTCAGGGAGCAGTTAGACTCATCAGTTTTAATACCCCGGACCTAATAATGGTGATTAAATTACTCTAATATGATTATTAAAGGCCTAATGGTGCCTAAAGTGTATTGGTAAAGAAAATAAAACCAAAAGAAAAGAGAAAACGCTTGAAAAGCGAAAAACGCTAAAATGCGCGTTAAATGAGTATATGAGATATATGATCTCGAGAGGGTCCGAGATGGATTCCTAAGGCTTAGTTAGGCCTAATAAGTATACGGGAATGATTCCCGAAGAAAACGAATCCAAATAATGGATTAAAACACTAATTAAGCATAAAAGCACGTTTTTCGAGAAAACCCGAAACCGCGACTTTAAGGGGTCAAATGGACCCGTAAAAATTATAGTTGATTAAATAACTATAAATAAGTATTAATGGAAGCTTAAAAACCATTAAAATTAATTAAACGAGAAAATTCCGGAAAACGGACCCGGCAAGTGAATAGTGACGAAACCGGAAGACGAAACGCGTTTAATTCGAAAAGTCGAAAAACGACCCGGGTCACTACTAAGGTGGGGCCGGTTTTAATTGGTACACATACACACATTTAAATAAAAAAGCTAGTTTATTTAGTCACAAAAGGACAAAATAATAAAGTAAGGGAGTGAATAGTTAAATGGGGCTTTAATACCCTCACTCCCCTATTTTCTTCTAACACTCACGGTAATTTCTTTCCCCACCAGAGCCCTTCTTCTTCCTCCTCTGTCAATCGACGATTTCACAAGTGAGCACACAGCCCTCCTTCTTCCTCCATTAACTCACTCATCTCTTCACCAAACCTCACAAAAATACTACCGTTAGATTCGTATCGACGAGGGCTACGTTTTCCACCCTTCAAAAGCTTGAAACATTCATCTTCATCTATCATCTTCATCTCCCTGGAAGTAGGCCATTTTGGAGCTTAAAGAAGTGTTTTTGAGTCTCCAACATCTTCTTGATACTCAAAGGTAAAAAGAAAGTCAAAAGCTCTTCATTTCTAGCCAGTTCTTCCAATTTTGGGGAAATTCCCTCACGTTGAAATTTTTCCCCATGTCCAGCCGGTTCTTCTTGTTTTGAGGAGTGCTGGAACTTCACCATTTCGATTGCCTAGGCCCTTCACTTGGACACTTGAAGGTAATCTCTAAGCTAAACCCTAAAAACTAGCTCTTGTAAAACTAGTTTTGTGAGGGAAAAATTGAATTAATGAGCTTAATTGTGTATATGGGGATATGATTGTAGATGGCAATCTAGACCCCCCCCCCCCTTGTGTGTTGTGAAAACAAGGAAAGAAAGAGAGAGCAAGAGAAAGAGAAAGAAGAGGAAGAAAACCGAGAATAAATAAGGTAATGAGCTCACCTTGAATTGGTGTTATTTGACTTGTAAAACAGATTTTAGAGTTGGATTAATGCTCTTGAATTGGTGTAGTCTTGGTACTACAATATTGAGTGGGAATGAGAATGTTTTAATGTGGTTTATGTGTGCAAATAAATCTAGAAACCAAGCTAGTGTACATATGTGAGCAAATGGGAATCAAATGTGTTGTAGTTGTTGGTGCCTCATTAAACAGGGGTGAAGAAGTGATTGTGTGTATATATGGTGTGGTGTGAATGCATAGAAAGTAGGCAAGTGCTGTCAAAATTCGTTTAGGAGAGTATGGACTTGGGTGCTACATTAAGAGGTGATTGAAATGCCTTGGAAGTTTTGGAAAAGGATGAGAGTTTAAGGTTTAAGAGTTAGTCGTGGAACTTGGTATGTGGTGTGCATTATCTTGGAAGTTTTGGAATGGCCAAATGAAGAGAGAACAATAATGCAAGTGTCAAGAAAGGTTAGAAAATGCACAAGGGTGCAAAGTGTTGAAATGAGAATGTAAAATTGTGATTTTGAGTAAGAATTTGAGTAGGGGTTTAACCCATGAATTGAAGAGGTTTAGGGCATGATTAAAGGTGATTAATCATGTAGGAATCTTGTGGAAAGATTAGGGAAAGATTGGGTGTGGATTAAGGATTGAATTGGGGTTGAAAAATGTTGTATGTTGCAGGTTTTAGCAGGGTCCGGGACCTAGTCCATGGACAAAGTCCCGGACCACCCCCTATTTTTATGTCGAGAGTGCACACCCATGTTGGTCCAGGACTTGGGATAGGGACAAGGTCCCGGACCATGGTAGAAATTTCGCCGAGAGTTGCATCTTCAGTTGGTCCGGGACTTAGGGTAAGGACCAAGTCCCGGACCACCCCCAGAAACCAACAGAGAGCATTTTTAAGGTTTGAAGTGATGGGGGTTTAAATGTTAACGATGTTATAAGATGTTAAGGCCTTGTTTGGAGATATGTTAAGGCCCTGGAAAGTGTAAGAAAGTGTTAGAAGTGTTTGAGAAGTGAGAACTCAAATTAACAAGAATAAAACCGAGATAACGGGATAACGGGGTAAGTACGAGAGTAGCATTTTATTATGTACCGTATGAGCTTAGTATTAATAATAATGTTTGAAACATTATCAGAGAATCGTGCGTGACCCGAGCATGGTGAGATGACACGGTAAAAGTAAAAACCTCGGTGAAAGGTATGATTTTCTCATGCCCCGTATGCTAACCGAGTTACTCTGATTTGTGTGTTTGTTTGCCGGCTTAATCAAGATTAAAGCATGAAAATAATCCCTTGTTTGATTAAGTATGCTTTATTGTATGTTGTATGAACTAACATACTTGTATGCCGGTGTGGTCTAACATAGTGCATAGACCGACTCATAGAGAGTAGTGATTGACTAGAAACCCGTAGATCGGGTAGTCTCACGAACAATGGTAACATGCAAACACACACAAGCTATCGATTAAAGTATAACGATAACGCAAACATATGAACTCCCTAGAACGTGAGGAGATGTACGGGTTGAGTAAATACCCGATAACGGTTAGAAAACCTTATTGAAACAATCCACGGAATAAATATGAGTGGAGAGATAAATGAACCTCCATCGAGAGGATTGAAGTTAGTCCAATAATGTGAACTTGTAAGAAAGGTAAAAGAGACCTAAGGGACTATGTAACTCCCTTGAGACATGGTCGACCTCCTATATGAGGATTTTACCCGGTATAAGAAAATATCCGAATGTACAAGCATATGATTGAAAGGGTAACCCTTAAACCTAAGATTACCCGAATTTAAGTAAAGTTCCCAAGGTCATTAGAAACATCGAGAATGATGCTTCTAGACTAATATACATGATATTATTATAACTCCGAGAGAGGAGTGTATGGGAACGAGAGTAGTCCGAGAGTAGTCGGACCTAAGTAAAAGAGATAGGAACTAAGAGAGAGTTCCGTGAGCTAGTTGAACCTTCCCACCATGCTAGACCCAGAGTAGGGTCGAAACCGGGGAAGTAAGACTATGCTAGAGAGCCATGAGTTTTGGCCTAAGTATGTATTAAGAGTAACAAGCGTGACGTAGGAGACCTGTAGTGTCTCGGGAATCTACAAGAGCTTGAGTATAAATAACCTAAGAGTGTGAGTGAGATAATGAGTATAAATAACCCAAGAGTGTGGGTGAGATAATGAGTGTAAATAACCCAAGAGTATGGGTGAGATAATGAGAATAAGTAACCCGAGAGTGTGGGTGAGTATAGTACGAGTAGCCCAAGAGAATGGGTGTGTATATGAATAAGTAACCCGAGAGAGCGGGTGAGGTATTGAATAAGTAAACAAGGCATAGTGAGGAATAACCCTCAATGCCTAAGAGTAACCAGTTACCACTAACAACATTGTTATGTTAGTTAGGAATCGTGTTCCGTGATTGGATGCAGATTCCTTGTGTAATATACATATATATTGTATTGCCATGATGCATGTTGTTTGATTAAAATGAACTCCATGTATTTCCGACCCAAAGTAGTCGGCGTACCGCGGTTAGCATGCGGTATATGCGAATTTCATATTCAGCGTAAGCTGACCCCCTAGGGGGAACGTTTTTAGTGTGCAGGTACTTGAAGCTGACCACCGTTCGAGAGAGTAGGACGGGGACTGCTATGAAGCATGGGTAGTTAGATAGTAATTACTAATGCATTTGAAAGAGGTGTAAGTCCGAGTATGTTATCGGCATCCGTATATTGTAGACTCGGTATAGTAAAGAAAGGAATTGAGTATTGTGTTGTATGAAGTACTCGGTTGTTCCAGTCCATCAGACCGTTACTGTGTGAGATAGGCCTGGTTAGCCATATGGGTGGCTAACGGCGTTGTTTCACCCCTCGTTGTAATTAGAGTTCCGCTGCGTGAGTAAGAGTATTTGGTGACAATTTGAGAGGTAATGACGAGCTTAACGGTTGGGGTGTTACAAAAATGGTATCAGAGCGAAGTATCGCTCTGATGACTGGAAATACCGAGCTTAGGAAATACCGAGTTAGGAATTAGAGACTTAGGGCTATGGGTTGAGTGGTAGCGTGAGAGATGCGCTAGCTAGAAACTTCCAGTATGATCTGGACACCTACAATAACAAACCCGCCCTCCACAACCCCCGCATTAAAAGCTCGGGAAAGAACACCAGAGAGATGGGAAACCCAATCTGGCAGTTAGTAAATATTTCAATCTGAACCAGAACCTGTCATGCGGTAGATCCCGAGAACCGGAAATCCCGGAGACGGATCCCGCTGAAATGACAATAACTGCATGCAATGACGAAAGGTCGAGACATCCTAATCCAAGGAGACCAGAATTTGTGGCAGCCTGGGGCGACATGCTTAGCAGTCGCGAGAACCCAGCTGGTCGAGCAGCAGTGAGAAGGATGCACCAATCGTGCGACCAGACGGACTTATGAGAACTAACGAGAACCGGGACACACGTCTACGGACCGCCATAGTTAACTAATACCAACATCGGTACACTAACCGACCAAGAATCTAGTCAAGAGTAGGTACACCCACCCTGCCACACCCGAAGAGGTTGCAATACCTAACGGGCACAGCTTAGACAGCTACAAGCATAATTACGGGATGTACCCGAATAGGACTACAGAAGTAGTACCTAAATAAGTTAAACCTCGGTAACCACAGTAAAGACGTGGGAACGAGCAACGAGGTAAAGCATAGAATTAAAGTAATTAAGGAACTCCGAGAGTGGAGAAGCACCTAAATGAATGACGGGCATGTCAAGAGGAATGAGAGGCAGCTCCAAGGAGCAGTTATCGAACCAAGGAAACGATGGAAGAGCCGACAAGGCTACAAATATAATGTAAACAATACCGTGACCGGTATGAGTTAACCCAAAAACCACCTGTACCGCGCACTTGCCGCGGCAAGTGCAGTAATAACGGGACCGTTAAGGAGAATCTTAACAAGTGACAAGTACTTAGCAAGTACCAAGGTGGCAAGAGAAGCCAAAATAACACTACAAAACTTTAAGAATTCTGAAACGAAACCTTGAAAAGGGCTTAACGGCCTAATCACTGTATAAAGAACATACCGGCCAGCAAGAAGCTGGACTGGGTAAGAATCAGCCGGCATTGAAATGCCATGAAGAGCTTACTTTTAAAACTCGAATTTTCTTTCAAACATAAAATTTTCCAAAAACCCCCGAATTTTTAAACCAAACCAGAGAACCACGGTAAGTTATCATATAATGATACAAGAGGAGTTGGCAACAGAATACTTCACTTAGGCGTGACCGACTCTACAAGTGTACACAAACGAGACATGGAACGACCGCACTCCGAAGGAGCCTGCGGACCTGACAGACCAATTATGAGTTAGTCAGGTAGGTGGTAACATATCAATAAGATACTCCATGTATGTATACAAGTAGAGTACGGAACACGGGAAGTAGCCCACTCCACACTACAGACGAAAGAGCCAATCCAAACCAAGACAGTAGACACCTCGAATGACCGAAGAACATAAGGAAGCTTACCAAGATAAAGGAGTCTAGAATCCAGTAAGGTAACGGACCTAAGGATATAGCGTTAATAAGTGCGAGAAGCACAGAGTATTAAGCACAGACATGAGATATGTCTCAGGAATCAAGGAGGAAATACCTAATAACTGGAATGGATACCAGTGTAAGCAATAAGATGAATGCCTTAATTGATCATATCAATGTTTGATAAACGGGATAGAATCCCCACAGTATATCTCACTAAGAGAATAACGACCTAATTAAGTAGGTAAAGGAAAAGTATTAATACTCTACCCAATAACGGGAGACATTACAACCCTAAACGGGATAGTTCGAGTTATACATAGCCGCAAGGCGAAGTCGCAACTGAACATAACCATAAGTACAAGCCAGATGTAATGGCATTACTCAGTAACACCCAGGAGCAATCCGAGAAGGGTGCCGGAGTCAACAGTAGTTGAACAAAACATCGTGTTGAGAACACAAGTGTTAAAGAGAACACTCGGGTAGAACCCGAAGGGATCCCACGTAACACGGGGTACCCTAGATTGCCAGAAGGCATGAATTAATATCAAGAAACTTAGAGGGACTTCCATGTACGGAAGTGTGGTGAGACAACCATATCAAAAACCCAGTAATACCTCCAAACCATTTAATGGTATACGGAGAAGCAGAAACCTATATAAACAGCCCGCATGGAGCATGACTCGAGGCAAGGTGGCTTGTAAGCCGATAGAACCAACTACAATTCGTAGATTCAAACGTTGCAAAACATATGCATAAAGGCATAAGGGTTGTTGTGGAGCACGAACCCCTACCTTAGAGTGGGGACACCACTTGTTATTGTGGAGCCTATGGAGCGGTAATTGCGTGAAACTTCCAGAGAAAGGCTACCACTTAAGTATGTAATGTGAAACCGCTAGAGCGGTGTAATGATACTTGAGCATGTGTTTATTGCCAAGGAATAATTTGAACAGAGATAGTATGTAAAAAGGCTTTGATAGCAGTGGAAAGAAACCGAGAGAGTAATCGGTTGAGTAGTAAACACAGTATGTGTGCAGTATGAATTGCTGAGTAAACGATGCGCAGTAAGCGTAAAGAGTTTGGAGTAATCTATTATATTGAGCCAAATGAATGGCAAGCCATAGTATAAATGGCGGGAGCACTTGAGCGGAAGCTAAAGTAGTAGCGGATGCCATATAAGCGAATGTTGTAATAAGTAGAGCATGATACACAGTAACAGATAATAATACGGAGCTGATGAGAAAATGTGGTAAAGGAGACATGTTCATTCCTATCTCATGAGAGATTACTGTCAGGGGTTTACGCTTCTGCACTCTGTATGACTGAGTGTTTTGGTATTGCACTTGTACGGTAATGATCGAGTGGGAGAGCCAGGAATTGAGAAATGTCGACGAAGCCTGTTGAGTGAGAATCTAGAGAGATAACCGTGCGGCCATTGGCCAAAGATGCACAAAGAACGTGGGCAGTAACCCACAGGGCCCAGGATGGATGTGTGGAAAAGGCAGAGTAGTATGAATGAGGAATTCTTGTACAGAAACAAGTAAACAAATGTAATTCAGAAGCAACTATTAATCGAGGAAGCACTACATATTGAGTAGTAGCTTGACCTCAACCGACAATAAGTCGGGAAAAGTATGTGAATAATCATGAAGGTATCCATAGTTATACAAAACAGATTTCCAGAGAGCTGGAGAGAAAATCTATAACTCACCGAATTCGCATACGGTAAGAGATACCTAGCGACGATTGACTAACCCTTGTTCCCAAGTCAAAAGGGATAGAAAGGGAGTGGATAATACATTGAGAGTACCAAAAGGGCGAGTTAAGCTCTAGTTATCAGGTCACGCAATAGAAGCTTGTGGACCGTAATTCAAAGGTTAAGTATACCCAGCGATTGTGAGTAATTGGCTAATCCTAAACGCCTGAAGCCTTAGAGGCTAGAACCGAACCTGGTTATGAGTTAATTAACCGCCTTGAAGTTAAAACACTTCATGATACTCGAATTAGTGAACCAATGTTCAGTGATAACATATGGTTAGTTACGCGGGCGTAACCCCTTTTAAGGGGGGTAGGGCGAGAAACCGCTTAGAGTATGTTTTACGTATAGCTGTGTAAACTACTATGTGCATAGCACAAAAAGAATTATTTTGATGATTGGACCTCATGTTACATAAACATGTGTACCCATTCATGGTGTAAGTATAAGTATTGTGCATGAGAGATGCAAGTAACGAGTAAGTATTGTGCATGAGAGATGCAAGTAACGAGTATACAATATATATGAAAAGAGGAGTAGAGAGACTCCTAGGGAATGAGAATCCCTATAGTATATGTCTAGTGAGATTAGACATGAGATATATTGAGTACGAAGTGGTATGAAACCGATGTGTAACCTAAGAGGGAGTGAGTTCCCTAGGTGATTTGATTTGAGATTGATTGATGGAGTGAGTTCCATCCTTTGAAGTTTTATGGTGTATGTTTTAAAAAGAGTAATAATTTGATGAAACGAGTCATGAGTTGCTAGGTAAAGCAAGCAAGTATATTGAGAATGACGGATGACATAAGTACTAGGAACTAGAGATTAATTGGAATGAATTGTTCATGAATATGACTAGAAAGAGTAAAAGATAAAAACGAAATGTTTGACCTATCTGATAGTTTTGAAACTGACGTGGGAGGTGGAACTTGATCTGCTAGCGATCAAGGGAAACCGAACACAAATTGGGGTGGAAGGATAGTTCAACACTGATGCTGATCACATCAGGGTTAGATGATTCCTGAAGCTCCCTATAGTGGTCACAAGTAATCACGTTAAGAAAGATACAGCTACCATAAATCTGATTTGGAGTTGTGTGATGTTTTAAAAAGAATTTTCAAACAGATTTTGAAAAAGAATTTTCTTCAAGTATGAAGATGGAAATGAAACTGGGTTTTAAACCGCTATCACCCGCCGATGGCTACGGCCTTAAGTCTTGATGACCGGTAGAACGGTGGGCGTGTATTAGTTTTGAAACCATTGCACCGTACGTGCGGCGGTCCTAAGTGACCGGTTGGGGCGGTGTCAGTGTGTGATTTTTCCAAAGGCAGCGGGACGGGGAGAGTACCCTGAGATGTTCCTGTGTTGAGTGAGTCAACCAGAGTGCCTGAGGATATGTATATGTGTAACGTTTTGATCTGAACCGAAGGCACCGTGGGCCAGAGAGAGTAAGTGCCCATTTGTCATGAAACGGCCGTGAACCAGAAAGAGTAAGTGTTCAACGTGACCGGTACCTGAGGGATCAGTAGTAGATTACTCGACATGGATTCGAGGACTGTAGTGCCTTCTTGTCTTCGGACCGATTCCATGGAGAGAGTAAAAGAGTATTTTTGATTGCTATACATGCTGTGATTTGTGTGTAGTATGTGTAGTATGTAATGTGACTGACTTGTGGAGTCTGTAAGGTTATACATGTATTATAACCTTGGCATAGCGTGCCCATGAGAGTAACCATTTAGATCCACCAACTTTGAGGACAAAGTTCCTAAGGGGGTAGATTTTAATACCCCGGACCTAATAATGGTGATTAAATTACTCTAATATGATTATTAAAGGCCTAATGGTGCCTAAAGTGTATTGGTAAAGAAAATAAAACCAAAAGAAAAGAGAAAACGCTTGAAAAGCGAAAAACGCTAAAATGCGCGTTAAATGAGTATATGAGATATATGATCTCGAGAGGGTCCGAGATGGATTCCTAAGGCTTAGTTAGGCCTAATAAGTATACGGGAATGATTCCCGAAGAAAACGAATCCAAATAATGGATTAAAACGCTAATTAAGCATAAAAGCACGTTTTTCGAGAAAACCCGAAACCGCGACTTTAAGGGGTCAAATGGACCCGTAAAAATTATAGTTGATTAAATAACTATAAATAAGTATTAATGGAAGCTTAAAAACCATTAAAATTAATTAAACGAGAAAATTCCGGAAAACGGACCCGGCAAGTGAATAGTGACGAAACCGGAAGACGAAACGCGTTTAATTCGAAAAGTCGAAAAACGACCCGGGTCACTACTAAGGTGGGGCCGGTTTTAATTGGTACACATACACACATTTAAATAAACAAGCTAGTTTATTTAGTCACAAAATGACAAAATAATAAAGTAAGGGAGTGAATAGTTAAATGGGGCTTTAATACCCTCACTCCCCTATTCTCTTCTAACACTCACGGTAATTTCTTTCCCCACCAGAGCCCTTCTTCTTCCTCCTCTGTCAATCGACGATTTCACAAGTGAGCACACATCCCTCCTTCTTCCTCCATTAACTCACTCATCTCTTCACCAAACCTCACAAAAATACTACCGTTAGATTCGTATCGACGAGGGCTACATTTTCCACCCTTCAAAAGCTTGAAACATTCATCTTCATCTCCATGGAAGTAGGCCATTTTGGAGCTTAAAGAAGTGTTTTTGAGTCTCCAACATCTTCTTGATACTCAAAGGTAAAAAGAAAGTCAAAAGCTCTTCATTTCTAGCTAGTTCTTCCAATTTTGGGGAAATTCCCTCACGTTGAAATTTTTCCCCATGTCCAGCCGGTTCTTCTTGTTTTGAGGAGTGCTGGAACTTCACCATTTCGATTGCCTAGGCCCTTCACTTGGACACTTGAAGGTAATCTCTAAGCTAAACCCTAAAAACTAGCTCTTGTAAAACTAGTTTTGTGAGGGAAAAATTGAATTAATGAGCTTAATTGTGTATATGGGGATATGATTGTAGATGGCAATCTAGACCCCCCCTTGTGTGTTGTGAAAACAAGGAAAGAAAGAGAGAGCAAGAGAAAGAGAAAGAAGAGGAAGAAAACCGAGAATAAATAAGGTAATGAGCTCACCTTGAATTGGTGTTATTTGACTTGTAAAACAGATTTTAGAGTTGGATTAATGCTCTTGAATTGGTGTAGTCTTGGTACTACAATATTGAGTGGGAATGAGAATGTTTTAATGTGGTTTATGTGTGCAAATAAATCTAGAAACCAAGCTAGTGTACATATGTGAGCAAATGGGAATCAAATGTGGTAGTTGTTGGTGCCTCATTAAACAGGGGTGAAGAAGTGATTGTGTGTTATATGGTGTGGTGTGAATGCATAGAAAGTAGGCAAGTGCTGTCAAAATTCGTTTAGGAGAGTATGGACTTGGGTGCTACATTAAGAGGTGATTGAAATGCCTTGGAAGTTTTGGAAAAGGATGAGAGTTTAAGGTTTAAGAGTTAGTCGTGGAACTTGGTATGTGGTGTGCATTATCTTGGAAGTTTTGGAATGGCCAAATGAAGAGAGAACAATAATGCAAGTGTCAAGAAAGGTTAGAAAATGCACAAGGGTGCAAAGTGTTGAAATGAGAATGTAAAATTGTGATTTTGAGTAAGAATTTGAGTAGGGGTTTAACCCATGAATTGAAGAGGTTTAGGGCATGATTAAAGGTGATTAATCATGTAGGAATCTTGTGGAAAGATTAGGGAAAGATTGGGTGTGGATTAAGGATTGAATCGGGGTTGAAAAATGTTGTATGTTGCAGGTTTTAGCAGGGTCCGGGACCTAGTCCATGGACAAAGTCCCGGACCACCCCCTATTTTTATGTCGAGAGTGCACACCCATGTTGGTCCGGGACTTGGGATAGGGACAAGGTCCCGGACCATGGTAGAAATTTCGCCGAGAGTTGCATCTTCAGTTGGTCCGGGACTTAAGGTAAGGACCAAGTCCCGGACCACCCCCAGAAACCAACAGACAGCATTTTTAAGGTTTGAAGTGATGGGGGTTTAAATGTTAACGATGTTATAAGATGTTAAGGCCTTGTTTGGAGATATGTTAAGGCCCTGGAAAGTGTAAGAAAGTGTTAGAAGTGTTTGAGAAGTGAGAACTCAAATTAACAAGAATAAAACCGAGATAACGGGATAACGGGGTAAGTACGGGAGTAGCATTTTATTATGTACCGTATGAGCTTAGTATTAATAATAATGTTTGAAACATTATCAGAGAATCGTGCGTGACCCGAGCATGGTGAGATGACACGGTAAAAGTAAAAACCCGGTGAAAGGTATGATTTTCTCATGCCCCGTATGCTAACCGAGTTACTCTGATTTGTGTGTTTGTTTGCCGGCTTAATCAAGATTAAAGCATGAAAATAATCCCTTGTTTGATTAAGTATGCTTTATTGTATGTTGTATGAACTAACATACTTGTATGCCGGTGTGGTCTAACATAGTGCATAGACCGACTCATAGAGAGTAGTGATTGACTAGAAACCCGTAGATCGGGTAGTCTCACGAACAATGGTAACATGCAAACACACACAAGCTATCGATTAAAGTATAACGATAACGCAAACATATGAACTCCCTAGAACGTGAGGAGATGTACGGGTTGAGTAAATACCCGATAACGGTTAGAAAACCTTATTGAAACAATCCATGGAATAAATATGAGTGGAGAGATAAATGAACCTCCATCGAGAGGATTGAAGTTAGTCCAATAATGTGAACTTGTAAGAAAGGTAAAAGAGACCTAAGGGACTATGTAACTCCCTTGAGACATGGTCGACCTCCTATATGAGGATTTACCCGGTATAAGAAAATATCCGAATGTACAAGCATATGATTGTGAGGGTAACCCTTAAACCTAAGATTACCCGAATTTAAGTAAAGTTCCCAAGGTCATTAGAAACATCGAGAATGATGCTTCTAGACTAATATACATGATTATTATAACTCCGAGAGAGGAGTGTATGGGAACGAGAGTAGTCCGAGAGTAGTCGGACCTAAGTAAAAGAGATAGGAACTAAGAGAGAGTTCCGTGAGCTAGTTGAACCTTCCCACCATGCTAGACCCAGAGTAGGGTCGAAACCGGGGAAGTAAGACTATGCTAGAGAGCCATGAGTTTTGGCCTAAGTATGTATTAAGAGTAACAAGCGTGACGTAGGAGACCTGTAGTGTCTCGGGAATCTACAAGAGCTTGAGTATAAATAACCCAAGAGTGTGGGTGAGATAATGAGTATAAATAACCCATGAGTGTGGGTGAGATAATGAGTGTAAATAACCCAAGAGTATGGGTGAGATAATGAGAATAAGTAACCCGAGAGTGTGGGTGAGTATAGTACGAGTAGCCCAAGAGAATGGGTGTGTATATGAATAAGTAACCCGAGAGAGCGGGTGAGGTATTGAATAAGTAAACAAGGCATAGTGAGGAATAACCCTCAATGCCTAAGAGTAACCAGTTACCACTAACAACATTGTTATGTTAGTTAGGAATCGTGTTCCGTGATTGGATGTAGATTCCTTGTGTAATATACATATATATTGTATTGCCATGATGCATGTTGTTTGATTAAAATGAACTCCATGTATTTCCGACCCAAAGTAGTCGGCGTACCGCGGTTAGCACGCGGTATATGCGAATTTCATATTCAGCGTAAGCTGACCCCCTAGGGGGAACGTTTTTAGTGTGCAGGTACTTGAAGTTGACCACCGTTCGAGAGAGTAGGACGGGGACTGCTATGAAGCATGGGTAGTTAGATAGTAATTACTAATGCATTTGAAAGAGGTGTAAGTCCGAGTATGTTATCGGCATCCGTATATTGTAGACTCGGTATAGTAAAGAAAGGAATTGAGTATTGTGTTGTATGAAGTACTCAGTTGTTCCAGTCCATCAGACCGTTACTGTGTGTGAGATAGGCCTGGTTAGCCATATGGGTGGCTAACGGCGTTGTTTCACCCCTCGTTGTAATTAGAGTTCCACTGCGTGAGTAAGAGTATTTGGTGACAATTTGAGAGGTAATGACGAGCTTAACGGTTGGGGTGTTACATCAGTGGTTGTATTCATCGACGACATTCTAGTCTATTCGAAGACCAAGGACGAGCACGAGGTGCATATGAGGCAAGTTTTACAGACGATGAGAGAGAACCAATTGTATGCAAAACTTTCAAAGTGTGATTTCTGGCTAGACAGTGTATCTTTTCTAGGGCATGTAATATCTGCCAGCGGTAAATCTATAGACCCTGCTAAGATTGAGGCAGTTAAGACTTGGCCAAGATCGAAGACAGTGACAGATATCCGTAGTTTCTTGGGATTAGCTGGTTACTATCGTAGATTTGTTCAAGACTTCTCCAAACTGGCGAAACCAATGACTAGCCTGATGAAGAAAGACTCTCCATTTGTATGGACCGAGGATTACGAGCGTTCCTTTCAGACACTGAAGGACCTACTGACGTCGGCACCCATACTCACCATTCCAGAGGGGACCGACGGGTTTGAAGTTTATTGTGATGCCTCAGGCACAGGGATAGGGTGTGTACTCATGTAGAATGGCAAAGTTATCGCTTATGCATCACGACACACTGGTGGAACGTGAGCCTTTAATTACTGTCCAAAATCGTGTTAGATTACGGTTCTGGACCGTAATCTACGCGGGCGTCATTAAAAGATGCGACGTCTTTAATTACGGTTTAAAACCGTAATTAAAGGCCCTTTTCCATCCCGCGTGTCATTGACTTTAGATTACGGTTATTCGTAAAACCGTAATCTAAAGTGTAGACTTTAGATGACGGTTTTAACGATAACCGTAATCTAAAGTGTAATTTTTTTTTACAAAGCTACACAATTGCAACAGAGCCAGAATTATAATAGATAAGCAACAGAGGGCATCAGACTAACAGATGTGCAGAAACTGCACAATTGAAACACCTGAATCAAATACCAACAACACAAATTCATTCTCTGCGCACAATTGCAACAGAGATAACATCTAATATACACCAGATCGAAAATCTGTTACAGCTGAATCTGTTACAGCAACAAAAAATATTCAATACAACAGAATCTGTTACAGCAGCTAGCAATTCATTACAAAAAATATTCAATCTGTTACAGCAGCAACAGCTAGCAGAATCAGAGGGCTACAAAGGTAGCAGTTTAACCATTACATGGTAGATACAGCTAGGATGACTCCCAGCAAGAAATATCATAAAACAGAAGCATAAAACAGTACAAAAACGGTGCAGAAAACTGTGAAATAGCTAGTCTACCACTCCATTCTCATAAATATGGCTGACATGCTCTCTCTGACATGATACAAGTCGTTTACTGTAAGTCGAGAATTTGGCAAAATGCTCTTTAATCTGGAACAAGAAAAGGAATGGAACACATAATGAGATTAAGATAAAGACACAAAAAATCTGCCAAAAGAATTAAATACAAGACAACGTTCGTATTACCTTGTCTTTATCATTCTTAAATGCTGGGAAGTACCCGCAGAACTCGTACATATACCGCATCACGTAGTACCCGCAACTCCTAGAATCCTTTTTGGTAGGGCACTAAATCACCAAAATTCACAAATGTAAAACAATTGTACAAATATAATAGCAGCACCAATGAAATACATGAATAACCAAACCTTGATGTATTCAATGGTCAAATCAGCAAACTCTCCCTGAGGGGTTTTACTGTAACAACTATTACATATATTAACAAAAGCATTAAGCAAAATGAATTTTTGTTCAAAAAACTTACAAACAATTAAATAGTAATAAAAACTTACTCTTTGATTAAGTCTTCAGTGTGGAATTCTGTCCACTGCCCTAGTGGATCTAGAACGAGCAGAGTAGCGGTGGCAGCGCAGAATATAAACAAAGCCCAGTGGTGGCTCCAATGTCAAATACAAAATGAAATGAGAAATGAAGGTAAAAAAAGTTAGCTAATTAGTATGTCATTTTATATCAGAACTCACGTTTGGTGATACGGCATTAGAACGAATAATTTTTTCTGTTCATCAACAACATTGAAGCAATGAATCATGTATTCACAAAACCTCCCCGGGTCCCTAGTGACTGAGTCGTAAGATAAACGCTCCGGGCACATCGCAGTAATGGAGGTGATGTTCTTCTCATCACATCTCTCAAGCAGACCTCTATTATATCACATGTACTATAAAAAGTTAGCCAATGCAACTTCATAGATACTTATTCTATATGTTTTTACAGTATGAGGAAGAACACTTACTTTAGATAAGCTTGAATATATGATAATGTTCAGGTAATCTCCACATCATCTCTCTGATGTCCCCAAAGTTGATCGCCGTGGTCATATCTTCTTCGTATGAAACATCGACTTTGGAAGCGTCAGCATGAAGTTGATAGTTTGAGGTGACTCAAAATGATCTGTCGTAGAGATTCATCTGACGAGGCCCTAAAACATTAACAAGTTTTTGTGGCAGTGACAACAGATTTTTAGGCGCCTGAGAAGTCTTGGTGCGACCCCGGGCGGTGGATTCTTACTTTTTCGCACCCCGACTCACTAGATTCTTACCCTTCACACACAAACAGTAAAGCATAATGTAAAGATAATATACTAATTGAATTATTATAGTAACATTAAACATTTATCTAGAACATACCCTTGTATTTCTGACAGGATTCACCGGCGCGCTGATCTCTTCTTCTCTGGGCCGGGATATGCGGCGAGGAAGCTCAGGGATCTCAGGATTCGCCGGCGCGCTGATCTCTTCTTGCTGGCAGGGATACACGGCGAGGAAGTCTTGGGGATCTATAACAGATTAAATTAGACACTTAATGCTAAATAAGCATTTTATTAGATACTAAATGGTTGTCAAACAGTCTTACCTCATCGGTGACAACAATATAACATGCTGGCCAGGGCAATATGTCTCCCTTCGCTTCAATCAGTGTGGCATTTGTTGTCAAACGCCATTGGACGGTATGCATGCTCAAATCCATCAATTATCAGGTCCAAGGTCACACGCGCATAGAATGGGTATAGACGTACGAAACTGATGAGCGGTAGAGTGGACTCTGATGGCAACACCGTCCCGTAGGCCACATCTACAGGGGTGCCCTTCTAATGGTATTTGGAGACGACATTTTTTTTATGCTCCTTTAAAAAAGGCAGATAATACGTGAAATAAATAAGTGAGTCCAATCTAATACTATTTTAAATGACTTTATTTAAGGAGAAAAATAGTTAAACAAAGCTAACCTAGATGTTGGTCAAACGGGTACGGGTCAGCGGCCGAGCACAACTAGACGAGGAAGACGGTCGAGGAGGATCATGCTGCTGCTGAGTAGTCGCATGTGCGATCGAATTCAACGCTTCCTACAGCCTCTCCTCTATAGCCCGGCGCTCACAGCCTGTTTCTCCTCATTAGCTTGGCACTCAGCAGCGAACTTACGCTCTACCATCGCCTCGACTTCAGCAGCACTCATCTGACCCTTCCTAGCAGATGGCGGGAATACGTTCTTCTGACGTACTTCTCCTCCAAATCCTCTAACACGCCCCGGGTGATCCTTCTTCCCAAGCACTTGATTGAGCCCGTCGTCTTGAGAAGGAGGAGCGAATAAGTCTACTTCTCCTCTCTGTGCCGCTTCGTACTGTCCAATTTTCAAAGAAGTTAACACTTAATTTAAGATCAACAAACACTTGAGTATATAAGTAAATTATTTAACAGCTACTTTGAAACACTTACAATTTGGTTAGCCAATTGTTCTGTCGCAGCATGAGGAAATATCCTCTGACCTTCGCTGGTCGTTTTCTGGCGTCCCAGTACGAACATCTGCACCCTCCTCGCCTCAGAGACATCCTCGATCGGGCATTCACTTCCATCCTCGTTCCTCTGTGTCAGCAGACCAGCTTCTTTCCACATGTCGAGGCTGCCCACATATCCCCTTCGTCCCATGGTGTGGGGGTAGAGATTAGCTTCACGGTTTTGCCGTGCTTGTTCTTGTCTTTGCTGTTAAGAAAGTACAACAGAAAATTAGTTAGAAAATCAGGGATAAAGCATTATGAGCTTTAATTCAGAAAAGAGTACACACAAACATACCCTGAACTCGGGGGTGGAGTGCCGCTCAACGAACTCCTTCCACTCCTCTTCAGTGATCATGCCGTTGTACACAACATACGGCGGAGGCTCACGTGGGGGCACCCTGTTGATCCAGTGCTCAACCAAGTAGTGGCGGAATGATTTAGCTTTGCCGGACACCAAAGAAAGAACGGTCTTCTTCACTTCTTCTGGGATCTTGTATCGTTCTTGCACCTTCTTCCAGATGGTCTCCTTAACTTCTTGCGGGACTTGTTTCCATGTGTGGTTGATGCAGCAATGTGATCTGGCCAGAGTCCCTAGCATACTAGCGAACTCTGACCTGCTGCCCCCACAATACCTCCCAAACTTGTCCCACAGAAGACTGATCTCATCCGGTTTCTACAGTTTCAACCCACGGGCCGGACCTCTACCTCTGGGTCTCTGAGTAGCACTCGTAAAAGGTGCGCTCATGGAAGGGCCAACAGCAGCAGCGGCAGATGTAGATGGGCCAGCAGCAGTAGCGGCACTGGTAGAAGGAACCGATACCATTTGCTGCTCATTTTCGAACTCACGCAAATAAATCGAACTCTTCATCAGCCATGTCTGATCAGCCATGCCTGCAAGGATTGAAATAAATTTGAATTAAATTAAGCATTTCATAATGGTCATATACAAGCAAAAATAAAAGAGTGTTAATTTCATATAAATTTTAATAGTAATAACTTACATACACCATTATCTCTCAACCCACATTCCCTCGTTATGGTCTGATCGTATATACTCACGACGATGACCTGTGACCTCAGCCTCTTCCAATGAAATAGGAACAGTTGGAGGTTCATCTTCTGCATCATACTCATCCTCATCAACCACACCATCCACACCAACTATTCCTCTTCTCCCTTTAAGCACAACGACCATCTAGGATTACAGGGATCAGTTACATAAAATATCTGCTTAACCTTCGTCCCAACAACGAATGGCTCAACCGGGAGTAGCTCTAGATAGATCAACCAGTTTCATACCATGCTCCTCCTCACGGTAGCCATGATTGTTGTTAACCCAGTTACAGCGGAAAACACATTTCGTAGCTGTTGTAGTCCAATACCCATATGTCTTGTATAACACCGAAATATGATGTTTACTGAGACTGGACTGTGACCCACACACACCGATGTCATATAAGTTTTGATAAGCTTCAAGCTCTACGCCACTGTTTTGATTCGTTGACTTCTGATCCTGACGTTCTGTGAAAAAGGTGAATCCGTTGACATCGTACCCCTCATAAGAAATTACATCCAGATTTGGTCCAAATGCAACTACTTTAATCAGTTCAGGCACATTCGTGGACTGATCGGACAACACTCTGTCTTTGAACCATCTACAAATGTCCTATTCTGCTCATTTTGTAGTCTAACGTCACTCATGTCTGGATATTGTGATCTTAAAACACACAAGTGTTCATCAAAGTATGGTTCGACATCTTCAAGATGACTTAGCACAACTAAATGAGCTTTGTTAAGAGTGTCTATGTCAATTCTTTTCAGTTTCCGTCCAACCGTGCCAACACCCTTCAATCTGCCCTCGTGTCTAGAACATGGAAGTCCAATGGTATCGACACCTTCTAGGTAATTGGTGCAGAAGTCTACAACTTCCTCTGTGATAGTGCCCTCTATAATACTACCCTCTGGGTGACGACGGTTCTTCATTTTCTTCTTCAGGACACCCATGTACCTTTCGAACGGATACATGTAGCGAAGGTACAAAGGACCACACATCAGAATCTCTCTTACAAGATGCACGAGGAGATGTATCATTATGTCGAAGAACGATGGAGGAAAATACATCTCCAACTGGCACATTGTCACAATAAGATCCTTTTGTAATTTAGACAAAGTGTCCACATCAAGAACCTTAGACGAAATGGATTTGAGGAAGACACTGACGTTTGTGATTGTGTGTCTGACAGCATCCGGCAAGATCCCACGTAATGCAATTGGCAAAAATTCTTGAAGTAGGACATGATAATCGTGAGATTTCATTCCTACTAATTTGAAATCTGTCATGGACACTAGGTTTCTTATGTTTGAGGAGTAACCTGATGGCACCTTGATGTTGTAAAGGGTACTGCATAGACTATGTTTCTCTTCTTTAGACAGAGTGTGACAGGCAGGAGGCAAGAATGTGCGTTTTCCACGTTCTTG
Source organism: Limonium bicolor (assembly GCA_023374045.1). Taxonomy (NCBI): domain Eukaryota; kingdom Viridiplantae; phylum Streptophyta; class Magnoliopsida; order Caryophyllales; family Plumbaginaceae; genus Limonium; species Limonium bicolor. The sequence goes on from CM041777.1 coordinate 447,093,801, forward strand.
CGGGCCAAGCTCTGTGCGTACGCCCAACTCAATTAAATCTTTTCTTCCTTTCAAATGATCCTTTGTCTTTCCTTTTATGTTCAAAAGGGTGCTAGTGATACTTTCACCCACGTTCTTCTCGACATGCATCCCATCGATACAATGTCTAACCTCCAGATGCTGCCAGTACTGTAGTTCCCAAAATATTGATTTCTTTTTCCACACACTTTTTTCACCACTTTTGGTTGGCGGCCCGAAGTTGTTGACAATATTATCCAACTTTTTGTAAATCTCTGTACCTGTCAAAGGCTGGCGCGCCACGCTGTGATCAGTTTTCCCATTGAACTCTTTCGCCATCTTTCGATACTTATGTCCTTTTGGAAGCATTTTTCGGTGGCCCATATACATGTTTTTGCCACTATGTTTCAAGCGAATGCTACAAGTTTTTTCACCACAAATCGGACACGCCAACGCCCCCTTGATTGAATAGCCTGAAAGATTACCATAGGCGGGGAAATCATTGATTGTGCAGTACAACATAGCACGTAAATTGAAGTCCTCTTTGCTGAATGAGTCGTAAACCGTAGCCCCTTCATTCCACAAGAGTTGTAGATCCTCTATCAAAGGTTGTAGGAATACATCAATTTTGTTGCCGTGGTTGCTTTGGACCCGATATTAACAAAGACAACAAGATGTGTCTTGGTTTCATGCATAACCACGGCGGTAGATTGTAAATAACCAAAAGCACAGGCCAGGTACTGTGTATGCTACTCAAAGTACCGTAAGGGTTCATCCCATCCGTGCACAAGCCTAGCCTTAGGTTTCTCGGTTCGTTACCAAACTCAGGAAATTTTATGTCTATGTTTCTCCACTGTGGTGCATCAGCGGGATGTCTCAATCTGCCATCCTTTTTCCTGTGAACTGAATGCCACCGAAGATTCTCTGCGTCTTTCTCAATGGAGAACAAACGTCTGAACCTTGGAATGATGGGCAGGTACCACAGTACCTTAGCGGTGAACCTTTCTTACTACCGCTGATGTGAGTTTGTTGTTTCTTATACCGTGACGCTCCACATGCTGAACAGCTTTCAGCAAATTCATCCGATTTCCAAAACAGCATGCAACCATTTGGACAAGCATGAATTTTCTGGTACTCCATACCCATTGGGCACATCAGTTTTTTGGCTGAGTACGTAGTCGTTGGTAAAACGTTGTCCACCGGAAGAACGTATTTCAATAGTTCCAGGAGGTCAGTGAAACTTACGTCGCTCCAGCCATGTTTCGCTTTCAAGTTGAATAGCTTGAGGACGACACTCAACTTGCTTAACTTTGTAGGGTCACACCCGGGGTACAACGGTGTTTTGGATGAATCCAACAAATTTTCATACTTGTCTGGCGTGTTAGAGTAATGTCGTTCCACATCTTCGAGCATAGTCTCAATGTCATCATCCCAGAAATCTGGCTCAACGTTCGCTGTAACGTCTTCTGGATCACCCGCAACTGTATCATCTCCAAGTTCTGTTTCTGTGTTTGCCTGACCATTATCCCCTTCGTCAGGCTTAATAACATCGAACGCACTCTGACCATGCCATCGGATTATGTCTTGGAAATCTTTTGTAAAACCGCGGCGGATCAGATGTTCCTTAATTGTTTCAACGCCGCGATATCTCAGATTGTTTTGGCAGTCGATACACGGACAAAATATGTATCCCTTGTCTGTAGGTTTCAGATTGTTCGCCAACACCGTGCATAACTTATCAACTCCTTCTAAAAACTTGTCGTCCAAATTTCCGCTGTAAATCCACGAACGTTCCATCTCCTTCTAGCTATTTATATGAAGGCAGCCATTTCATACCGTCACCCGTGGCAGAGTCTTTACACTTTTGTATCTTATCAACCTAAATCCATCCATGAGTATTAAATCCCACCGGTGAACGTGTTTTTAATATGTAATTTATTGAAAATTTCGGCAGCATCTCCCTACAGTTCTTCAAATGCACGATATTATGATATTAATCAATAATATATGCATTCGAAGAACAATAAAGAGATACTGCAGAAATAATCAATAAAGTACATATTAAAACACATTCACACCCTAGGTGTGAGATTTAACAATCATGGACAGTCCCGACAGGGACTGCCGAAGATATACCTCTATTAGGTATATCTAGGATGGATAACTATGTTTGGTAGTTTGTCAAATACTGTATGTATATATGTAAATCTTACCTCTGGTAGATGATTAGCCGATGCAAAGACGGTTGAGGTCGGAGGTAAAAATAAAGTCGTAGTCCTAATGCATAAAGGAAAAACGACAACATTAGAATTCATCAAAAAATCAAGGTTAAAATGCTAGCTAAACCGCGGAAAAAATTCGACAGCATCTCCCCTATATTTCTGACGTTTCCCAATCAGTTTTATCAACGTCAAATTCGCACGCACCATCAAAATTACTTATACACTAATTTTATATTTATCTTGAAGAAAGGTAAGCTGTATTAACCGTAACAAGTACAAGAAATCAACTGCAACAAGAATCAGCAAACAAGAATCACAACTTCGAATCTGCTAAGAGATATATCTACCAGACCAAAGGCTCTGAACTAGTTTCATATTTGAAAACTACAAAACTATGTATTAATTGTAATACTAAATGCTAAGAATAAGTAAATACAACAGTTTACAGTTTGGTTTGCAAAATTACCGTTACTGCACCAAAGTGGGCAAGTAGTGCAGAAATCAGCCCACGAACTAGGTTGCAATTAACTGTGAATCTGGGCACAAATATATGAACAAGGTTAGAACTACACTCTCAGGATTCGACAGAAACGAGGTTACAACTAACAATCGACATGCATATGAACAAAGTTAGAAAAAAACGACAATTGATCGACCGCGCGCATACCCAGTACACGATAGAGACGTCGATGGTGACGACCAGTCTACGTAGATGGGTGGTGACCGGCGGCAAAGGGAGTGACAAAGGTAGTGGGAGCGACGGCGGTGATGCCCGTTACTAAGGTGACGGGAGAGAGGAGGCGATTTCAGTGAGGAAGATAGCGCGAAAGAGGAGAAGAGTTACTGTAAGTACAGTGTGCAGAGTAAACGGGCAAATGTTGTTAAAAGGACTTTAGATTACGATTTTCATGAAAACCGTAATTTAAAGTCACACTTTAAATGACGGTTCCTGAAAAACCGTAATCTAAAGTATAACGAAATTAAAAATTAGCGCAAAAATTATTTGGCCTATGCTGGGTTTCGAACTCAAGATCGATGGTGTTGACTCATGTACCCACGGCCATTAAGCCATGAGTCTTATTCGATCAAACATATGTAACACATTAATATAAGTTATTTTTAATCTAAAATACACTGGTAAAACGACGTCGTTAACTGTAATTCAGATTACGCACGCGTCGAAAAAAAAATAATACGGGAAATATTTGGCGTCAGGTCAAAACGACGTCGTTGACCATCAGTCGGAGGTAGGCGCGCCTTTTTTAGGACGGACTTTAGCTGACGGTTATTAGTAAAACCGTAATCTAAAGTCCATGACCGAAAAGCGCGCGTCAACACAGGACTTTAGATTACGGTTTTACTAATAACCGTCATCTAAAGTCCGTCCTAAAAAAGGCGCGCTACCTCCGATCGATTATTGCTTACGGTTAATTCAATAAACGTCGTCAATTAATTCCGGCCTTCCTATTAATCACGGTTTATGTTAAAGCCGTGATTAAACCACCGTCATTAAATGCTCGTGTTCACCAGTGACAGCAGAAGAAACACGAAGAGAACTACCCGACTCATGATTTGGAATTGGGAGCAGTTGTGTTTGCACTGAAGATCTGGCGCCACTACTTATATGGAGTCGTAGTGATAGTCTACTCATATCATAAGAGCCTTCAGCATCTATTCACACAGAAGGAGCTGAACATGAGGCATAGGCGATGGGTCGAGTTTCTGAAGGACTACGACATCGACCTCAGGCACAAGGAGGGCAAGGCAAATATAGTTGCTGACGCCCTGAGCCATAGAGCTCATTCCTTATTTGCCATGACAGGAGACAACAGCCTCATCGAGGAGGTACGTTGTGCTCAAGATAATGACCAGTACATGAAGACTATCAGACAGCAGTTGACTGATGGTATCTTTGAAAGACAGGAGTATGATTTTGTACTCAGTGAAGACGGGTTAATTAGATTAAATGGTCGTCTGCGCATTCCAGAGTCCAGCCCGACTTGAAGGAAAAGATATTACAGGAAGCTCATTGCTCTTCCTTATTAGTACATCTAGTATCATCTAAGATGTACAAGGATCTGAAATTACATTTCTGGTGGAGTGGTATGAAGAAGGATGTTGTAGAGTTTGTGGCGAGATGTATGACGTGTCAGAAAGTGAAGTTCGAGCACCGGAGACCGGGCGGTTTAGTACAGCCGATGCCCATTCCATATTGGAAGTTTGAGGATATATCCATGGATTTCGTGGTCGGTCTTCCACCAACTAGAGAAGGTGCTAACATGATATGGGTCATTGTCGACAGACTGACGAAGGTAGAAAAGTTCATTCCTATCAAGGACACTTGGAAAGTCCCCAAGCTGGCGGACCTCTTCCAGAGAGAGATCATTAGACACCACGGTGTACCTAAGTCGATTGTGTCAGATAGAGATTCCAGATTTATTTCCAGATTTTGGCAGCAAGTTCAGGAGGCATTGGGTACGAAGCTGAAGCTAAGTACTGCCTTTCACCCACAGACAGATGGTCAGAGTGAACGAACAATTCAGACATTAGAGGACATGCTTAGAGCTTGTGCCTTAGATTTCAAGGAAAGCTGGATAGATCGACTACATCTGATCGAGTTTGCGTACAACAACAACTATCATGCATCCATTCAGATGCCACCATTCCAGGCATTGTACGACAGGCCATGCAGGACACCTCTTTTTTGGGACGAGGCCAGTGAGAATATTATCTTAGGGCCAGATTACCTAGACCAGATGAAAGAGGATATTGTGCAGATGCGCAAGAACATGAAGATAGCCCAGGACAGACATAAGTCATATGCTGATGTCAGGAGGAGAGACCTCGAGTTTGCAGTAGGCGATCGAGTCTTCCTCAGAGTTTCACCTATGAAGGGAGTTTTCAGATTTGGGCAGAAGGGCAAGCTTAGCCCGAAGTATGTAGGACCGTACCTTATCACGGAGCGAGTGGGCCCATTAGCCTACAGATTAGATTTACCTGTTGAGCTTGGGAGAGTTCACAATGTGTTTCACATTTCTCAGCTAAAGCAGTATGTGCCTCACCCATCACATATCTTAGAGCCCGAGACACTCGAGCTAGATCCTACACTTAAGTATGAGGAGACCCCAGTTCGCATTTTAGACTCCAAGACTAGGGAGACCAGGAACAAGACCATTAGAATGGTCAAGGTTCTGTGGTCAAACCACGACATTGAGGAGGCGACATGGGAGTTAGAGGGCTCCATGCGAGACAAGTATCTAGCACTTATCTTTTAGTTTGTGTATACTTGTGGAGGTACGTGGGCGTAACCCTTTTTAAGGGGGGTAGAGCACCACATGCGACTTGCATATTTGCAGTCTATACTGGTTTTGTGTTTGGTTGTTTGTGTTTGATTGTTGCGCATGTGTGCACTTGAGTGAATGGTTTGATGTGTTCTATGTAACACTTGGTATTGGTGTGTTCTATGTAACACTTGGTTGGTTAATAAAAGCACACTTACTTGCTTTACAGTATCTATCAAATTACTTTTGCTATGATTACATTGATCGTCATGAACAAAGGTTATGCGTATGTACGAATTGCATACACTCAGATTACTGATGGAATATAAAGGTGTCAATATAGTATTGACACCAAGGAACGATAAGTATACAGAGAATAGATATGAGGAACTTGATTCCATAGGATAAGTAAGTAGAAGTTATGACTTCGGGATGAAGTCCTTTTAAGGGGGGTGGACTGAAATACCCATAACATTTAAATAATTAAATAAAAGTAAATAAATATTATTTGGGGGATTATGAAACCCTAAGAAAGCATATAAACACTTAGGCGTTAAAAACGCACCTAAACTCCTTAAGGTCAAAAACGAGCGTTAAGCCGGACCTTAAGCTAACCAAAGTTATATAAGCTATAAACATCATATGAATTTAATCAAGGATCATTATATGACCCTTAGAACACAGGGCCTCATCTAAAACTGAGTAAAAATGCAAAATGTCCGGGAGTTCCCTTAAGGTCCCTTAAGGGCCCGAAAGTCCCGGAAATACTTTATAAGATGGAATAAAGCATTTCACTTTATTCTAAATGCACCATAACACCTTATTAAACATTTAAGTTGAATTCCTCACGCTAAATTTTCAATTAAACGCAAAGCGCTCTCATTCTTAGAGTTCCTAACATCATTATTCATCATTATAAAGAGAACCCTCGAGCTACTTTTTCAAAAATAAACAAAGCGCTCGGGGGAATTTCTTAACGCTCCTGTTTAGCCCCGGGAGTGTCCCGGTAGCCCGTAAATTGTGTCATGAGTTGATATAGCCCCATATAACTCAATGTAACACCTTAATGTATCATTACGGATCATAACTAATGTTTTTAAACACTTGGAACTCGTAGCAACTACTTATTTTCCAGAATATCCTTAAAGCACAAAAACGCACCTTCGGGTGTCTTAAAAACGCGTTCTACGCTATTACCTTGAACCTTTTGAGGAGCCACGAGTTGGGAATATTAAATGGGGATGAATTGACCATCTAAATCAATTAAAACCAGTGCAAAAATCATAGCACAAATAGGGCCGAAATTATGATCAAAAAGTACTATAAAATCAGCATTTTACCTTAGTAACTTTCATCTTTTACCTTGGTATAAATGTACCAATTAATTGTTGTGACTTATAACATATTACAATATGGTCTTAATACAATATAGTGTGACAGGAATCAAATTATAAATCAGTCCCACATGGGCACACAAGGGGGTGTTTTCTTGAGTGTTTTTGGACTAGATTTTAGCTTAAAATTGTCTTATGGAATGGTGACTCACCTTCCCACATGCCATGTGATAATATGTCAAAGAATCTCAGTCAAATGAGGCTACCATTACCGAAATCCTGCAAGAAAATGAGAAGGAATAAGTTAGGAAAAAGTAAGGAAATTAAACAAACAAATTAGATCTACTTTATGCACATGTTGTTACTAGTTTATACAAGACAATTGAGCAGCTCATCCTATAGCCTAAAGCTGCCAAAAATAAGTGAGGAGAAAGCAATATTGATTGCTGAATATTAGTCAAATAAAACAGCTACCTAATTGTACATGTTCCCTTGTCAAATATAAACAAAAATCAAGTGCATACAAACAACACATTACCGAAAATGAGTAAGGAAAAGGAGGTTTGATTGCCTTATAAAAATCAAACTAAAACACCTACCTAACTAGGCATGTTCTCATGTCTTCAATTGTCAAAAATCAAATGCCTACATTCAGGTCCATTGCCGAAACCTACAAGGAAAATAAGACAAGTTAGTATTGATATTCAACTTAGAAAAATGCTAAAGAATTACCTTGCCTACCTTGCCTTTGTCATATTGTTCCAATTTGTCAAACAAAGCCATTCTCTTCCCTGTCATGTGGCCGAAAGCAAGCCAATAATGAGAGCATTTTATGGAGCCATGGGTCAAATGAATAAACAAAGAAAAGCTAGACAAATTTGACATTATTGTGTCAAATGAGATAGCTTGCCTAACCCCTTAATTCCCTTACGTAAGTTGCCATTCTCCTTTGCCCATTCATTCAGCCGATTGGTAAGCCTTCCATTCCCTCTCTTTTCTTTCTTCCTTTGTTAGTTTATTCTTGAGAGCTTCAAGCTCCATTAATGGTGTTTTAACTTCTAACACCATTTCTATGTAATTTTCCTAGTTAAATCTACTAAGGCTTGAAGCAAGAATCATCCTAGCAATCCTACAAGTTTTCGCCAAGCTTAAGTACTCCAAGGAGTTGTCTTGGTTCAATAACAACACAAGGAACAACAAGATCAAGTTAAGGTATATTTTCATGTTTGAGAATCCTAGTGATTTCCTAAGTTAATGTCAGAAAATTCTAAGCTTCTAAACCTATGTTCTCTTCATCATTTCATAAAGGAAACTTGGATCTACAATCATCCCAAGGGGTACCGAAAATTCCTTGAAAAATACCTAAGGTAAACTCTTGTAAAACTACTCCAAATCTTACTTATAAATCCTTGTTAGAAGTCTAACACATGGATCTCCTAAATCTACATATGGAGGCCAAATACTCTTCATCAAAATAGCATTTGAAGAGCTTGCAATTCAAGTGGAAATCAAGTACAAGAATCATCTTGATTTAAGGAGTAAGTTTCTATAATTAAATCTATTAAGTTTAAGTTTGATTTAAGCTTCAAACTTTGGTACAAAAATTATGTATAGCCCTTAGATAAATTAAGGCTGAAAACTATAGGATATATTACCAAGAAAATAATTTATAACATATAAGGTAAGATTATTACCTTAAGGTATAAATTTGTGTCACAGAAATTTAATCGTGATACATATATAATTAGGCCGAATTATCTAGGAGTTAAATGGTCTATTTTGAACTTATAATCATTCTAAGTCATTAGCATAATTTTTATAAGTGTTATATGGTGTATATACATTTATATATATTTATTATAAGATATAAATCAAGTTTTGAAACCATATGGTAAGATATAATTGAAGCCGAGAATAAAATGTTCTATTTGGTGATTTTAGAAGTGTATAAGTATATTAGCTTATATCATAAATTTTGGGAGTATTAAAAATAGCTACAAGTGTTTAAATGGCTAGTTTATTAATTTATGTGGCTAAAATGTAAATTTTGAAAAGTATAAGGTGATATATGTTATTGCCGAGAGTTAAAGGGTTCATTGGCATGATTATGATATAATATAAGGTAGGAATTAATATTATGAATTTTCGTGAATTTAAATAAGTGTTTAAGTGTTAAAATAAAATTTTATAAAGTTTTGGGGCCATTTTGTAATTTATGGGAAATTTGGAGTATAACCGAAATACTAATGATTTTCTGGGAATATTAAAGTATTAATTATGAAATTAAGTCTTGGTCAAAGTGTTGACCAAAAACTTTGGGTTAAAATTATTTATGACATAAAATATTAAGTTTATAAAGTTTTGGGGTGAACATGTAATTTATGAAAGCTTAAAAATAAAACCGAATTGAATTTAGGGTGAAAGCATAAATTATAAAAATATATGGGTCATTTCGGTTATTTAAGAAAATTAAATATTAAAACTATAGTTTATGAGTTAATATGTAACTAATGTAAAGTTTTGGGATTAAAATATAAATATAGAAAACTATATGTTGAAACCGAAAAGTTTATGGGATTAATTAGTAATTTATAAAAGTTAGAATACTCATTTTGTAATTACCGAAAGTTAGTGGGTACAAATTATAAATACCGAAACTAATAAGGTTAATTGGTAATTTACAAAAGTTATGTGTTCAATATATAGTTACCAAATTTACAAGGTTAATTTTGTAATTTAATAAAGAAAGGAATTAAAACTAAGTAATACAATGTATTTTGGAGTATAATGTAAAGTTTATGAAATAATGGTGGTTATAATAAAAATAACCAAATTATATTGATATGTGGAATAAGTGAAAACAATTATGAGTATATAATTAATGAGATGAGGATATATCATAAAATAGAAATTCATTATCACATGTAGTTACTACATATAATAATGGACTGGTAAACTACCTCGAACCACTGTAAAATAACAGGGGAAAATAAAGAACATACGGGGTTAGTATACCACGATTATTAGCTCTGTAGTGGCAGTACTATAATACTTAGTGAATAGTTGTATTAACGTTACCCGGTATTGCATGTAAATATAACATCGTACGGGAAGAAAGTACTAAAGCGTGAACTGTCAAGCTAGCAAGTTATACAGTGAACGGTATGTTAATTGTGTGGTGTGAATGTCCTAAGGTCCAGACGTTGTGTGTTTAATTGCTAAGAGCGATATCTGTGATTTATGTATATCATCTTGTATGCTGTATTGCTCGACACCATTGTGTTTTATTTTACGCTAACGTCTTATGCCTGGAAGTTTATACATCTAAACTCAAACAAGACTAACTGACCTTTAGGTATTATGTGAACCTAACTGATGGTCCACTGTTATAGTCTTAACTCAAGGATTGGATATTGTATCACTGACTAAAGAGCTAACTTATAAAGAGAGGAATCCAGACTGTTTTGACTTTCTGGTTGCGCATCGTGATCACTACGAGGGACTGTATCAAGAGTCACTCAAGGGAATCCATTATCCACATTCGATGATGGCAGAGGGCACTACTGTTGGTGCACAGGTTTTGACCGGATCGGTCACCTTCAAGGCAAATATATTATCCAGGGCCATAAGGTCAGCTGACAACTGTTGCTTTGGAACCCAAGGGACTACTGTCCATTAATAAGTTATTAAGGGTTGTCCTCACATGACGCCCGAGGTGGAATTTAATTGGAAAGTTCAAGTGGTTGGTTTAAAAGGATAAGGGTCATGTGACCTACTAACAAGTACAGTTAATTAATACTCGTATCTTGTTCGGTTACTGTTATGGATTGTTGGGGTTTGATTATCTGGTTATTGTTTACTACTATGTGATGATATTGTCAGGTGGACTATTATGTTTGTTTAAACTGAAAATGATAAATTCCTAACTCCTCAAATCTTCTATCCTAATCCCTAGTCGGGTTCCAATTCTACTGCTAAGCCTTTTGCGCTTCGTCGAATTACCTTGTTGCTATGTGACCGAGCTTAAAAGAGAGAGAATCGCGAAGACAATGCAACTGAGTGTGGTTTTCCAATATGAATCGTGTCCTTTATTGTGGGGTTGAACCCCTATTTATAATGTTTACACTGCTGGATCGAGGGTTGCCAGCCTGTCTTTCTTTTTAATTGCCAGGCTGGCATTTGCATATAAGCGGGATATTTAACTACCCATCCGGCCGAATCACATTCCAGTCCGGCGATATTCTTTGTTCTAAGCTGCCCCTTCCAGTCACATGAGACCGGATGTTCTACCTTTCCTTACTCTCGTACTTTTTCCCTCTTCATCAGTCCCACAAGTTCTACTTTTGATCCTCTAAACGTAAAAAGTAGAACTTTTTTTTTCCTTCAATTTGCTCTTGCTCTCTTTTATGGCTTTCCGGATTGGCTTTCTCCCGACTCACTTTTTTCGGTTTCCCTTCCCTAGTCCCACAAGTTTTCCTTGCTTTTTCCTCTATTTTTAAAAGGAAAGAAAACTTGTCCGTGCCTCGCGCCTTTTCGATGTAGAATTTTCGGAAGCTCTTCGTCAGCGTCCCTTTTCCAGGAAGATGTAGAGTCCTTATCCTATTTATTTTTATTGGCCGAGCGGGAACCGTTACTTTTTCAAAACTCCAGGTTTTATATTTGACACCTTCTCTCTTCCTTACCCACTTCAGACTTCACCGTTACCTCTTTACACTTCGTTTCCGAACTTCTTCTCCACCTCTCCTGTCTCACTGTTTCCCTTCGCTCATCTTCCCCGATGGCTTCTTCTAGCTCGAAAAAGAATAAAGCAGCGGCAAATTTTGTTCCCGCAAAAGAGGCGATTCAAGGTACCTTTTCGCCCCAGGGGTTTCGCCCCTCCTATTTGAAATCTTCCGCCCCTTTTTCTGCCGATCGGGAGCCTTCTTCATCCTCCTTGGACACTACCTCCCTTCTCTCCTACTTAAAGGATGTCGAAGTCCCACTGGGTACTCGTATCTACCTTCCTTCTTCCGATTCGCACCCCCACAACGATTTTGGGCTTGGATACGCCGTTTATGCGGATTTTTTCCCTCGTGGCCTGACCGTGCCCCCTCACCCATTCGTTATGGGCTTTCTAATTCGGCGTTGCTGCGTGCTTGCTCACCTACATCCAAAGGCGATTTCCTACCTTCACGCCTATGTTCTGCTCTGTGAGGAGAACAAAATTCGGGTGGAAGCAACCGAGTTCGCCCAATTCTATTCTACAAGGGACGATCCTGATAGCCTGACGATCAAGGCAAAGACCGGGTTTTCTCTTTTCGATTACAAGAAAACGTCTTCCGGGTGGAACTCCCGATGGTTTGTCATTGTCCCACCATCAGGTCGGTTTTTGGGAGTTCCTTACTGCTCCTCGATCCCAAAAGGCCAATTCAGCTGCCCACCTTCCCTGGTGCAAGAAATCCCCATCTCGAAGATTCTGAAGATGGTAAGCGACAAGCAGCCTACAGTTTCCCAATTCTTTACTCCGGCGCGCCTTTTGTGTTGCTCTGGTAGATTTCTTTTATAGAGGAGATAAGGTGGGGCCCTTCAATAGTTGGAATTTTGTTAACTTCAAAATGGGTGATGAACAAGTTGATTATTACGCGTCTGTTGATGCGACTATCGATGTGGCCACAAGACTCCTTGGGGACGCTCCTTCCTCTACGAAGAGACAAAGAGGTGACAGCGACAAGGATCGATCCGGCCAGAAGAAAAAGAGAACTGCTAAGTCCCCAGCCCGATCGTGCGGTGATTTGCCAGGTACTCGGCACGTGAGTCCAGGGTCTGGGCGTCGCGTCTTTCTCCCTCTTACTCCTGATTCAGGCCTGAGGTCTGTCTCTCATTCAGGGCAGGGGTCTGGTCACCCAACTCCTATTTGTGAATTGTTTCCTGACTTGGCAGGATACTTTTCTTCCGATCTGGCTCACGGTGCTGTCTTGGAGGAGGCTGACCTACGTATTGCTCTTTCTTTATTGTGGGAAACTCTTGCCTTCCCTTTTTGTACATTCTTTGCTGACCCTTCTTCTCTTAGGTTCTCAAGGCGCACCCATTACTGTTACTGACAACGAGGTTGCTTGCGGCCCGGCCCTTCCCACTGCTGCTATTCCGGATCCCGGAACCCAAAGACCCCGGAAGAAGACCGTATCAAAGCCGAAGACAGTCTTAACGGAAATCTCCGAAGCTGAGGGGGGCAGCGAGGTTCCATGTGATGCTCCTGGAGCCAAGGAATCAGTAAACGAGGAAGTGAAAGAATACCGACCAGTGCCTGAGAACCCAGAGCTCCGAAGCAAGCAAAGGGAGGACATTACTGCCTCTTCCTCGTCTCCACCCCCCCTGTTCAGGGGAGATTCACCGGCCCTTCCCAGAAGGAGGGATGGTTCTACTATCTCGGGCAACCTTTGTGCAAGATTTCCTTGGACACCGCCTGATACACTGACGCTTGGAAGGAAGCAATAAAGCTGTCTGATCATCCGGACGGGATTTTTGCTCCTCCGTCCATTATTACCGCTACCAAGGAGAAACTGAGGGCCGGGAGCGGAGGAGCTGATGCTATCATGCGTCACTCCCTTCCAATATGGGAGGTCTTCAACCTAATGTGGCAAGGCATTTTTTGGGTTAGTGCAGTCTTCCTCCCATCCTCCTTTACCCTTTTGGTGCTATCTGAATTTTCTATGCTTTGTCTCTCTTTAGGTTATGTCAATGGCCCAAAGTGCTGAAGTTCAAACCCGGGACCTCCAATCCGATCTGCAACATGAGAAAAACCGGGCCGACAATATTGAAGCTGAGCTGAAACAAACCCGCTCATCCCACGATAGTTACATTGATCTCGTAAATTACGAGATTGACCGCAAGGTGAAAGAAAGGACGGACACTCTAAACAAGGAGTTACGGTCATCTCGCCAGGATTGTGTCCGCCTTCGAGATGAGTATGAATCGAAGTTGAAGAATTTGCGGGAAGAGATGTTTGCTTTGAAAAACCAGAACCTCCGAACCGAGAGTATCCTAAAACAGGTACATCGCCAGCCTTCCGACGAAAAGGATGTCATGATACCCCCGCATGCTTTGTCTGATTTAGAAGTTTTGTTGCGGCAGGTACAAGCTGCTCACAAAAGGGAGGTGGATTCCCTTACCTCAGACAAGGTTTATTTTGCGGACCTGAAAACTGCTCTTGAGAAAGAGACCGAATCCCTTGAGATGGACAAGAAGGCTTTGACCCAACAGAACGAGGCTTTAGTGGAAGACAAAGGCAGACTCATTCAAGAGCTTACTAGATTGGCCGAGGAAAAGGACGCCCTGGACGAGCAGACTCGGACCGCCTTTGATCAAGAGAAGCAGTCCCTGATGGATGAAACACGGCTCTTTCCGCCGATAAAGCTGCTCTTACAGCCGAGAAGGCTTCTTTAAAGGAAAAGGTGAAGGCTTTAGAGGAAGCCATGGCCTTCCTTCAATTCGAGAGTGCTAAGGTCCGGCAAAGGGTGAGTTTCATTGGTCTCTTTCCGGTCGTTTTCTATCCTTATGCTTTTATTCTTACCGATCCTGCTTCTTTTTTCCTTTTTCAACCAGATTCTGAGAATCTTCTAAGGCACGTTGAGAAACTCAGCAACCGTATCGACAAGCTGAATGAGGAACTTTCTGCTGCGGGCTCTGATCGCGATCTTTACCGAGCTCAGGTCCTACAGCTCGAGGAAGATGTTGCTAAGCATACAGCCTACGCCCGCCGGACCCAAGAGGAGCTGAAGAAGCAAGGAACCATCATCGCCCACTTGAAGAAGGCTTTTGGTTCCCAGAGCTGGAAGATCACTAATGTTTGTCGCCCGACCATCTCCAAGTACTTTCTGAAGAGAGGGGAAGTCTTGGATGACGATTTGTATAGTGAGCTGGAGTTCGACAATGTTGCTCGAAAGAGCAACTTCCTTGAGGATTTTGAGAAGTTCGGTCGTCTCCCTGGTGAGACAGTCTTTGGGCCCGGTCAGGCTTCCTTCCTTCCTCCTGATAGCGGTATGCGCCAGGGGGTTGCTGGCTCTCATCAGGCCGTTGGAAAATCTAATTCTGCAGAGAGCGTGTCTCATCCGGTCGAAGGATCCACTGCAAAGAAGCCTGCTAAAGAATAGATGCTTTTCAGAAAAAGTGATTTCTTAGTTTAGGGATCTTGTATAGTTGTATTTTGGGTTACTACTTTGACAATGTTTTAATGTTTTTGCCCCTGCCACTACTTTTGTACTTCTTAATTAATTCAAGTTTCTTTCTGTGGGTTGGCTTTATATATTTCTCATTTGGATTTATCCGGAGCGACCGGACTTCCAAATGCTTTATAAGCCTCCTTTTGTTCATACCATAAGCCTTTATATTCTCGCTCAGTTTCATTTTTAAGAAGATTTCTAGACACTATAGGCACGTCTGCCAGATGGTACATTTCAAGGCTCGATAGCCCGTAGGCACGCTGGCCGGATGGTACATTTCAAGGCATGATAGCCTGTAGGCACGCTGGCCGGATGGTACATTTCAAGGCATGATAGCCTGTAGGCACGCTGGCCGGATGGTACATTTCAAGGCATGATAGCCTGTAGGCACACTGGCCGGATGTTTCATTTCAAGGCATGATAGCCTGTAGGCACGCTGGCCGGATGGTACATTTCAAGGCATGATAGCCTGTAGGCACGCTGGCCGGATGTTTCATTTCAAGGCATGATAGCCTGTAGGCACGCTGGCCGGATGTTTCATTTCAAGGCATGATAGCCTGTAGGCACGCTGACCGGATGTTTCATTTCAAGGCATGATAGCCTGTAGGCACGCTGGCCGGATGTTTCATTTCAAGGCATGATAGCCTGTAGGCACGCTGGCCGGATGGTACATTTCAAGGCATGATAGCCTGTAGGCACGCTGGCCGGATGGTACACTTTTTGTTTTTAAAGAACACCTTATTTTATTGATCTTGTAAAAAGTGTTTTTACACATAAAACTTTTTGAGGCATTCAGCATGCCAAGAGTGAGGCAACTCGCATCCTTCACTGTTTTTCAGGCGGTAGGAGGCTCGCCCCGTCCGCCGTTGTATTATAAACGGTCCCTCCCACTGGGGTTCTAATTTCTTCGGCTGTTTTACCTCTCGAAGAACCAGTTCACCCGGAGCAAAACCCCTTTCCCTTGTTCTTTGGTTAAAATATTTTCTACTTTTGCTTTATCCTTTTCCATCCTGACTTGGGCCATGGTCCTGGTCTCTTCAAGCAGGTCAAGGTGTCTTTTACCCCTTCACTATTGTTTTCCTCATCAAAGGATTCCCACCTAATTGATGGACTATAATCTCAGCCGGAACAATCGCTTCCAGACCGTAGGTCAATCTGTATGGAGTTTCTCCAGTTGGACCTTTTTCGGTTGTTCTGTAGGACCAGAGAACCTGAGGTAGCAATTCCGCCCATCCCCCTTTTTTGCTGTCCAACTTCCTTTTTATAGCTTTGACAATTTGTCCATTCGCATTTTCTACCTGGCCGTTCGCTTGTGGATGAGCGACCGATGCGAACCTCAAATCAATCTTCCATTCCTCACAGAATGCCCGAAGCTATTATAGTTGAACTGAGCTCCATTGTCTGTTACTATTATTTTTGGGATTCCGAATCTGCAGACCACATACTTCCAGATAAAGTCCTGCGACTTTCTTGCGGTAATAGATACCGTTGGCATGGCTTCCACCCATTTGGTAAAGTAATCAATGGCCACATAAATGAATTTATATCTTCCGGGAGATGCTTCCGGGAAAGGTCCAACGATATCCAACCCCCACATGGCAAACGGGATTGGGGATAGTATGGTTTTTAGTGTGGATGGGGGGTTGTGTATTTTGTGCCCGTGTTCCTGACATTTAATGCACTTCTGTATGTATTCCTTCGAATGTTCCCTCATTTTTGGCCAATAGTATCCTAGCCTTAGGATTTTGTGAATTATTGCCCTTTCTCTCGTGGTGGTTCCCACAGGTCCCCTCATGTAGCTCCTCCATGAGCCTTGCTCCCTCTCTATGGTAACACACTTAAGCGCTGGTCTTGCGAATGATCTTTTGTAGAGCTGTCCTTGCTCTAAAAAGAAAGATGCAGCCCTTCGCCTTGTTTTTGCCGCTTCTTTCTCATCTTGTGGCAAGTTTCCGCTTTGTATGTACTTAACAATGGGTGTCATCGACTTGGCTATTGTGTCAGATTCAATGGTGCATACTCGGATCTCCTCCAGACTTGAGTTCGCCTTTATTTCCATCCAGACTTTACTGGGCATTCTCTCGGCATACTGGCTAATTTAGCCAACGCATCGGCCTCTATGTTTTTGTTCGGGGAAGATGTCTTAATTCGCATCTCTGAAAGTTCGCCTTTGTCTCTTGGACTTTGGCCAAGTATTTTCCAAGCTTCTCCTCCTTGACCTCGTAAATGTTATCGTTTTGTCGCGCCACTAGCATTGAATCTGAGTATATTTCCAATTCTGCATAACAATCAAAGAGGTAAGCCCCACTTTCCCCCTTTTGGAGGTATGTAAAAAATTTCTAAGGACACAAATGAGAACTACTGTTTATTATAAGAAAAACCTGTTGCCCCTAAGGCAGTGGCGACTTCCAAACCCTGTATGAGGGCTTCATACTCTGCCTCATTATTCGTTACCTACCTCAAACTCTAACCGGAACGCAAAGTTAAGAGTTCTTCCATCTGGTGTTTGGACCACTACTCCGGCCCCTTCTCCAGTCTTACATCGAGCTCCATCAACTAAGATGACATGTGGGTTTGCGGGCTCTCTCTGTCTTTGGGCAAAGGTCGTCTCGGTTATAAAGTCTGCCAAAGCCTGCGCTTTTATGGCTGTTCGAGGGAGAAAATGAATTTCATACTGGGTGAGTTCGACCGTCCAACTAACCATTCGTCCAGATGCATTCGGGTTGTTTGCTATCTGCTTTAGAGGCCAATTTGTTCTAACAAATATCCGGTGTGACTGGAAATAAGGTCGAAGCTTTCGGGAAGCAACGACTAACGCAAACAATATTTTTTCGATGTTGGTGTACCGACTTTCCGCTGGGGTTAAGATTTTTCCGGTGTAATATACTGGTATCTCTTTTTTCTCTTCCTCCATTATTAGCACGGCCGCCACCGCCCAATCTGTGGCAGACAAATAGAGATATAAGTCTTGACCGGGCCGCCGCCACCCAATTTTGGCAATTCTCTGAGCATCTCCTTGATCCTTTCGAAGGCTTCTACACATTCTTGACTCCACTGGAATCTCTTGTTTTTCCTTAGAATGTTGAAGAATGGGATTGACTTCTCTTGGAGTTTTGAACAGAATCTCCCCAAGGCCGTGAGTCTTCCATTTAATGCTTGCACATCTTTAATGTTCATGGGTGGCGATAGATCGAGGATTGCCTGGTTTTTTCGGGATCCACCTCAATCCCTCTTTGCCCGACGATGAAGCCTAAGAACTTTCCCTTTGTAACTCCAAATACACATTTTTCCGGATTTAGCTTGATTTGGAATCTGTCCAGAGTGTCAAAAGTTTCCTTCAGGTCTTCCATGTGCTGTGCCCAAGAATTGCTTCTCACCACAATATCATCAACGTATGCCTCCACGTTTCGGGCTAATTGTTGTTTGAAAACTTTGTCTATCATTCTTTGGAAGGTTGCCCCCGCATTTTTTAATCCAAAGGGCATTACCTTGTAGCAAAAGGTTCCGGCTGAAGTAATAAAAATGTTTTTTCCGAATCTTCTTCATTCATCCTTATTTGATTGTATCCCGAGAATGCGTCCAAGAAACTTAAGACAGAACTTTGAGCCGTTGAGACGACTAATCTGTCTATTGATGGTAATGGGTAGAAGTCTTTGGGACATGCTTTATTTAGGTCCGTGAAATCTACACACATTCTCCATTTACCATTTGACTTTTTAACCATTACAACATTGGCCAGCCACTTGGGATAAGACACTTCTCTGATGAATCCGGCCTTAAGCAGTTTTTGCACCTCAGCGCGTGCCGCAAGGTCCCTTTCCTCTCCTATTATTCTTCTTCTTTGCCGGATGGCTGGGTGCTTCGGGTCCACCCGTAGGTCATGCCGGATAACGCTTGGATCTATTCCGGGCATGTCGTCCGTACTCCAGGCAAACGTTGTCCTTCTTTTTTCCAGGAATCTCATCAGGTGAGTTTGCTCTCCATAGCCGAATGCATTCCCTATTTTAAAAAATTTAGAAGGGTCAGTTTTTAGGTGTACCTCTCTTGGTGAGTCTTTAGAAGTTCCACAACCTTCTGTACTTTGATCCGGCTCTGGTGGGAGGGGTAGTTTTCCCTTGAATTCCTTGTCTGATCCCACCGTTTTAACCATTCCTTCTTCCGGCATACCTTCCATGATGCGGACTTCACAGATTCGAGCCATCCTTTGACTTCCTTTTATGGTTACCACCTTTCCAGCCCTGGTTAAATACTTCATTTTTAGATGGTGAGTGCTGCATATTGCTTTGAAAGCATTAATTCCCGGTCGTCCGAGATACATATTGTATCCGGAAAGTCCCGGCACAATGAAAGCTGTAAGTCTTTCAGTTCTCCGCTCGTCTCCTAGTCCCAATGTTATGGTGAAGTCTATGCTCCCTGAGGACCTGGTGGAAACGCCCCCAACAAAGCCTCCGAGGACCGCTGAGTATGGCTTGACTTTACTTTCCGGGATTTCCAACTTTCTAACTGCCTCGGCGGAAATGACATTCGCTCCAGCTCCGCTATCTATCAAGATTCCTTCCATCATCCTGTCATTTACCTGCGCCCGAATGACAAGTGGATCGTTGTGGGGGTATAACACCCCCTCTCATCTTCATCTGTGAAGAAGATCTGGGGAAGACTCTCGTTTGGCAATTTTTCTTTCCGGTTTCTTGATGTACCGCATGAATATGTCTTTTTCTTTCGTTTGGAGTCAACGGTCCTACCTCTGAAAAGAGACCTGAGAATTTACTTAAGAGAAAAAGTTTATTAGATTCCAATTTTTTCCGGAAGGGAACCACCGGAAGATTTTTACAATATACGTTTTCTCTGAAAGAAAGAGAGAAAAGACCGATTACACAGCTCTTCCTTATTACCAATATGACTGGACCTTCCTAATACTAGAGAAACAAAAACTTCTTCATCCTCTTACAAACCTGAGATCATACCGACTGATTTGCCGTGGTTTAGCTCAGGGTGGATCTCTTCTTCCTGGTGATTTCGAGAGGTGAACTGATTTTGCCTGCCATACTGCTTTGCTGGCCTGTCATCTGCTTTCCCTTGCCTTTCTTTTCTTCTTCGATGACCTCAACTCTTTGGCCAAAGTGGCGCAATTTGCGGTTCTGTGACTTTTGCAGCCATGATATTCACAGAAGGCTACCGGAATCTCCCCTGGATAAGGCTTCTTTGGTGGAGGTAGATATCCTTCTTTGACCGCCGCCGCATACCTGCCCGGATCGATCTGAACAGCGACCCTGGCATTCTGAAACTGAGGTCCCTGGGATGGAGCTTTGTAGTAAGGCTTGTATCTTGAGCCTCCCCCGGATGAACTCCCTGATACGTTGCCGGACGAGCCATTCCCATTCTGTCCCCCTTTTTTATCGTTAACCGCCTTGAAGCTGTTTGCCAAATCTCTGGCCTTATTTTCCGCCACTTCTGACTTTAGAAACTCATGAATCATTTCAGCTAGCTCTCCATGGGTTTTTGGGGCTTTTGTTGCGATCTTCCCGGCAAGCCTTGGTTGTGCTAGCCCGTTTCCGAAGCCTTGATTAGAATCTTCTCATCAATGTCGTCGATTTCGGCTACTTGCTTATGAAACCTTTCACTGAATTCTTTCACCGTTTCTCCCTTTCGCTGCTTGAGATCCATTAGTTCTATTGTTTTTCTTCTTGATCTTTTTGCTTGCAGCAAAATATTGTTGGAACTCCTCAGTCAATTGCCTGAAACTTGAGATCGACTGCGGGGGTCTTGTTGAGATCCAACCGAGTGCCCTCTTGGACAATGTTCCCGGAAACAAATTGCAAAGAGCGAGAGAACTTATCCCCTGCGTGTTCATTGCGAACATAAATTTTTTAACGTGAAGAGCAGGGTCCCCCGTTCCATCGTACTTCTCCACCGCTGGTGCAACGAAGTGGGGAGGAAGTTTTGCCTTCCTGATTCTCTCGGAGAAGGGGTAAAGAGTCATGTCAATCGAATCATCCTCCTCAGTCTCCTCGCTGATGATCAGAGTTTTCTCTAGCTGCTCTTTTTTCCGGCTGTTGCTCGCTTCGGAGCCGCGGTTCTTGAGCGATTCAAGCGCCTCGTCATGTCCTCCCATTTCTTCTGGTATTCTTCATCTCGCTGCATCAGTTCCTGCTGCAAGACTTCATTCCCCTCCACTATCCTTTCATCAATGGTTCTGACTAAGCTTTTCAGCATCTCCTCCAACGCTTGCTTGGAGATCGTGTCTTCAGCCTCCACTCTGTTGTTTTCGGTCGTTTCCACATTGTTGATCTCGCCATCAGGTCGGGGTGTCTTTCTTGTTCTTGGGGCCATTCTTACACGCGTACCTTCTCCGCTTACACCTGCAAAAGACACAACCTCAAAGTTTCAAGGTTTCATTGTTTCGTTCATGATCAAATTACCTCCGGTGGACTCGTGGTTGCTAAGAAAGATCTTGAGCCATTCGTTTCCCACAGACGGCGCCAAAATGAAAATGATAAATTCCTAACTCCTCAAATCTTCTATCCTAATCCCTAGTCGGGTTCCAATTCTACTGCTAAGCCTTTTGCGCTTCGTCGAATTACCTTGTTGCTATGTGACCGAGCTTAAAAGAGAGAGAATCGCGAAGACAATGCAACTGAGTGTGGTTTTCCAATATGAATCGTGTCCTTAATTGTGGGGTTGAACCCCTATTTATAATGTTTACACTGCTGGATCGAGGGTTGCCAGCCTGTCTTTCTTTTTAATTGCCAGGCTGGCATTTGCATATAAGGGGGATATTTAACTACCCATCCGGCCGAATCACATTCTGGTCCGGCGATATTCTTTGTTCTAAGCTGCCCCTTCCAGTCACATGAGACCGGATGTTCTACCTTTCCTTACTCTCGTACTTTTTCCCTCTTCATAAACAATTACAGTTATTATTGTAAACTGGTATAGCATGTAATGAATCTAATATCAAGATGGCTAAACGACTTAAGGAATCCAAATGATTTAGGACTACATTTAGCATACCAGCATATCATTTGTTGAGCCCTTCAATGGGCAAAACATTTCAGGTTACTGATTGAAGATACAAGCCGGAGTGCGGGACACAGGGTAGCTGATGTGTTTCCAATAAACACTTTAAGTTTATTTATGTACTGTATTTTGGAGGTTGTTGTAGTTGGTTTAGTTGCTCAGTTTGGATTTGGTTTGTAATATTAAGAGTGCTCAGTATCTTGTTCATCACAACGGTGAGGAGTTGAAGTTGATGGATGAAGTAAGGTTGGCTTGTTACTCACATGGGTGAGTAACGGCGTGTAACACCAATGTTTGATAGTTTTATTTTCCGCTGCGAATTATATTTTGTTATGCTACGACTTGCGATTATATTACACGTTTAGGATTAGGGGTGTTACATTAAGCTTCAAGAGTCTCTTGATGATTGGCTTGTTGTGTTAGGATATGGTGTTATGATATGTTAAGACACTTTGTTATTTTCTTTCCCCGTTCGGGTGGTAGCATATATTCCCGTATTTATTAGGATATCTTCTTTTAGAATTTATTAGGATATCTTCTTTTAGGATTTATTAGGATATCTTTTTTTAGCATTTATTAGGATATCTTCTTTTAGCCTTTCTTTTCCTTTTAGTTTCTCTCAGTGATGTATATATATGACTACGACCTTCGTTCCCAATACAGTGAATACACAGAAATCTCTTCTACTTCACTTATTCACTCTCTCTAGTGAATCTCTTTCAATTCTCTTTCAGAATCATTCTCCTACATTTATCATGGTGTCGGAGCGGTTCTTCCGCAATTGACTTTGCCCTACCTGATGACGACCAGACGTAGCGACAACGACTTCAAAAGGCTTAACCGAAGACGATGAATCGTCAGATGCTAGCGAAGAAGTCGATGACGGCGATAAATACAAGAGGCGCATCTCACAACTCGATCCTTCAGATCCGCTGACCGTGGCTAGCGCTGACCAACCAGGAGTATCTCTTACCGTCAAGAAATTTGACGGAAATGGCTTCGAAATATGGAAGAAGATGAAGATCTCTCTCCTTGCCAAGAATAAAATCAAAATGATTGACGACACCTTACCACGGTCAAAGGTAGCTAAGAGTCGCCGTGATGCCTGGGATCGTTATGACGGTCTCATCAGGTCCTAGATGATTTCCAGCGTTGATTCGTCGATTGCCGATGGCCTTATATCCCGCAGTACTTCATGCGCGGTGTGGAAAGCCTTGTGCAAGAGGTACGACCAGTCAGATGGCACTCATTTATTTGATTTGAGGCGAGAATTATCTCAGGTGGAGCAGGGTTCATCCAGTGTCACGGACTACTTTGCTCGCCTAGAAAAATTGTGGGACGAAATTGCTAGTATTTCCGACGTTGATGCTTGTGTTTGTGGTTACGGTGACAAAGCCGTCAAGAAATCTTCTCATGAATTCTCCTTTGCCCAGTGTGGATTTCGCCTATTCTGTCATTCTCCACGAAGAGAGACAGCGCGACACAAATCGATCCGGTAAAAATCCTGTTGAAACTTCCTTTGCCAATACTGTGAGTAAGAGCGAGCCAAGTCAAAACAATCGATTCAAGAACAAACGAGATGGAGATGGCAAGAAGAACGACAGCATATGCTCTCATTGTGGCAAGACTAGTCACCTCAAGAAAGATTGTTTTGAGTTGAAAGGCTATCCGGATTGGGAGATAGGCGCAAGAGTTTCTTCCACCAATGCAGTTCAGCGTGGTGAAGGTAGCTCTAACTCTCAGGGTTTGAACATAGAAAGGCTTAATCACCTCTGTGATATGCTAGAACAGACAAGTCGTTTTTCTGTTAAAGGAAAGAGTGCCGCTACTAGCAAAGACAACGTTGAGACCACCAACTTCACAGGTAATATTCACAACCAGTCCACTGCGGAATATCCTGTCAATGATTCTCAACGGTGGTTGATAGATTCTGGTGCTAATGATCATTTGGTTGGTTATGATAGTGTTTTGGGTAACAAGAGAAAACTGTCTAAACCCCGTTACGTCACTATGCCTAATGGTAACACTAAAACTATTGACACCATAGGCACTGTGAATCTTTCGGATAGTTTTAAACTTGAAGATGTTCTGTATGTACCTAGTTTCAACCTTGCCCTCATTTCAGTAAGCAAACTTGTTGATCAAACAGGTCTGAATGTTGTCTTTGATCAAGATTTATGTAACACCCCTACCGCTAATCCCGTCGTTACCTCACAATTACTTACCTTCGCAGCGGATATTACATACACAACGGTGGGTGTACAATGCCGTTAGTCACCCACGTGACTAACAAGGCCAGTTACAATACTACACACTATCGGTCTGATGACTTGAATATACCGAGTATACTATACCAAACAATACATTCCAATTCTTAATCAATTCTCAAATATACAAACCTCAAATCCATGTTATACAAATACAGTATCCACTCAATACTATACCGAGTATCTAATTTCCTCAAGTTCACCGATAACCAATTGGTCTTACAATTCAACATCTACAAATCAATACAAATGTACTAAGTTTTCTATCCATGCTTATGTAGCAACCCCGTCCTACTCTCGAACGGTGTTCAGCTTCAAGTACCTGGAAAATAAAAACGGTGCCCTTAGGGGCTCAGCAAATTGCTGCATATGAAATTCGCATACCCCACGTGCTAACTCGGGTACGCCGACTACTTTGTCGAATACATGGAGTTCATTTTCATGCATACATACATACTAATACTACAACATTACACAAGCAGCAATACTTACATAAATACACAAGATTCAATACCTACGAGGGAAGATAATTCGTCCATCAACCGTTCATGTTAGTTACTCAATCATCCGGGTTAATCGGATGCTCTTTTTCTCCTCGCTCGGGTTCATAAGGCTTACACCAATCATGTTCTTACTTACTTGTTGCTTTACTCATACTTCACTCATTACTTTACTCGTTACCTTACTCATTACCTTACTCGTGCTCTGCTCGATACTCACTACTTTACTCGTACTTACTCCTTACTCAATACTCATCGCATTACTCATACTTACTCCTTACTCAATACTCATTACTCGTACATACTCATTACTCAGTACTCATTACTTTACTCGTACATACTCATTACTTTACTCGTACTTACTCATTACTCAATACCCATTACTCATAACCTCCGGGTAGAGTCATACACAAGACTCGCCACCGGGCTTACAAATACAAGTGGAGCTATACACTTAGCTCCTCAAATACTCAAATGTCCGTTTCTACCGGACTACTCAAATTCCCAACACTCCTCTCTCGGAGTTATTTTACAATCTCATGGATTAGCCTAGAGGTATCTCTCTCGATTTCCTCTACTAGCTTAAGGATTTACCAATGTCTAGTATTCTCAGATTTAAGGGTTCCCCCAACGTATCGAATACTCTCATGTTCGGGACATTGTTTACATTAGTCGGATCCTCTCATTGTGGGTCGACTATTTTTCTAAGGGGTTTGGAGATCCCTTGCCATTTTACTTCTCTCAAAGTTCATGTCTTTGAATTTTCATCAATCCTCTAAATAGAGGTTTCTTATATACTTCCACTAGTAATTGTTTGTGGATTATTCATTTTGGTTCTCTAACCATTATCGGGAGTTTACTAGTCTCGTACACTCTCTCACATTCTAGTGAGTTCTTAGGTTTGTGTTATCGTTATTATTAATTTGATAATTTCGTGTGTTCTCACATTTTTGTTAATTTGCGAGACGACTCTTTCTACGAGTCGCTAACCAATCGTTACACAACTAGGAGTCGGCCTATAATGCTAAGTTAGATCATGCCATCATACAAGGGAGGTTAGTACACACAAAATGCATCAAGATATACAATCAAGCAATAAAACATTTTTCATGCTTTTATCTTGATTAGGTCGGCACACAAGCACACAACACACAAATCGGTGTAACACGGTTAGCATACGGGGCATGAGAAAATCATACCTTTCACCGGGGGTTTAACTTTACGGGGTCGCCTTATGTTTCCTCGGTTTACTCTTGGTCCACTGATAACATTCAAATGTTTCTATTAACATTAATACTTTACGGTAGGTAAATAGTTACTACTCCCGTACTTACCCCATTGTCCCGTTATTCTTAGTTTTTCTCTTGTGTGCTTAACTTTCTTACCTTCGTTACTCTAGCACTAATGCCTCATTTATACATATATATATATATATAATTAATTTAAAAAAAAAATTTGTGTCTGGGTCCGACCGACCCACCGACCGACCCAGTCCCCTGGGTAAGTCGAAGTCAGAAAACGATTCCAGTCCGACCGACCCACCGACCGACCCAGCCTCTGGGTAGGTCGAAGGCAGAATGCTCATTTTGACTTGGTTTCAACTCCAATCTTCTTCCCATTTCTTCCTTAACCTTCCACATGTGTCCTAACATGTTTAACCACCTTAAAACACTCTTAATCATGCTCTAAACCTCCTAAAATCATTACTCAAATTCTTTACCCAAATCCTTGCTCAATTTCTACAACTTCAATCCTCATTTTTGCACTTATGCACTCTAGTGCATTTCTAAACTTCCTCTTGGTGGGTTACCACCTTCTACCAACTTCACCGAATTACTTAGACCATTACAACTCCATCCTAGACAAATGCACTACCTATACCCAAGTCCAGCCTCCATTTCCAAGATTATAAACACTAACTCGTTTTCTTGAAGTTCCAAGGTCTTCACAACCCATTTTTCTACATATTTTTCTCTCTACTTTACTCACCTCTAGAATAGCTCCTAGGTGGTTAACTAACCAAATTGGTTTCTCTTCAAACACCAAGTTAACCCTTGGTCATTCCTTACTCATAACATCTCTTAAAACCCATAAGTTCTACCAAAATTTTGCCATAACTTACCTATAATCCTTACATTCCCAAATCCATCCATTCTTACCAAGATCAATCCTAAACTAGCCACACCCATAAAGGGTCCTACCAGCACATATAATTCCTCAAGATTTCCTCAAACAACAATATCAATGTATATTCAAATTACTTGTCTCTAAGGCCCTTATTTCACACACAATTTACAAATCCTTTCTAATTCATCCAAATACATTTCCATTCCAGTTTTGGGTTCATTCATTCCTTTACCCATTCCCAAAATTCTAAAAAATCAAAGTAAGCATCAAGGTAATTTAATTACCTTAATTTCATAAGTTCCTCTTTTCCAAGCCTTCTCTTCTCCTCTTCTCTCTTGGTTCCCAAAACCGGTCAAGGGCAATACAATTGCCAATGCTCCATCCCAACATTAAATAAGGAAAATGAGATTAAGCAAAGACACTTAACTCATTAATTAACTCAAGTTTACTAGGAAGTGCTTAAAACACTAAGATAGGCATTACCTTTGAAATTGTAACACCCCAACTGTAAACTTTATGATAAACAAGAACGACAGCGGAAACTGATAACATAAACATTACTTAAAACGGGCAGTGTTACACGCCGTCAGCCACCCACGTGGCTAACAAGACTGAATACATACATATGTATCGGTCTGATGGACACAGACTCCCGAGCAATAGGTATTTCCATATATATATAAACCAACGATACCGAGTGTATATATTTACAAACCGTCATTGTAATTCGGTTACTACCAAAACATACGACCACAGGAGCACAGGCGCATCCTGGGTCCTTAATCCAAAAACTAACAAAAGTATTTCTTTACATCCTAGGATCCAAAAGCCATTCCGCTTCCTCAATCCTCAACCTGCAGAACTAATATGGTGCCCCAAAGGGGCTCAGCAACCCTTGGCCGGTATGATTAACGTGCAGCCCGCCGGCTACCGGGATACACGCAACTAATTGTCATGATAACATGGCATTGATTTAACATACAACATACATAATCATAGTGATAGCATTGCATAGCAACAACAACATACAACATAGCAGGAGTGTTTCACCTAAGGAAACAAACCAAACATTAGTTAGTCACACTTGGTAAGCCTAGAGAGTGATTTCACTCTCATGTTAAGCTTGTTACATAAATCGTTACCGTTCTATTTGTCGAACGAATAACTTAACCCAAAGATGTGTCGGATATAGTGATCCAAGCACACCGTACATAAATTCCCCCTAGCCCGATCAAAAGTCAGGTAGGTAAGCTTTGGTTAAGCTTGCGGGTGGTTGTAATCCAAGAAGGAAAAGCAACCATAACATAAAGAGAGTCGAATCTGATTCAGATATCAACTCCCGTACATACACACGTGACTGGAACGACCGGATTCCTCTCCCCCCGGTTATTTATTTGTTAGCAGTTCCTTATTGGAACTTAACACATCAATTCACACCTTAGGTGTTTAAGTCCAGTTAGGCACACGAGGGAGATGGGATACACATTAACAACACAAACCACAACTAGCTCATACATAGCCGTAGTCAGAACGTTCCTCAAGTTGAGAAGTTAAAACCGAGTACCGCTCTCTTACGTATCCTAGTTTGGTCAACTAACGGGTTAGCACGTATTCGAGGTTAACGGTACTGGTACACACACGTCACAATAATAACAATGACTGTAAACTCGTTTCATGATTTAAGTCTTACAAAGTCATAAACACTCAGAAAACAAACAACACACAAGCCCGTGTAAACCGGTAGCAAACAGACTGCAAGAAAACCATACGTTGGTCCTTGCTGCTTTTGTTTTCCACTGAACGTAACTTCTATACACAATTAATAACATAGGTTAATTCACTTTATTTAACTTACCGATCTTACTAAGTGTTTTACATACATGACATGTTTTACAATTCAACTTACACTTGATTATCCTCATTATACCCACTAGGGTTTACTACATAAGCCACATTTCTTTTCTGTTTTTTTATAAGTATGGGCCGACCGACCTTCCGACCGACCTTACCCTAAGGTTGGTCCATTCCATTAACATCCGGGTTTGAAAAATTTACACTCCGACCGACCTTGCCAAGTCCGGTCCCAAGGTCGGTCCATTCCAGAAACATTTCCGTGTGAGAAATTTAAGCCCGACCGACCTTGCCATGTCCGGTCCTAAGGTCGGTCCATTCCAGAGAATTTCCTAGAGGGTTAATTTAGGCTCGACCGACCTTGCTAAGGTCGGTCGAAGTCAGAAACTTGTTTTAACTTGCTTATTTCACTCCAAACCTCACCATACATGTCCTAATACGTTCTAACATCATTTTGGTACTTTAACCACACCCTAAAACATCCCCAAACTCATTTTCTAACTCATTTCTAAGTTCGTCAACACTTACCAAATTTCTTACAAAATTCCTAACACTTGTAATGTTTTTCCTCAAGTTTCTAAGTGGTGGTTTATACCTATGATAACAATTAACCAAAATGTTTTCTCACCATCACTACATCTACTCCAAAGCATCATTTCTCACCAACACTTCCTTTACACAAATTCCTTAATATTTCTTTCCACAAGTTCAAACTTAATTCTTCACAAGGCATTATTCCTCTCTTGTTTACCAAAATTTGCACAAGACCTATCCACACTCCCACCTTGACCTTAGTGCATCTAAATCACTCATTTGATTTCTAAACCCTTCAAAACAACTCCTAAGTCACCCAAGCACTCAAGAACACTTTAATTCATTTTCTTTCACCAATACAATACCTAGCCATTCCTAACACTTCCTAGTTCATCAAACTTCATTTAAACACTTAAAACTCCTTGTATATTAACCAAATTTTGGCATGGTTTTACTAGCACATCATTACACCAAAACACATATATTTTCACCTTTAAAACATTAAGAACACTTAAATCCTCAAGAACACTCTTACACACAAAACTCCACCCAATTTACACTACATCATAATATAGTGCATAATTTAATTTGCTTGGCACTTAGGCCCTTAAATAATATGGCTCTTAGGCCCTTAAATTGCATTAATTTTAAACACTGAATTTCCACATACTAAATGCCTTTGGCCTGCAAATACACACAACATCACATATGCCCTTAATAACCTCCTTATGGGTATTTTTTCTATCTCATTTCCCATTGGCTCTTTAGGTAGTTTTCAATAAGAAATTCAAGCTCATTTCCTAAGACATAAAACTACATTAAGTTAGTTCATTTACCTCTTCTTCTTCAAGACTTCCCCACTTGTTTTTCCTTGGTCTTTCTTGATTAAAAATCGGCGAGGAGCTTTTGATCACTTGTCAATATTCTAATCAATACACAAGTAAAGATAATGAGCATTAAGCTTCATGCTTAAACTCATTAATAAACCTTAGGTTATATAAGTGTCTTAAAACACAAAAATGGAAGTTTACCTTAGATTTAAATGAGAGTTTGATTAAGTATCAAGAGAGGATTCCTCCTAGTCCTTTGGAGTTTAGAATGGAGCTAACAAAGAGCAAGAGAAGACACCATTAAAGGGTGATTCTTGGCCATGAGCAAAAATGAGAGGAAATGAAGTTTTTCTCTGGTTTTCCTTACCTTGAAGCAATGGAGAATAGCAAGGTATGAAAAGATGAGTTTTTTCTCCTTCAATGGTGATTCTTCATGGAACTGAAATGGATCTCTTGAAGATTTTAAAAGACAAGATTGTAGAGCTTGATCAAACTAGAAGAATGGTGGTCTTGGAATTAATTTTGGAGCATGGAGCTAGGAGTTATAAGCAAGAGAAGATGAAGAATTGTGTAGTTGCTGTAGCATAACCGTTTTGAGAAGGGAGGAAGAAGGTTGGAGACGGTGGGAACAAGAAGAAAAGAAGAGAATGTGGTGAGAGGTTTAGTTTGTAAGATATTTTAACTTAAAGCAAATAGTTCCTTACTTTATCAATCTTCCTTCCTTAACAGATCAGCCAAGTGTGATGACGCACACTTAAAAACCGGCCCCCTTTAGTACCTAGGGTGTTTTATGGTCTTTTTTGACCATTTAATTAACTTATGTTGACTAATGTCTTAAACTAGCACTATTTGAGTACTATTCACTAATTAGTGCACATAATTGTGAAATTTTTTGTTTCCCTTTGATTTAGACTTCCTAATGTGATACTAAGTAGTACACATGTAAATTAAAGAGTAATGATGGGCATTTAGCCACTCAAAACCCATTTCTAAGACAATTTTTCAAAAATGTGCTTTAAGACTCCTTAAAGCACATTTTGTGTCTTAACTTGTTTTCAAGCTTGGTTTTCTTTAGTAATTGGTTTAACATGTCCATTAGCATGTAAATAAAGTCTTGGTAAGTTATTAAAGTCTTAACCAAGGTTATCCCAAGCTTAGAGCACATTTTCGCTTGAATTGTCTTTATGGTGCGTTATTATGTTTTCTATGGTTTAAATTGTTCACTAATGTTTCTAAGGCACTTTTCAGCCTTAATATACCATAGTTTAATATTTAAACAACATATCAAGGTTTGGGGTATTTCAATCTACCCCCCTTAAAATAACTTTGTCCCCAAAGTTCACACTTCCCACGCATTATTTAAATTAGAACACGGGGATTAACATTGCAAAATACACTTCCATAATAAGCATACTTTACATAACACCCTTGGACTCAAGGTCCGTGTAACATAACATCCTTCAGACCCAAAGGTCTGTAACATAAGAACATAGACAATGTATTTCGATACATGTCGTACATACATAACCGAAACGGCTCTACCCCCCTTAAAATAGGGGTACGCCCTGTACCCTATACATACGAATACTAAGGAGTAAACAACGACGGGTACTTCGCCCTCATTATATCTTCCAGCTCCCAAGTGGCCTCCTCGACTTCCTGGTTAGACCAGAGAACCCTCACCAGTCGAACAGACTTATGGCGAGTGTCTCGAGTCTTAGTGTCCAGAATCCGTACGGGAGTCTCCACTGATCGCATGGTTGGCTCTAACGTTAGCCTTTCGGGCTGAAGTACATGAGACAGATGAGACATATATTTCTTCAACTGCGATACATGAAATACATCATGTACCTTGCCCAGCTCAGCAGGCAGATCTAGCCTGTAAGCTATCGGGCCTATCCGCTCCGTCACAACATAAGGCCCCACGTATTTTGGGCTCAACTTGCCTTTCTGGCCAAAACGAAACACACCCTTCGTGGGGGAAACTCTAAGAAATGCTTGGTCGCCCACGGCGAACTCCAGGTCACGTCTGCGCACATCGGCATATGATTTCTGCCTATCTTGAGCTGCCTTCATGTTAGCTCGTATCTGGCGTACTTTTGCTTGTACTTGCTCCAGATATTCGGGTCCTATAATGACCGTCTCACTCGACTCATCCCAGCATAAAGGCGTGCGGCATGGTCTACCGTACAAAGCCTGGAGGGGAGACATCTTGAGCGAAGCATGATAACTGTTGTTGTAGCTAAACTCGATCAAGTGCAACTTATCAATCCAGCTGGTCTGAAAGTCAAGTGCACATGCACGTAACATATCTTCGAGTGTCTAGATGGTGCGCTCACTCTGACCATCAGTCTGAGGGTGGAACGCTGTACTCAGTTTCAGCTCGGTACCAAGCGCTTCCCGTGTGGATTTCCAGTACCTCGAGAGGAATCTGGTATCCCTATCAGACACAATAGTTTTCGGTACCCCATGATGTCGTACAATCTCTCGGTTGAAGAGCTCTGCTAGCTTTGCCACTTTCCAAGTGTCCTTCATTGGTATGAACCGGGCCACCTTGGTCAGTCGGTCAACAACAACCCATATCATGTTCAGACCTCCCCTTGTAGGCGGAAGCCCTACTACGAAGTCCATGGAGATGTCATGGAACTTCCACTCTGGCACTGGCATTGGCTGCACCATACCACCAGGCCATCGGTGCTCAAACTTGACTTTCTGACAAGTGAGACACCTTACCACATCGTCATTCACGTCCTTTTTCATTCCCGTCCACCAAAAATACTGTAACACCCCATCCAACAACAAACACATAACAACAATCTGCAGCGGAAAATATTCTTCATCACATTACTTAAATCGTTGGTGTTACACGCCGTTAACCACCCACGTGGCTAACAAGGCTATTACATATACATTGTACCGGTCTGATGGACTAGATTCCCGAGCGACTACACATTACTATCCCTTTCCATAAACAACAAAACATACACATACCTTCCAACTGTACCGAGTACTTACAAACTGGTGCCGATAACAACTTCGGTCTTACTACACCTACTGTACATATACAACTTATGTGATTACCCATGTACAACTACCACCCCGTCCTACTCTCGAATGGCTTCCAGCTCTCGTACCTGCAATAGGAAAAGAAGAGAAAGGGTGGCCCCCAAGGGGCTCAGCACCTTTGCTGGTATGGTAATCCCGCAGCCCACATGCTACCCGGCCACGCACAACTAATTGTCGTCTTAGCATGCGGTTGATTACATTTAGATCATGCATGCAACTGTAAACACACAACACATAACATTTCGCCTCGAGGGGCTCAACAAACAGATAACACATCCTCATTTGATAAGTCACTCATGGTATTCATTACCCCTAAAGTGTTTCTCCTCTAATGGAGCTACTTCCTTAATAGACGACAACTACCCATTAATCGGGTTATCCTTAAATGCCTCATATCACAAACTGGGATTCATATCCATGATCCACATACTCCACATTTTACAACACATAACATACACTACATAACGACACCTTTCACATTAAAACGTGCACATAACAACATCGCAATAGAAATTGCATTACAACAACAACACGTAACATAACGGGAGCGGTTCTCTTAGGAACCGACCCAAACATTGATAATTCACTGGTGAGCCTAGAGAATGATGTCACCCTCATGATAAACTCGTTATACAACACTCATTACCGTCCTAATAGTCAGACGAGTAACTTAAGTTAAGATGGTTCGGGTTTGGAGGCCCGAACACACCACACAAACACATGTTCCCCCTAAACCGATCATAAGTCAGAATAGCTAAGCTTTGGAGTAAGCTAATGGGAGATCATAACCCGTGAGGGAAACAACCATAACAGAGAGAAGGGTAAGGCTAAAAAGGATACCCACTCCCAAACAACGCGTGACCGGCCTAACCGGATTCCTCACCACTGTTAGTACATAATTACTTTTAGATATTAGTTAGAGCCCCGCTATGGAGTCTATCACATCTACACACCATACAGTATTACAACTGGGTTAAACATACAAAGGAGATCCCTACATACACACACAAATATCACACATTTAACACACGCATAGCCGTGGTTAGAACGCCCCATGGTTCGGGTCGTTTAATCCGAATACCGAACTCCATGCGATCCTAGACTCAGTTAACTAAGGTTAACACTTCCGAGGTTAAATGGTATCGGAGTTGAACACGCCACATAAATGAATTACTGTAAACTCATTACATGTTTTATCTTACAGCGTGGCAAACATACAGAAAAACACATTGGCATACAAGCCGGTGTAATCCGGTAGGACACAGGTTGCAAGAAAACCATACCTGTCACCGGAGTCCACTTTATCATGTCCACTTATGTTCCTCGAGCAATTCTCGAACAACTGATAACATTACATGTACTTTTATTAACATCGGGGTAACATGATTGTTTAAAGTCTAATGCTTATAACTTTTCCCCGTTAACTTAGTTACATAACTTCACATTTTAACTTGTTTTACTTTAACATTTTAATACAACTTTTCCCCCACTAAATTGTCATTATAACTCACTTAACATGTCCTTAGTAATCTTATAACATCATTACTTAATAATCCCCTTCATCCTATAACCTTAAACATTTTTTTTACATACTTTGGGCCGTCCGACCCACCGTCCGACCCACAACTGGGTCGGACCGTTCCAAAAACTTTTCCCGTCTTTTAAATACACATGTCCGACCCATGTCTGACCCAACCATCTGGGTCGGACCATTCCAGAGACTTAGAGCACACATGTCCGACCCATGTCCGATCCAAGACCTCTGGGTCGGACCATTCCAGAAACTCCAACGATTGAATTAACAAGGCTGTCCGACCCACCCTAGGTCGGACCACTAGGTCGGACAACATCAGAAGTTGTCCAAAACTTGTCAAACTTTCTCCAAACTTTTCCTCAAGCCTCCTAATGTGTTCTAACATCATTTGGCACCTTTAACCCTTCATATAACATCCATAAAACTCATTTTATAACTCCTTAAACACTTACTCTCTTCTTACCAAAATTCCTAACACTTATATTGTTTTCTCCTAAAGATTTTTAAGTGGTATTTCACCTATAATGACCACTATACCAAGGTGTTTCCTCTACACCTTAACAACATCTCTCAACTTCTTTTCTTACTAACTAAATCTCCTTTTTCACATCTTACCTAAACATCATTTCTTCCTTGTACATCAACATTCCTAAACCTTAAGCAAACTTCTCCAAGACTTTAATACATTCCCAAAAACACACATTGAATTCCTAGAACTTCCAAGATAATACCTAGATCCTTGTAATACCCTAAATCATCTCAATACATGCTTTCTTCCCTAGTAAAACATTTGTTCACCTTGAACACTTCCTAGTTCACCAAAACTTATTTAAAACACTTAGAACTTCTTACACATTTTCCAAATTTTGCCATAGCTTCTCTTGTATATTCTCACATCCAAACACTTAGGTTTTTTTTACCTTATTCCATTCAAGAACACCTAAAACCCATCAAGAGTATTCTCACACACAACACTCACCAGATTTTACACTACATCACAATATAGTGCATAAACTTAAATTGCTTGGCACTTATGCCCTTAAATAACATGGCTCTTAGGCCCTTAAATTGCATAAACCATAAACACTGAATTTCCACATATATATTGCCTTTGACCTGCAAATACACCCAAGAGTACATATGCCCTTAATAGACTCCTTGAGAGCATTTCTCTAGCTCATTTACCATTGGCTCCTTAGGCATTTTATTAAGCATATCAAGCTCATTTTCCTAAGGCATTTAAACTACATTGAGATAGCATATTTACCTCTTTTCCTCACAAACTTCTTTCTTGTTTCCTTGACTAAATTGGCAAGGCTTTTAGTTGCTTGTCAACTTCTAAACATTATACAAATAATATAATGAGTATACAAGCTTTAAGCTTCATTTCATTGTAAACCCTAGTTACATATATTATCTTAAGGTATTAAAATGATTGTTTTACCTTGGAATGGAAAGAGAGCTTGAATAAGTATCAAGAGAGGACTCCTCCTAGCCCTTGGAAGATTCAAATGAAGCTAAAACAAGCAAGGTAAATACACCATTGTGAGGTGAATTTTTGGACAACACAAAACATGAAGGAAACATCATTTTTCTTTGAGTTTCCTTACCTTAAAGCAAAGGAGAACAATAATATGTGAAAAGGTGAGCTCAAGCTCCTTCAATGGTGAATCTCCTTGGCACCGAAATGAGGCTTTTGAAGATTTGAAAAGATAGAAGTGTAGAGCTTGCTCCAACTAGAAGAATGGTGGTCTTGAAATTAAATTTGGAGCATGGAATCATAAGTTACAAGTGAAAGAAGATGAAGAATGAGATGGTGTTGTAGCAACCGATGGAGAGAGGAGGAAGAAGCTGGCAAACCGTGGGAAATGAAAGGAAAGAAAAGAATGAGGTGAGAGTGTTCACTTTGTTAAGATATTTTACATATAAAGTAAATAGTACTTGATAAGTGTGAAACATATAGGCTTTTTAGGGTTTAAATACCTTATAATTTGTAACGATTCAGGCAATGTTTCCCACTTATTATATGTTTTTCCTAAGATTGATGCTTTGATAAGAACTGATGTGTTATATATGTTAAATACAGGAAAAACCCAGGAAATAAAGATTATACATCATAAGGAGTACAACACAACAAACGGGGAACAAATCAGGAGAAGAGACAAAAATTGGTCTTGTCCGGATGAGTTTGGCCGGACACAAAGTCGGACGTCTCTTGTCCGGATCTGTTTGGCCGGACAAGAGCCGGACGTGACTAAAATTCCAGATCCGAGAGTTTGCATTCCAGATCTAAAACTCTGTGTCACGTCCGGATCCGGACACGATCCGGACGTCACACAGAATTGAAAAATAAAAATACACGCACTGATAATTAGCCTTTCGGCTAATTATCGAGCAGCGCATTAACAGACAGTCGGCATGGAAACAGGGGAGCGGCGCACTGCAGCATTAATTGACGAGGCTCCACGCTCCCTCAATCAAACTATCCACCATACCAAACTTCCACTGACCCTTGTTTCCTCCTCTAACCCTATATAAACCCAGCACAGCCTTCATTCCAAACCGCACCAGACTTCACAGTCTAACCCCTCATCTCTCCCTCTCTGCATATCCTCTCATTCACGTACTCCATTTCCATTCATCAAATCTCCTCCATAAACTGCATCGCTCACTCACGACATAACCCGTATTCATTCATCAAATCCTCCATAATCTTCATCGATCATTCACACACACATCCGGTACTCATACGCCTCATTTAGCCGTGTCCGACCCTTGTCCGGATCGTGTCCGACCCTTGTCCGGATCACGTCTGACCCGGTTTAGCCGGACACACCTATTTTACACTTGTCCGGATCGCGTCCGACCCTGTTGATCTGGACACCTCACAAAATTCACCAAAACTTCCATTTTCGCCCCATTTCACCCAATTCACTCCATTATCACCAAGATCAACCTTCAAGCCAGGATAGCGCAAGGACAAAGGACGGAGCGAGCAAGAAGATCTTCGTAACAGATGATTTCTTCTAACTCTCTCTCATTTATTATTATAATCGCTATGTCTAGCTAAGAGGATTTACTCTAGGGGAAGGGATGTTGTAATTAGTTAAACTCTGCATTATTTTACTGCTTTATTGAGACAATTTGGATTGTTCAGGTTAATGCTTTTAAGTGCTTTTAATAAACGTCATGAATTTATTATAAGCCCTTGAATCATGTTATGATCAGATAAGGTGATTAGCATTGACGGTCCTATTAACCTGTTACCTGTGATAATTGCAATCGGATAGATTACTTTAGTCACTAGGAGCTTTAGTCCGGATTAAAACCAGACTAGTAATTCTGTGCAATAAAACCATCTAGATATACTTGCTAGGTCTAGACTAGAACTACATGCCCTGTCTAGATGAGCTATCTGGAATTAAGACTTAATACGGAATAGATAATTGAGAATTACAAGCCGATCCAAGTCTCCACTTAAGCAGTAGAATATGCAGAACCTAGCTAGTGAAACAACTCCCTGAACCTAGAGTACCGTTCACACTCCCAAAACTATCACTTTAATTTATCTGCTATTTACTTTCTTGTTATCTATTTGTGAAACCCAAAACCAAAACAAAACCCCCTTTTTGAGTTAACCATTACCTAAGGCTAGACTTACTTATCAAGTCCCGTGGATTGACACCCTGGTCGCTTCATTGAATTACTATACTATTTCGACCGGGATTTTTGCAACCTGACGATCTATTGAACTATTGAATTCTAGGATTATTTCTAGGCTTTTAATACCTCAAATATATCGTTTGCAAAATGGCGCCGTTGCCGGGGACTTGACTTTTGTCTAGTCCCTAGCCTTGGTTAATTCGTTACTCTATTGCAACACACTGTTTATAATCGTTTGTTTTGTAATATATTTTGACTTTAATTTATTTTGTGTGCCATTTTATACAATTGTTTTTCATTACTTTAAAACTCACTCATTTTGTTCCTTTTTCTCGGGCTGATTATAAGCACCTAGTGGATGCGCAGAACGCGCTCAACTGGTCCCCCAGATATAGACTTCGATCCCGAAATCGAAAGAGTCTACCTCCAAGCTCTGAGAGAAAGAAGGCAGCTTGACTTCGACATGGCGGCAAATCATGACCAAATTGGAGGAGGTGCAGTGACCCAATACACTATGGGAAGGATAAACAGACCACCAGCCACACCAAGACGAGGGCTAGTGGTTCTACCCAATCTGACTGCAGAACTTATATCCGATTGGCAAAAGGTAAAACCTTCTCACCAATCCAATGCTGTTAGAAATCACCCTGCAGGTACTTTTTCAGGTGCAGACCCATCGGATGCATTAGACCATGTACATCGCTTTCTGGTGCACTTGGACTCTCTTGGCTTATCTCAAGGATCGGAGGAGTACGCCAGATTGAGCTTGTTCCAGCACAGCTTATCAGGAGAAGCCTCGAAATGGTTCCACAGACTACCACCAGGCATCATTACCACCTGGGAGCAAATGATGGACAAATTCTACGAGAAGTACATTCCCATCTCCCGGACACGACAAATGATTGCCGACCTGATGGCATTCAGACAGAAGGGTAGTGAGACAGTCAGTGAGGCGTGGGACCGATTCAAAGAGCTACTCCGCCAGTGCCCTCACCATGGTCAGGACATCACTTCACTAGCTCAGGGATTCTTCCAGGGGTTAAAAGACGAAAACAGAGGCGAGATAAGATCCGCCCTAGGAGGAAACCTGCTAGCAAAGAGTGGGGAGGATTTCATGGCATCTATGGAGTCCTACTGTGAGGAGCTTCGCCAGTGGAGCAGCAGTGGAGGACAAGTATTCTCGATAGGTCAGAGTTCTTCCAGAGCTCCAGACCCGATGATGGAACAACTAGCCTCCGAGCAAGCACAGATAAGGACCACGATGGGAAGCATGGCGAAAATGCTTGAACAGCTCACCATGGGGTCACCCACCAGGCAATCCGCCAAGAAAATCTCTACAAACGAAGCCTGTTGCTCTCAGTGTGGAGATGCACACGACTATGAGGACTGCCCACTAGTAGCCGAGATGAGGCAAACCAAGGAGGCCAATGTAATAGGCCAGTTCAACAACAGGCAACCCTGGGTGCAGAATCAACACCAAAATCTGAGGTACGGAAATCCTAACAATGCACTTAATTCACATCAAATGCAGCCTCAGAGGACGAATCAGGGGGGACCACCCGGTTTTTCAAGGCCTTAATATAATCAATTCCGGCCACATCAACCTCAAGCTCAGCAACCATCTTTGAGCTCAAACAATGCTAGTCTAAAGGAGATGGTGGATAAGCTGATGGCTTCTCAAGAACAGCAAACGGTAATCAACCAGAAACTAGAGAACGCCATGGTGGAGATGCAAGGAACAATGAGTCAGTTGACTCAATTCCTCATGCAGCAGAGACCTTATGGATCATTGCCTTCCCAACCAGAAACCAATCCAACGGAGCAGTTGAAGGCAGTGTCGGTCTCAGACGAAGACTGCGAGGATTCTGAAGAAGCAGCAGCAGTTACCCTGAGAAGCGGAAGGAACTTAAACAAAGACAAAGTGACAGGGAGCCGTACTGATGAAGAGACCGAGCCTCTTTCTAATACCGTCGGTGCACCATCAGGGCATCCTACCCCTCCTGAGGTAGTTTCTGAGGAGACCCAGGCTCCTATTCCTTCTTCCTCTCTTTCTACTGCTGTTAAAAATAAAAAGGGAAAAATATCTGCAAAGGAACTTCCATTTCCAAACCGTCTCAAAGAGCGAGAGCTCGATGAGCAATTTGGAAGATTTTTAGATGTTTTTAGAAAGCTGACTATCAATATCCCTCTTATTGATGCGATTAAGCAGATGCCAAATTATGCTAAATTTGTGAAGGATCTGATTTCGAATAAGAGGAAATATAAAGAGAAGGACACCATCCAGCTGACCGAAACTTGTTCAGCAGCTCTCCGACAGATGCTGCCTCCAAAGCGTGGTGATCCTGGTCAGCCCATCATTCCCTGTTCAATTGGAGACATGGATTGCGGATACGGTCTCTGCGATCTAGGAGCGAGCATCAACCTGATGCCATACACCATGTTTAAAAAGCTTCATGCGGGTGAGCTCGTTCCCATTCATTTCAGACTCCAGTTAGCTGATAGATCATCGATCACACCAAGAGGTATGGTTGAAAATGTAGTTGTTAGTGTGGGTAAATTTTTCTTCCCCGCTGATTTTGTGATCCTTGACATGGATGAAGATGTTGAGGTACCTCTGATTCTTGGTAGACCCTTCCTCAGAACTGCAAAGACTGTTATTGATGTTGACAAGGGGAAGATTACCTTGAAATTTCATGATGAAGAATTAAGCTTTGATATAAACAAGATGATGCAGAAAAACACTTCTTCTCAAGCTGTTTTCTCTGCTGATTTAATTGATAATTCTTATGATCTTGATGATGACTAC
Organism: Limonium bicolor; assembly: GCA_023374045.1. Taxonomy (NCBI): domain Eukaryota; kingdom Viridiplantae; phylum Streptophyta; class Magnoliopsida; order Caryophyllales; family Plumbaginaceae; genus Limonium; species Limonium bicolor. The sequence continues at coordinate 447,135,025 of CM041777.1, forward strand.
ACCTATAGGAGTATTGATTCTTTTAATTCTTTGTTTAAGTTTTCTGATACTTTAGAGCAGGTAATAAGTCGATCCATTGAGGATGACAAAGACAGTTTTGAGATGGCCTCGGTCGTCCAGCAGCTGAATCACGGGAAATCATACTTTCGTTCCTCCTCTCCTCTTGTGGAAAAGTTGGATCGATCCATTCAAAGACCCATACCTTCAATAGAGAAGCCTCCTACCTTGGAACTTAAATCTCTCCCCTCCCATCTCAAATATGTTTTCTTGGCAGAGGGTAACACCCTGCCTGTTATTATCTCTGCTTTGTCTATTTTGCAGGAATCTAGACTTCTGGAGGTGCTAAAGAAACATAAAAGTGCCATGGGTTGGACAGTTGCTGACATCAAGGGGATTAATCCGGGTTTCTGCACACCGGATTCATATGGAGAAAATTACAAGGCAGTGAGACAGCCTCAGAGAAGGTTGAATCCAAATCTAAAGGAGGTGGTCAAGGCCGAAGTACTAAAGCTTCTTGATGCAGGTATTATCTACCCTATTTCTGACAGCCAGTGGGTGTCTCCAGTCCAGGTTGTTCCAAAGAAAGGGGGGATAGTTGCAGTGCCAATGAGAAAGGTGAATTGGTACCCCAGAGGCAAACCACAGGTTGGAGGATGTGCATCGATTACCGGCGCTTGAATGAGGCCACAAGGAAGGACCATTTCCACTACCGTTTATTGATCAAATGTTGGAGCGGTTAGCTGGGAAGGAGTTCTACTGCTTCCTTGATGGGTATAGTGGTTATTTCCAGATTCCCATTGCGCCAGAAGATCAGGAGAAGACTACCTTCACCTGTCCTTATGGTACTTTTGCTTACAGGAGGATGCCCTTTGGTCTCTGCAATGCTCCAGCCACATTTCAGCGATGTATGATGGCGATTTTTAATGAGTTTATTGAGAAAAGCATTGAAGTGTTCATGGACGACTTCTCTGTCTATGGACAAAGCTTCGATGTTTGTCTGGAGCAATTAGACCAGATCTTGGCTCGCTGTGAGGACACGAACTTAGTGCTGAATTGGGAGAAGTGCCATTTCATGGTACAAGAAGGAATTGTGCTTGGGCATAAGGTGTCAAGAGAAGGCCTCCAGGTGGACAAGGCCAAGATAGAGGTAATAGAAAAACTGCCCCCACCAACTTCAGTTAAAGATGTAAGATCTTTCCTTGGACATGCAGGATTTTACAGGAGGTTTATACAGGACTTCTCAAAAATTGCTAAACCCCTGTCAGACTTGCTTCAGAAGGACATCAAGTTTCAGTTCACAGAAGAGTGCTTGACAGCATTTCAGACTATCAAAGAGAAGCTCTGTTCAGCACCAATTGTGGTCCCACCGGATTGGTCTGAACCATTTGAGATCATGACGGATGCAAGCGACTATGCTGTGGGCGCTGCACTGTGTCAGAAGAAAGATAAGATGCTGAGGGTAATCACCTATGCTAGCAAGACCTTAATTGACGCACAGAAAAATTATACTACTACAGAGAAGGAGTTGCTAGCTGTGGTGTTTGCTCTGGACAAGTTTCGACCATATCTGCTTGGTAGCAAGGTGATAGTCCACACCGATCATTCAGCCCTCAAGTATCTCTTTCAGAAGAATGAATCGAAACCAAGACTTCTGAGGTGGATCCTACTTCTCCAAGAATTTAACTTAGAAGTTGTGGATAAAAAGGGGAAGCAGAACGGAGTTGCTGATCACCTATCTAGGCTTGATATCCCGGATGATGGAATCCCAATCAACGAATTCTTCCCTGATGAGACGGTGTTCAAGATTGGAAAAGTAGATGAACCATGGTACGCTGACTTAGTTAATTATCTTGCTACTGGTTTAATTCCTCATGACTACAGCTATAACCAGAGGAAGAAATTCTTGTCAGAAACCCGCCACTATATCTGGGAGGATCCCTATCTATTTAGGATCTGTGCTGATGGCTTGATGAGGCGATGTCTTCCAGATAAGGAGATCCAGAGTGTAATCGAATTCTGTCATGCTAAAGAGGCAGGTGGCCATCATGGTTATACAAGAACAGCTGCAAAGATATTGGAGTGTGGATTTTATTGGCCTACTCTACATAAAGATGTCCACCATTTCTGTTCCCATTGTGACCCCTGTCAGAGGATGGGAAACATCTCCAGAAAGCATGAGATGCCTCAGAAAGGTATTCTTGAGGTAGAACTTTTTGATGTCTGGGGCATAGATTTCACTGGCCCTTTTCCCTCATCTCATGGAAACCAATACATCCTAGTAGCTGTGGATTATGTCTCAAAGTGGGTAGAAGCTATCCCATGCCACAATGCTGATTCCAAGACAGTGGTGAAATTCCTGAAGTAACACATATTCACCAGATTCGGGGTGCCCAGGGCAATTATCAGTGATGGTGGCTCCCACTTCTGCAACCGAGCATTCGACTCCTTAATGAGTAAGTATGGGGTGACCCACAAGGTAGCATTACCTTACCATCCCCAAACTAATGGTCTGGCAGAAGTGACTAATCGTGAGCTGAAATGGATCCTACAGAAGACTGTAAATGCATCAAGGAAGGATTGGTCAGTTAAACTAGATGATGCTTTGTGGGCATACAGGACTGCTTTCAAGACTCCTATAGGGATGTCTCCTTTCAAACTTGTGTATGGAAAAGCTTGCCATCTTCCAGTCGAATTAGAGCACAAAGCTTACTGGGCATTGAAAGCCCTGAATTTTGATCTACACACTGCTGGAGAGAAAAGAAAATTTCAACTATCTGAACTCGAGGAACTCAGAGAGCAAGCCTATGACAGTTCCAGAATTTATAAGGAGCGCACAAAGAGAATCCATGATCAGATGATTCATAAGAGAGAATTCAAAGTAGGGGATCTAGTGTTGCTCTATAATTCCAGGCTGCGCCTCTTTCCTGGTAAGTTGAAATCACATTGGGCAGGTCCATTCGAAGTTGTGGGGATCACTACCTACGGTGCCTACGAGCTAGAGAACAAGACAGGAAAAGGTTTCAAAGTGAATGGTGCTCGACTAAAGAAGTACCTAGGCGATACCTTTTCTCAACCTTCTGCACCAGGTATATCCTTGATTGAAAGCTCCAATTCCATAAATTCTATCTCTGCTATCTGTATTGCAGCACCGCCTCCCAAAGAATCCAAGAAGCCGCGCCCGCAATGGTATTTCAGACTGAAGAAAACTATTGCTAGCTGCTGTGGCGGCCCTCCTTGACCTTATCGGTAAAGTCTAGCCAGAGACTCCAACTCCGGGCAGCTTGGTGGGAGGCAACCCACCGGTTTGTATCTCTTCCTTGGTTTAGTTAATTATTTTCCTCTTTGTTCTTATTTAGCAGAGTGTTAATCACTATTGTGCAAATCGAAAGAGCCATGGCTCCTACCTTATAACTAATGGTTTACCTGGTTCCACTTGAGTTCTTCGGGTTTCGCAAATTTAATCTTTCAGGTACTTCACTCTAATGCTAAACTGAACTCAAGTGTGAGGAAGAATCATGGCAAAGTTCACCAAGGATCAGGGAGTCCTTAAACACTCATGCTATTTAATTTCTGCATTTCGTGTGTCTTGTTTTTGTGTGGTTCTTTGTGGTAATGTTTCATTTATTTTTTATGAATGAAGTATTTTAGAATAGTAGATTTATCTACGCATTTCTTGTGGTTTTTTTTTAAATTTATTATTTTAGGTAATTTGTCCTTTTAAAAAAAATTATTTAAATTGAGGTATTTTAGATCAAGGGATTGTAAATTATTTTAGTTTATTTATTTAAAAAAAATGTTTCTCACGTGTCCGGCTCAACTTAGCCGGACACAAATCCGGTCACACACACCCTAGCCAAGTCCGGATCCGGACTTCATCCGGACAAGACAAAAATCAGGCGCCGGTTTTAATTTCTCTTTTCTCCTCTTTCTTTTCTTCGTTTCTGTCTATCGTCTTCAACCTCCCAACGCACTACAAACCCAGAAAAACACCGACCCCCATCTCCTTCCACCACTTACGCCTCCACCAAACACCACCACCTTCACCGGCGCCGCAACCTCGACCACCAGAGCACCACTGTGAAACCGCCACACCACCACACCTCTCCATTCCCACCATCGAATCCCAGACCGAAACCCCAGAAACACAACAGGTTTTTGTTTCGAATTTAACCAAATTTCAGTGCAGTTTCTGTTGATTCTAGTAGTTGTTTAGAGGATTCGAATGTTAATAAACTGATTGGTGTGAGAATTGCGAATCGGGGTTACGATTTTGTGTGATTTTGTGAGAGATTTGGTAATGCGGGTTGAATTCTGTTTGCTTTCGAATTGTCTGTCGCGGCGCGACTGATTTTTAGGGTTCATTGTTGTGTCCGGACTGCGTCCGGCTAGGTTGACCCGGACGTAGGTCCGGACATGTGTAAATTTTGCAAATTTTGTGCGTTTGTATTCTAGGAGATTGTTGTCTTGTTTAATGTTATAGTGTGCAATGTTTGGCTGTTTTAATGCCTTGATTCCGTAAATAAGCTGTGTGACAGAATATGTTCAAATAGAACATGATGCCTGATTGGTTTCGGGTTTTGGTGTGACTGTTACTTCTGTTTACTTACTGCCTGTGTTTTATCTGATAGATGGCTCGCACTAGAGGTGGTCCTGCACGCAGAGGGTCCTCTTCGAGGAACCCACGCCCTGACGATCGGTCAGAGCCGGCCGAGGCACCACTACGAGAGGATGGTTTCAGATGAGCTACCACCAGGGCTTGGTACGAGAGGGGTGGAGCCTTCGTCATCGAGAGGTGTATCACCGACAAGGCAGCAGCTGAGGCCGGGCTTACAGCTATCTTCGAGAGTCTCGGGGCCTCCAGCATATTGCGCATGGGCGAGGGAGTGTTCTCTCCAGAGCTGGTACGTGAGTTCTACGCCAATGCTGTGGCGTCAGACACGACACACAGCATTATTTCCTACGTAGGCCATTTCGAGGTAGAGGTAACCCCTGAGTCTTTTTCAGAGATTTTACTTCTCCCGGATAACCCGGACACACATAGAGATATTTCAGAGGATACACTTAGGGAGAGTAAGACTAGGTGGTTAAGCGAGGTCGGGAGTACTACTCGCCGACGGGGTGAGGAGCATAAGACTGTACTCCCGTATGCCATTCTTCCTTCCCTTCAGCAGAGGACACTAGCAGAGATCCTCAGTCATCAGATCCGGCCTCAGGCTGGGAATGATGCTTCTGACGAGGATTGTGTCCTCCTAGACTACCTCATAGCCTCACCACATCCAGCAGCCCAGTAGATGTCGCTAGCCTACGTCATGTTCAGACAGCTGCATAAGGTGGTGACATATCTGTGGACGAAGAAGAAGAAGATCACACCTATCTTTCCTATCTTCATCCGGCATCTTCTTATCTCTACCCTCCCCGAGGACATCTTCACTGACATGGCGATGAGGGAGGGTGAGACACCCATCTCCCTTACGACCTTCAGGAGATGGGGCTTCTTACGCCTAGATGACGGCAGCTGGGTGAAGGGCAGCTCGGCCCAAGGATCTACGGGTACATCTGCGAGCTCCAGCTCCACACCGGCCACTGCTACCATGGCGCCCCCCACGGCCCCAGTGATGAGCATCCCACCTGAGATGCAGACTCTGATGGACTCCATTCTCCAGCAGCAGCAGAGGATGGAGCAGAGATTCGGGGGTATGGAGCAGCAGTTTAATTCTGTACAGCAGCAGGTTTGGGGTAGATTGAAATACCCCAAACCCACCGTCCGACCCACAACTGGGTCGGACCGTTCCAGAAACTTTTCCCTACTTTTAAATACACATGTCCGACCCATGTCCGACCCAACCATCTGGGTCGGACCATTCCAGAGACTTAGAGCACACATGTCCGACCCATGTCCGATCCAAGACCTCTGGGTCGGACCATTCCAGAAACTCCAATGATTGAATTAACAAGGCTGTCCGACCCACCCTGGGTCGGACCACTGGGTCGGACAACATCAGAAGTTGTCCAAAACTTGTCAAACTTTCTCCAAACTTTTCCTCAAGCCTCCTAATGTGTTCTAACATCATTTGGCACCTTTAACCGTTCATATAACATCCATAAAACTCATTTTATAACTCCTTAAACACTTACTCTCTTCTTACCAAAATTCCTAACACTTATATTGTTTTCTCCTTAAGATTTCTAAGTGGTATTTCACCTATAATGACCACTATACCAAGGTGTTTCCTCTACACCTTAACATCATCTCTCAACTTCTTTTCTTACTAACTAAATCTCCTTTTTCACATCTTACCTAAACATCATTTCTTCCTTGTACATCAACATTCTTAAACCTTAAGCAAACTTCTCCAAGACTTTAATACATTCCCAAAAACACACATTGAATTCCTAGAACTTCCAAGATAATACCTAGATCCTTGTAATACCCTAAATCATCTCAATACATTCTTTCTTCCCTAGTAAAACATTTGTTCACCTTGAACACTTCCTAGTTCACCAAAACTTATTTAAAACACTTAGAACTTCTTACATATTTTCCAAATTTTGCCATAGCTTCTCTTGTATATTCTCACATCCAAAGACTTAGGTTTTTTTACCTTATTCCATTCAAGAACACCTAAAACCCATCAAGAGTATTCTCACACACAACACTCACCAAATTTTACACTACATCACAATATAGTGCATAAACTTAAATTGCTTGGCACTTAGGCCCTTAAATAACATGGCTCTTAGGCCCTTAAATTGCATAAACCATAAACACTGAATTTCCACATATATATTGCCTTTGACCTGCAAATACACCCAAGAGTACATATGCCCTTAATAGACTCCTTGAGAGCATTTCTCTAGCTCATTTACCATTGGCTCCTTAGGCATTTTATTAAGCATATCAAGCTCATTTTCCTAAGGCATTTAAACTACATTGAGATAGCATATTTACCTCTTTTCCTCACAAACTTCTTTCTTGTTTCCTTGACTAAATTGGCAAGGCTTTTAGTTGCTTGTACTCTTCTAAACATTATACAAATAATATAATGAGTATACAAGCTTTAAGCTTCATTTCATTGTAAACCCTAGTTACATATATTATCTTAAGGTATTAAAATGATTGTTTTACCTTGGAATGGAAAGAGAGCTTGAATAAGTATCAAGAGAGGACTCCTCCTAGCCCTTGGAAGATTCAAATGAAGCTAAAACAAGCAAGGTAAAGACACCATTGTGAGGTGAATTTTCAGACAACACAAAACATGAAGGAAACATCATTTTTCTTTGAGTTTCCTTACCTTAAAGCAAAGGAGAACAATAATATGTGAAAAGGTGAGCTCAAGCTCCTTCAATGGTGAATCTCCTTGGCACCAAAATGAGGCTTTTGAAGATTTGAAAAGATAGAAGTGTAGAGCTTGCTCCAACTAGAAGAATGGTGGTCTTGAAATTAAATTTGGAGCATGGAATCATAAGTTACAAGTGAAAGAAGATGAAGAATGAGATGGTGCTGTAGCAACCGATGGAGAGAGGAGGAAGAAGATGGCAAACCGTGGGAAATGAAAGGAAAGAAGAGAATGAGGTGAGAGTGTTCACTTTGTTAAGATATTTTACATATAAAGTAAATAGTACTTTACTTTACTCACTTTCCTTTCCTTTAATTGATTTGTGAATGGTGATGACTCACCCTACAAAAACCGGCCCCCATAATCATAATAAGAGTATTTTGGTCTTTGTTGACCATTAACATAACTTATAATATCATATGTTACAAACTAGCTTATTAAAGTTACTATTCACTAAAACAAGGCACATAGATGTGAAATTTTTGATTTCCCATTGATATAGACTTTCAAATGTGATACTATATAGTACACATGTTAATTAAAGAGTAATGATGGACATTTAGCCATTCAAAACTCATTTACAAGACAATTTTTCAAAAATGTGCTTTAAGACTCCTTAAAGCACTTTTTGTGTTTTAACTTGTTTTCAAGCTTGGTTTTCTTTGGTAATTGATTTAATATGTTTGTTAACATATTTATAAGGTATAGGTATGACCATTAGGTCTTATACAAATTTATCCCAAGCTTAGAGCACATTTTTGCTCTTATTGACTTTAAGGTATATTCTTGTGTTTTGTTTGGTTTAACTGCCTACCAAAGTTTCCTAAGGACTTAATTAGCCTTATAAAATCATAATTGAATATTATTAAGTCTTGGTAGGCTCTTTGGGTCCCAACCAAGTTCACTCCAAGCTTAGAGCATGTTTTTGCTCAAACTGTATCTTAGTGCTTTATTGCATTTTACTATGGTTCAAATTGTTCACTGATGTTTCTAAGGCACTTTTTATCCTTTACATACCATAGTTTAAATGTTTAACAACATATCAAGGTTTGGGGTATTTCAAATACCGTTTCAATCCCTTATACATTTTTGAAGCTCTAGGTTGAATCGAAGTAGTAGAACAATGGGATTCACTCAGTATGCGCTCTTTCAACTCGACGCTACTTCTCGGAATGCACAGTCGGCCATTCAGCCTTATCAAGTCATCATCGTGTAGTCGGAAGTCATACTTCTGACTCTCGAATGTGCCATCAATCAGCTTCTGCCTGATCTCTTGCATGTACTGATCCGACATCTGAGCACTCCGCACCTCTTCAACCAAGCTAGAGTGAGAGACTAGCAAATGGAGAGAGTGTGCTCGGTGACTTAATGCGTCAGCTACCACATTTGCTTTGCCTTCCTTGTACTGAAGGTTAATGTCGTAGTCGTTTAAGAACTCGTCCCACCTTTTTTGCCTCATGTTCAACTCTTTCTGAATGAACAGGTACTTCAAACTTTTATGATCCGAATAGATTGTCACACTTACCCCATACAAATGATGTCGCCATATCTTCAAGGCGAAGACGATGGCACCCAATTCTAAGTCGTGGGTAGGGTAGTTCTCTTCATGCTTCTTCAGCTGTCGGGAGGCGTATGCCACGCCCTTCCCGTGTTGCATCAACACACAACCCATACCTCTTCCGGATGCGTCGCAGTAGACCTCAAAACCATCTGTACCGTCTGGTATTGTCAGGACTGGTGCAGAGGTAAGAGCATCCTTGAGACTCTGGAAAGAACTCTTGCAATCGTCTGTCCACTCGAATGGTGCATCCTTCTTCATTAAGGAAGTCATCGGTTTCGAGACACTGGAGAAGTTCTTCACAAACCTTTTATAATATCTTGCCAGACCGAGGAAGCTCCGGATGTCGGTAACCGTCTTCGGCCTAGGCCAGGTGCGCACTGCATCTATCTTGGCTGGATCAACAGCGATCCTAGCCTCAGAAATAAAATGTCCAAGAAAAGAAACTTGGTTCAACCAGAATTCACACTTGGAGAATTTTGCATACAATTGGTTCTCTCTCAATGTTTGCAACACACTTCTTAGGTGGCTTTCATGATCATCCTTTGACTTTGAATATACGAGGATATCGTCGATGTAGACTACCACTGACTTGTTCAACTGATCTTGGAACAAGCGGTTCATTAAGTCCATAAACTTGGCTGGTGCATTGGACAGACCAAACGGCATGACCGTGAACTCGTAGTGACAATATCTGGTTCTGAATGTGGTCTTCTCAATGTCACCTTCTTGAATAGCGATTTGATGGTAACTGGATCGTAAGTCGATCTTGGAGAATACTGATGCTCCTTTCAATTGGTCGAATAAATCATCAATGCGTGGTAAAGGATAACGGTTCTTTACCGTAACAGCATTCAGCTCTCTGTAGTCGATGCAGAGATGGAGACTACCGTCCTTCTTCTTCACGAAGAGGACCGGTGCTCCCCATGGTGAAACGCTCGGGCGTATGAATCCCTTGTCGAGTAGGTCTCGCAGCTGCTCTTTGAGATCTGTCATCTCAGCTGGAGCCATACGGTAGGGCGCCTTCGCTATTGGCTCGGTACCCGACACCAATTCAATTTCAAACTCCACTGCCCGTGCTGGCTACATGCCCGGCAGTTCCTTAGGAAAAACGTCAGGAAACTCCGACACTACCGGCACATCTGGGCTAAACTCCGGATCTCTCTCTATGTCCTAGACATAGCAGAGGTATACATCATTCTTTCTTCACAACTCACGATACATAGCCATAGCGGAGATAATCTGAGTCGAAGGCTCCCTGGGCCTCTGGCGGTATGAAATCGTAACCCCAGTCGGACTCCGAAGAAGCAAGCGGTGCTTGGCACATAGGATTCGACCCTTGTACCGCTCCAACCAGTTCATCCCCACAATAACATCGAATCCGAGTCCCTCGAACTCTATCATGTCGATCGGAAACTCTTCATCATTGACTCGTACAATGGCATCTCGGTGATAGCAGGTGCACTTGATCCGCTCTTTCGACGGGAGAGTGACTAGAAAGTCAGGCATCTCTTCACCGTCTAACCCCAGCCTCTTCGCAAAAGAAAGCGAGATAAACGTGTGTGAGGCTCCGGAGTCGAACAAGATCGATGCGTCCACGCCATTAACTGGGAAGGTACCGGTGAGGATAGTGCCGCTCTTGCCGGCTTCTACCTTATTGCACACACTTAGTGTACCTCCCGTTCTGAGTGCACAGCCTAATTTATTTGGCAAACTTATAAGTACACGGAAACAACACGGTCGGTATACTAAAAAACAATACCGTTTTATTTGTTAACACTCTTTTTACACCATAAGTTGATTTACATTGTCGACATAGCTAATATATAGCATGCTTAACATACAACTGGCCTTACACATTACATGGTTACACAAGGCTTTAGAACTGCCTAAATGTCAAATTCAAACGTCCGGGTTTCATGTGTGTGGCATTGATTACTGTCGGAGGTGCGGTATTCAGTTTGATCTTCTTGATACCGTGATACAGCATCCTCGACTGCCCACCCATGATTAACACATCTCCTGACTTTAACACCAATTTCCTTGCGAGGTCAGCACGCTTCTGCTCGCCATACACAAATACTACGGTATCACCAATGGACCAAGACACCACAGGTACTCCCTTACTTAGAGACTCGGGTGTTTCATCCTTATCTTGGTGTAAACCCAACCGTCCACCTTTTTGGTAGAAGTTCACAATACACAAATCTGCTTTGACACTCGAAATTGGATCTGACTCAACTTGCTGAGCAATTCCCACGGCGTGGTTAACAACCGCAAGGAACTCCTCAGGTATCCTCGGTACTGCTGCTCCATCTTCCGCTCGCACGTCTTGATATGTCTTGGTATAAGGATTCCAGTCCTTACCCATGCACATCATCTTCAGCTTCATCTTTGATCCGCTCGGGTATTCGGGTGTGTAAAAACCTCCAGGTGCTGCTCCTAGTTCGTCGCATCGTTGGATGATGTGGACTTGCGCTTCGGGTGTCAGGTATCCATTTAAGAGTATCATACTTGGCTGGATAACCTGACATTGCTCCATCGGGAATTCGGTGATGCTCATGATGGTTTCTTTGGGGTTCGGGGTGGGAGGGATTGGATAGCAAATATTGAAGGTTCCTAAGGTTTAGAACTATCTAACTTAGGTGAATCATACATTATACTTTAACTCATTACTTATGTAGTGGTACATTTAGACTTGCTAACACTCATGCATGAAATGCGGTAAGCAGTCAATTACTTTACTCAACGGTTTAAGTAGTACCTGGCCTAGTAGAGGGTCCAGCTGCCTCTGACCGGTCTACCACATTCAGGGTGGCTTTTCCAGCTCCTGACCCTTTCCCCTTCTGGGAGTTAGTGTTCCCCTGATCTGAGGATGGCTGGTTAGTCGCTTTTGGGCCTTCAGTGGTCGTGGCGGCCTTTCCCTTCCATTGCCCTTTAGGCCTGTAGTTTCTACCGTTGGGGTTCTGGTAGCACTCGTAGTCTCGATGCCCAACTTTTTGCAGTAATAGCACTGCACATTGTTACCCTTGCAGTCCTTGCCGGGGTGGTCACCGTTGCACCACTTGCAGTAGTAGTGGCGCTCGGATCCAGGGCCCACGCTAGCTGTTATCACGTTACGCCGTTAGTACACACTTCACAACTTAACATCACACATTTAAATCTGGTACTTGGAATTAAGTAGTTACCCTTGGGCGGGTGAGAGCATAGGGGTTTAACCGCATAGGCATAGGTGAGTTGTAGTGGCTCTTCAGCAGTGGTGGTCTGGGCTTGGCCCTTGCCACCCTGTTGCTGGCCTTTCTGGGACTGGGGGTAAGGTTTCTTCTTCTTTCCTCCCCCGTACCCTTGCGTGTTTTGGCCCTCGCTCGAAGCCTTGTGCTTGTGCGCAGTTTCCTCGTCCCTCAGTCGGACGGTGATTTCGACCTTAGCAGCGGCATGATAGCACTCCTAAATTTAGGATGTTAGTCATGCCCCGCAAATCAAACTCACATTCACACTTACTTATTGTATACACTTATTCACGTCGAGCGGTATTTTAATTACCTGCAAGGTGGTATATTCAGCTGGCCCCATCCCGTAGCGTAGGCGGTGGCTGAGTCTGTTGTAGAAATGGTTTACCAGAACCCGGTTCGAGTAACCCAGGTCTGGTAGCAGGTGGATAAGGTCAGTGAAGGCGGTATAGTACTCGTCAACCGACGTCTTGTCCCCTTGCCTCAGACTATCCAGCTCAAGGCGCTTGGCCTCTTGTAAGTGTACCAGGTAGTACTTGGCTCGCAGTAGAGCCGTGTACTCCCTCCATCCAAAAGCAGGATCCGAAATCTTGTCATCCCGCACTAACTTCCACCAACTCCTTGCCGAACCCTTCAGATAGTAAGCGGCAAGAAGAACCTTGGCACCAGTAGGCACATCCAAGGTCTCGTAGGCGGTCTCCAGTTCGGAGATGTACGCCTCTAGCTTGCTAGGTTCGGTCTCCCCGTGGAATGACAGTGGCCTCAAATCTGCCAACGCCTTGACCCAGTTGGTCTCGCGTGGCGGTGGTGGTGGCTGAACCTCGGGCTGCTGCCCTTGCTGCATAGCAACAACGAGCTGAGGCACCATCTGGGCTACAGCGGCCGCAACTGCGCCGGCTATCACTTGTGCCGTAAGGTTATCCCTCAGTTCTCCCGTACCGCGCCCGCGGCCTCCTCCCCGTGGTCGGCCTGCCATCTGAATTCACACGAACATACATTAGCATTATGCTTGCAAACTTATCGGTTCCAACGGTTGTAACGCCTTTCCAAGAATAAGGTAAATCCACACATAGTTAGTGGTTAACCTTTCCTTAACTGCTCACTCACATTACTATGGTTAGATTTCCTAATATGTTCCTAAGCTCGGTATTCCGGTCATCAGAGCGATACTTCGATCTGATACCACTTTTTGTAACACCCCAACTGTAAACTTTACGATAAACAAGAACGATAGCGGAAACTGATAACATAAACATTACTTAAAATGGGCAGTGTTACACGCCGTCAGCCACCCACGTGGCTAACAAGGCTGAATATGTACATACGTATCGGTCTGATGGACACAGACTCCCGAGCAATAGGTATTAACATCCATATATATATAAACCAACAATACCGAGTGTATATATTTACAAACCGTCACTGTAATTCGGTTACTACCAAAACATATGACCATGGGAGCACAGGCGCATCCCGGGTCCTTAATCCAAAAACTAACAAAAGTATTTCTTTACATCCAAGGATCCTAAAGCCATTCCGCTTCCTCGATCCTCATCCTGCGAAACTAATACGGTGTCCCAAAGGGGCTCAGCAACCCTTGGCCGGTATGATTAACGTGCAGCCCGCCGGCTACCGGGATACACGCAACTAATTGTCATGATAACATGGCATTGATTTAACATACAACATACATAATCATAGTGATAGCATTGCATAGCAACAACAACATACAACATAACAGGAGTGTTTCACCTAAGGAAACAAACCAAACATTAGTTAGTCACACTTGGTAAGCCTAGAGAGTGATTTCACTCTCATTTTAAGCTTGTTACATAACTCGTTACCGTTCTGTTTGTCGAACGAATAACTTAACCCAAAGATGTGTTAGATATAGTGATCCAAGCACACTGTACATAAATACCCCCTAGCCCGATCAAAAGTCAGGTAGGTAAGCTTTGGTTAAGCTTGCGGGTGGTTGTAATCCAAGAAGGAAAAACAACCATAACATAAAGAGAGTCGAATCTGATTCAGATATCTACTCCCGCACATACACGCGTGACCGGAACGACCGGATTCCTCTCCCCCCGGTTATTCACTTGTTAGCAGTTCCTTATTGGAACTTAACACATCAATTCACACCTTAGGTGTTTAAGTCCAGTTAGGCACACGAGGGAGATGGGATACACATTAACAACACAGACCACAACTAGCTCATACATAGCCGTAGTCAGAACGTTCCTCAAGTTGAAACGTTAAAACCGAGTACCGCTCTCTTACATATCCTAGATTGGTCAACTGACAGGTTAGCACGTATTCGAGGTTAACGGTTCCGGTACACACACGTCACAATAATAACAATGACTGTAAACTCGTTTCATGATTTAAGTCTTACAAAGTCATAAACACTCAGAAAACAAACAACACACAAGCCCGTGTAAACCGGTAGCAAACAGACTGCAAGAAAACCATACCTTGGTCCTTGCTGCTTTTGTTTTCCACTGAACGTAACTCCTATACACAATTAATAACGTCAGTTAATTTACTTTATTTAACTTACCGATCTTACTAAGTGTTTTACATACTCACATGACATGTTTTACAATTCAACTTACACTTGATTATCCTCATTATACCCACTAGGGTTTACTACATAAGCCACATTTCTTTTCTGTTTTTTTATAAGTATGGGCCGCCTGACCTTCCGACCGACCTTACCCTAAGGTCGGTCCATTCCAGTAACATCCGGGTTTGAAAATTTTACACTCCGACCGACCTTGCCAAGTCCGGTTCTAAGGTCGGTCCATTCCAGAAACATTTCCATGTGAGAAATTGAAACCCGACCGACCTTGCCATGTCCGTTCCTAAGGTCGGTCCATTCCAGAGAGTTTCCTGGAGGGTTAATTTAGGCTCGACCGACCTTGCTAAGGTCGGTCCTAAGTTCGGTCGAAATCAGAAACTTGTTTTAACTTGCTTATTTCACTCCAAACGTCACCATACATGTCCTAATACGTTCTGACATCATTTTGGTACTTTAACCACACCCTAAAACATCCCCCAAACTCATTTTCTAACTCATTTCTAAGTTCCTCAACACTTACCCAATTTCTTACAAAATTCCTAACACTTGTAATGTTTTTCCTCAAGTTTCTAAGTGGTGGTTTATACCTATGATAACAACTAACCAAAATGTTTTCTCACCACCACTACATCTACTCCAAAGCATCATTTCTCACCAAAACATCCTTTACACAAATTCCATAATATTTATTTCCACAAGTTCAAACTTAATTCTTCACAAGGCATTATTCCTCTCTTGTTTACCAAAATTTGCACAAGACCTATCCACACTCCCACCTTGACCTTAGTGCATCTAAATCACTCATTTGATTTTTAAGCCCTTCAAAACAACTCCTAAGTCACTCAAGCACTCAAGAACACTTTAATTCATTTTCTTTCACCAATACAATACCTAGCCATTCCTAGCACTTCCTAGTTCGTCAAACTTCATTTAAACACTTAAAACTCCTTGTATATTAACCAAATTTTGGCATGGTTTTACTAGCACATCATTACACCAAAACATATAGATTTTCACCTTTAAAACATTAAGAACACTTAAATCCTCAAGAACACTCTTACACACAAAACTCCACCCAATTTACACTACATCATAATATAGTGCATAATTTAATTTGCTTGGCACTTAGGCCCTTAAATTGTATTAATCTTAAACACTGAATTTCCACATACTAAATGTCTTTAGCCTGCAAATACACACAACATCACATATGCCCTTAATAACCTCCTTGTGGGTATTTTTTCTATCTCATTTCCCATTGGCCAATTCAAGCTCATTTCCTAAGACATAAAACTACATTAAGTTAGTTCATTTACCTCTTCTTCTTCAAGACTTCCCCACTTGTTTTTCCTTGCTCTTTCTTGATTAAAAATCGGCAAGGATCTTTTGATCACTTGTCAATCTTCTAATCAATACACAAGTAAAGATAATGAGCATTAAGCTTCATGCTTAAACTCATTAATAAACCTTAGGTTATATAAGTGTCTTAAAACACAAAAATGGAAGCTTACCTTGGATTTAAATGAGAGTTTGATTAAGTAGCAAGAGAGGACTCCTCCTAGTCCTTTGGAGTTTATAATGGAGCTAACAAAGAGCAAGAGAAGACACCATTAAAGGGTGATTCTTGGCCATGAAAAAAATGAGAGGAAATGAAGTTTTTCTTTGGTTTTCCTTACCTTGAAGCAAAGGAGAATAGCAAGGTATGAAAATATAAGTTCTTGCTCCTTCAATGGTGATTCTTCATGGCACCAAAATGGAGCTCTTAAAGATTTGAAAAGACAAGATTGTAGAGCTTGATCAAACTAGAAGAATGGTGGTCTTGGAATTAATTTTGGAGCCTGGAGCTAGGAGTTATAAGCAAGAGAAGATGAAGAATGGTGTAGTTGCTGTAGCATAACCGTTTTGATAAGGGAGGAAGAAGGTTGGAGACGGTGGGAACAAGAAGAAAAGAAGAGAATGAGGTGAGAGGTTTAGTTTGTAAGATATTTTTAACTTAAAGCAAATAGTTCCTTACTTTATCAATCTTCCTTCCTTAAAAAATCAGCCAAGTGTGATGACTCACACTTAAAAACCGGCCCCCTTTAGTACCTAGGGTGCTTTATGGTATTTGTTGACCATTTAATTAACTTATGTTGACTAATTTCTTAAACTAGCACTATTTGAGTACTATTCACTAATTAGTGCACATAATTGTGAAATTTTTGGTTTCCCGTTTATTTAGACTTACTAATGTGATACTAAGTAGTACACATGTTAATTAAAGAGTAATGATGGACATTGAGCCACTCAAAACCCATTTCTAAGAAAATATTTCAAAAATTGCTTAAGACTCCTTAACGCACATTTTGTGTCTTAACTGTTTTCAAGCTTGGTTTTCTTTAGTAATTGGTTTAACATGTCCATTAGCAGTAAAGTAAAGTCTTGGTAAGTTATTAAAGTCTTAACCAAGATTATCCCAAGCTTAGAGCACATTTTGCTCAAATTGTCTTTATGGTGCTTTATTATGTTTTCTATGGTTTAAATTGTTCACTAATGTTTCTAAGGAACTTTTTTCCTTAATATACCATAGTTTAATATTTAAACAACATATCAAGGTTTGGGGTATTTCAGAAACCCTAGAAATGGGTTCTTGCCATAAATCAAAGGATGAGCTCTAATCCACCATGAAAGGCTTGGAGAGTAGCTCAAAACAAGAAAAGGAACAAGGCTTAAGAGGGGGAAAAATCGGCCACTCTAAGAGGTGGAGAAAAATTGAGTTTTTCTAGGAGATTTTTACCTTAGGAGGAAGAGGAGACTCCAAGCTTCAAGAATATGTGGTTTCCTCTTCAAATGGCCAAAACCCATGGAGATGAACTTCATCCTTTCGAAATCCTAAAAAGAGGGAATGATAGCCCTTGGTTAGGGGAGTTCAAATATGTGGTTATTTTTTAGTTTGGAGCATGAATGAAGCTTGGGCATGAGGAGAAAGAAGGAGAAAACCATGAGAGCCATTGGAGGAGCTCTAAAAATCATTCCCAGCAGAGCAAGGAAGAAGGAGAAGGGGTCTGGTGGGGGGAGTACGTGTGAGGCAAGAGAGGAATGGGAATGGGAAGAGAGAGAGAGAGCAAAAGGTGTTTTTATTACTTTTCTACTTTTTGCTTTTTGACTACTTTACTTATTTGTCTCCTAGCTACTTAGTGTGTGTGAGAGGGCTAATATTTCCTCTTAATAACCGGCCCCATATAAGTACATGAGTTGGAGCATTTTTTGTCTTTTACAGAAAACGCTCGTTAAATTACCCGGTTTAGCATATTCACTAATCGGGCTCATTTTCTGGAATTTTCTCGTTTCTTTAATTTTAATGGTTCTTAAGCTTACATTAATGTTTAATTATAGTTATTTGGTTGAGTATAATTTTTACGGGTTCATTTGACCACTCAAAGTCACGTTTTCGGGTTTTCTCGAAAAACATGCGCTAAAGCTTTATTAGTGTTTCTAATTCATTTTATGGATCCGTTTCCTTTGGGAATTATTCCCGTATATTAATTGGGCATTATTAAGCCTTAGACATCCATCCAATACCCTCTTCAAGGTCGTATTCCTCCTACGGTCACATAACGCTCATTTTAGCATTTTTCGCTTTTTAAGCGTTTTCTCATTTCTTTTGGATTTATTCTCTTCACCAATATACTTTAGGCACTATTAGGCCCTTAAATACCATATTAGAATTATTTAATCACCATAATTAAGTTCGGGGTATTTCAATCTACCCCACTTAAAGAACTTTGCCCTCAAAGTTGGTGAATCTAATATTTTTACTCACATAGGTACTCTAGGCTAAGGTTATAACCTCTACATAACCTGACAGACTCCAAATGTCTGTCTCGATGTATACTGCTCATCCAAACAACATGTCACTGCATGCATAACAATCAAAAATATCCGTTTTCAAACTCTCCATGGGGTCCATCCGTAGATAAAGACGGTACCATCCTCTCCCATGTCAAGTGATCCCTCAGGTACCGGTCACGTTTGAACACTTACGCTTTTTGGTTCACGGCCGTCATGACATTGGGCACTTACACTTTCTGGCCCTACGGTCCTTTGGTTCTGATCAAATTCATTTGCACCTCTAGAGATCCTCAGGCACTATTACTCATACTTACTACGGGACTACTCTGTCCCAGTGCCCTTGGAAAAATACAAAACACACACTACAAACATCCTACCGGTCACTTAGTACCGTTGCTCGTCCGTTGTAGTTGTTTCAAAACTAATCATCACTTCTACCGGTTCACAACTAGTCTTACTTCCCTGGTTTCGACCCGATACCGGCGCCTAGCCATGGGAAGGTCCAACTAGCACCCATGGAGCGGTTTCAAAACCGGTCCACATTCTCGATTTAAAGAAAATCAATTGTACCAAATTAGTTTAGAAATTCATTTTGAAAACTTCATACAACTCCAAATTCCGATTTGTGATAGTTACACCTATTACTAGTGTCATTACTGTGACCACTTATAGGGAGCTTCCAGAGTCCTTCAACCCTAATGTGATCAGCATTGGTGTTGAACTATCCTTCCACCCCAATTTGTGTTCGGTTTCCCTAAATCGCTAGCAAATCAAGTTCCACCTCCCACCTCAATTCGCACAATCAAATAGTCAAAGATTAATTTGTTCTCTATCCTTTTATCTTTCTACTCATAATCACACACATACATTTCCAATTAATTTTTATATCCCCCAATCGTTTACAATTCAATTCAAATCAAGTCAAGTCACCTAGAGGACTCAATTCCCACTAGGTTCAACATTGGCTTCATACCGATTTATACTCGTCAAATACATCGGTTTCATACCGATTTATACTCATCAAATCTCCCAATCATACTCATTTCTCATACTATTACCAATCGAGGTTCTCATTCCCCTGAAGTTTCTCTACTCCTTTCCTCTTCAAAACTCACAATTAACCATATTTACACTATGAATGGATACATATGTTTATGTAACATAAGTACCAGTCATCCAAACAAATTCTTTTGCTCTATGCGCATTGTAGTTTACGCACTTATCGCGTATATCTTAGAATCGTAATTGTATGCATTGCCAATTCTTATTTTAAATCCATATTCTGAAATAATGTTTATGCTTATAAATACTAATAAATTAAGGTTTATGAACATAACTTAACTACTACACACTGATAAGCAAAATATAACTAGCTAAACAGTCTTCCTAGATATGAATTAATAAGGGGGAATTTCATGAGATACTGTTAGGATATATTAGTTTCCTATTTGTTATTCTTGTACTTTATCTACATCTAAATATGACAGTTGGTCATATTCAGTATATAAGTTGTATCCTCCACTCGCTGTACTCAGTTAGTACGTGATATGAATAAGAAATATATTTTCCAACCTTTTTGCTTCCGCACAGCTATTCTCTGAAATGGTACCAGAGCATTTTTTTTAGCTGATTGTCTTTCATCTTTCCTCCCCTCCTCTATTCGCTCTCTTTCCTTCTATCCCGTTCAACTCGGATCACCATGGTGGACGGAGACGAAGACGATGCCGAAGGATCGACTAACGAAGGAGCAACCGCTTCCGTCGATAACCAGAATGATAAGTGCAAAACATATAGACTTTTAGGGTTTAAATACCTTATGAATTGCAATATCTGAAACACATGTTTCCCACTTATTATGCGTTTTTCCTAAGATTTATGTTTTGATATGAACTAATGAATTTTATATGTTCAATGTAGGAAAAAGCCATGTAATTAAGTATATTTACTCATGAGGATTCCAACGCAACAAACGGGGATTAAATCGGAGCTGAAACGAAGATTTTAGAGGCAAATTAATTCTCGTCCAGACCTGTGTCCGGATGAGCTGGTCCGAACGCACACACGTGGAGCAAGCTCCGCACAGCATCGACATGTCCGAACCAGCCTGGTCCGGATGCTTTTTCGGACACGACGATAATTTCAGCTTACAGGGCTGCATCGACATGGTGTGAAAAGATAAATATATTTTATCTTTTCACACACCGACATACCCTTCCTTTTTACCCCATTAGCACTATAAATATACCTATAACCCTCCATTAATACATATCTTATTCCACCCCCAAACTTATGCCATTTTTCCTCCACAAAATTACCATTACCTCTCCAAAAAAATCATACATCTCATCTACATAATATCCACATAAATTCCATACAGCACCTCATCCCATAAAAACATTCCATTCTCATACCGTTATTCTGTCCAAAATATTAGCAGTCAAAATAGTGGAGCTGAATTAATTATCTTTCCCAGATGATTTATTTTACTTCTTATTCTCTCTTTTTAATTATGTTGGGCTAAGAGGATTTACTCCGGGTGAAGGTTAAATTATAGTTTGTTTAATTATGTAATCTATATTTTTACCGGTTTAATTAAATACAGTTTGTTACGATTAAAGCTTATCTCTCGCTTTTTTAATAAATTTCATGAATTTATTAAAATGCTTTTCAAAGTCTATTTTGATCAGATCAGTGATAAATAGACAGGTTAATTAATCGATAAATTTGTGGAAAACTTATTTTGATTAAATAAGTTAGTATTTTCAGATGCAAAATATAATTCCTCGCACTTAATCAGTTTACATGTGTTTTGCTCGAATCTAGAGTAGACCGAGCATGTTCTGGTAAACGAGTCCTTTTGCCAAACTATTAAAATAAAACCGATAGAGATAGCATAATTAATCAGATTATATAAACCTGAACCCGGAGTCCCGTTTAATTTATCTTCCACTCATTTAATTTTATCTGCTACTTTACTTTTTAAAAAACAAGTCAATTAATTCCCCCCTTTTGTGACAAAGCTTAGGTACTGTATTATTTCACTATAAGTCTCATGGTTCGATACCCGGCCGCTTCTGTCTTACTATACTACTGCGACCGGGATTTTGTTTGCAGCCCGACAGATATTTTGAGTATTAATTTCTTTCTCAATTGTTTTAAATACACCAGTTCCAACCACTCACATTTTTCTGTTTGCAAAATGGCGCCGTTGTCTGGGACTTGATTTATTTTAGTCCCTAAGCCCCGGATAATTCACTTGCTATATTATAATATTTTGTTTATACTATTTTGTTGTTGTTTATTTTATTTCTACTAATTTCTGTCATTTAAGTATTCCAGTAGTTTAAATATCGTATTAATTACAGTCATTTAATTTTCCAGTCATTTAAATTTCTTGTCATTTATTTTCCAATTATTTAAATTACCAATGTCCTTTAAATTCCCGTAATCTAATTTCTGTCATTTAAATATTCTGTCATTTAATTTTATATCATTTAAATTTCAATCAATTAAATTCCAGTTCTTTATTTTAATTGTCATTTAAATTCAGTTCTTTATTTTCTAGTCATTTAAATTACTATCATTTAAATTCCTTGTTATTTAAATTACTGTCATTTAAATTCCCTTGTTATTTAAATTCCCTTGTCATTTAAATTCCAGCAATTTAATTATGCCCTTTTCTTTATTTTAATCTTATTATTTACTTAAACTACATTTATTTTTATTCCTTTTTGTTTATTTATTTTCGGTCTTTTTACTCTTGTTAAAAAAAAGTATCTTATTTTATTTTATCGAATTGTTTCTTTTTAGCTATTTAATTTCCCCCTCCCTATTTCTTTCCATTTCTATTTATTTTATCACATCACAAGTTTTCTTTTGCTGTTTTGAGTGGTGAATGCCTATTATCAGGTCACACAGCCTTCCGGGCAATATTAACAATCATACGGTTGGCTACATCCCTGAGATCGAGAGAACTTTTCTGCGCACTTTAAGGCAGAAACGATCTCAACAAAACACAACCACGGTAATAGAATCTAACCAGGAAGCAGATATGACATCTTCACCAGCTACAGTTCGTAACATCAACAGGCCATCTAATCAAGGACAACAGCCCGCCATCATCCTTCCACACCTTACCCCATCCGAATACGATGAGTTGCAAAAGCAGAAGCCATATCATCAGATCCGATCTGTAAAGGAGTTAGGCATGTTCGATGGCTCTAGTCCTGACGAAGCTCTGTTGCATGTCACCAAGTTTCTGCAGCATGCCAACAGTCTAACCGCGACCAACGCTGTACTACAGTACGCGAGACTGTCCTTGTTCCCTCACAGCCTAACGGGAAATGCGAGTAAATGGTACCACAGCCTTACACCAAGCACCATTGGTACTTGGGATGAAATGGCCACCAAGTTCTACGACAAGTTCCTGCCCCCAAGCCGAACGTTATAAATGATAGCTGAGATCTACAATTTCAAGCAGCCAGGGTCAGAAAACATCTGTGAAACTTGGGACCGTTTCAAAGGACTACTGCTTACGTGTCCTCGCCATGGTCTCACAAAAGAACAATTATCTCAATTGTTCTACAAAGGCTTAATCAATCAATGCAAAACAATGGTACTATCCTCTTTAGGTGCTGATATTTTGAAAAAGTCAGGGGAACAGTTTCTGAATGGGATAGAGTCCCTCTGTGAAGAGATCAGAGACTGGGCCACAGGTGGATCAAGAGGAGGCACACCAGGTTTATACCACGTAGGAGAAAGTGACAATAAGTTTGACCAGCTGATGAAAAGCCACGAGCAACTCATGGAGAGTAATGCGCAGCAGGCGACAAAAGTAAGCACCCTGCAGAAAGTAGTTGAGCAGATAGCCATGAACTCCTACCCCCAACAAGTAAAGTCGATGACTTCTCGGTCATCTACAATCCCTCTAGGCTATGCTCCTTTATCCCTATCATCTCCTGATGTTTCTTGCACGCAATGTGGTGGTCCACACGATTATGAACAATGCCCCCAACTACAAGAATTAAAAGCAGCAGAGGAAGCAAACTTTGTCGGCAATAATTTAGGGTACAGACAACTTTGGCAACGTAACATGCACCCCAATCTTCGCTACTCAAATACCGACAATATCCAAAACCTACATACGCTACAACCATCTCAAAATTTCAGACCTTAGTCCAATTTTCAAGGAGGCCAAAGGCAGTATCAACAACCACCTTATGGCAATGATGCTTCTTCAAGCCGACCGACTCAACCTCCTTCAAATTCCGAATCTGAAATGTCCGAAATGCAAGAGATGTTTAAGGTAATGATGGGTAAGTCCCGAGACACGCAAGAGGAGGTCGCAGCCCTTCGTAAAGACCAAAAAGCCTTGCAATCCCAAATTCAATAAGGGGGTGTTTGGATCACGCCGGGGAAACGGAATGGAATCAGGAAACGGAATGCAGGGGAATGGAATGGAATTCCCCTGAATTTTCTTGGATGTTTGGCTTTGTCCAAGAAACGGAATCGATTACCTTCTTATTCCCTTTGTTGTTGTTTGGTTCTAGAAACAGGGAATAAGTCTGTATTCAATAAAACTAAACATATATTGCATAATGTAGTTATTTCATGTCATATAATTGATCAATATTCTAAAATATAATCTCTCACAACAAAAAAAAGGGTATAAATGACATAAGAATAAAACATAATTTTAAAGAAAAAAACTACACTACGTACTATAACAAAAGAAATATGGAGGATACCAGAAAGAAAAAAAACTACAGTACTGTGAATGGGTTCAACAAGAACAAAAAAAATCTGGAGGTTACATATATTTGAAGAAAAAAAATACAGCACGGTGAATCAGTCCAACTAGAACAAAAAAAATAATCTCGAGGTTACCCAGATTTGAAGAAAAAAAATGAAGAAAAAAATACAATACAGTGAATCGAAAGGGTTGACAACAGTATATATATTACCGGTTACTTCTATACTCCCAGTTTTGAAGAAAAAAATGTGCGAAGAAAATTTGCGAAGAGAATGATGAAGGTTGTTCACGAGGGGAGAATAGAAACAAAATGAAGATTGAATATTGCTTACCTCAACTGGAAATGTCCATGTGCAGTAGCAGCGGTAGCACTGGGAAGACACCGAGAAGGTTGACAGAATTTGAAAGTTGGAGAAAAAAGAAAGTCGGAAGCGTACACGGCGCGGACGGACAGGAAGGAATAAAGAGGGAAAGGGAATTCTATTCCAGAGGGGGAGCGGGGGAATGGAAAAAAAAGGATTTTGAGGGTTTTCTATTCTTAAAAAAGGGGAAAGGGAATCAATTTTTCTATTAAACAAACGCCAACAAACGGAATAAGCCTTTTTCATTCCCTTTCCGTTTCCTGATTACCCCGAAACAAACGCCCCCTAACTTCTCACCCAACAAAGACCTCCTAGTCAACTCCCTTCACAAACTAACCCCAATCCAAGAGAGAACGCAAATTCAATCCTTGTAGAAGATGACACCTTCCAATCAACAAACTTGAGTGAAATCTCCCTAAGGAGTGGAAGAGAGCTTACTACCAGAAAAGAAAAGGAAAGCGAAGAAGAGGCCAGCATCAATGATGAAGACACAACCAATCCAACCCCATCTCCCCCAGAAATCCAAGTTCCTATTCCTTCTATTCCCTTTCCATCTCAAATAACTATCGACATTCCATCTTCCTCTCCTAAAAACAGTGAACTCCCATTTCCCAACAAGATGAAGAAGAAGCATCTAGATGAACAGTTTTCCAAATTCTTAAACATTTTCAAGAAACTGACTCTCTACATCCCTCTAATCGACGTTTTGCAAGAGACGCCCAACTACGCCAAGTTTCTAAAGGATCTCTTAACAAAGAAAAAGAAGAAAGCTGGAAAAGAAACAGTTCACCTCACGGAGGAATGCTCTGCTGCCCTTCTTCGAGCACTCCCTCTCAAACAAACAGATCCGGGAAATCCCATTATCCCGTGTTTTATAGGTGGAGTGGACTGTGGAAGCGGCTTATGCGACCTGGGGGCTAGTATAAATATCATGCCCTACGCCACCTTCTTGAAAGTAAGAGGAGGGGAGATGCAACCGGTTCCATTCAAACTACAACTAGCCGATAGATCGGAGATCAAACCGATGGGAATAGTCCGAGATCTGGTGGTCGGAGTGGCTCGCTTTATCTTTCCAGCTGACTTCGTCATTTTAGAAATGGACGACGATGTTGAGGTTCCCCTAATCTTAGGTCGACCGTTTCTGAGTACTGCCAAAGCCATTATTGATGTCCACGACGGAAAAATCACTTTGCGATATGAGGATGAAAAGATCGAATTTGATATGAAGAAAATGATGAAGAAAAGCTCTAACTTTTCTCATCACGCTAAGACAGTGGGCTTAATAGATGATGAGGTGGAGGAAGGCGATTTTTCTACAGATGAAGACACGTATTCCCTATCTTCCTTCCCGAGTGCTAAAACTGAACCGCTAGAGCAAGTATTAGTTACTTCTCTGGAAGAAAAAGTGGAAGATCCGAAAGTTAACGCCATGCTGGCGTCTATGGAGAAAGGAAGGGCAGGTTATCAAGCCTACCGCCCAACAATCGAAAGACTTGACAGAAAACCACAAAAATCAATTCCCTCAATAGAACAGCCACCAGAGCTCGAGCTTAAGGAGCTACCTTCTAAACTTAAGTATGCCTTTTTAGCTGAAAATGATCATTTGCCCGTCATTCTTTCCTCTTCTCTGAATTCCGGGCAGGAAACTAGGTTACTTGAGGTGTTGAAGAAGCACAAAACAGCAATCGGGTGGACTATTGCTGACATAAAAGGAATTGACCCCTCCTATTGCACGCACCACATCTATATGGAGGACAATTACAAGTCTATCAGGCAGCCTCAACGTCGGCTTAAACCAAACTTGAAGGAGGTAGTTAAGAAGGAGGTTCTGAAACTCCTAGACGCAAACATCATTTATCCTATCTCTGACAGTCCGTGGGTAAGTCCTGTACAAGTTGTCCCGAAGAAGGGAGGCATTGAAGCTGTAATAAATGACAAAGGAGAGGTTGTTCCTCAAAGGAAAAATACTGGTTGGCACATGTGCATAGACTATAGGCGCTTAAACTCTGCAACCAGGAAGGATCACTTCCCTCTCCCTTTTATCGATCAGATGCTAGAAAGATTGGCAGGGCAGGAGTATTATTGTTTCTTAGATGGTTTTTCAGGGTACTTCCAGATTCCTATTGCGCCAGAGGACCAAGACAATACAACTTTCAATTGTCCTTATGGTACCTTTGCGTATAGAAGAATGCCCTTTGGACTGTGCAATGCTCCTGCCACCTTTCAGCGTTGTATGCAGACGATTTTCGCAGACTTCATCGAGCAGAGCATTGAGGTATTCATGGATGATTTTTCTGTCTATGGATCTAGTTTTGATGTTTGTTTGGCGCAGCTTGATCTAATTCTTGGCCGATGTGAGGAGGCAAATCTGGTCCTCAACTGGGAGAAGTGCCACTTTATGGTCAAGGATGGGATTGTGCTCGGTCACATAATATCTGCTAAGGGGATTGAGGTAGATCAAGCCAAGGTGGAGGTAATTGAGAAATTGCCAAAACCAACTTGTGTGAAAGAAGTAAGAGCTTTCTTAGGGCATGAAGGATTTTATAGACGGTTTATTCACGATTTTTCTAAAATTGTAAAACCATTAACTGATCAGCTTCTGAAAGAAGCCCCATTTGTTGTTTCTGATGATCGCGTATCTACTTTTGATTTAATTAAACAAAAATTGGTTGCTGCTCCCATTGTTATTTCACCTGACTGGTCATTACCCTTTGAGATTATGTGTGATGCCAGTGATTTTGCAGTAGGGGCAGCTCTGTGCCAAAGGAAAGACAAGATTCTACGAGTTATTGCTTATGCGAGCAAAACTCTAGACAATGCTCAAAGAAACTACACAACCACCGAGAAAGAGCTCCTGGCAGTGGTATTCTCCTTAGATAAATTCAGATCAAATTTATGGGGAAGTAAAGTGATTATTCACACTGACCACTCTGCTCTTAAATATTTGTTTACTAAGAAAGAGGCCAAACCACGCTTGCTTCATTGGATTCTCTTGTTACAGGAATTTGACATTGAAGTTAGGGATAAAAGTGGTAAATTAAATGTTATGGCTGACCATCTGTCTCGGTTGGTAGTTCCTGACGATGGTGTACCAATTCATGAATTTTTTTCCGGATGAGACTGTTTTTGTTTTACATACGGTGCACAAGCCTTGGTATGCTGACCTAGCCAATTATCTTGTTTCTGGGGTGGTACCTCGTGAGTTTTCCTATGCTCAAAAGAAGAAATTTTTATCTGACGCTAAGCATTATATCTGGGAAGACCCTTTTCTCTTTCGTGTTTGTGCAGATAGTATAATTCGCAGGTGTCTCCCAGATAATGAAGTACCCAGTGTTCTAGAGTTTTGTCATTCAAGGGAAGCTGGAGGCCATCATGGATCTCATAGGACGGTAGCCAAAGTTTTGGAATCCGGATTTTATTGGCCCACTCTACATAAAGATTGCCAAGCCTATGTGGCCAGTTGCGATAGTTGCCAACGCATGGGAAATACTTCTAGGCGACATGAGATGCCTCAGCAAGGCATTTTAGAGGTCGGACTTTTTGACTGCTGAGGAATGGATTTCATGGGACCATTCCCCTCTTCGCAAGGATTCCAATATATTCTGGTGGCAGTGGACTACGTATCCAAGTGGGTTGAAGCAATTCCTTGCCTACATGCTGATTCGAAGACGGTGGTAAAATTCTTAAAGAAACATATCTTTACCCGCTTTGGAGTCCCTAGAGCTATTATAAGTGATGGAGGCACACACTTCTACAATTGAAGCATTGATGCATTGATGACTAAGTATGGGGTACACCACAAAGTTGCTCTTGCTTACCATCCCCAGACGAATGGGCAAGCAGAAGTGTCCAATAGGGAGTTAAAATGGATACTCCAAAAGACGGTGCACTCCTCCAGAAAAGATTGGGCTTTAAAACTGGATGATGCTCTTTGGGCCTATCGCACAGCATATAAAACCACCATTGGTATGTCACCTTTTAAATTGGTTTATGGGAAGGCATGTCATCTCCCTGTGGAGCTTGAGCACAAGGCTTATTGGGCTATCAAGGCCTTAAATTTTGATATGTCTGCTGCGGGTGAGAAAAGGAAGTTGCAACTCTCTGAGTTAGAAGAGCTGAGGGATCTAGCTTACCATAATGCTAAAATTTATAAGGAACGAACCAAGAAGTTCCATGACAAGCTGATCCTCAGTAGAGACTTCAAAGTAGGTGACTTGGTTCTCCTCTATAATTCAAGATTGAAGCTTTTCCCTGGGAAGCTCAAATCTCACTGGGCTGGTCCTTTCCGGATTGTTGGTGTGACCTCATTTGGTGCCTTTGAACTACAAAACAAGAAGGGCGACACTTTCAAAGTTAATGGGGCCCGTCTAAAAAGGTATACTTGTCATACTGATATTTCAACTGACTTGTTTAGAATTTCTTTTGTCCAGGAACAGCACGACACTTTTACTCCTGTTTCGAAACCGGCACTATCTAAAAAGAAATCTCTCCCATGGAGAGTTCAACACAAACTCAAGCAGCTACGCAGCTTGACTATAGCAAGTTGTGGGACCCCGACCCACAACTCCTCACATACAGAATGAAATTATGGGCGTCTAGCTAAGGACGTTAAAAAAGAGCAACTAACTGGGAGGTAACCCATTGCTTATCAGGTATTTTAAATATTAGTTTTAAATTGTAACACCCCTACCATTAATGCTGTGCTTACCGTCCAATCTCCTTACACATCAGATACACGCAGCGGATACATACTTACACAATGAGGGTGATACAATGTCGTTAGTCACCCACGTGACTAACAAGGCTACTGCTACTACATACAGCATCGGTCTGATGGACCGGAATCCCGAGTGTTACATATCTACCATACACACTCCGTATACCAATAAATGCTACAATCTTCCATTCGATACAATACTTCAAATACAATACAATATAATCCACATACCGAGTTTACTAAGATCCTTATACAAGTATACTACCTCTTCCAAGTTCATACGTACTCACTAAGAGACTACTTACTACCTGTTCCTCACAAGCTACTTGCTTCTAAATACAGGGGTGTGCCTCCGGTCTCTTACCTTGACCACATCCGCTTCGGTACCTGCACACTAAAAACGTTCCCCCTAGGGGGTCAGCTTTCGCTGCGCATGATAACCGCATACCCCGCGTACTAGTGAGGGTACGCCGACCACTTGGTCGAATACATGCAGTTCATTTTCATACAAACATACATGCATACATGCTCTTATACACAATATTACGATACATTACGCAAGACATACACACATACATACACTTCCTTACATACCAGAAGTACAACATAAACCATCTAATACATACTTACCTTTTTCCGAATTACACATACACAATATACAATACTTGTTAGCTTCATTGGTCCACCCGGGTTAATCGGGTGGAGATTACTCTTTTACTCGTTACTTCATACATACGCATACATACTCATACTCATATATACTTACGGATCCATACTTACTTACTCTTACTCTTACTCAAGTTAAGTTGTCGGGACCTCCGGCCCTGGGGACTACTCCGTCCCACCTCCGGGATTTACTTGACTCACCAATCCGGGATGCTACCCATTTAAGGGATTTGGGCCACGAACCAGTTTAAGAGTCAGGAATTGCAGCTAACCTCTTGTGACTCCGCATCCTCACGCGTGGCCGAAGCTATATCGGACTTCTACTCATTCCGGTTTACTCACTTAAGTTAGGAGTTAGGTAGTTAGGAATTAGCAGAAGTCATTCATACAAGCCACATACACAATTACTATGCTCAATACCCATTTATACAAAATACAATACAATACTTAAGTACCATACAAGATTCGAATACAAGTCATCATCATTCATACATTTCATGAATTATACAAACTAGTGCTCAAGACAATAATACCGAGAACAACATAAGTCAAGCACAGGTAAGTGCAATATAGTCCGATTCATGCATTTATCTTATTTAGGCGATCAAATAAGCACACAAATCGGGGTAACCAGATTAGGATACAGGGCATGAAGAAATCATACCTTTCACTGTTGTACTTGTATCCCAACGTTCCTCCGGTGTTCATAAATCATATCCTATTATATATACATACAGTTGAACGATTAATCTATCTATCATTAACTTAACCCGATTACTCTTACGTTTACTAATCCATACTTACTAAGTCTTGCATTACAATACTTATATTTTATTTACTTATTCCTAATTACTTAACAATGGTTTACTTACGTATATATGCACATATGTATAGGTGGGTATACATATACATACATATATATACCTATTATTTTATTTAATTAAATAAATTTTTTTTGTATGACTCGACCGAACTTGCAAGTCCGGTCGCAAGTTCGGTCCAAGTCAGTAAGGAATTTCGCTGGAGAATTACAGGGCCGACCGACCTTGCAAGTCCGGTCCCAAGGTCGGTCCATTCTAGTAAGTTTTGTATGTGAAAATTTTAGCCCGACCGACCTTGCAAGTCCGGTCGCAAGGTCGGTCCATTCCAGTAGCTTACTCGACGGAAATTTTTCTGGCCGACCGAACTTGCAAGTCCGGTCGCAAGTTCGGTCCATTCCAGAAGGTTACTGACGGGAGAATTTTCTGGTCCGACCGAACTTGCAAGTCCGGTCGCAAGTTCGGTCCATTCCAGAAGCATTCCCGTCTTTGTAAATCTGGACTCGACCGAACTTGCAAGTCCGGTCGTAAGTTCGGTCCGGCCCAGTATTTGCATTTTTACTTCTGTTTTCAGTTCTATACTTTACCCGTTGTTTCTCCAATCTTCTTACATGTAATCCCACATGTTTAAACACTACCTAGGCCCTCCAAATTGCCTTAGTTCATCCACCAAATTCTTTACTAAATCCATCAATCAACTTACGCAATTTCATCACTCCCTTTCCACACTTACCACAGATTTTCATCCTTCAATGCTACAGATTTTTGTTCCAACTTTTTACACTCAATACTCCTACTACCAATACCATCCTTTGCATCCCAAATACATTTCCAAGCCATTGCAGTACCTATACCCAAGTCCAACACTCTTTTTACCAATTCTTGCACACTAATCCTTCCTAACTTCTCCAATGCATATTAATACACTTTGCTACAGATTTTGACACTTACTCTCCCCTTCTCTAACTACCTCTTCTAATGTCATTTCTAGAGTTCCTAGTACATCACAATACATTATCTATCTCCCCCAATCTACCTCTTTATCTTTCTCTATCAAAATCAGTTACAACACCTATTAGTCACCTAGTTTCTGGTTCACTAAGTGTTATAATCCTAGGCAAATTTTGCCATTGCCTCCCCTATATTTTATACACTCTCACCACAATGTTTCCTCACACATTAACATCGTCTCACCTATTTATACACAACATCAATATACAAGCTCCCATACACAATTTCCAATACTAAAACACTGCTAAAAATTCCTGCACTCAACAACCCAATACCCAACTAAGTTTCAATACATTTTACATGTCTTTCAACGGTTTTAAGCACTTAGATTCTCCTGCACAATAGATTACTACACAATACCATTTCCCTTACTCATTTCAAACTTCTAAAATCTGTTACACATACATATACAAGACTACACAAGGGTGAGTTTAATTACCTTGTTTTTCTTCTAGATTTTCTTTGTTCTTCTTGCTTCTTCCTTCTTCCTTCTCTCTACCGGTTTTAGTCTCTCAACCAATCTAACATCACAACCCATTCTTAAATACATCATTCAATACTAAAAATTAACCCTAACATTATTTAAGCTTTTAATGAGGGTTTTAGGGTTTAGAAAATTCCTTACCTTGCAAGGGTGTAAGTGAAGTTCGGAGTGGCTCAAGAACAAAATTCCAACTCCGCCAACAAGGCCAAAATCAGCTAGCATAAAGAAGCAAGCAAGGGTTTTAGTTTACATTTTTCGTTTTGCCCTTGAGGCTAGAAAAAGATGGAGTTTTTAAGAATATTTTTACCTCAATAGAACAAGGAGAAGGAGGGCCTTCTAATGGTGGCCTTGAAGTTCCAAATGGGACATACCCATAAAAACGAAAATGTTGGTTTTCGAATTTTGAAAGGATGGAAATGTAGCTCTTGATGAGAGGATTCCAATGGTGTAGTTTTTGTAATTTTTAGAAGAGATTTGAGGGGGTTACAAGAGGAGAGAAGTTGGGTTTGTGTGGGGGTTTCTCATTTCACCATTGTTATCGGTCAAGAAGGAGAAAATAGAGAGGAGGAGGGTGAGCTCTACGTGAGTGAAGAGAATGAAATGGAGGAGAGAGAAATAAAGGTGAGTGGGGTTACTTTTATTATTTTTGTCTTTTGTACATATTAGATAAGTGAGGAGAGTGAGAGAGAGGCCCAAATCGGACACCCCCACTGCACACACACACACTTTGCTTTTTATTTTAAAAGTGGACACATAAGTTTGTGTTATTTATGTTCCTACCCCACAACTTCCCGTTTTTGACAGTTTTTACTAATTTCTCGTTTTACTGATTTTATTGGTTCTAAAGCTTCACTAATATTTATTAATGATTATTTAGTTGACCAAAATTGTTACGAGTCTATTTGACCCGCTTAAAGTCACGTTTTCTCGGTTACCTCGAAAAACGCGCTTTAAGGTTCGTTAGTGATTTTAATCCGTTTTAAGGATCCGTTTTCTTCGGGATTTGTTCCCATATATTATTTAGGTCTTATTAAACCTTAAAATCCATATAATACTCTAACCGAGGTCTCATACCTCCTATGGTTATTTAACGCTTATTTAGCGTTTTCCGCTTTTTAAGCGTTTCTTTATTTCTTTTGGATTTATTTTTCCTTACTAGTATTAATTAGGTACCATTAGGTCCTTAAATACGTATTAGATTAATTTTAATCCCTATATTTAAGTTCGGGGTATTTCAATCTACCCCCCTTAAGAACTTTGTCCTCAAAGTTGTTCGAGGTTATAGGTTTACAATGCTTACTCATTCTTACGTGTCTAATACCAAAGCCATACCTTCTTCCTCTTACAATCCCAAATCCGTTACTCAAGGTTCCTACATACTATACCATACCATACCATACTAATGCACAATACACTCCAATCCGCATTACTACCGACCATCCGGTTCCTCATTACCAATTTATACATACATACAATGCAAGGCTATTCCCAAAGCAATGCAATACACATTCCAATCCCGTAGGCGCTCAGGTCATCTAGACACGGGACTCCTCTATGTCCCGCTGCCCTTGGAATAATACCACATACTACCTTACTATCTTCTTCGGTACCCACTTCTAACACATCCTCATTCTCCATACTAAAGGAAATTCTTCCACCACTACTAATTAAAATTTCTAAAACATACAACTCCATATTCCAATTTATATTCATTACTTCTATCCTATGTGTGATTCTTGTGACCACTTGAGGGGAGCTTCAAGAATCATTCGACCCTGATGTGATCAGCATCAGTGTTGAACTATCTTTCCACCCAATTTGTGTTCGGTTTCCCTTGATCTGATCAGGATCAAGTTCGACTTCCCACATCAGGTTCAACCAAACAAATAATTTATTGTTTTCATTTTCTATCTTTTTATTCTTTCTAGTCGTGATTACAATCATACATCTCCAAAGGATGGAATCAATCCATCAATCATCCTCACTCTACTTCCCAAATGCTTTACTCCGTGGTTCAATCCTAATGCTCATTTCATCAACCTTCACTACTTCCATCCATTACTCACCATCATCTCCTATATTCTAACTAAGGAATACTACACTTATAAGATTTAGTTGACTTCATTGTTTCAAATATTTTACTTACGATTCCACTACTCATAACTTCATTCATCTACTATCCTCATTCATTTCGTACTACTTCTTCAAAGGTTACAATACTTGTGGAGCTCCGTCCACTACTCATTACTTTTCTTTTACTAATACTCTTACATTGGTGTTACAAGATGGGTATACTCCTCCTATGGTATTTGCATGTCTAATGCCTAATTACCATAATTACAATGTGAATGAGTACTTATGTTTATTTAACATAGTATCAATCATCAATTTGGTTCTCATTTGTGCTATGCACATCATGGTTTATGTGTTTTATTCACAAAACTTACATTAAGCGGTTTTCGCTCTACCCCCCTTAAAAGGGATTACGCCCACGTAATCTACCATATTTTATTATTATTAAACTTTGGTTTAATCAGTCTGGGCAAACTGAAGCGTTTAGCTTCACTACCGTATACTATACAATATGCTCTGGTCAAAGGGATCTTAACCATACCAATGGTTTAGTCTTTGCACCAAGAATTCCTATATGAGTTTCTTTAACTCATATTAATTCGGTTCTAGCCTAACCGGCTTCAAGGCATTAATAGCCATTCTATTATACTTACTAGGTATATTGTCTCCTAGCTAGGGCCCACTAGCTTCTGCTGCGCGACCCTGATAGCTTGGGTTACTTACCCTTCGTGTTATCATTAATGTGCTATACATCACCTTTTATCCGTCTATTATGGGAATAAGGTTTACTAACAAATGCGGTATTCTTTTACCGTGTTGAACTCAATGAGTTTAAGATTTATAACCAGCTCTCTGGTAATCTACTGCACATGCTATTCGTGCTTCCACGATTATTCGTTAAGTTCCTCCGACTTATTGTCGGCGAGGTTAAGCCACTATTTAGTTATAGCGCTTCCTCTGTTGTCAATAGCTCCTGGATTACCAGTTCTTCTGGTTCAGTACAAGTGTTCTTTACTTGTATGACCTTGCATTTTCTATGTGTTGGTCCTAGTGACTTCCTTGTATCTCCTTTCACCTTATATTCCAATGGAATTCACATCTTGTGATTATTAGTGTGTTGTACACTCTTCGTGCTTCTTTGGCCTTAGGCCGCACTGTATGTTGCTAAGCTTGCTTGACTGGCTTATGCCATGTTTGTGGTGAAAGGAAAGATTTAGTACGGTTTACATTCTCCATATCCCTCCCATCTCATTAGGTCATTAGCTGAACAAGTGCAATGCCAAAACACTCAGTCATACAGAGTGCAGAGGCGTAAACGCTTGACAGTAAGTCGCTTATGTGATAGGAAAGAATATTTCTGTGTGTCATCTCATACTTATACTCCGTGTCGTTGCTTATCTACTTCCTCATAGCGGTCGCTTGTTGCGCACCGTATTCTTACTCATTATACAACATCGTTTTTACTGTTTCTGTTACTGTGATAGTTCCTCTTTACTCATTGCCATTGTCATTGGCACCATTCCCTTATGGTATGTATACCCTGGGGTTTCCAATGTTCGTGTGTATGACGGTTGTCGTAGCATACCACAATATTAATATCTTCCCAATGTGGAGATGTTCTTCCATTTTAGGTTTCATGTGTAGGTTAGCTTACCTCACATTCCATCATCATTTATGATACGGTTTACCAAGTATCTTGGTTGACCAAGGGTGAGATAACTCATCGGGTTATAAGCTCTCTTGAGCGTTAGTCATTCGTGATGTTCAATGTGTGTTCACATTAATTGCTTTGATAATTATTGCCTTTCAGTGCTGAGCATTGGTTTAGGCTCTGGCTGTGTAGTTTTGCTTGTATGTATATTACCAGGACATCCCACAAAACTTCAAGGGTTTTCTGGTCCCGTTCTCCAATTGGAGGGTATTCTATCACTGACAAGTGAAGGTTCTTGTTGAGGGGTTTGTCTCCACTCATAGGTCTAATAACAAGGTTTGCTATGTTGGTGTTTACGCAATGGTCCACCACATGTTTGGGTGTATATGGAGTATGCTTACTCCTTAAGTCGTAATGGTTTGGAGATCTCATTTCCTTATTCCATCACCCCTTGGCAATATCTATATGCGTGGGCTTTTCTGTTATAATAGATGGAAGCCTTTTCTAAGGTTCACATCATCGCCGCATTAGTGGTCTTCGGTTACGAGGGGTACCTTCCCTTGGGTTTCTCGTAGTGTCCAAGTGTGGACTAGGCCAATGTTGGCATTATCATGATTCTCATGCCTCTGTGCTACCATTGCTACAGAAGGCATGGCGGTAATTAAGAACTCCGTCAACTGTATACTAGGCTGATGCTCTAGTGACAGTGACATTGAGTTGGCCATTACTCCAAGCCACTCAGGATGTTGGGTTTGAATTTATGGTCCAGTTGTTGATTTCTTGTCGTATGAGATATATCTCTTGCAAGTCTTGTTCAAATGGTGTGGGTTTGCAACCATTAGTTTACATAACATAGTTGGTTGATGGCTTTTAAGCCGTATTGCTGTGAGCTATGCTCTTCGCAAGCTGCTTATATCTGTTTCCCTCCTGTATACCATCACAGGTTGGAGGTGTTGCTGGGCTCCATGGTAAGTCGTGACATCACGCTTCCGCTCATAGGAGGCCCTTTAGGCGAAATGGTATTAATGGGTGCCTCTCAGTACCTTAGGGTATTTCCTGTTAAGTGAAATCCCTTCGGTGTCCTAACCGAATGTTCGTTTTAGCTCCCGTGCTCATATCATTATGCTTGTTCAACTGTTGTTAACGCAGACACCCTTCAAGGGTCGCTCCTGGGTGCTGGTAGTTATGCCGTTACATCCGGCTAATGTTTATAACATGTTTGTCCTCTATACCGTCTTATGGCATTGCATTAAGCTATCTCCTTTCGGGTTATGACGTCTCCCGTCGTTGGGTAGACCGTTTATACTTGCTCCTAGTGCTTGAGACTAGGTTTAAATATCCTCTCCGATGATGGATTGTGCTTTGTAGTAATCTTGTGATTGCTCTTGGGAGTTCTGTCCCGTTTGTTGAGCATTGTGGTGTTCACGTTAGGCAACTGCCTTACTGTGTTTAGGCTGGGTATACCTTCCAGCTATCACGTATTTGTTTGGTGTCCTCGAGACATATCCAATGTCTATATTTACTAGTCTGTGCTTTTTGCACTTCCCAGTCTTCATTCCTTATCTTCAGATGGATTCTCTGAGTTCCTTATACTTGTTCCTTAACTGAGTTTCCTTCTCCTTGATTGTCGGTGGTGTCCAGTTGTTCTGGTTTGAATTCACTCATAATCCGTAGAACGGAGTTGACTACTTCCCGTGTGTCGTACACTACATGTGTACATACGTGGGGTACCATGCTGATACGTTACCACTTACCTAACTATATGTCAGGTCCGCAAGCTCCTTCGGAGTGCGGTTGTCCCACATCCCATAACGGGTACACTCATAGTGTTCGTCACACGCCTAGGTGAAGTATTCTGTTGCCAACCCCTCTTGTATCGTTCTATGATACTCACCATGATTTTGTTGGTTTGGTTTTGAAATCCAAGGTTTAAAAGAAAGTTTGTGGTTTTGAAAGAAACTTGGTTTTGAAAAATAACAGTTCGGTGTTAAAAGAAGTCCTACATGGCATAGCCATGGTCGAAATCTTGATCAGTCCAGCTTCCCGCTGACTGGCGTGTTCTAAATGCAGTGGTCAGGCCGTCAGGCCTTCCCATGGTTTCATTCCTCCTGTTTTAGGATGTTTATTCCTGTAGTCGCTTCATCGTTGTCACGGTACATTACTATGTACTTGTGACGTGTGAGTGT
Organism: Limonium bicolor; assembly: GCA_023374045.1. Lineage (NCBI taxonomy): Eukaryota > Viridiplantae > Streptophyta > Magnoliopsida > Caryophyllales > Plumbaginaceae > Limonium > Limonium bicolor. The sequence continues at coordinate 447,173,279 of CM041777.1, forward strand.
TCCTTTACATGTTCATGTTCTTACTGCACTTGCCGTAGCAAGTGCGTGGTACTGGCGGTTTTTGAGTAATCCTATACCGATCACGGTATGGTTTCCATTTGTTTGTTAGTCTTGTTGACGCTTCCCTCGATCTTATTGATCTATAATTGGTATACTCGCTCTTTAGGTAGCTTCTTGGTGGTCTAGACATGGCTGTCGTAGATCTGGGTACTCTCCACTCCTTGGAGGTTCCCGTTCTATTTGGTTTAGTGTCGTTCTTGTGGCTCGTTCCCACCCATCTGTGGTGGTTACTGAGCCTTCCCTGTTTAGGCACTACTCTTGTAGTCCTATTGGATTATATCTCATGGTTGTTCTTGTAGTCGTCTGAGCTATATTGGCCAGGTATTGCAACCTTAATGGCGTCGTAGTTTTGGAGTTAACCGATTTCGACTATGTCCTTAGTCAGCTAGCATACCGTTGGTGGTATTATTCAAGTATTACTATCCCGTAGACTTGTGTCTCGGGTTCCGTTGCTGCTCCCTTTTTCATTCCGTTGCACGGTTAGTGCTTCTGTCCTGTTGTTGGTCGACTAGCTAGGTTTCACGACTGCTAAGCACGTCGCCCCATGCTGTTGCATGTTGTAGTCTCCTTATGGTTGGAGTTCTCATTCTTCCGCCATTAAGTGCGGGCATTGTTGTCCAACCGGGATCCATCTCCGGGACTTCCAGTTCTTGGCATCTCCTACGTGTCGGTTCTTGTTTACCGTGTGATTATTTCACAATTGCCAGGTCGGGTTTTCCCCGAGGATGAGAAGGCTCCTCTTCTCCCTGGCGTCTCTTCCCAAGTTATACAATGGGGTTCGCGGCGGGCGGGACTGGTATTGTAGGTATCCGGTACTCACCGGTAGTTCCTAACTAGCATATCTCTAATGCTAACACTCAGCCCTTAGCCCTAAACTTCTAATTCCTAACTCGGTATTCCTAAACTCGGTATTTCCAGTCATCAGAGCGATACTTCGCTCTGATACCACTTTTTGTAACACCCCTACCATTAATGCTGTGCTTACCGTCCAATCTCCTTACACATCAGATACACGCAGCGGATACATACTTACACAATGAGGGTGATACAATGCCGTTAGTCACCCACGTGACTAACAAGGCTACTGCTACTACATACAGCATCGGTCTGATGGACCGGAATCCCGAGTGTTACATATCTACCATACACACTCTGTATACCAATAAATGCTACAATCTTCCATTCGATACAATACAATATAATCCACATACCGAGTTTACTAAGATCCTTATACAAGTATACTACCTCTTCCAAGTTCATACGTACTCACTAAGAGACTACTTACTACCCGTTCCTCACAAGCTACTTGCTTCTAAATACAGGGGTGTGCCTCCGGTCTCTTACCTTGACCACATCCGCTTCGGTACCTGCACACTAAAAACGTTCCCCCTAGGGGGTCAGCTTTCGCTGCGCATGATAACCGCATACCCCGCGTACTAGTGAGGGTACGCCGACCACTTGGTCGAATACATGCAGTTCATTTTCATACAAACATACATGCATACATGCTCTTATACACAATATTATGATACATTACGCAAGACATACACATATACATACACTTCCTTACATACCAGAAGTACAACATAAACCATCCAATACATACTTACCTTTTTCCGAATTACACATACACATTACATACACAATATACAATACTTGTTAGCTTCATTGGTCCACCCGGGTTAATCGGGTGGAGATTACTCTTTTACTCGTTACTTCATACATACGCATACATACTCATACTCATACATACTTACGGATCCATACTTACTTACTCTTACTCTTACTCAAGTTAAGTCGTCGGGACCTCCGGCCCTGGGGACTACTCCGTCCCACCTCCGGGATTTACTTGACTCACCAATCCGGGATGCTACCCATTTAAGGGATTTGGGCCGCGAACCAGTTTAAGAGTCAGGAATTGCAGCCAACTCTTGTGACTCCGCATCCTCACGCGTGGCCGAAGCTATATCGGACTTCTACTCATTCCGGTTTACTCACTTAAGTTAGGAGTTAGGTAGTTAGGAATTAGCAGAAGTCATTCATACAAGCCACATACACAATTACTATGCTCAATACCCACTACAAAAAAAATGCCATTTACAGACACATTTTTTGTGTCAGTATAGCCACAAAAAGTGTCAGTATAGACTCAGTTGACCTTTACCGATACATTAAACAAGTGTCGGTATAACCTCAGATACTATAGGTCTATACCGACACATATAGTGTGTGTCGGTAAAGGGTTCTGGGCTTTTACTGACACTTATTTTCTTAGTCAGTAAAGGCAGAAGATCTATACTAACACTTAATGTAAGTGACAGAATAGCTCATGAATTTATACTAACACAAAACTAAGTGTCGGTATACCTATATACTAACACATATTTTATGTAGGTAAAAGCTGTTTATACAAACAGAAAAAACCATCCTGCAATAGCTATACTTACACAAAAGTAAGTGTCGGTATACATATATACTAACACATAATTTATGTTAGTAAAAGCTGATTATACAAACAGAATAAACCATCTTGTAACAGCTATACTAACACAAAATCTAGTGTTAGTAAAACTTTTACTGACACAAAATATAATTCAAATAATATTCATAAAATGACCTGTGAATTCTCAAACAATAAATGAGGTATTCAATAAGCTCCAATGCCATTAAAAATGTTAAGAGTTTACAATAGCTCAAGTTCAACACTAACATTCATCATTATCCTCCAAAAGTATCGTAATCAACATCAAGATAAGTTGTGTTTAAATCAAAAAATACAATATTCATCACTAGAATGTAACATATCACTCTCTCTCTTTCTTCATACTTCTCCTACTTCTAAAATAAATTCTTGACTTCATCCACATTCTTTTACTCAGCACCTGCACACATAAAAATTATATCGTCACAAAGATAGAAGATAAGTAAATGGTTATCCAAGATAAGTGGAAAATATTCATAAGCAAGGAGTACCATTAGTATTTCTTTCACTCGACGAAAGTTGATTTTCATTAACTGAGCGATTTGTACCGCTAGAAATATCACTTGGAACCTGAAATATATAAATAAACCACAAACTTCATTGGGTAGTTCACTCTTCACCACACACAAACACAGAGAATATGCCCAAACTACACATTTGGAAGAACTTTAGTTGTTGAAGAAATACAGAATCATAACATAAAGCTGAAGCTCTACTCAAGGTGTTATGTCAAGTCAGATATATATATGCGTGCACGTACTTGATCTCATTAATTATCTGGTTTGGTTAATTTTGTGCATGATTCTTTGTTTGCGCACACAAATTGTTGTGTACAGGATAAGTTTAAGTTGAGACTAAAGACTTTGGAAGAAGGGTTTCAGAATGATCATCATCACTTCTGAACAAATGAAAAAAGAAACAGCAAAGGTGATGATGATGATGAGAATTGTGTATTTGGGGTCTTGTATGATAGATTACAGAAAGAGGTCATTCATTTGAGGAAAGTTTGTGTTGAGAAAGACTCAATTATAAATGCCAAAGATGAAGACAATAAGGTATAGAACACAAGTACAAGAATAACATTACCTGCACATTAAGGCTGTTGAAAAAGTTTGACATGCTGGCCTCTGGAATGTGTTCCTTCATGAATCCAACAACACTACCCAAGACCTTTTGTGTCTGGGTAAGGGTCTCCCTTAGCTCATTAGCAGCTGTTTGCCATGTTAGTTGATCTTCACCAGATGTAGCTACTTTCTTTTTTCACAAGTGGAACTCTTCCAACACATCGAACATGACCTCTTTTTTCAGGTCCTTTAGCTCTTGATAATTCATCATCCTTCCAGATCTCAACCCCTACTATGCCATTCGAAGAGCTTGCTCCATCCATGTATCCTTTCAAAGTTTCCTAATATATAGAAATATAACATAAGTATTTACTAGACAATATTCAAATCGACCAAAAGTTTAAGTAATAATTACTTACAACAACTTCAGCTGCTTTATCATTCACTATGCTCCCATTTTTACGAGTTCTGCTCTTCACATAAAGTTGAGCACGTGTAGGCCTAGCCCCATTATTTTTTTTAGCCTACATCAAGCAAAACTACTATGAATGAAAAAACGTGCTGCAGTTCAAGGCATGTTGAAGTTAAGAAAATATAATGATAAGAAGCAAAGAAGTCAAGGAACACATATTTTGTTGCTATCACATTGTGCAGCCTGCAACATCGTGGAGTTATGAAAATGAAAAACTACTAAACAATAAGTCAAGGATAAAATACAAAAGGAAATAAGCAAAGTTTTCACCTCTTCGTACTCAAGTCTGGCGAAAGATTTAGTTCCTGTGCAATGAGGCTCATCTGATTTATTACGATTGTTCTTTTTTTGTTCACATAACATCTGAAAGTCCACAAAGTTGATTACAATTTGAAACTAATGCCACAACAAATATAACACAACATAAAACATCAAATCATCATATGTACCTGGTATTCTGGATTCAACCAAAGATTCACAAGATCTTTCATTTGATCTTTGTCAACTCTGTCATCTACCACATTCGCAAGAATTTGATCAGCAGTCTTACTTGGATCGTAGTACACTTTCTCAGCTTGTGAGGCCAGAATGAAGGGGTCATCAAGTAGATTGACTCCAGTGTGAGCCAAATATGAGAAGTTGACAAGTGTAGCACCAAGAGCATCCTGTTTACATCCTCTGTTGATGTCAACCCAGTCACATCTGAATAGTGCAACTCGTATCTTACCAGAATAGTTTAACTGAATGATGTCTTTCAATGATCCATAATACTTGATAACTCCGATAGTTGGTCTAGTATCTCGGGCACTAGCATAACTATCACCCCTCACACTGACAACCACACCACTATTTTGTGACTTCAAATACTTCTCATGGTCTTTGGTATGAAACCGGAAGCCATTAACAATGTAACCAGAAAATCGTTTAACACAAGTATTTGGTCCACGAGCTAACCACTTAATTTCCTCTGGAACACTTGTACCCGCTTCTTCTAAGCGGGCTACCTATAAATTTTTAAAAGTGATGAAAATGTAATCATTTAAAAAAAGGTGAAAGATAAAAAACTATATCATACTTAGAAGTTGAATGAATTATACCCGACTTTGGAACCAATCACTAAATTGTTGAGAATGAATTTTCTCAATCTCATACTGTGGCCGGCGCCGTGAACGGTTTTGTGCTCGAATGGTCCTCTTATGTTCCCTATGAATGGTATTAAGTAGGTACATAAAAATCTGAAGGGAAAAGAAGATCCATATTTGATAAGTACAACCACTTACTCACGATATGGCTCAACTGATTCAACATTGAACAACACGTAACGGTGTGCTTGTGCAAGTGATTGTGCATCTATCTCACAATTGGACCTTCTCTTTCTTTTTCCATTTGGGATCTTGGTAGCTTTTACTCCTAGTGGTCGCCCGGGGCAAAGAGAGTTTGTACGTTCAAGTTCATTTTGGTCACTAGTGTCATCATTTCTTACTGGTCTTGTAAACTTAGTTTCTACACCCGAAAGATATCGAGAGCAAAAGGTTAAACTTTCTTGAGCCATGTATCCTTCTGCTATTGAACCTTCTGGATGAGCTCTGTTGTGCACATAGGATTTAAGTGTAAGAAGGTACCTATGATGAAATTGAAGATTAGTGGCTGGCAATTTCACAAGTATACAATGCACATTGATGATGAGAAATGTACCTTTCAATAGGATACATCCAGCGAAACGTAACAGGACCTCCAAGCCTAATCTCTCTTGCCAAATGAACTACCAAATGCACCATGATGGTGAAAAAAGCTGGAGGAAATATCTTTCCATATTGCATAAAATTATGGCAATACGAGACTCGAGCTGTTTTAGGTCATCTTCAGTTAGGACTTTGCTGCAAATCCTTTTGAAGTATTCACAGAGGTCAATCAAAATAAGACATACATTGTCAGGTAAGTTTCCTCTGATGGCGACGGGTAAAAATTCCTGCATCAACAAGTGGCAATCATAACTTTTCAGCCCTATTAGCTTTTTATCTTTCATTTGAACACACCGGGAGATGTTGGATGAATACTCATCAGGAGGTTTGATATTCTTGAGTACTTCTAAACACCTTTCCTTTTCAGACTTGGTCATTTGATAACATGCTTTGGGCAGGTAGATAGTTTTCCTCCTAGGATGTCTTGTTGGATGTAGTTCTTTCCTTAAACCCAACGCTTGCAAGTCAAGCCTTGCTTTGTAGTTATCTTTGGACTTCCCGTCTTGTCCCATTATGGTCCCATAAACATTCTCAGCAACATTTTTTTCCATGTGCATAGCATCAAGACTATGACGCAACAACAAATGTTTCCAATATGGTAGCATGAAAAGAATGCTTTTCTTCTTCCAAGGGCCATTCTCATTACGCTCAAAGAAATTAATACCTTCTAAGTTGTGTGATTACATCTTCAGAAGGAATTGGAGGGGGATCCCTCAACTCTGTGGTACCATCGAATGATGAAGCTTCAAATCGATACCTATGCTCTGGGGGTAGAAATCTGCGATGACACATGTAGCAGAATTTTTTACTGTTATGGAGCCATTGAGAAGTAGTGTTAACACCACATGCAGGACAAGCTAATCTTCCTCTAGTGCTCAATCCAGAAAGACTAGCATAGGCGGGGAATCCGAGATTGTGCCGAGTACTGCTGCCTTTAATTGAAAATATTCATTTCTCGAGGCATCATAGGTTTTAACACCAACTTCCCATAGCTCATTCAACTCTTTGTTTCATAACCATCCATGGAGGCAAGTTATAAGGTATAAGACATACAGGCCACACACTGTAAGTGACATTCATTGTTTTAAATGGGTTGAACCCATCGCTTGCCATGGCTAAGCGAACATTTCGAGGTTCATCCGCAAAGAGTTGATATCTTCTATCAAAGTCCTTCCAAGCTTCAGCATCCGCTGGATGTCTCAGTTTCCCATCTTTATTTTCGATCAGTATGGTGCCACCTCATAAGACTAGAAGTTTTTGAGCACATATAAAGTCTTTGAAGTCTAGGCTTTAATGGAAACCAACGCAAGACTTTTGCTGGTTTTTTCTTTTTACCAATGACCTCCTCATCCTCATTATTAGAGGTAACTTTCCATCTCGAAGCTCCACAAGAACAAGTTTCTTCTTTCTCTTTGTCACCCCAAAAAAGCATGCAATTATTGGGACATGCATGAATCTTTTCATATCCTAAGCCCAAGTCAGAGATTATCCTTTTAACCGTGTGAGCTGCTTCTGGAAGCTCATTACCCTCTGGTAGTAAATCTTTCAGAAATTCTAACAACATCGTGAAGAGTTGTTGCTCCATCCATTTAGGCATTTCATTCAATGGTATAAATGCACTAAACAGGATAACTTGTTGTATTTGCAATTGGGATATAGATTTTTTTCAACATCCTTTAACAAGTGATAAAATTTTCCTGTATCATCCCCAACTCCAAGCTGATTGTTCAAATCAGTTTGGTCTGCATTATGTTGAATCCCTTCTATATTCAATTCAGATTCTTCCTGAAGAGCCGAGGGGAATAAATCATTTAATAACCCTTGCATATCATGGTTAAAACCTTCCTCCTCCTTCTTCCTCTTCTTCTTCATTAAGTATCGCAATGCTAGATGATTCTGTAGACTCTTCTCCATGATGTTTCCATCTTGTATATCCTTTTACAAAACTAACCCACTGAACGTGATCGAGAACCTCTTGTCTCGTACGATAATACATATTCAAGCAATTAACACAAGGACATAAAATTTTTCCCCTAACAACCTTTCTTTCAAAAGCAAAGTTTTAAAAATTCTATAATTCCATTTTGTGAACCGATCACATGACCTATTCGGAAAGATAACACCAAGATCTATCCATCATATAACAAAGCTGCGAATAAGTATAATTTCATATTAGTCGGCAAAGCATGTAGAAAAAAACTATGATTTATTATCTTCATATCAATTTAATTATAGTTTACTATTTATATTATTCAACATGGAATGGAAACAAATAGAAATGCAAAATAGAATATATAAGGAAAATTTTAAAATGAAAAAGAATAAATATAGTCAAAATAGAGGAAAAGTGTAATTACCTCAAAGCTGACTAATCCTTCTTTGATTTTTTTTTCTTTTCTAGATCTCCTCAAGGTGATACCAACATGAGTGGGTTTACTCTGTAAACCTGATGCAAAGTTAACCAATAAATCAAATCAATAATGATGTAAATACAACAAGGTGATGAGAACACATCCTTGGCATAGCCAACATGGCCGGTGCCCAGACAAACAACAACAAAAGACAGGATTTTACCGACAGTGAAAATAAAAAAGAAGCCAAAAGCAATACCAGACAACTAGGTAGATTAGAATTAGAAACTCTTCAGATCAACTAAACTCAATGCAATGTACCTCTCTCCAGTTTAAGAATGATTTTCGTTATATTGAAGATACTCCAAAAGTAGACACAATTTCTGACATGTTGGAATAATATACTATGCGAGCAGCAGATCAAATGTCATATTAATTCGTTATATTGAAGTCCATGTAGAGAATGTATCGGAAAGTGCACTACGACGGTGACAACATTTAAAGAGTCAGTTTTGTGAAACTGTTTGTTTCTTAAATGATCCGAATCGTAGCTCCATGTGCTTACGGACATGCAATGGAATAATATACTATGCGGGCAGGGAGAAATTTGTTTGTTTCTCTGGGTGTATCTCGCAGTTACATGTCCTCTTCTGCTCTATTTGAAGCTTTATATTTCTTTGAGTCTGTTAACTCCAAGTCAGACGTCTCTTCCAACTTGGTTACATGTTGCTTTATCAGATATATCTGAGGCTAGTTTTCTTTGGATTAAGCAATATCACCCGAAGTTCCATAATATATCTATTTTTAGTAACTTAAGGTTCAGGTCTTTGAGGATGGAAATGCATCCAAAATGGTGAAAGGAGGGAGTACTTAATATGCAGAACATGAACTAAACAGAGCTAACTTTTAATAGAATGTTTTTCGTCATTTGTAATCATTTTGTGTTGCTTCTGTAACATTATCCAATTTTCTGTTAGAATTGGTTTAGTACTACTTTTCTATTGTTGCGTTAGAAATTTGTTTTTCTTATAGTTAGTGTAACACACTGTATGCATCATTTTGTTTCTTACAATTTTGAAACCAACAACACAAGCATAGACAAAACATTAATAGAATACACAACATGCAAACACTAGATAAAACAGAGGTAAAGCTAGAGAGGAAAAGAAAATTCAAAAATTGAATAACCCATCCAAAGGAGAAAATAACGGTTAAAATTTCAGCAGAACAAGATTCATCCATCCCTGTCTTAATGATTCTGGGATATTATTCATCAGCCCCACTTTCATAATGGGTCATCTGAACAAGATCCATCCATCTCACCAGCTCAGATTATATAACCAATTTAATTTACTGTTCAATATCTCCCTCAAAAGCAACATATATTACCCGATTCTGTCACGAGGAATATGCAGTCACCAGGAATATCTATGTTACGGTTCAATATCTCTTCTCCATTGCAACATATATAACCAATCAAACGTTTGATTTCATAACAGATACCTAAACCCTTCGCTTATGTGCAGGTAACTTATTAAATCATACTGGATACCAAGAAAAGAAAGATTAAATTATACTGGAAGCACCATAATTCAACTTCAAGATGAGAACCAGTTTTTTCAACAATCTATTCTATTTTCAAGAAAGAAATCGTAAGTTTTTTGTGGTTTTTTACGAAAAATCAAGAATGAGTTCATAACAGATTTATGTGACGCGCTAACCCCATTCATCAATTTACAATCACAAATAGAAGTATCTTGTCATCTAGGGTTTATAATATGAGGAGAATACTTACCGTACCAGCGCAGAAGAGATTGAACGTCGACTCAACTGGAGCAAGCCACCGATTGAAGCAAATCACCCACTGGAGAAGTCACCGGCTCGAGTGAAAGTTCTGAATGGGCTGGAGCGGAAATTGGGGGAAACGTAGAGAAATTACTGGGATTCAATCTTCCTAAGTTCTTCAACCTCATGTACGCTCGTGCTTATTTGGAGCTCCTGATTTCTTCTACCGCTTCGTTTCTCCTGGTGCAGTTTGCAACGCGTAATGTCGATTGAAGGGGAGGTATAGCGACAGATTACTGGGCGGTAAACATCGCGCCAATTTTTTTTGTTTAGGTAGATAGTTTTAGTGACTTAAATAACTTATCAATATAGATAATTTAGGTACTATACTGACTTTAAATTTTAGAAGTTAGTAAAATAAAGATTTTATGTCAGTAAAGTTTAGGTATTTACTGACACTTTAATAAATGAGTTAGTAAATATTAGGTGTGTACTAACACTTTAATAAATGAGTCAGTAAAGATGATTTAGTTTTTACTGACACATATAATGTGTTAGTAAATTATACCTATAGAGACACTAAATAATGTGTTAGTAAAATCGTGTGTTAGTAAATGATACTTTTTTTGTAGTGACCCATTTATACAAAATACAATACAATACTTAAGTACCATACAAGATTCGAATACAAGTCATCATCATTCATACATTTCATGAATTATACAAACTAGTGCTCAAGACAATAATACCGAGAACAACATAAGTCAAGCACAGGTAAGTGCAATATAGTCCGATTCATGCATTTATCTTATTTAGGCGATCAAATAAGCACACAAATCGGGGTAACCAGATTAGGATACAGGGCATGAAGAAATCATACCTTTCACCGTTGCACTTGTATCCCAACGTTCCTCCGGTGTTCACAAATCATATCCTATTATATATACATACAGTTGAACGATTAATCTATCTATCATTAACTTAACCCGATTACTCTTACGTTTACTAATCCATACTTACTAAGTCTTGCATTACAATACTTATATTTTATTTACTTATTCCTAATTACTTAACAATGGTTTACTTACGTATATATGCACATATGTATAGGTGGGTATACATATACATACATATATATATATATATACCTATTATTTTATTTAATTAAATAAATTTTTTTTTTGTATGACTCGACCGAACTTGCAAGTCCGGTCGCAAGTTCGGTCCAAGTCAGTAAGGAATTTCGCTGGAGAATTACAGGGCCGACCGACCTTGCAAGTACGGTCCCAAGGTCGGTCCATTCCAGTAAGTTTCGTATGTGAAAATTTTAGCCCAACCGACCTTGCAAGTCCGGTCGCAAGGTCGGTCCATTCCAGTAGCTTACTCGACGGAAATTTTTCTGGCCGACCGAACTTGCAAGTCCGGTCGCAAGTTCGGTCCATTCCAGAAGGTTACTTACGGGAGAATTTTCTGGTCCGACCGAACTTGCAAGTCCGGTCGCAAGTTCGGTCCATTCCAGAAGCATTCCCGTCTTTGTAAATCTGGGCTCGACCGAACTTGCAAGTCCAGTCGCAAGTTCGGTCCGGCCCAGTATTTGCATTTTTACTTCTGTTTTCAGTTCTATACTTTACCCGTTGTTTCTCCAATCTTCTTACATGTAATCCCACATGTTTAAACACTACCTAGGCCCTCCAAATTGCCTTAGTTCATCCACCAAATTCTTTACTAAATCCATCAATCAACTTACGCAATTTCATCACTCCCTTTCCACACTTACCACATATTTTCATCCTTCAATGCTACAGATTTTTGTTCCAACTTTTTACACTCAATACTCCTACTACCAATACCATCCTTTGCATCCCAAATACATTTCCAAGCCATTGCAGTACCTATACCCAAGTCCAACACTCTTTTTACCAATTCTTGCACACTAATCCTTCCTAACTTCTCCAATGCATATTAATACACTTTGCTACAGATTTTGACACTTACTCTCCTCTTCTCTAACTACCTCTTCTAATGTCATTTCTAGAGTTCCTAGTACACCACAATACATTATCTATCTCCCCCAATCTACCCCTTTATCTTTCTCTATCAAAATCTGTTACAACACCTATTAGTCACCTAGTTTCTGGTTCACTAAGTGTTATAATCCTAGGCAAATTTTGCCATTGTCTCCCCTATATTTTATACACTCTCACCACAATGTTTCCTCACACATTAACATCGTCTCACCTGTTTATACACAACATCAATATACAAGCTCCCATACACAATTACCAATACTAAAACACTACTAAAAATTCCTGCACTCAACAACCCAATACCCAACTAAGTTTCAATACATTTTACATGTCTTTCAACGGTTTTAAGCACTTAGATTCTCCTGCACAATACATTACTACACAATACCATTTCCCTTACTCATTTCAAACTTCTAAAATCTGTTACACATACATATACAAGACTACACAAGGGTGAGTTTAATTACCTTGTTTTTCTTCTAGATTTTCTTTGTTCTTCTTGCTTCTTCCTCCTTCCTTCTCTCTACCGGTTTTAGTCTCTCAACCAATCTAATATCACAACCCATTCTTAAATACACCATTCAATACTAAAAATTAACCCTAACATTATTTAAGCTTTTAATGTGGGTTTTAGGGTTTAGAAAATTCCTTACCTTGCAAGGGTGTAAGTGAAGTTCGGAGTGGCTCAAGAACAAAATTTCAACTCCGCCAACAAGGCCAAAATCGGCTAGCATAAAGAAGCAAGCAAGGGTTTTAGTTTACATTTTCATTTTGCCCTTGAGGCTAGAAAAAGATGGAGTTTTTAAGAATATTTTTACCTCAATAGAACAAGGAGAAGGAGGGCCTTCTAATGGTGGCCTTGAAGTTCCAAATGGGACATACCCATAAAAACGAAAATGTTGGTTTTCGAATTTTGAAAGGATGGAAATGTAGCTCTTGATGAATGGTGTAGTTTTTGTAATTTTTGGAAGAGATTTGAGGGGGTTACAAGAGGAGAGAAGTTGGGTTTGTGTGGGGGTTTCTCATTTCACCATTGTTATCGGTCAAGAAGGAGAAAATAGAGAGGAGGAGGGTGAGCTCTACGTGAGTGAAGAGAATGAAATGGAGGAGAGAGAGAATAAAGGTGAGTGGGGTTACTTTTATTATTTTTGTCTTTTGTACATATTAGATAAGTGAGGAGAGTGAGAGAGAGGCCCAAATCGGACACCCCCACTGCACACACACACACACTTTGCTTTTTATTTTAAAAGTGGACACATAAGTTTGTGTTATTTATGTTCCTACCCCACAACTTCCCGTTTTTGACAGTTTTTACTAATTTCTCGTTTTACTGATTTTATTGGTTCTAAAGCTTCACTAATATTTATTAATGATTATTTAGTTGACCAAAATTGTTACGAGTCTATTTGACCCGCTTAAAGTCATGTTTTCTTGGTTACCTCGAAAAACGCGCTTTAAGGTTCGTTAGTATTTTAATCCGTTTTAAGGATCCGTTTTCTTCGGGATTTGTTCCTATATATTATTTAGGTCTTATTAAACCTTCAAAATCCATATAATACTCTAACCGAGGTCTCATACCTCCTATGGTTATTTAACGCTTATTTAGCATTTTCCACTTTTTAAGCGTTTCTTTATTTCTTTTGGATTTTTTTTCCTTACTAGTATTAATTAGGTACCGTTAGGTCCTTAAATACGTATTAGATTAATTTTAAATCCCTATATTTAAGTTCGGGGTATTTCATAAATATAAATATTTTAATTTTATTATATTTTTAATTTTTGAGAAATTAATCTATCTTATTTTCATAAGTTAGTGTATAAAAAAATAAAAAAAAATACATTTGGCCTGTCCGAACCAGCCGGTCCGGACGCCGGTTCGGACGAGACGAGTTTCCGAACTAAAAACCGTCCGAATCGGTCGGTTCAGTATAATTCTCACCAACATACCAAAGCGACGCGAACAGCCCCAAATCGCCCATATCTTCCTTTGGCTCTAGATTCGTCATTACTCCACCAAATCAAGCAAGGTTGGTACCGAAATCTTCGTTTTTCAATTCTCTACATTTCTATAGCAAGAAATCCACAAACCATCAACCACACAAGGAGAAATCAGCATCTGAAGTGCCGAACCTAGGGTTGACGATTTCGAAAATTTTGAGCGATTTCTTGCGTTTTTGTCATCAATTTCTTCTTATACAATCATCCTATACTCCCACAAGGTAAATTCTAAACTTTTTATACTCAATTTTGGTGTTTTTGATTGAATTCCAAATTGAGGTTTACTAGTTACGAAAATATTGTTGTTATATTTCCGTTTTTCGGTTCTATAATGCATTGTTATTGTAACTTATCGGGTTTATGATTGTACGATGTTGTGAGTGGATTTGTTTGACGATGGTATTGCATTATCTTGTTTATTGATTGAATTTAGTTGTGGAGAATTGAGTATTTTTAGGGGAGATTCTATCGAAATTTTGGTAGAATTTGTGGATATTTATGTATTTATGTTTGAATTTCATACTATTTTTCTACCTGCTTTCTTTGTTGCTAATTTGTGTTAAGCAGGATGTTGAGAAAATTTACTGGTCGTTCAAAGAAGAGTAAAAGCACTGCTACTAATTCCAGTCAGGCACCCCCACCGGGTTTTATATCTCAACAAGCAGCAGACTGGTTCAATCTGGAGTGCGAAATTGAACCTGAACGATCGGTCGCACCGGAGTTACAGCGCCAGCTTGGGTTACTCGAGCTTCTAGAGGCGCATGGATGGGTAAAGCTATTAGACATGGGTGGTTTCTTCTACCCACGTGAGGTACGGGTTTTCTATGCGAATTCCCGTATCCAAGAAGACACCATCCGCTCCACGGTCCAAGGGAGGGACATCGTTATTCGAGTGGAGGACATTGCGACTTACCTAGGGATCCCTTACCCTGCTCCTCCTATGAATGAGGATGATGATCTGATGCAACTTCATAATGAGTTTCAGAATGCCGCGGACCGACATTACAGTGAGCTTTTACTTCAGGCACCGCGCAGATGAAGAGGGGATGACCAGTCTAAGCAGGTCATCCCAGCTGATCTTCTACAGGACCCTCGCGAGCGAGTCCTGTTCGCGCTTCTGGTGGCCAATGTCGCGTCATGACACACTTCTGACCTCAACCAGACCGACTGTTATCTTCTCCAGGCAGTCCTGAACTCTTCTTTTACTGGAGCTTCTACACTCTTATATCTACCCCAGCTTTTACAGCAGCATCTGCGCTACATCATCAAGCACAAGGACCGTCACAGGCTTGGATTCCCTGTTATGATCTGCCACTTCCTCAGGGAGCAGGGAGTGATCTTGGCTGAGGAGGGTCGTTCCACTTCCAAGTCACCCATTGACATGGGCACCATGAAGAGGATGAGATTTGACTATGATGGGACGACGTGGAATAAGCAAGCGGCTCTGCGTATTCAGAAGCGGCAGAGAGATGATGGAGAGGGGCCGTTAGAGCCAGTCCCTACTTCCACTACAGCAGAGGAGCAGCAGTACACTGCATTCCCAGCACCCAGGAGCGGGTATGTGACCTGGGATGAGCTAGAGCGCACACAGCAGCAGATGCAGCAGATGGAGCAATCGTTCCAAGCTGAGATCAGCATCCTTCGGGAGCAGGCGCGCCGATCGCAGGATGATTATGAGACTCTGCTCCGTGACTTCCAGCAGTGGCAGGCTTACTACCCGCCCACTGAGTGATTTTATGCCAGTTATTTTCTCTCTTTTGTTTTTCCTTTCATACTTTGTTATTTAATTAATGTATCGCTAACATTTGACAGTTTTCTGTTTATTTGGTTTGTTTCAGTTTACGCACTATCTTTATTATATACTAGCATCTGTTTCTTTTAAATTTTTCAATAAGATTGTCCATCTGCAAAGTTGGGCACTGGCCTAACGCAAGTGTGAGGAACGTATCCCCCGCCAAAAGCCTTAAGTGTGAGGAAGCGCTGCTTCCGGAATCCAAGGATATAAGGGGAGTTCTTTGTTTTAATTTTATGCAATATTTAAATTATGTTAAGTTCGTTTTACTCCTTTTACTTGATTTAAATTATTGCAATACATGACCAATATCCTCCATGAGTTTGACACATTTTGAAACGTCTTCTTACTTGAAAAAAAATTTTACTAAACAAATGAGGACATTGTTCCTCTTAAGTGTGAGGAAGTTCGACCTTTCCGTGAAAATGTGCCAGTAGTTCTTTTAATACGTATAGACATTAGATTTACGGGTAAAAATATTTTGTAGAAAAATTAAACATGGTAAGCAACTTTAAGATTAGTTTTGCTCATAATTGTTAGCTTTTATGGTTTCATTATAAAAATTATTTTGTGTGCAAGCTAATTATGAAGTCTGAACTGGTTTGACTCGGTACCTTTGGAATGAAATGAAAGTTTGGAATGGAAGAATAAGGCAAGGTACTCATCTGATCTAATATTTTTGTTTAAACTGAGACGGGCCTCTTCCATTCGGTTATTAAGTCTTTGGGATGCTTCATCACCCATTTACCTAAGATCATTTGATCTGGGATAAAAGACCCAAAACTGTTACAAGAATGGAGAGAAAAGTCTGTAGGGTTTAAAATAAATATGCAAGCAGTGCTATTAAAGAAAAAAAAAAGAACTTAAACTTATTTAGATCATGAGTATGTGGTGTTGAAAGGTACTGCGGAATAAGGCAATACTTCACACCCCTTGTCAATTCTGGGTATTTAAAGGAAAGAAATGGTGGAAGATCCCGAGTTAATCTGTGTTCATTCTTGATGATTTAACTTCTCCAAATTTTTGGTTTGAAGAGCTTGTTTCCACTAAAAAAGAAAGGAACATACAGTCATGAGCAAGGTTAATCTTAGGATTGTTATTATGTTTATTTCCCTTCTACGTTTGTTTTTACCCAAAGATTTAATTCTATGGCATTCCTCAGGAGCTTAATTCTGTATTTTGCTTGAGGACAAGCAAAAGCTAAGTGTGAGGAAGTTTGATAAGTGCAAAACATATAGACTTTTAGGGTTTAAATACCTTATGAATTGCAATATCTGAAACACATGTTTCCCACTTATTATGTGTTTTTCCTAAGATTTATGTTTTGATATGAACTAATGCATTTTATAAGTTCAATGTAGGAAAAAGCCATGTAATTAAGTAGATTTACTCATGAGGATTCCAACGCAACAAACGGGGATTAAATCGGAGCTGAAACGAAGATTTTAGAGGCAAATTAATTCTCGTCCGGACCTGTGTCCGGATGAGCTGGTCCGGACGCACACACGTGGAGCAAGCTCCGCACAGCGTCGACCTGTCCGAACCAGCCTGGTCCGGACGCTGGTTCGGACACGACGATAATTTCAGCTTACAGGGATGCATCGACATGGTGTGAAAAGATAAATATAGTTTATCTTTTCACACACCGACATACCTTTCCTTTTTACCCCATTATCACTATAAATATACCTATAACCCTCCATTAATACATATCTCATTCCACCCCCAAACTTATGCCATTTTTCCTCTACAAAATTACCATTACCTCTCCAAAAAAATCATACATCTCATCTACATAATATCCACATAAATTCCATACAGCACCTCATCCCAAAAAAACATTCCATTCCCATACCGTTATTCTGTCCAACCTCTGTCCAAAATATTAGCAGTCAAAATAGTGGAGCTGAATTAATTATCTTTCCCAGATGATTTCTTTTACTTCTTATTTTGTCTTTTTAATTATGTTGGGCTAAGAGGATTTACTCCGGGTGAAGGTTAAATTATAGTTTGTTTAATTATGTAATCTATATTTTTACCATTTTAATTAAATACAGTTTGTTACGATTAAAGCTTATCTCTCGCATTTTTAATAAATTTCATGAATTTATTAAAATGCTTTACAAAGTCTATTTTGATCAGATCAGTGATAAATAGACAGGTTAATTAATCGATAAATCTGTGGAAAACTTATTTTGATTAAATAAGTTAGTATTTTCAGATGCAAAATATAATTCCTCGCACTTAATCCGTTTACATGTGTTTTGCTCGAATCTAGAGTAGACCGAGCATGTTCTGGTAAACGAGTCATTTTTAGTCTATGATTTAGTCCTTAAGATAATAACAGAAATTTTTCCAAACTATTAAAATAAAACCAGTAGAGATAGCATAATTAATCAGATTATATAAACCTGAACCCGGAGTCCCGTTTAATTTATCTTCCACTCAGTTAATTTTATCTGCTACTTTACTTTTTAAAAAACAAGTCAATTAATTTCCCCCTTTTGTGACAAAGCTTAGGTGCTATATTATTTCACTATAAGTCTCACGGTTTGATACCCGGCCGCTTCTTTCTTACTATACTACTGTGACCGGGATTTTGTTTGCAGCCCGACAGATATTTTGAGTATTAATTTCTTTCTCAATTGTTTTAAATACACCAGTTCCAACCACTCACATTTTACTGTCTGCACAGAAATTGGGAATTGATAATGACTCCATCGATTTTTTAGATCCTCTGTACCTGCATCCCTCAGATCAACCTAGTTCTTCGATCGCCGCCACAATTCAAGTTGAAATCTGCTATGTATGTTCCAGCTTTCAAATATAATCTCCTGTCGGTTAGCACACTGATAAAGCAGATAGGATCGCCCATAACTTTCTTCCGTAATTCATGTGTATTGCAGGACTTTGATCATAATGTTCATGTCAAGATTGGTTACCAACACGCAGACTTGTACATTCTTGATGTGACTGCCGTACTGAAGTTCTCCTTAGAAACAAATTTCTGTTTTTCTGCTATAGAAAATAAGACTGATTCTAGGCATACTAGTCTTAAGGAGGTTCTTAAATGGCATAATAGGTTAGGTCATGCTCCCGTTAGAAAACTCATTTCCCTTGGAGTCATACAATCTGACCATAGCTTAGATGTTCTTCCATGTACTGTGTGCTTCCAAGCAAAAGGAAAACGTTTGAGTTTTCCCAATTCTGAAATAAAAAGTGTGGCTTGTTTTGATATGCTTCATATTGATGTAAGTGGCCCAATGCGCATAGATACTTATACTGGTGATAAATACTTCTTGACCATTGTTGATGATATGTCTCGGGCTGTCTGGGTTATTTTGTTACACAACAAAGCTCAATCTATGGATAGAATCATAGAATTCATAAAAATTGTGAAGCGGCAGTTTGACAAAGATGTTAAAGTCATAAGGAGTGACAATGCCAAGGAGCTAGGTTCTGGAAATCAAGGAAAAGAATTCTTCAAACAAAACGGGATCATTCATCAGACAACATGTGCCAACACCCCTCAACAAAACGGTGTCGTTGAGAGGAAACAAGGGTACATCATGGAAATGGCTAGAGCCTTTTTATTCCAATCAGGCCTTGGACAAGATTTTTGGGGAGATTGTGTTTTACATGCGGTCCACATTATTAATCGTCTCCCATCCAAGGCCATTGGAAACCATACCCCATTTGAAAAGGTGTATGGAAAGCAGCCCGATTATGATGAGATCAGAAGCTTTGGGTGTTTATGTTACTCCACCATTATAGGAGGTTCCAAGGGAAAACTAGATCCAAGATCACATGCTTGTGTCTATCTGGGATTGGCACAAAACAAAAAGGGCAGCAAAGTCCTTCACTTGGACTCAAGAGAGGTCAAAGTGAGCAGGGACATCTTCTTTTTTGAGGATATCTATCCCTTGCGGGATACAGGATGGCTCCAAGCATGGCATAACAGAAACTCATCAGAAGATGAATTTTTCCCACCTTCTTTCTCCCATGACATGCCACACTCCTAGCCCAAAAATATCCACAATTTGGACATGAATAAAGACACCAGCTCAAATAACGTCACACCTTCAAGAGATGCTTCTGATATGACTCCTCGAGGGACGATTGCTAGTCCGCCGATTTTGAAGAGAAACGTTCAGGAAGGTTCCCTCAGTCGCAAAGTTCACAACATCGAACCATGGACGATGCAAGATTCAGGGGGTGAATTCAGTTCCCACCAACAACAGCCGCCTGCTGATCAGCCATCCTCTCTCATCTATGACCAACAACAGCCGCCTCCCGATCAGACATCCCCTCTCATCGATGACCAACACAATGATCACAACCAAGCTATCTTCATCAACCATGATACCGAAAGTTTAAGGAGATCCACTCGAATTCACAAAACACCAGCACATCTTGAAGATTATCATTGTGGTAATACTCTGATTTCTTCATATAATCAAGATATATTTTCTGAAATTCTTGCTGGCAGGCTGAACAAGGAAGTAATATCAGGTATGACTTTGGGTGAACTAAACCTTGAAAACTTAACCGATATTATTCCTAACATAACGGTTATGTCCTGTTCTTTTACTGCTGCTACTAACCAGTTTGCGCAGAAGGTTCAAGACATCAAGGAACCAAGGAATTATTTAGAAGCTAGCAAAGATTTTCGATGAAGAGATGCCATGAAAAAAGAATTCGAGGCTCTGCAGGAAAATAAAACCTGGAGCATAGTGGACCTTCCTAAGGGGAAGAAGCCCATTGGGTGCAAATGGGTCTACAAGACAAAATTAAAGGCTGATGGAACGGTTGAAAGGTTCAAAGCTCGCCTTGTCGTAAGAGGTTTTACTCAGCGATATGGTCTCGACTACGAGGAGACATTCTCCCCAGTCATTAAAAAATACCACAGTGCGTGCTCTCACATTGGCATCAAGAAGGGATGGATTCTCGATCAACTCGACGTGAATAATGTGTTCCTCCATGGCGACCTACATGAAGACGTTTACATGGAAATCCCTGATGGTCTTAATGTGTTCGAGGAAGGCAAGGTGTGCAAGCTCCACAAGTCCCTATATGGTTTGAAGAAAGCATCACGACAATGGTATTCCAAACATGGTCAGTTTCTCACCACTCTTGGTTACATTCAGTCATATAATGATTACTCTTTATTCATCAAACAAAAGGGCAATAAGACAACATTTTTGGGGGTTTATGCTGATGATATTCTGGTGGTTGGGAATGACAGCAAAGAAATTCATGCATTAAAACAGAAACTGGACCATGAATTTCAGATCAAGGACCTAGGTCGTTTGGCATATTTTTTGGGTATGGAATTCCTAGACACCAAGGAAGGCATGATCCTAACTCAACGAAAATATGCCATTGAGATACTTAATGATTATGAGATGCAAAATTGTCGTGGAGTTGTTACACCGTTGCAGGTGGGGCAGAAATTGCACAAAGATTCCGGAGAACTTCTTCCCGATCCTACTACCTACAGACGCCTCATAGGAAAGTTGAATTTCCTCACCAACAGCCGCCCTGATCTCTCTTTCACCATCCAATATCTCAGCCAGTTCCTGCAATCTCCAACAAAGAGCCATATGGAAGCGGCTCGGCACACACTTGCATATATCAAAACAGCACTTGGTTTTGGTCTCCTTTTCAACGATATATCTTCTTTCAGCATGGTTGCATACTGCGATTATGATTGGGCATCTTGCCCAATCACCAGAAGATCAGTCTCTGGATACTTCATCACTCTCGGAGGCTCTCCTTTTAGTTGGAAGTCCAAAAAACAGACATCCGTCACTCTTTCTTCAGCTGAAGCTGAGTATCGATCGATGAGAAAGGTCACTAGTGAGCTTAGCTGGTTAAGTCGCCTATTACAAAAGTTGGGTATATCAGAAATATTACCCGTTCCACTCAAATGTGATAACTTGGCTACCATCCACATAGCAAAGAACCCAGTCTCGCATGAAAGAACAAAACATATAGAACTTGACTGCCATTTTGTGTGGGAAAAACTGCAGCAAGGACTGATCAATGTGCAGTATGTTCCAAGCAAGTCCCAACTAGCAGATGTTTTGACGAAAACCGTCACCGGCAAGACTTACAGAGAAGTTCTTCCCAAGTTGGGTCTTCATCAGATGGAGCCTTAGTGTCTCCCCGAATATCCAGTTTTGATGTTTCAAGTCTTCAATTTGATGTTTCAATTTGTACGACTTGAGGGGGTGTGTTAGGATATATTAGTTCCCTATTTGTTATTCTTGTACTTTATCTACATCTAAATATGACCGTTGGTCATATTTAGTATATAAGTTATATCCTTCACTCGCTATACTCAGTTAGTACGTGATATGAATAAGAAATATATGTTCCAACCTTTTTGCTTCCGCACAGCTATTCTCTGAAAGATACCCCGAGGTTTGAGCGAATTTCACGAGATACCCCCGATGTTTCATTTACATTATGAGATACCCCCGAGGTTTCATTTTTTTTTACGATATACCCCTAAGGTTTCATTTTCATTACGATATACCCCTGAGGTTTCAATTTTATTACGAGATGCCCCTCAGTTCAGATTCTGATATATTATATTTTTCATATCCTAATTTTACCCTCGCACCATATGCCCCGTAATAACCTCACGGGTTTATGGTCAAACTTTTTTAAAATTTAAAATACGAACAAAATACACATAAAAATTGAAGAACAATTAAAATTTTAAATCAATTTAAAAAACATAAATAAAAGTATAAAAAATTAGAATCATAAAAAGTTAAAAATAAATAGAAATGACTAAACAAAAAAATCTATTTAGAAAACTTATATTGTTACATAATTTAAAAACGATTATAGCGGTGACTTAAAATCATAAATTTTTTATAACAATTGTATTAAATACAAGAAATTATTAAATACTTTTATTAATTATAGTAAGAGTTTATTAACAAATATATTATTTGATATCAATAATCACAAGATAAATGGTCATATTTTATGGTTTTTATACTTTATTTTCTAATTTAAAATGATGATTTTTTCTATGTACTATATGAAATTGTTGCTTTTAATATTCTTCATATTATTGTTATACATTTTTAGATTTTTAACAAATATCTAGATACCTCCTTAACAAGTTATGTTTATTTTTCAAAATAATTTAATTTTAATTTTTTAGTCATTTCCATTAATTAAATATTTTTATTTTTTGTTTATTTAATTACATTCATTTTTTGATATTGATTTCAAATTTTATATGAATTTTAATTTTTTTGAGCATTTTATTTAAGTTTCAAATTCAAACAAAACTTTGACTATATAATATATATCCATGAGGTTATTACGGGGCATATGGTGCGAGGGTAAAATGAGAATATAAAAAAATATAATATATACACTAAGGGGCATCTCGTAATAAAATTGAAACTTCAGGGGTGTATCATAATGAAAATGAAACCTCAGGGGTATATCGTAAAAAAGATGAAACCTCAGGGGTATATCGTAAAAAAGATGAAACATCAGGGATATCTTGTAATAAAAATGAAACATCAAGGTATCTCATAAAATTCACTCAAACCTCAGGGATATATCGTGAAATTTCCCATTAATAAGATAACTTCAAGATCAGACAAACCAAACCGATCAGATACAATATAAAACGATAGTACATCTCAGCATTATCTTAACACACGAAATTGAAAAAGATTTAACAGTCTGAAGCTAGAATGTACGGCATCAATGTAGCTAAATTCTAATTTACATACAATAATACCCAAAGAAATGCAAGAAAAGAATAAGATAAAGAAAACGTGAGCCCACAATGGCGGACTAAGCGTGAATGATAACTGATCCCATGGATAAACAACAACATGGTTATAAGTAATAATAAAAGCCTATCGCCATTAGAGTCAATACGTGTAGTCGAATTTTCAATAGTGCAGTCGGATAATGACTCAGTAGTGGTACAAAAAGAATTTATCACGGTTGAAAAACCCTGTTAATTTCGTTTTGAACCGTAATTAACACCCGTGAGCTTTTTAATCGAGCGGGTCTAGAGATCTTTAGATTACGATTAGAACCGTAATCTTAAGTTTTTTTTCCTTTTTCAAAATAAAGCAAAAACTTAGTGCAATAGCAGACTAAATTGCATAATAGCATCACACAAGCAGCTCCAATAGATATATTTTCGATTGAAGAAGTGCAATATGTTCAAATATAATAACACATAATATTTAAATATAAATGATGCTTAATCCAAAACCTAGCAAAAGAAATTATGTCTCAAAAGACAACAAAATCCAGCAACCGAAACCCAATGACTAACAACTTAAAAAAAACAAATCTCCTAACTTCTACTGATCAGCCTTCACTCTCTCCCTCGCCATCCTTTCTTCTTCCTCTTTTATCTTTATCAAAGTTCTGTACACGTCCAACGGGAAGGTATACTTGTCTGGTGGGAAGGGACATTTCAGGAGACTTCTCTTTGCACGTTTTAAATGGTTGTGGCTACAACCCTGACCAAAGGAGTGATCAGCAGGCTTTTTATCTTTCTCGACATCCACCAGTTATACTTCTTCTATGCACACTATGTGTCTTGGTGTCGACCCACTCATGTTGTGTATAGTGTACGTTTGCGTAAGGCGATTACATACAAACACATAGTTTAAGAATCAAACTAAGAAAACGTTAAAATAAAGACACATTTAAAATACGCATTAAATTGCAGAGACGATTATACCTGGTAGATGTGTCATTTTCTTATTTAATCGTGCTTGCGGATGAGGTTGATCCCATGACAGTCATAGGATCATCCTCTGGTGACATTTGATCCTATGCAATAGAAATATAGGGAAATTTCATGAAATGCCACTATATTTTTGGCTAATTCATGAAATGCCACTAAAAAAAAGAAAGTCACGAAACGCCACTATATTTTTCGAAAAATCCATGAAATGCCACTATAGATGGAAAAAAGACAAAAATACCCCTACTAGTTAAAATACTTTTAAAGTTCACAATATGTCCTTAAGTGTTAAAAATTAACAAAAATATCAAAATACAATAAAAATATAAAAAAAGTTATAAAAATTATAAAAAATTAAAAAAATTTATATAAATAAAAAATAGAAAATTTAAAAAAAGAAATTTAAAAAAAAAATTAAAAAATGAAAATATCATTAAATATTAAAAAAATAAATTTTCTTTTTTAAAATTTATTCAATACCATAAAATGAATATTGAGTTCTAAACAAATAATGTATACCAATTTAATACCATAATTTATACCAAATAAGTACCATAAGTTTTATCATACATTTTTTAATTATTATTTTTTTATCAGTTTAGATTATTTATTTCTTCAAAGTAAGTAATTTTTTTATATTGCTGATGAATTTTAAAAAATATAATTTCTTAATGTAATAATGGGAAATTTCATGAAATGCCACTATATTTTT
The DNA here is from genome assembly GCA_023374045.1 of Limonium bicolor. NCBI lineage: Eukaryota > Viridiplantae > Streptophyta > Magnoliopsida > Caryophyllales > Plumbaginaceae > Limonium > Limonium bicolor. The sequence continues at coordinate 447,198,513 of CM041777.1, forward strand.
GGCTAATTCATGAAATGCCACTAAAAAAAGTCACAAAATGCCACTATATTTTTCGAAAAGTCCATGAAATGCCACTATAGATGGAAAAAAGACAAAAATACCCCTACTAGTTAACAAAGTACTTTTAAAGTTCACAATATGCCCCTAAGTGTTAAAAATTAACAAAAATATCAAAATACAATAAAAATATAAAAAAAAGTTATAAAATGAAAAAAAATAGAAAAATAAAAAAAATTATAAAAATAAAAAAAATTATAAAAATAGAAAAATTATAAAAAAAATTAAAAATTATAAAATGAAAATATCATTAAATATTAAAAAAACTTTTTTAAAATTTATTCAATACCATAAAAAGAATATTGAGTTCTAAACAAATAATTTAATAATTATTGAGATGGAGCGACTAGAATATATATATAATATATATATATAATAACATAAATATTCAATAGTAAAACTTATTTGAAATGTAGAATAAAACATTTTCAGAATAATAATATGCAACTTATCTTCTTTGGTTATCATTACTTGCTCATAATAAGTTGCATATTTTTTTATGAAATGTTTTATTCTACATGTCAAATAAGTTTTACTATTTAATATTGTATGTATAATAATATATATAATATATATATTCTCAGTCACTCTATTTCCAATAAATTATTATATTTAGAAATTTTAGTTTTTGAAATTTATCAGCAATACAAATAAATAATTTACTTTGAAGAAATAAATAATCTAAAGTGATAGAAAATAATAATTAAAAATGTATGATAAAAATTTTGGTACTTATTTGGCATAAATTATGGTACTAAATTGGTAGAAAATTGTATAAATTATTTTTTTAGAACTCAATATTCTTTTTATGGTATTGAATAAATTTTAAAAAAGTAAATATTTATTTTTTAATATTTAATGATATTTTCATTTTTTATAATTTTTATAATTTTTTTAATTTTTATATTTTTTAATTTTTATAAAATTTTCTAATTTTTATAATTTTTTTTTACTTTTTTTATGTTTTTACTGTATTTTGATATATTTGTTAATTTTTGTTAATTTTTAACACTTAGGGGCATATTGTGAACTTTAAAAGTACTTTGTTAACTAGTAGAGGTATTTTTGTCTTTTTTCCATCTATAGTGACATTTCATGAACTTTTCAGAAAATATAGTGGCATTTCGTGACTTTCTTTTTTTTTAGTGGCATTTCATGAATTAGCCAAAAATATAGTGGCATTTCATTAAATTTCCCCAGAAATTTTTTATGTTTCAGATGGAGTTCCATAATGTAAGTTGACAAACCAAACACGTATGTATTTGTAACAGGTTGCTAAGCCGCGCATTGTTGAAAACAAAGCACAATATATTAACCTCAAGAAATCGGTTTAAAATAGTACATAGATTCATTGGAAGCACTATATATTCCTTTGTAGAAACTTCATTGTTGGGGTAAAACCTAACAGTGAATTGTTGTTGGGGGGTTTAACCTAACGGCAAGTGTACCGGTCGATTATAGCAAGTTTAAATCTCGGAGTATTCCCTGAGTATCGAATCCAAGGAGGTAGTGGCTAGTTTAATTTCTACTTACAAAACAAGAACAATAAAATAACAGGAAATTGGGGGTTTTTGTATGTGATGGTGAATATTGTAAAGGAGTTCAATAAGCAATAAATAATAGGTAAATAATTGTATTGATTTTGTTTGATAAGGGAAATTCCGGTTTACTACTTCTCTCTAGGTTTTGCAATTTCTTCCCCTCAGTGATTTCTACAGAATTCAGAATAAAACCCTAAAATAAGGATAACTCGTATTCGGTCTCCCGTTCCACGAATTCTAATTAGCAAAGACCGAATCCTAACTCTCGTTATGAATCCACTGTTTACTAATTGTTTTAAGTGTAGTCTAGATTAATGGTCAGCTAGTGTTTAGAGGAATTACCATCTCTATACTAACTGGTTCTTTCCCTGTAGTCAATTGATAGCCGCAGTTCTCACTTATAAGCTAACAAACTGATAAACTCATTTAATTGATCAGATTAACAAGTTTAGGAATTCATAAGGGAAAAGAACTTTTTCTAATGTACTGCAGAAAATCACAAAGGTTCAGAAATAATTATTCTAGAGATACATAGTAAACCAAAATTAAAAGCGACTACTCAGCCATGGACAAAATAACAATGCTCAATATAAATAGCATAAGGATAGAGGGATTTAGCAGAAAAACTGATTTTAGAAGCCGTGGTTGATTCTGCAATTTCCACACTCGTCTGAGTCACGTCCGGCTGTATTGGGTCGGACGTAGATCCGGACGCGTTCTCCTGGTGCTGTCCGGATCCGGACGTTAAATCCGAACGCGGATAAATGAAGCCCGTGAGCAGAGCTTTGTCTGTGGGTGAGGGTGAAGAGTTACGGAGGAAATTTAATGAATGGAGATGGAGCGAGTCGTGAATGAGATGGTGTGTAGAGAGGGGGAGAGTGTATTGCTTAGATTCTGAGAGTTTGGGACGAATTGGAATGAAGGCTGAGTGACTGCTTAAATAGGCTTAGCAAATAGACATAGGTTAGTGGAAGTTTGGTGTGCTCGACATTAATTGAGCATGGTTGCTGCTTAATTTAAGGGAAGTATGGGCTTAGGCTGATAATTGCGCCGAAAGCCCGATTATCAGCGCGATTGCATTTTTATTTTTCATCTCTGTGTGACGTCCGGATCTGTGTCCGGATCCGGACGTGACACAGAACTTTTAGATCTGAATCTCGGAATATGTCTGGATCTGTGTCCGGAACCGGACAAGACAGAGAACTCTCGGATCTGGATTTTAGGTCACGTCCGGGTTGCGTCCGGATCCGGACATGAGACGTCCGGATTTGCGTCCGGCCAAGTTGATCCAGACGTGACCAATCTTTGCCTCTTTTTCCGGATTTGTTCCCCGTTTGTTGTGTTGCAATCCTTATAATGTAAAATCTTCATTTCTCTGGGTTTTTCCTATATTTAGCATATAAAATGCATCAGTTCATATCAAAACATCAATCTTAGGAAAAACATAGAATAAGTGGGAAACATTGCTTAAATTATAGCAGATTATAAGGTAATTAAGCCCTTAAAAGCCTATATGTTTCACACTTATCAACTTCCTCACACTTAAGCTTTTGCTTGTCCTCAAGCAAAATAAGGAATAAGAATATCTCTAAAATTGTCACATAATCTTAAGATCAAACAGGTGCAGAGGGAAATCAAGCAAAGTGACAAATGAAAGAATAATCTTGCTCTTTAGAGGTAGGTTTCATAAACAGTGAAGGAAGAACAATTTTGTAAAAGCATAGAGAAACTAAATTGTAGAAAACAAGTTAACTTAGCTTGGGACTTTCCACCAATTTTCATTCATCTAACCTTTGGATGACAAGGGGTGTGAAGTAATGCCTTATTCCGCAATACCTTTCAACACCACGCACTCATGATCAAAAGCATAATTTTAACTGCAATTATCTCTTTTGTAAGCAAAAGCATTCTTCTTCAAGAATTATGTATAAAACAAGCTAATATTGAAAATTTTTGCAGAGTTATTCCGTAACCCAGACTTTTCTCTCTATCCTTGAGATGGTGTTGGGCCAACTATCCCAGATCCCGAGACCTTGGGTAGATAGGTGTTAAAGCACCCTTAAGACTTAATAACCGGATAGACGAGGCCTGCTATTGTTAGGAAAGAATTTTTGATCAGCGGAGTACCTTGCCTTATCCTTTTCATTCCAAACATTCTCTTCATTTCCAAAATCCCAAGCTAAAATAATCTGGTTTCCACAACTAGCTAATCCACCTGGTTTCAGTGAAAATAGAGTATTTTTGAAAAATTATTTATCAAACCTCATCAAGCAAAACGATTCTTACGGCTGTCACTTGGTTTAATTTCAAATGCTTCTTTAATTATTTTATTAGTGTGCACAGTCATTAGAGCAGCAAAAAGTAAGTGTGGCATTAAAGAACAACTAGCATGTTTTCAGGGAAAGGTCTTTCCTTCCTCACACTTAAGAGGAGCAATGTCCTCATTGATCATAGAAGAAAAGCAGTGAAAAGAGCTTTCAAAACATGCTATACTCATAATAGATGCATATACAATAAGTAACCCTCAACACAAGAAAAGTGGAACATCAATAAGTAAAATTAGGAACTGAGACTCCCCTGGTGTTATAGATTGAGGAAGTTGTTCTTCCTCACACTTGAAGTTTTGCAGGGGTCGGGATATTCCTCATGAGTCACAGATAGTATGCGTGTTGTCCAGAGCAAAAATTGCGAGTTTCCCAAGCCATTCGTTTCGTAGTAGATAGGACATGTAAATAAATCAGTGACGAATGCTTTACTGCTCAGAGAAACAAGAAACTTAGCAATTCAGAATTTAAGCACCGGCAAATATAAACACCATTACTTCACCTGTTAGTTTCTTGTTGTACCGTTAGTTTTAACAGACAAAAAGTAAAGCGATTCAGAAAAATAGAAAGTACAGAAAAACAAATAAAATAAAAGAAGACAGAAAGAAGAAAGAAAAGAAATAAAACCGGCGCGTGAGTTTTAGTGGTGTCCGGAATTCCGTCCAGATCCGGACGGATTTGGTTTTGTAAGCGTCCGGCTTTGCATCCGGCTGGGTTTAGCCGGACGCGCTGAAATATTCTTTATATATATATATTAAATTAAATTAAAAACCATTAATCTAAAACACCTCATTTATTTAAAAAGGAAACATTACCAAAAATAATCAAACAAAAAGAAAACAAACACAAGAAATGCAGAAATAAAATAGCAAGAGTGTGAAAGGACTCCCTGATCCATGGTGAACACTGCCATGATATTTCCCCACACTTGAGTTCAGTTTAGCCTTAGAATGAAGTACCTGAAATATTAAATCTGCAAAACCAGAAGAACTCAAGTGGATCCAGGTAGGGTTATTTATTGAAATAGGTTAGTCGGGGCTCGTGCTGTAAAATAGTAAAAATTCTCAATAGATTAAAAGAAAATTATATCAAGTAATAGGAAAGTGTAAAAAGAAAGTGGGGAGGAGATTGTATACTTGTGGGTTGCCTCCCACTAAGCTGCTCATCTTTTCGGTCTTTAGCTAGACCTTACCTCCCTAAGGTCAACCGGGATCGAAAATGAATGTCGATGTGGGCTTCAAAGGATAGGGGGAGTGGGCATTATATAGCTTCATCAAACGACCCCGATCAAATGGAAATAAAACCTCAACACTCCAAATATAACAGTGTAAACTCCACCAATTAAGTGTCAGGTGGTTGTGTTGAGATAGGAGATCCTTGATGTGAAGATCGCACTTTGGCTGGTCCTCCTTATCAAATTCAAGAATGTAAACATCCTTGTCATCCGGTGGAAACTCAAAGGATGAACCAATAGGAAAATCAACTTCAACATGAATCAAGGGCTCCTTGAAGTTGACGAGGTAACTTCTCTCTAACGGTTCATTAACAAGTGCAAGCTGGAGGTTGACTGGAAGACACTCTGGCTTAAGTACGGGTGGGGAAGGAATAGACTGGATAGCTACATGAATTATATTATTCTCTAACTCAGTAGATTCATCAAATTGCTCAATCTCTAGCTCTGGTCTCTCCATGATCTCCACCTCAGGTGTGTTTGCAACTACAGGGATCGAATGATCAAGCTGCGTATCACTCCGCTCAGTTCCTACAGTAGGTTGTTTAACCTCACGAGCCTCTAACCTTTCAATTATGAGAGCCATTTTAGCTGACATATAGTCTAGTCTTGCATTCATCTCCGACATGAAGTAGGTCTCATGCTCAACAAATTTTGGTTTCCAGCTTTCGACAAAAGGAACCAGACAGTGAGAACTTTCATGATCCCCTTCACACGTCTGGCATACAACCCACTGGTTGTAATATCCGGGCCAACCTCCTGGCGGATTGTAATATCCAGCCATCAAATCAAAGTACCTCGAAATAAAAAGAAAAATAAATTATATACATAAAGAAGAAAATAAAAATAAAACTATGTACATAAAAATAAAATGAACAAAAAAAGAAAAGAAAATTAAACTAATAACAAAAACAAAATTAAATAAAAACAAAATTAAATTAAATGAGATAATACCAATATAAAAATTAAACTAAGCAACCCCCCCCCCCCCTCCGACACCACAGGCCTCCCCCGGCAACGGCGCCAAAAACTTGTTGTTGGGGGGTTTAACCTAACGGCAAGTGTACCGGTCGATTATAGCAAGTTTAAATCTCGGAGTATTCCCTGAGTATCGAATCCAAGGAGGCAGTGGCTAGTTTAATTTCTACTTACAAAACAAGAACAATAAAAATAATAGGAAATTGGGGGTTTTTGTATGTGATGGTGAATATTGTAAAGGAGTTCAATAAGCAATAAATAATAGGTAAATAATTGTTTTGATTTTGTTTGATAAGGGAAATTCCGGTTTACTACTTCTCTCTAGGTTTTGCAATTTCTTCCCCTCAGTGATTTCTACAGAATTCAGAATAAAACCCTAGAATAAGGATAACTCGTATTCGGTCTCCCGTTCCACGAATTCTAATTAGCAAAGACCGAATCCTAACTCTCGTTATGAATCCACTGTTTACTAATTGCTTTAAGTGTAGTCTAGATTAATGGTCAGTTAGTGTTTAGAGGAATTACCATCTCTATACTAACTGGTTCTTTCCCTGTAGTCAATTGATAGCCGCAGTTCTCACTTATAAGCTAACAAACTGATAAACTCATTTAATTGATCAGATTAACAAGTTTAGGAATTCATAAGGGAAAAGAACTTTATTCTAGTGTACTGTAGAAAATCACAAAGGTTCAGAAATAATTATTCTAGAGATACATAGTAAACCGAAATTAAAAGCGACTACTCAGCCATGGACAAAATAACAATGCTCAATATAAATAGCATAAGGATAGAGGGATTTAGCAGAAAAACTGATTTTAGAAGCCGTGGTCGATTCTGCAATTTCCACACTCGTCTGAGTCACGACCGGTTCTCAGAAGAGTGCACGTCTTTGGGTCAAAACAACATCGTTTTAATGTTTGACCGGTTCCGGGGCGGTTCCATTGGTTCCGGTTCCGATTCTGCGGTTCCAAATCCAAGGGCGGTTCCAGGCGGTTCAGGTTCTGGGCTCGGTTCGGTCCCGAATCCCAAAATGTGTATTCGTATTCGCTTCGTTTGGCCTCGGTTCCGGTTCTGAACCGGTTCCGGACCGGTTCCGGTTCTACCTGGCGGTTCCGAATAGATTCGGAACCGATGGCCACCATTAATTCCTGCACTTCGGTAACACATCAACTAATCGGTGCCATAATATTTGTCAGTAATGTTTCTTTTTGTTGTTGTGAGATGTCTTTTCAATTAATGGTTTCATCGTGAGAAGGGTGAAGAGCGCACATTCATCATTAAAAGCTTAGCTTCACACATCCACCAGATTACTAGACACCACCCTTGATAGGACAGTATTGCAGGAAAAGTGAATATCGTTTCTCAGTCTATGGGGTCATGTGTCGCACAAGTGTCTAGATTACTATAGAATGAGCTCTGGCACGGTAGTTGGAACAATGATCATGAAGGTGAATCGGCAGAAGCTTATACCATGACAAGTTTGATGGGTTAACGTGCACACGACGTATGTTTGATCTGTTAATGTATGGTCAGAACATTCAAATCTAAAAGGTACACCTTTTATGGCGGACACTAACATATAAGCCAAATGCACAGTCTACTAGACCTCAACAAAGAAATGATGAGTCCTATATTGCCGAGGAACAGCTTAGACTGATCGATCTGTGGACCAAAGACCTCCACCAGACGTTCAACCTATCACATCTTCAACAAGCTTTCAATAGTTGGAAGTCGCTATGGGAGCCTAAGAAGGATCACATCTGGTTAGACCCACCATACGTAAAGGTGCCCAAGGGGATACCGTGCAAGAAGAAAACTAACACTAGCGAGAAGTCTCATCACGAGCATCTTGGGCTTGGGAAAGATGGTCCGTCGACATCGTGTTGAATTTTGGGTGTTGCTGAAGATGAAGTCTATCAAGGGGGATCAAGTCTATCGATGTTACAAGTCAACTCGTGAACAACCAAGTCACCAAGTCAACCAGAGCCCACATTGAAGAAAAAAAGAATCTTATGGGCACGAAGTGCCGCACAGTCGGAGCTTAGAGTGTGCGTTTATCGTGCGAGATTTAAGGGCCAATATCATCAGAACGTTGCCAAAGTCTGCCTTAGGCCGCAAAACGCAGGATTAGCAAACTAGTCAAGTCAACAACGCGTTGATTCATATATATAGCAATATGAACATTAAGGTCCTAAAATTTCGGAACTAAGTCAATCGCTGCAACATACACAAAAATCATGGTTGAACGATGCCAAGTAATCCATTGGCTTGGCAGTTGTCTGAAAATTAAAGGCCAAGGCTAAGCAACATTCACAAATATGTCAGGTATGAGTTTTGAGCAACTACAACGTTCAGAATTGGAAATTTTGGAAGCAGACTCTAACCAACAATCAGAAGGGGTTGCTATAAAAGAAGAGTAATTACATCATTTCAACTTGCACTTCAATAACATACTTACGAGTATTTTTAGAGAGAATTTTATCTTATAATCAGAGCACTGGTGGAAAAAAGACTTAAAAATACACCCAATTAATTACGGTCAAAACCCACACCGTTACTTAATTGAATGATCATAGTTACAGTTTGTTAGCTAACTATGATTTATTGTGGGCTGGAGGATACAGTTATATGGAAAACTGTAATTTAAAGTTCGTTAACGCGCACGCGCACGTTTACATTTGACGTGGTCGTTTCACCCGTCTGTACCCCACACGCGCGCCTATACTATCAAATGACGATGTTTTACAATGGTGCGAGACTTTAGATTACGGTTCGTGTATAAACCTCGATCTAAAGTCCGTATATTTCCGTGAGCCTACAACGTTTTGCCTCATTTACTCCTATATCGTGATGTTCCACACGAGGGGGCATTCGAGGGATCTACCCAAACATAACCACATTAAAATTATGACAAACAACTTGATATTTGATCATTAACATAATTGTTAAATGCTACTACCTCATCAGTGACAATGATAAAACTTGATGGCCATGGTAGCATGTCTCCCTTTGCTTCAACCAGCGTGTTATCAATAGCCATCAGAAGGTATATGTTTTGGCAGTCGACACACGAACAAAATATATATCCCTTGTCTGACGGTTTTGAATTGTTCACCAACACCGTGCAAAACTTATCGACTCCTTCAAGGAACTTGATGTCCACTTTGTTGTTGTACATCCACGAACATTCCATCTCATTTTATATGTCAAATACGTAGTTCATTGTCATCCGTGGTCAGCGCTCTTACGATTAATGGGTTATTAATCAACCAAAACCCATCCAATCACGCTAGATCCCATGACTGAAAGTGTTTTCAATAAGTGATTTATTGAAAATTTCAGCAGCATTTTCTTATAGCTCTTTAGATGCATGATATTACGAAATTAATCAATAATATATACCCGAAGAATAGTACAGAGATACTATCGGAACACCAAAATTTAAGGTTTTGTACTAAAATCGACTTTAGATTACGGTTATTCTGCCAAAAATTTTAGTCTACGTTGAGTTTCAAACCATGAAAATTGGGGAATGACTCATTATCCCCGACCATTGGGCCATGAGTCTCACCCTTATTCTCTTCAGTTAGTTAATGTATATATCAAAGAATACTTTTTTATTACTTTTAATAATATATTATCTACTTTTTTTATAATATATAAGTAAATCGAACAATGTCTTCACATTAATTTTAAATTGTTCATAAACATTTATTTTTCAATAATTTATTATTAACCAATTGCTTAGTTTAATTATAAATATGTGATTATAATATTAGTAATATTGTTATCTATTGGGCTCATAACTTAGACATCAATCATTTTTTTATATAACATGTAAAACGTCATTCTGGGCGCGCGAAATTATATGGACTTTAGATCACGGTTTATTCTCAAACCATAATCTAAAGGCCTGCGCCATTGAAAACGATGTCGTTTGACTGTATAAGCGCGCATGTGGGGTACGAACTGGTAAAATGACGTTGTCAAGTGTAGGTGCACAGCACCTGTCAACAGACTTTAAATTACAGTTGTGCGTGTAAATGTAATTTAAAGTCCTTATAGAAAAAGCCCGCCATCCTCCGGCCCACATTAAATTACAGTGCTCTAAATGAACCGTAATTCATTAACTACGGCCATCCAATTAAGTAACGGTTTAGGTTTTGGCCGTCGTTAATTAGACATAATTTTAAGTCTTTTTCGATCAATGAAAGAATATAAAAGTAAAAAGAAAGTATAATTGGTTCAAACATATATATATATATGATTAGTCCTGTTTTAGAAGCTTAAATTTAGATGACAATACAATGGTGCAAAAAAAAGTTAATTTGACACTTATATTATACAAGTTATTGCTAATTACGGTTTAATACAGGTTTTACCCTCTTTCATATACCGTATAAGTAGTCAGCAGTCCACATTCTCCGTAGCGTGACCTTTTTATTGACTGTTGTACATTAGAAGCCCTAAATACTACAAAAATCCCTCTCATGATGATTAAGCTGTCACCATTGTCTTGAGACGTTCTAATCAACTCGGGATTTCGTACCCTTTGACCATTTTACCCTTTATAGCACTTGTGTCCTAAGAGAACCTTTTCGGGGGTCAAAATTTTGGGCATAACAAATTGTATAAATAAACATGTTTTAAGGGTTTATTTTATGTGTTTTATCAATGTTTATTATGCTCATTTCTTCACTTTAGCTAGTTTTTCTTAAGTTTTGTGTTGTATTGATGTTCTTACACATTTGTTGTTTAAACATAAGGATAACTTAGCTAGAAGCAAAGTAGACAAAGAAATGACCGTTTAGGAACAAACAAATCTGAAATTAGAGCCAAAACGAAGAAGTTATGCTCTATTGTATAACTGTTCGGACATGTGTTCATGTCTACAGACCCGGACAGGCATCTGGGTGAAGCTACTGACCATTTTCACGATAGGGCCGGGTATCTCTTCGGGTAAACATACCTGGACCAACTCAACGAGCAAGCTACTGTGTTCTTTAGTGTTTAGTTTGGGTAGGAAGCCATTGCCTTTTTTAGTGTTTGGTCCAGGTGTCTGTTCGGGTAAGGAGATCCGAAGCACTCTACGACTTTTCCAAGGATACAAGTTCGGTCACAAGTTCAGACACACCAAACGAAGCGCCCAGAACACGCCACGACAGTCAAGTCAAGGTCTGCAAAGCCGGACACAGACCCTGACCAGACACAAAACTCATAGAATTGAGCATTATAATTAAGAAAGGGAAAAGAGGAGAAGAAAAAGGCATTATCAAGCCCGCACACGACAGAACAAAGAATGAGGGAAAAGATGATAGAAAAGAAGAGGAAGAAGAAAAGAAGAAGAAGTGCAAAGCCGGACACTGATGTCTGGATCGTTATGTTCATCTGGTTTCCTTTTTCAAAAGAAGTCGATTCAAGTTTTATCATTTATCTAAAGTAGCAAGAGAGGATGAATCTTCAGCAACCTAGGCAATTCCATTCTTTATCTCTTTTATTGCAAGATTCTCCTTCCGAACCTTTCTACTACCCCAAGCCTTAAAAGCACGACCACACCGGAACACTATCAATGTATCCACCTCTACAAGTCTACATGGCATTCCCTCCCAAACATTTTGAACAATCTATCGACATGAAGGATCATCAGCCCAATAATTTTCAAATTTAAACATCTTCGGAGCTGTTCTGAAATTGAAAAGAGGATTTTTTGATAGGCCAGTGATCTGATCATCCACATCTGAGATGAATATTGCGGTCATTGGAGAATAAACTCATCCAATCTAAGCTTGCGAGGAAACGATTTAGCCGACTTCTGGTATTGTAGTTTCCCTATTGTTCGTTAGTATGAAAGTATCTCCAAAGAAATCTAAATCTTTTAGAGCGCATGTACTTAGGTATTGTCAAAAAGCGGCCATGTGCCCTCGGTGACGTTCCCCGTAGCCACGTTGTTCATAACTATAGAAAGTTTCATTAACATCACTCAAAACCAACCATGGAGTGGAAGTAGAATCTCTGATATCCTCTAACAGATGCCATATGCGCCACCGATTGACGATTGTTAGCATTAGACCAACCATAAACTCTTGTACACTGCCACGTAGGGCCAAACCCTCCTTCCACCCAACAATCCATGCGATGGGTTTTGTAAGAGTGAACTCAACCTACCATTGTACTTCACCAATAGAAAGCTATTCCACCACTACGACCGATGCTATCTAGCTCGATCGAACCCACTAAAATCACGTAGATGTCTTCCAGATCGACTTATCTGATCTCAACCCTAAAGGCATAGTTTCTGATAGAAAAATAAAGTTTAGAGATTCGTCACAAACAACAAATCCATCGAATAACATCTGGGTCCCCCAATCCCTAGTAATTGATCGATAGGATACTCATGAGATCGAATTAAATTGGAAAACCCCAGCGAAGAAGCAGGTAAAGGGAACAAAAAGGAAGGAATATGAAAGATTGCATGTAGAAAACAAACCGTGTATATCTGACCGACGAAAGAGGTGAGAAGAAGGCGTATAGGCGAAATAGAGAAAGAGAGGAAAGTTTCCTCCACGGCTCCGCCGCAGCAGGACTCCAGTTAACTGATCGTTACATGAACTTTTACGAGCACAATGTGTATGTTAGTATATATATGCCTTTTTTAAAAAGTATATTTGCCCTTTTTTTATCAGGGGGCTACAAATGTAACGAATAAGTAACCAGAAATCTGGTTTAACAGTAAAGGAATACATCTTGCCTGGTACTAAACATCAACCATACCAACATACAGCCTAGCGATTGTACGGGATGCTCACACAGTACTTGGTGCAACCATGTGCCACGCTGGAAAAAAAGAAGACATGTCAGCAGTTTTTGAACAGTTAGATTAAAGTAGAGAGTCGAACAACACAGACGTGTATTTCATAAATGATTAAAGAACAAACTTCATTTTGTTATCATTAAATAATTGTAACTTTTAAAATATAAGTTCAAAATGTAAAAAAATTATACCATTATTTATCTAAATTCAAGCTCTTCAAAACAAGACCAGTGATGGATATGTTTTGACAACTTTAAAAATTTATGTTAGTTACATGTACATATCAGTATATATCAACGATACTTATGATTCACCACATACAGTTTAAAATACATCATATAACCTTAATAATACACCACAAAACAATAATGATTCAGTATTTGTTCAAAAGTTTGTTATCTAATTCACCACTTATTAGTTAATGAATCATAATATCAATTTCAATGAATCATAATATCAAATTTAATGAATCATAATATCATTTTAGTATATCATCAGTAATATACATAGATACAAATTTTAAAAAATAACACAACACAAAAAAATTTGATAGTAAGAAAAATACATGATTAATCATATAAGGTTTCAAATACACCATACAACAATAAATAATACACTACAAAACAATAATGATTTTTATCGGTGTTGAAGTTTGTTATCTAATTCACCACTTATTAGTTAATGAATCCTAATATCAATTTTAATGAATCATAATATCAATTTTAATGAATCATACCTTCATTTTAGTGTATCATCGCAAACATATAATAATAAATTTTTTCACACAATAATACAACATAAAATAATATTTGGTATGCATGAAAAATACACGATTCACCATATAAGCTTTAAAATACACCATACAACAATAATAATACACTACAAAATAATAATGATTTTTATCAGTTCCGAAGTTTGTAATCTAATTCACCACTTATTACTTAATGAATCATAATATCAATTTTAATGAATCATTATACAAAATTAATGAATCATATTATCATTTAGTGTATCATCGTATACATGTAAAACTATATATTTTTTAAGTTGTCAAAACATATCCATGACTGGTCTTGTTTTGAAGAGCTCGAATTTAGGTGAACAATGGTATAAATTTTTTTTATTTTGGACTTATATATTAAAAGTTACAACAATTTAAAGTTAATATAATAAAAAGACAGCCCAGTCAGCAAAACAATCCAGTCACCAGCTGACTGGGACTGCCAAATCAGCTCCCACTCCTATCTCTAGTGCGGACTGACCGCGGCTTCGAATTTGCGACCAACATAAAGACACCCAAAAACAATACAAATACCCTAATGTAGCTATAGATGTCTATATATGTACTTTTGGTCTATAAAACCTGTTTATTTAATATATAAAGATTGTATTGATGTGTATATAATGCTACAGGGGCGGACCCACATGGGGTCCAATGGGGGCCCGGACCCCATAGCTTTTTTATAAAGTAAAAATTAAAAATAATAAAAAATAAATAAAATAAAAACCTTGTATAAGTATAATAAAATGACATAACTATCAAGTAGTGATTGTAGTTTAGTGGTTAAGAACTAGTAATATTGATGGTCTATAGTTCAATTCCTCTTAGTTGCCACTTTGTTTTGTTTTTTTTCCAGAAAATATTCCAACCCTTGACGCAGTCCAGTCCAAATAATTTTCTTTTTTGAATTAACAACAGTTCAGAAACTTCACTCCACTTCAAACTTAGCTTCTTTTTGTTTGTTTGAGCATTTTGGTTTCTGATGTGGTATGTTTTGTAGGTTGGTTTAAGATTTGTGGATATACTAGTTAGTTATGTGAGTCGATAGCATTATCTAAAAAAATTACAAGTAGAAGTAGCTTTTATTTTTGAAAACCAGCAATAAAGAATCGTAAAAGTCAATTGTAAAATATTTTAAATATTAGTATGAAAATCCATATATATATATATTAATATTTATATGTACTACTCTAAAATATCGGACCCCATAGGTTTAAAACTCTGGGTCCACCCCTGTAATGCTACATATTACTACAATTGTATTAAATATACATACTAATTTCTTAAACTGTATTGTAAGTTTACATAACCTATACTTTCAATATATACAAATTGTCATTATGATTTTAGCTAGTAATCATTCCTATAAAGACCTTCATCAATTGAATTTATTGAGGAGAAAAACAGGAATGCATCTTGATAATATATTGAGAAAATCACAAATTCTTACCTACAGGTGATTGTAGTTATGATGGCTACATTTGAAGGTATTTAATCAAATTAAAGCAAGAAAAAAGGGAGGGAGACAAACTTGACCACCTGCTTGCGCTCACTTCCGGATACGTATTGAAGTCACATGTCATGTGCGTATGGAGGATTGCATTTTTTTTCTTTTTTATGTGTAAAGAACTTTTTTCCTTTTTCTTTATCTTTATCACAACAACAATAACGTTAAATGGTTGTAACTTTAATATATAAGTCCAAAATGAAAAAATTATATCATTGTTCACTTAAATTCAAGTTCTTCAAAACAAGACCAGTCATAGATATGTTTTGACAACTTTTTAAAAAATTTATTTTTACATGCATATGATGATACACTAAAATGATAATATGATTCATTAGTTTTGTATTATGATTCATCAAAATTGATATTATGATTCATTAAGTAATAAGTGGTGAATTCGATTACAAACTTTGGAACTGATAAAAAATTATTATTGTTTTATAGTGTATTACTATTGTTGTATGGTGTATTTTAAACCTAAACTCGTCACTACAAACCCTAAAAATGTCTTCGATGTTTTTAACTTTCCTAGGGTGGGTTTTGGGGTGTTGGGGGGTAGGGTAATCTATTTGGAATTTGTTCTGTACTTTATATTGTAGCAACTAACTCGACAGGTTTTTAGGGTTTGTGGTAGCCTTAAACCCGCTCACTGCGAACCCTAAAAATGCCTTCAACATTTTAGCTTTCCTAGGGTGGGTTTTGAGGTGTTTTTTTTGGGGGGGGGGGGGGATCTATTTGAAATTTGTTCTGTACTTTATATTGTAGCAACTAACTCAACATGTTTTTAGGGTTTGTGGTAGCGGGTTTATGGACCCTAAACCCGCCACTACAAACCCTAAAAATGTCTTCGATGTTTTGTAGCTTTACTAGGGTGGGTTTTGGGATGTTTTGGGGGTAGGGTAACCTATTTGGAGTCGTTCTATACTTTACATTGTAGCAACTAACTCGACAGGTTTTTAGGGTCATTAGACCCTAAACCCGCCACTACAAACCCTAAAAATGCCTTCGACGTTGTTTAGCTTTCATAGGGTGGATTTTAGTGTGTGTGGGGTTAGGGTAATCTATTTGGAAGTCGTTCTATACTTTAATGTGATGATGTACATATTTTAATGTGAGAATGTACATGTTTTAATGTGACGGTGTACATGTTCAAATGTGAGAATGTACATGTTCAATTATCATAATGTACATGTTTGTATGGCCATCTACAAGTTTTCTCCCTTATATGTACATGTTTTAATCTAAGGATGTACATATTTAATGATTCATACAGTTATGTATGTTTTAATGCGAGTATGTACATGTTTTTACGTGAGGATGTACATGTTTTAATGAACATTTGTACAGGTTTGTATGACCACATGTACAAAGTTCTTTTACGTTCTGAGCACTATAACACTTAGCAGCGTTAATTTTACTTTTTAAAAAAAAAATCCATTTGTTCTTTTTACTTACCAGATCAGCATATGTTCGGAGTAGCTCAGACCGATTAAGAGAAAATAATACCGGAACGTCGAAAGTCAATGGGAAGAGATCAGAGACGGCAATCGGGAAGAATGACGACAAAGCATGAAGTCCTTTCTTAGAAGAGTCTTCTATCTATTTCTTTAGAGGAGGAATCGAATAGTAGTTTGATTAAACCAGAAATGAATAGTAATATCTCCAAAAAAGAATTGACTAGTCGTAAAGCTGTTATTCAATAGTTGTGTTTGTTATTGAAAGGTCATGTCTATTTTCAAAGAGTTATATTTGTAGAGTTGTATCTCTATATAAAGTCACATTTTTATAAAGAGTAGCATCCAAAAATCACTTACTACTATATAAAGAGGATGTTGGTGTAAACATTTTCAACAAGTCATCAATCAGATATATATTCCTCTTTTCGTTATCTGCTATTTCCTTTATATATAAACAGTTGTCATATTTAAAAACTAATAGTAAGCCTCATTTTGAGTTTCATGTTGAACTTCTGCCTGAAGCTTTCAAAAAATAACATGGTAACTACCGCTGCTATGCCATTAAACAGTTAATTTCTAACAAAAATAGAAGGAAACTTCGATAAGCACCTTTTATATTTTTAAACCAAACGCCAACCGAATTCCTGTTCATCAAATAGTTTTTCCAGGGGGGGCTTTGATTTGTGAGGGTTTTACCATTAGCTTAAGTTCAATAATGATAAGGTCTCGTTGATCTTGCCATATTTGTGGCATATATAATGTTATACTTTCAGTATATTGAAGTATTCATGCTTGAGTACTGCCTATATACCATGTAAGATATATTATAGTTTAATAATATATTGTCACACAAAATGACTAATAAATCATCCATTAAATAATAAAGCAACAACAAATATGCATTACAAGCAGAGAGCTCTATAATATATATCAAAAATCAATGCTATATATGTGTTGTATAAATTATGCTGACACTTCACATGAGATGATCCGTTGGTCTTCACATATTTACGGTATATTGAAGTGATTCATGCCTTGGTCCCAAGTTGACCCGATGTTCTTTTAATGCCTTGGTCCCAAGTTGACCCAATGTTCTTTTACAATAACATAGAGCGCCAAGCCCTCGTGGCTTGGTCGGTAGAGGAGTGGTGTCCTCGAACCAAAGGTCCAAGGTTCAAAACCTACCCCACCTATCAAAAAAAAAAAACAATAACATAGAGCGACATACACAAAGATCAGAAATCAACCAAAATTAAATAGTCACAATTATGCCAAAGAGAGCATGACTGATGTAGGTGATTATTAGAGCAGTCAATCAGTTGGGTCAACTCAAATTTGGGTTATATCAGATCAATATATTCGTACAGGTTGAGTCGGGTGCAGATCAGGTCATTTTTGGTTCAGAATATATTGGGTTATAATATTCTCTTGGCTTAAGTTGTGTGCAGGTCAAGTCATTTTTGGTTTAGAATGTATTGGGTTATGATATTCTCTTGGGTTAAGTCAGGATCAAGTCGGGTCATTTTCAGTTGTATGCATACACCCGACTGTTTTTTCAATTAAATCTTTTTAAGTGAAGACTATTTCAAATTAAGTAAAATTAAGTTCGTTGAAGTATAAACTTGCCATTAATTGATTGTATCTTAAGTTATTATTTTCATAGTATAACGTTTTCGAATGCTTTTATGTATATTACTGCAATTAGCAATAGGATTAATATTTGCTACAGTTATGGCTCATTATAGGACACGGTTCTATATGGAGTACCCATCGGCTAGAATCTTGTGGGGATTTTGGATCCGCAAACAACCTTGTCAGTTCTCAGTTTCTCCGCATCAAGCTCTGAATCCTTCTCCAAAATAGTGAGCATTTGTTATCATTGTAGTAGTTGCATGCACTTGCTCCAATATATCTCCATCTCTAGCACTAATCTCTCCTAGCAGTTCCTTCACATCCTGAATTACAGAGGTTTTGACTACGGTCTCCATGGGATTTCGCTCATGTTTCTTGGCATCTAGGTTCAACATCTTGCCTTTAGGGTCTAGAGACAACTTATCTTTTCCTATCGGAACTGTTAGGATATAGCGTGGAAACAAGTTGGTAGATATAAGCGTTGATAATGAAATAAAAGTAAAGCGAACATATAGGTTCAATTGGGGCAACAAAAGTTGCCCCAGAAGATCAAAAATTCGCTCCATTAGGGTAAGGGTGCAAGATTTATGTCGCTCCAACTTTGCACCACTTGATTCGCTACACTTGTTTATTTGGTGTAACTTTAGAAATCGCCCTATTTGAAATACTCTATTGGTGCAACCAAGTTTGCAACAATTGAGCAAATACTAACAGGGCATTTAAGTATCGCACTAACTGATACTACTGAATTAGTGCAAGTTCAGTCAGATGCACCGTTTGATTACTAGCAAAGGGAGCAAGTTGTTTTTTCACCCCATTTGGTCTCCTTAGACTACATCCCACTAACTTCACAAACGGGGCACTGGAAAAAGGTTGCACCATTTGGTTAGTATATACTCCCTCTGTCCTGAATTGACCGTCCTGTTTACTATTTGGACATGTCGTTTGACTTCAATTTTTAACATATAAGATAAATTAATTTTGAATATTTAAATTTTGCATATGAATCCTTACATGATAAACTATATGTTACAAAATTTAGTTTTATAAAATTATTTTATTTTATATACTTAATATTGAAGTGGAAAAACGTGCCATAAAGCAAACAGGACGGTCAATTCAGGACGGAGGGAGTAATAGAACGACTTCTTATATTTGCATCATTTGTTATTTAACTAATAGTGCAACAACTATATCTTGCACCATTTAATAATACAAATAGGGCAAATTTGGAAAGTTGCACTAATAGATATAGAACAACAGGAGCATAGTCATATATTGCCCTATTTAATATCCATCCATTAGTGCAAAGACAGTTTTTAACTCTATTTGATACCACAGTTGGTGCAAAAACAAATACCCTATTTGATCTTTCAACTTTAAAAAAATAAAAAACCTGCAATATTTATTATACGATCCTATTATATTTTCAATTAGAATCTATTAAAAATTACAAAGGATGATTCAAATATATTTTATTATCAACAAATGTACAAAACCTAAATTTTTCTAAGCAAATAATATGATTTTATTTTCATATAAAAAAATTTACAACCAAAATCTGTTTACATAGATCAATCTTATAAAAGAAAACCTAAATTGCTAGGATCTTGAATCTCTTAATTCATTTACAATTATCAGCAAATTTCTAGAAGATATACAAATTAAGAAAGTAAATTAGAGCAAGTTTACAAAAGATCTATCATCAATCTTTAACTCGTACATAATTCACTATGGTATAGGTAGGACTTGAAGAATCGACCATGTTGCAGCTCAGCCAATGAATGATTCAGTGTCTGCAAACGAATCTGCTGGACACCTGCGATGCTGTTACAGAGGAGAAAATATGTACTGATGGTGAGATATTAACAGTATATATCAGTACTTATGTCAAGCATTTTTCTGTTAAGTACAAGCAGTTAGCTTCAATCTGCACATAACAACAAAAATATTTAGATAGCTTCTGAGAAAAATCACTCACTTTATACAGACTTTTCATATTTACCTGTCTGAAGAATTGAAACATGTGTAATATGAATTGAATTACACCCGACATCCATGCCCATAACTCTTTCCTCAAGTTCAAGGATACAGCCAAGCCAAGCAAAGCGAATCTCAATATACTACCAAATTGGAAGGACAAGAATAATACTAAAGAGGAAACCTGATAAATTGAACAGACGAAGACCCGCCGTGTCCATCAAGAACGGCAGCAAAGGAGAAGCCATCGATGGTATCCGGTTTGACAACGACCAAATTGTCTTCCATCTCCTCGCGAGCACCCTGGAGCTTCACAGAACCCCAACGGATCCCAGTCACACCGGACATTGATCCCGGCGAGTCTAAGGCAATCGCCAGACACCGGCATCGAAAAAGTCTTCTGCTGCTGCTACACTGGCTCATGAGGACTGCTCGCTTTCCGCAGCAGTTGGTGGCGGAAATGGTGTCGCCCGGTGACTACGAAGGTGATAGTGCTAACAGTAGCTGCAAGAGCAAATATCAAATGGATAATTCCCTGCAGCATAGTGATAGTTCAACACATTTTGGTTATGTATGACAAGAAAGCCAGTTGAAAATTTGACAACAAACACGCTCGCATACACTTGTTCATACAACAAGGAGTAAACAGTTAACCAATGGGTCGAACTAGTTCTAAACCTGATAAAATGCAAATGCTTACCGGAAGCAAGCAAGACCCAAGACCGGCCCGCTTCACGTTCATTCCAAATCTGTAGCATGGACAGCTGCCAGCAAAAGGAAACAAAGCATAACAGCCTTGAAGACTTGCCACTAACGGCAACATTCAGTTCATTTCCACTCGCAATTTCAATTGGGTTTGCAACAGACGAAACAAATCAAGCGTTGACCACTAGATCGCCTATCAGTTCTGCCAAATCTTACTTCTTAACAAATAAACCAAGCTCCCCAATCTAAAATCCCACAAGTTTCAGGCTCCAGAAAACTCATACTATCCTTCAGTATTACTTACAAGTTCTTCATACCAGTCAACAATACTCAGCCAAGAAATTCGACACAGAGTCATTTGACCTAACACTTCCAATTGCTATATTCTAGTATTACCGTGACAGCACAAGCGCAATCATCCAGAAAGATAAGTATTAAGTAGTGAGTGATGGGAGGACCAACCAAACGGATTCAGTTGCAATCCGACGATCCTCAAAGCAATCAATCACTCCGCCCTCCCACATCCTTAAAACCCCACTACCACCAACAAATTCACCAGCAGAAGCAAGACCATCTTCTTCATTCTCCAACAATAAACCTCTTGAGTTGTCTAATTTACATATACACACATAACGGTGTCGGTCATATATGTTACCTTTGAGGTACATCACCAGAGACATCGATGCTATCGCCTCCGCGCTCGCGCCACCATTTAACTCTGAGACATTGTAGCATCTCCAAGACTTGAACAAATACATCTGTTACAGGAAAAATGCAGAGAGGTTCTAAAAACCACAATAAGAAACTGAAATTGTGACTTGGGCATCAACAAGATTTGACCAAGCACTGCGGTTCATGGTAGGGTGAATGGGATGGAAATCAGTGACAACAAGAGTAACAATCAATCCAGCAAGCAAGTGCACTACACCAAGATGAAACAATAACATAATTACCACTCAACTTAATGATGCTACTTATAAAGCAAATTACTTACTAATTATTTCAAATGGTATGTTTTTGCTATTTCTTTTAGTGGTTGAGGTGTCAGTAACATACTTTCATTCAAACCAGCAAGAACTACATCTACAGAAGCAGTCTCAATTAATTTCAACTACAGTAAAAGTACACAAACCAGATTGTAAACACAAAAAAGTTCAAATACTACACCAATTTTCTCACACCTCTTGAGTGAGTGCTTCAACTAAAACTATAACAAGCCCAAAAAAGATTCACACTGCAAGAAAAAACATAACTCTTGTTAGGAAGTGACGCTAACCAACATAAATGGTATTTGAGCAAACCAGATTTTTTAGAGGACTAGACTTACAGTTTTGAAGACCTGCTCATATAATCATCCCTTTTAAAAAATTTATCTCCAAGTTCTGCTCAGAAAAAAGAAAAAGAAAACATATGAAATATTTCAACCATGTATCTAGTAGTGGATAACTAAAGTTACATGAAAAGAATTGCCATAGTTCTGATGACAAAGTATAAGCCTACAATGGTGGTCAACCTGAAGAAAAATGAAAAAAAAAACTAACAATTTCGTGTATGATTTCATGAATTTTAGAGTACACTAAATTGATCATAATTGATGAAAATTTCTGACTATACCAGTTACAGATTTGAATAAATTATATCAGAAACCAAATGACCTAACAGCATGTGCCGAGCACACTCAACAAAGCAGTAAAGGTTTTTCATAATCGGCATACCAAATTATCCAAGAAATCAATTTTGAACTGATATGCAATCGGCAATGAATGCACAAGAACACCTAATTGATAAGTAATATACAACAATAAAATGATGATTTTGCCATCATTAAAATCTAGAACGATTACCAAAACATTGTGATAGAAACAGAGGTAAACAAAGCTCTCGTAGTAATGAATTATAACAGAACGTCAATATATTCGTCAACAAGGGAAATATGGCCTGAAGCCTTACACACTGATTGCCAAAATAGGCCAAGCAATGGAACAGGATAGTTCTCCCGAGGGAGCCTATTTCTCAGGGCACGCCCTGCCTAAACCACTAAGGCCAAATAAGGTAAACTTCAGATGATCCCACATGCCCTTACTATTTACATATATATAGTCTTACCACTCTAGGAAATCACGGTAAAGACACGCCTACATGCAGAAAGCAATAACCGAAAGTAGTAGTAATAGGGATAAGAATTAGCTGGCAGTGGTCCCCCTTAGTACTAGCTTGGTGGTGCCGCTCCTTGCGTTTTGGCCCTCCTCTTGTAAACCTGCCATACTTTCTGATTTTGTCTCTCGGTGGTCCCCACCGCTCTATCATCCCTCCCCCGAAGGAGAGCCACCTTGTCCTCAAGGTGAAAATCGGGGAACTGAGCATCGATGGTAGCAGCATCTTCCCAAGAGTTTTCAGATGGTGGCAGAGTGTCCCAGCGGATTAAAACTTCCTCCTGACCACCTTGCTGTCTGACCTGTAGCACTTCAACCGGCTGGATGAGGAGAGTCATGTCTTGAGTTAGCTCCTTGGGTAGGGATGGAATGACAGCAGTGGACGGTTGGGCCTTGCGCAATTGGGACACATGAACTGTGTGATGAATTCTCGCATCAGGGGGCAGTTTGAGTTTGTAAGCCACGTTCCCGATCTTCTGCTCAATTTCGAAAGGACCATAGTACCTTGGGCTCAGTTTTGCATTGCGGCGGTCTGCCAAAGAACGGTAGATATAGGGGCGCAACCGCAGATACACAAAGTCTCCCACCTCGAAGTGCACATCGCGGCGGTGCTGGTCAGCCCGAAGCTTCATCCTATGCTGGGCATGGAGGAGGTGTTCCTTTAACTCATCAAGGGCGAGATCCCGCTTCAGCAGCTGGGAATCAATTGCGGACAGAGGGGAACTAAGTGGAGTGTAGCGAATCAGGGCTGGAGGATCTCTCCCGTAAAGGGCTTTGAAGGGAGTGGTGCGGGAACTCTGGTTATAGGTGGTGTTGAACCAAAATTCAGCCCAAGAAAGCCACTTAATCCATTTTCTTGGTTGCTGGAAACAGTAGCAACGGAGGTAATCTTCTAGGCAACGATTGACTACCTCGGTTTGACCATCCGTTTGGGGATGGTAGGAGGAGCTGAAGCGTAAGCTGGTACCGGATTGCTTAAAGAGTTCCTTCCAGAAGTTGCTAGTAAATACCGTGTCACGGTCCGAAATAATTGATTTCGGGAAGCCATGCAGTCTAACCACTTCTCTGATGAACAGCTGCGCCACTTCTTTGGCTGTGAAGGGCCTCTTGAGTGTTAGGAAGTGCGCATATTTTGTAAGCCGATCAACTACCACCAACACTGTGTCTACTCCATGGATTTTAGGCAGCCCGGTGATGAAATCCATGGAGATGTCCTCCCAAACCTGCTCCGGAATTGGCAGCGGCTGCAAGAGTCCCGCGGGAGCTAAAGCACTATATTTAACTTGCTGGCATACCGAGCAAGCTTGGACAAAGTCCTTGATTTGCTGTCTCATTCCTTGCCAATAAAATACTCCCGTCAGCCGTTTGTAAGTTCTTAAGAATCCTGAGTGTCCACCAGTAGGGGAATTATGGTATTCTTGCAGGAGCTGAGGAATGAAAACAGAATGTGCAGGTAGAACCAACCTGCCTTTGTAGTAAAGCTTGCCACCCAACCATGAGTAAGGCGGATTACCCTGTGGGTCAATCGATAGTTGCTGAAGTAACTCCCGCAATCGTGGGTCTTGCTGAATCTCATCTTCTAACGTTTGCCAACCATCCCAAGACACAACGGACAAGGCGCTCAGCTGCTGTCCCCCCATTCTGGATAGGGCGTCGGCCACGCGGTTTTCCTTCCCCGGCTTGTATTGGATAATGAAATCAAACCCCAGCAGCTTAAGGGCCCATTTGTGCTGACTCTCAGTGAGTAGCCTTTGATCCCATAAGTGTTTTAAGCTCCTCTGATCTGTTTTGATCACAAAGCGTCGCCCCAGGAGGTAGTGGCGCCACTTGGTGACAGCAAATACCACCGCCATTAGTTCTTTTTCGTATGTTGACTTCAGCTGTGCTCGGGCTGATAATGCTTGGCTTAAATATTGTAACACCCCTACCATTAATACAGTGCTTACCGTCCAATTTCCTTACATATCAGATACACGCAGCGGATATATGCTTACATACAATGGGTGATACAATGCCGTTAGCCACCCACGTGACTAACAAGGCTACTACTTCTACATACAGCATCGGTCTGATGGACCGGAATCCCGAGTACTACAAGTCTACAATACGTTCTCCGTTTACCAAATACTACTACAATCTTCATTCAATACAATACTCCAAGTACAATACAGTATAATCTACATACCGAGTTTACTAGGTTCCTTATACAAGTATAATACCTCTTCCAGTTCATACATACTCACTAAGAGACTACTTACTACCCATTCCTCACTACTACATTACTTTCTAAATACAAGGGGTGTGCTAGTTAATACACCTCTACATTCTGCTACTACTATCCAATGTAGTCACCGGTCTCGTGCCTTGACCACATTCGCTTCGGGTACCTGCACACTAAAAAATGTCCCCCGAAGGGGTCAGCTTTCGCCGAGCATGATAACCGCATACCCCGCGTACTAGTGAGGGTACGCCGACCACTTGGTTGAATACATGCGGTTGATTTCATTCAAAGATACATGCATACATGCTCTTATACACAATACAACAATACTTACGCAAGGCATACATACATACACTACATTACATACAAGGAATACAATAAACCATCCAATACATACTTACCTTCTTCCGAAATACACATACTCATTACATACACAATATACAATTCTTGTTAGCTTCATTGGTCCACCCGGGTTAATCGGGTGGAGATTACTCTTTTACTCGTTACTTCATACACATACATACTCATACTCATACTTACTTACGGATCCATACTTACTTACTCTTACTCTTACTCAAGTTAAGTCGTCGGGACCTCCGGCCCTGGGGACTACACCGTCCCACCTCCGGGATTTACTTGACTCACAATCCGGGATGCTACCCATTTAAGGGATTTGGGCCGCGGACCAGTTTAAGAGTCAGGAATTGCAGCCAACCTCTTGTGACTCCGCATCCTCACGCGTGGCCGAAGCTATATCGGACTTGTACTCATTCCAATTTACTCACTTAAGTTAGGAGTTAGATAGTTAGGAATTAGCACAAGTCAACATCCAAGCCACGATAATACAATACACATATACACATACATCCGAGGTACAATACATTACACAAGTACAATACGAGGTTCGAACATCATTCATCATCATTCATATATTTCATGAATTATACAAACTAGTGCTCAAGACAATAAATATCAAGCACAACATAAGTCAAGCACATGTAAGTGCAATATAGTCCGATTCATGCATTTATCTTATTTAGGTGGTCAAATAAGCACACAAATTGGGGTAACCAGATTAGGATACAGGGCATGAAGAAATCATACCTTTTCTACAATTTACGTTACCGGGTGCCTTCTTGTTTCTTTGGTTCACTCTTGTTCCTTAGTCCTTACTTGTTCCTCGAGTCTTATTCTTGAACCAATGACTACATGCCAAATGGTTCAATTAATACATCACACAATACATACATAATTACTACTCCCGTACTTACCCCGTTATCCCGTTATTTCGGTTTAACTTAATGTTCTTAAACTTACAACTTTCTTAATTACTTCTCAAACTTGTTTACACTTCTTAGGGCCTTTAAAGGTCACCAAACAAGGCCTTAACAACTTCTAAAACCATTACCCATCAATGCCCCATGGTTAGACCCCTAAAAATCACATTTTACAAGCTTTTATAGGTGGTCCGGGACTTGGTCCTGACCCAAGGTCCCGGACCATGCACTGAAAACACTCTCGACTGAATTTTGTTATTGGTCCGGGACTTGGTCCTGGACTAAGGTCCCGGACCACCTGCTGGTGTGACTCTCGAATTAATTTTAGGTGCGGTCCGGGACTTGGTACATAACCTAGGTCCCGGACCCTGCTAAAAACTGCTACTAGGATGATTTTTCAACCCCTAATCAACCCTTAATCCACCTCCAATCATTCCATAATCTTCCCACATGTTTTGTACATAATTAAACACACTTAAACACTCACTAAAACTCCTTAAATCCATGGTCTAATACTTACTCAAATTCTTGTTCAAGTTCTACAAATTTCCATTCTCTTCTTCATACCTTGCACACTTGTGCATTCCTACACTCCTCTTTTGCACTTGCACTTTGTTCTAATGTCATCTTACCATTCCAATTCATTTCCAAGCAACTACAATATCTATACCCAAGTCCGACACTCTTTTCATTCTTACACACTAATCTTTCCTAATTTCTCTAATGCATTTCCATACACCTTGCTACAGATTTTACACTTCTTATTTCTCATACTACAACTACCACTCCATCTCTACTAAACATACCTACTCAATCCAATATACACCTTGGTTCTCCCATTCATCAAGTCATTCTTGAATATATAATTCCTACCAAAATTTTGCCATAGTTTACCTACAATTCTAACTTATCCATACACACATTTTCTCACCAAGCTCATGCCTATTCTAGCCACACCCTTACAAGGGTCCTACCAGCAATCAATACAATATACATTCACCAATACTTCTTCAAATACCAATACTAATACTCATACACAATCATTTGGCTACAAGGCCTACATTTCACATACTAATTTTACAAATACTCAAACTTCCTCACAAATACTTAAACTTCTTCACAAATACTTAAACCTTCAATACTACAATTCGAATACATTATTTTGGTTTCTTTAAATTGGTTTACCCATTCCCATTACTCTAATGCATTAAATTTACCATTCAAGAAAGAGCTCTTACCTTGAGCTTACAATTCCTTCATTCCACTTCTCCTCTTCCTCTCTTTCTTGCACAAATCGGTTTTGTGGGGAATGGAGTTGCCAAACTCCATTCCCATCACCCCAAAGCATACAAAACAAGTATAATTAATATACTAGCCCTTAAATTATCTTAAAGCTTTTAAGGTACATTTTCTAGGGTTTAGGAATTTCTTTACCTTGTAAGGGCACAAGTGCTGTTTGGGATAGCTCAAGGACAACCTTTCCCACTCTCCAAAAATGCCAAAATCGGCTAGCATTCAAAGAAGCAAACAAAGGTTTAGCTCCAGATTTCGTTTTGCCCTTAAGGCTAGAAAAATGATGGAGTTTCAAGAAGATTTTTACCTCACAAGAACAAGGAGAATGAGGTGGTTCCAATGGTGGTCTTGAAGCTCCAAATGGGGTATACCCATAAAAACGAAAATGTTCTTTTCTGGATTTTGAAAAGAGAGAATTGTTGCTCTTGTAGAGAGGAAGACAATGGTATAATTTTTGTAATTTTTGGAAGAGATTTGAGGGAGTTACAAAGGAGAGAAGGTGAGGTTTTGTGTTGTTTTCTTATTTCTCCATGGTTGTCGCTGGTTGGAGAAGAAGAAAGGAAGATTCAGAGAATGAGGGGGAGTGAGTACGTAGGCGTGTGAAGAAATGAGGGATAGGAGAGAAATTGTGAGAGTAAATAAGGTATGTTACTTTATGCTTTCCTTTTTATTGTTTTTGTCATCTTGCAAATGAAAAAGGAATTACTAGTGTGAGAGAGGGGACAAAAATCGGATAGCATACAGAACCCACATGGGTTTTGAATTTCTTTTTACAATATTGGACACATAAGTTTGTGTTATTTATATTTCTACCCCACAAGTTCCCGTTTTTGACAGTTTTTACTAATTTCTCATTTTATTGATTTTATTGGTTCTAAAGCTTCACTAATATTTATTAATGATTATTTAGTTGACCAAAATTGTTACGAGTCTATTTGACCCGCTTAAAGACACGTTTTCCCGGTTACCTCGAAAAACGCGCTTTAAGGTTCGTTAGTGATTTTAAATTTTAATCCGTTTTAAGGATCCGTTTCTTCGGGATTTGTTCCCATATATTATTTAGGTCTTATTAAACCTTCAAAATCCATATAATAATCTAACCGAGGTCTCGTACCTCCTATGGTTATTTAACGCTTATTTAGCGTTTTCCGCTTTTAAAGCGTTTCTTTATTTCTTTTGGATTTATTTTTCCTTACTAGTATTAATTGGGTACCATTAGGCCCTTAAATACATATGAGATTAATTTTAAATCCCTATATTTAAGTTCGGGGTATTTCAATCTACCCCCCTTAGGAACTTTGTCCTCAAAGTTGTTCGAGGTTATGGGTTTATAATGTTTACTCATTCTTACGTGTCTAATACCAACGCCATACCTTCTTCCTCTTACCATCCCAAATCCGTTACCCACGGTTCCTACATAATATACCATACCATACCATACTAATGCATAATAATCACTCCAATCCGCATTACTACCGACCATCCGGTTCCTCACTACCAATTTATACATACATACAATGCAAGGCTATCCCCAAAGCGATGCAATACACATTCCAATCCCGCAGGCGCTCAGGTCCTCTAGACACGGGACTCCTCTATGTCCCGCTGCCCTTGGAATTATACCACATACTACCTTACTATCTTCTTCGGTACTCACTTCTGACACATCCTCGTTCTCCCTACTAAAAGAAATTCTTCCACCACTACCAATTAAAATTTCTAAAGCATACGACTCCATATTCCAATTTATATTCATTACTTCTATCCTATGTGTGATTCTTGTGACCACTTGAGGGGAGCTTCAAGAATCATTCGACCCTGATGTGATCAGCATCAGTGTTGAACTATCTTTCCACTCCAATTTGTGTTCGGTTTCCCTTGATCTGATCAGGATCAAGTTCGACTTCCCACATCAGGTTCAACCAAACAGATAATTTAATTTTTTCATTTTCTATCTTTTTATTCTTTCTAGTCGTGATTACAAATCCATACATCTCAAAGGATGGAATCAGTCCATCGATCGTCCTCACTCTACTTCCCAAATGGTTTACTCCATGGTTCAATCCTAATGCTCATTTCATCAACCTTCACTACTTCCATCCATTACTCACCATCATCTCCTATATTCTAACTAAAGAATACTACACTTATAAGATTTAGTTGACTTCAATTGTTTCAACTATTTTACTTACGATTCCACTACTCATAAGCTTCATTCATCTACTATCCTCATTCATTTCGTGCTACTTCTTCAAAGGTTACAATACTTGTGGAGCTCCGTCCACTACTCATTACTTTTCTTTTACTAATACTCTTACACTGGTGTTACAAAATAGGTACATTCCTCCTATGGTATTTGCATATTTAATGCCTAGTTACCATAATTACAATATGAATGAGTACTTATGTTTGTTTAACATAGTACCAATCATCAATTTGATTCTCATTTGTGCTATGCACATAACGGTTTAAGTGTTTTATTCATAAAACTTGCATTAAGCGGTTTTCGCTCTACCCCCCTTAAAAGGGATTACGCCCACGTAATCTACCATATGTTATTATTATTAAACATTGGTTTAATCAGTTTGGGCAAACTGAAGCGTTTAGCTTCACTACGGTATACTATAGAATATGCTCTGGTCAAAGGGTCTTAACCATACCAACGGTTTAGTCTTTGCACCAAGAGTTCCTATATGAGTTTATTTAACTCATCATTAATTCGGTTCTAGCCTTTTAGGCTTCAAGGCATTAATAGCCATTGTATTATGCTCACTGGGTACATTAATCTCCTAGCTAGGGCCCACTAGCTTCTGCTGCACGACCCCGATAATTTGGGTTATCCACCCTTCTTGTTATCATTAATGTGCTATACATCACCTTTTTATCCATCTATTATGGAAATAAGGTTTACTAGAGAAATGCGGTATTCTTTTACCGTGTTTGAACTCAATGAGTTTAAAATTTGTAGCCAGCTCTCTGGTAATCTTCTGCACATGTTGTTCGTGCTCCCACGATTATTCGTTAAGTTCCTCCGACTTATTGTCAGGCAAGGTTAAGTCACCACTTAACTATAGTGCTTCCTCTGGTGTCACTAGCTTCTGAATTCTACCAGTTTCCCTGGTTCAGTACAAGTGTTCTTTACTTGTATGACCTTGCATTTCTATGCGTCGGTCCTAGTGACTTTCTCAAGTCTCTTTTCACTCCTCATTCCATTGGAATTCACACTTTGTGATTGTTAGTGTATTGTACACTCTTCGTGCTTCTTTGGCCTTAGGCCGCACGGTTTGTTGCTAAGCTTGCTGAACTGGCTAGTGCCGTGTTTGTTGGTGAAAAGAAAGGTTTACTACGGTTTACATTCTCCATATCCCTAGCCATCCCATTAGATCATTAGCTGCACAAGTGCAATACCAAAACACTCAGTCATACAGAGTGCAGAGGCGTAAACGCTTGACAGTAAGTCACTTATGTGATAGGAAGGAATATTTCTGTCTGTCATTTCATACTTATACTCCGTGTTATTGCTTACTACTCCCTCATAGCGGTCGCTTGTTGCGCACCGTGTTCTTACTCACTGTACAACATTGTCTTTACTGTTTCTGTTACTGTGATAGTTTCTCTTTACTCATTGCCATGGTCATTGGCACCATTTCCTTATGGTGTGTACACGAGGGTTTCCCCTGTTCGTGTATGACGGTTGTCGTAGCATACCGCAATATTATACTTCCCATTGTGGGGATGTTTTATTTCAATTTAGGTTTCATGTGTAGGTTAGCTTACCTCACATTTTATCATCATTTATGATATAATTTACCAAGTATCTTGGTTGATAACGGATGAAGTAATTTATCGGGTTACAAGCTCTCTTGAGCGCTGGTCATTCATGGTTTTCAATGTGTATTCACATTGATTGTTTTGACAATTACTGTCTTTCCAGTGCTGGGCACTAATGATAGGCTCTAGCTGTGTAGTTTACTCTGTCATTGATAATGAAAGTTCTTGTTGAGGGGTTGTCTCCACTCATAGGTCTCATGACAAGGTTATTATATTGAGTATTTATGTAATGGTTCACCTCATGCTTGGGTGCATGAGGAGTATACTTATTCCCTTAAGTCGTAATGGTTTGGAAATCTCATTTCCTGATTCCATCGCCTCTTGGCAATATCTATATGCGTAGGCTTTACTGTTATAATAGATGGAAGTCTTTTCTAAGGTTTCACATCATCACCGCATTAGTGGTCTTTGGTTAACGAGGGGTACCTTCCCTTGGGTTTCTCGTAGTGTCCAAGTGTGGACTAGGCCAATGTTGGCATTATCATGATTCTTATGCCTCTGTGTACAATTGCTACAGAAGGCATGAGGGGTATTTAACTCCGTCAACTGTATACTAGACTGGTGCTCTAGTGACAGTGACACTGAGGTGGCCATTACTACAAGCCACTCAGGATGTTGGGTTGGATTTATGGTCCAGTTGTTGATTTCTTGTTGTATGAGGCAACATCTCTTGTAGGTCTCGTTAACAATTGGTGCCGGTTTTGCAACCGTTTAAGTTTATATAACGTATCTGGTTTACGACTTCTGAGCCGTATTGCTGCAAGCTATGCTCTTTGCAAGCGGCTTATACCTGTTTCCACTCCACGTGTACCGTCATAGGTTGGAGGTATTATTGGGCTCCATGGTAAGTCGTGACATCACGCTTCCGTTCATAGGAGACCCTTTAGGTAATCTGATGTTAATAGGTGTCTCTCAATATCTTAGGGCATTTCCTGTTAAGTGAAATCCCTTCGGTGTTCTAACCGAGTGTTCATTTTAACTCTCGTGCTTTTATCATGTCGCTGTTGTTCGACTGTTGTAACGCAGACACTCTTCAAGGATTGCTCCTGAGTGTTGTTGAAGCATGCCGTTACATCCGGCTAATGTTGATGACATGTTGTCCACTGTGTCTTCTTGTGGTGTTGTGTTTGAGTTGTCCCTTTTTGGGTTGTAACGTCTCCCGTTCTTGGGTAGACTGTTTATACTTGTTCCTAGTGCTTGAGACTAGGTTTAATATTCCCTTCAATGATGGATTTTGCTTCGTAGTAATCTTGTGATTGCTCTTGGGAGTTCCGTCCCGTTTGCTGAGCATTGTGGTGTTCACATTAGGTAACTGCCTTACTATGTTTAGGCTGGGTATATCTTCCAGCTATCGCGTATTTGTTTGGTGTCCTCGAGACATGTCCAATGTCTATATTTACTGGTCTGTGCTTTTGCACTTCCCAGTCTTCATTCCTTATCTTCAGATGGATTCTCTGAGTTCCTTATACTTGTTCCTTAACTGAGTTTCCTTCTCCTCGATTGTCGGTGGTGTCCAATTGTTCTGGTTTGAACTTGCTGATGGTCCGTAGAACGGAGTCGACTACTTCCCGTGTGTCGTACACTACATGTGTACATACGTGGGGTACCATGTTGATACGTTGCCACTTACCCAACTATATGTCAGGCCCGCAAGCTCCTTCGGAGTGCGGTTGTCCCACATCCCGTACGGGTACACTCGTAGCGTTCGTCACACGCCTAGGTGAAGTATTCTGTTGCCAACTCCTCTTGTATCATTCTATGATACTCACCATAATCATGTTGGTTCGGTTTTAAAATCCAAGGTTTTTTTTTTTAAGAGGGTTGTGGTTTTGAAAAGAAAATTTTGGGTTTTAAAACAATGGTTCGGTGTTAAAAGAAATCTCTCATGGCATAGCCATGTTTGAGGTCTTGACCAAGTCTAGCCTCCCGCTGACTGGTATGCTCTAAGTACAGTGGTCGGGCTGTTAGGCCTTTCCAAGGTTCCATTCCTTCAGTTTCAGGATGTTTGGTCCTGTGGTTGTTTCGTCACAGTCACCGTACATTACTATGTACTTGTGACGTGTTAGTGTCCTTTTACATATCTCTGTCTTTACTGCACTTGCCGTGGCAAGTGCGTGGTACTGGTGGTTTTTGGGTAAACCGATATCGGTCACGGTATGGTTTTCGCTGGTACTTGATAGCCTCGTTGACTCTTCCTTTGATCTTATTGATCTATAATTGATATACTCGCTCCTTTAGGTAGCTTCTTGGTGGTCTAGACATGGCTGTCGTAGATCTGGGTACTCCTCCACTCCTTGGAGGTTCCCGTTCTATTTGGTTTAGTGTCGCTCCTTGTGGCTCGTTCCCACACTTCTGTGGCGGTCACTGAGTCTTCCTTGTTTAGGCACTACTCTTGTAGTCCTATTGGATTATATCTCATGGTCGTTATTATAGTTGTCTGAGCTATATTGGCCAGGTATTGCAACCTTAGTGGTGTTGTAATTCTAGAGTTAACTGCTCCGACTATGTCCTTAGTCAGCTAGTATACCGTCGGTGGTATTATTCAAGTGTTACTATCCGTAGACTTGTGTCTCGGGTTCTGTTATTACTCCTTTTTCCATTTCATTACACAGTTAGTGCTTCTTTCCTGCTGCTGGTTGTCTAGTTAGGTCTCGCGACTGCTAAGCACGTCGCCCCATGTTGTTGTAAGTTGCAGCCTCCTCGTGGTTGGAGTGCTCGTTCAACCGCTGTTGAGTGCGGGTATTGTGGTTTAACCGGGATCCATTTCCGGCTTCCAATCCTTGGAATTTACTATATGTCGGTTCTTGTTTACTGTGTGATTGCTTCACAACTGCCAGATCGGGTTTTTCCCCGAGTATGAGAGGTCTTTCCTTCTCTCTGGCGTCCTTTCCCAAGTTATATAATGGGGGTTTGCGGCGGGCGGGACTGGTATTGTAGGTATCCGGTACTCACCGGTAGTTCCTAACTAGCATATCTCTAATGCTAACACTCAGCCCTTAGCCCTAAGCTTCTAATTCCTAACTCGGTATTCCTAAACTCGGTATTTCCAGTCATCAGAGCGATACTTCGCTCTGATACCACTTTTTGTAACACCCCTACCATTAATACAGTGCTTACCGTCCAATTTCCTTACATATCAGATACACGCAGCGGATATATGCTTACATACAATGGGTGATACAATGCCGTTAGCCACCCACGTGACTAACAAGGCTACTACTTCTACATACAGCATCGGTCTGATGGACCGGAATCCCGAGTACTACAAGTCTACAATACGTTCTCCGTTTACCAAATACTACTACAATCTTCATTCAATACAATACTCCAAGTACAATACAGTATAATCTACATACCGAGTTTACTAGGTTCCTTATACAAGTAATACCTCTTCCAGTTCATACATACTCACTAAGAGACTACTTACTACCCATTCCTCACTACTACATTACTTTCTAAATACAAGGGGTGTGCTAGTTAATACACCTCTACATTCTGCTACTACTATCCAATGTAGTCACCGGTCTCGTGCCTTGACCACATTCGCTTCGGGTACCTGCACACTAAAAAATGTCCCCCGAAGGGGTCAGCTTTCGCCGAGCATGATAACCGCATACCCCGCGTACTAGTGAGGGTACGCCGACCACTTGGTTGAATACATGCGGTTGATTTCATTCAAAGATACATGCATACATGCTCTTATACACAATACAACAATACTTACGCAAGGCATACATACATACACTACATTACATACAAGGAATACAATAAACCATCCAATACATACTTACCTTCTTCCGAAATACACATACTCATTACATACACAATATACAATTCTTGTTAGCTTCATTGGTCCACCCGGGTTAATCGGGTGGAGATTACTCTTTTACTCATTACTTCATACACATACATACTCATACTCATACTTACTTACGGATCCATACTTACTTACTCTTACTCTTACTCAAGTTAAGTCGTCGGGACCTCCGGCCCTGGGGACTACACCGTCCCACCTCCGGGATTTACTTGACTCACCAATCCGGGATGCTACCCATTTAAGGGATTTGGGCCGCGGACCAGTTTAAGAGTCAGGAATTGCAGCCAACCTCTTGTGACTCCGCATCCTCACGCGTGGCCGAAGCTATATCGGACTTGTACTCATTCCAATTTACTCACTTAAGTTAGGAGTTAGATAGTTAGGAATTAGCACAAGTCAACATCCAAGCCACGATAATACAATACACATATACACATACATCCGAGGTACAATACATTACACAAGTACAATACGAGGTTCGAACACCATTCATCATCATTCATATATTTCATGAATTATACAAACTAGTGCTCAAGACAATAAATATCAAGCACAACATAAGTCAAGCACATGTAAGTGCAATATAGTCCGATTCATGCATTTATCTTATTTAGGTGGTCAAATAAGCACACAAATCGGGGTAACCAGATTAGGATACAGGGCATGAAGAAATCATACCTTTTCTACAATTTACGTTACCGGGTGCCTTCTTGTTTCTTTGGTTCACTCTTGTTCCTTAGTCCTTACTTGTTCCTCGAGTCTTATTCTTGAACCAATGACTACATGCCAAATGGTTCAATTAATACTAAGCATCACAATACATACATAATTACTACTCCCGTACTTACCCCGTTATCCCGTTATTTCGGTTTAACTTAATGTTCTTAAACTTACAACTTTCTTAATTACTTCTCAAACTTGTTTACACTTCTTAGGGCCTTTAAAGGTCACCAAACAAGGCCTTAACAACTTCTAAAACCATTACCCATCAATGCCCCATGGTTAGACCCCTAAAAATCACATTTTACAAGCTTTTATAGGTGGTCCGGGACTTGGTCCTGACCCAAGGTCCCGGACCATGCACTGAAAACACTCTCGACTGAATTTTGTTATTGGTCCGGGACTTGGTCCTGGACTAAGGTCCCGGACCACCTGCTGGTGTGACTCTCGAATTAATTTTAGGTGCGGTCCGGGACTTGGTACATAACCTAGGTCCCGGACCCTGCTAAAAACTGCTACTAGGATGATTTTTCAACCCCTAATCAACCCTTAATCCACCTCCAATCATTCCATAATCTTCCCACATGTTTTGTACATAATTAAACACACTTAAACACTCACTAAAACTCCTTAAATCCATGGTCTAATACTTACTCAAATTCTTGTTCAAGTTCTACAAATTTCCATTCTCTTCTTCATACCTTGCACACTTGTGCATTCCTACACTCCTCTTTTGCACTTGCACTTTGTTCTAATGTCATCTTACCATTCCAATTCATTTCCAAGCAACTACAATATCTATACCCAAGTCCGACACTCTTTTCACCAATTCTTACACACTAATCTTTCCTAATTTCTCTAATGCATTTCCATACACCTTGCTACAGATTTTACACTTCTTATTTCTCATACTACAACTACCACTCCATCTCTACTAAACATACCTACTCAATCCAATATACACCTTGGTTCTCCCATTCATCAAGTCATTCTTGAATATATAATTCCTACCAAAATTTTGCCATAGTTTACCTACAATTCTAACTTATCCATACACACATTTTCTCACCAAGCTCATGCCTATTCTAGCCACACCCTTACAAGGGTCCTACCAGCAATCAATACAATATACATTCACCAATACTTCTTCAAATACCAATACTAATACTCATACAC
Source organism: Limonium bicolor (assembly GCA_023374045.1). Lineage (NCBI taxonomy): Eukaryota > Viridiplantae > Streptophyta > Magnoliopsida > Caryophyllales > Plumbaginaceae > Limonium > Limonium bicolor. The sequence goes on from CM041777.1 coordinate 447,236,006, forward strand.
AATCATTTGGCTACAAGGCCTACATTTCACATACTAATTTTACAAATACTCAAACTTCCTCACAAATACTTAAACTTCTTCACAAATACTTAAACCTTCAATACTACAATTCGAATACATTATTTTGGTTTCTTTAAATTGGTTTACCCATTCCCATTACTCTAATGCATTAAATTTACCATTCAAGAAAGAGCTCTTACCTTGAGCTTACAATTCCTTCATTCCACTTCTCCTCTTCCTCTTTTCTTGCACAAATCGGTTTTGTGGGGAATGGAGTTGCCAAACTCCATTCCCATCACCCCAAAGCATACAAAACAAGTATAATTAATATACTAGCCCTTAAATTATCTTAAAGCTTTTAAGGTACATTTTCTAGGGTTTAGGAATTTCTTTACCTTGTAAGGGCACAAGTGCTGTTTGGGATAGCTCAAGGACAACCTTTCCCACTCTCCAAAAATGCCAAAATCGGCTAGCATTCAAAGAAGCAAACAAAGGTTTAGCTCCAGATTTCGTTTTGCCCTTAAGGCTAGAAAAATGATGGAGTTTCAAGAAGATTTTTACCTCACAAGAACAAGGAGAATGAGGTGGTTCCAATGGTGGTCTTGAAGCTCCAAATGGGGTATACCCATAAAAACGAAAATGTTCTTTTCTGGATTTTGAAAAGAGAGAATTGTTGCTCTTGTAGAGAGGAAGACAATGGTATAATTTTTGTAATTTTTGGAAGAGATTTGAGGGAGTTACAAAGGAGAGAAGGTGAGGTTTTGTGTTGTTTTCTTATTTCTCCATGGTTGTCGCTGGTTTGGAGAAGAAGAAAGGAAGATTCAGAGAATGAGGGGGAGTGAGTACGTAGGCGTGTGAAGAAATGAGGGATAGGAGAGAGAATTGTGAGAGTAAATAAGGTATGTTACTTTATGCTTTCCTTTTTATTGTTTTTGTCATCTTGCAAATGAAAAAGGAATTACTAGTGTGAGAGAGGGGACAAAAATCGGATAGCATACAGAACCCACATGGGTTTTGAATTTCTTTTTACAATATTGGACACATAAGTTTGTGTTATTTATATTTCTACCCCACAAGTTCCCGTTTTTGACAGTTTTTACTAATTTCTCATTTTATTGATTTTATTGGTTCTAAAGCTTCACTAATATTTATTAATGATTATTTAGTTGACCAAAATTGTTACGAGTCTATTTGACCCGCTTAAAGACACGTTTTCCCGGTTACCTCGAAAAACGCGCTTTAAGGTTCGTTAGTGATTTTAATCCGTTTTAAGGATCCGTTTTCTTCGGGATTTGTTCCCATATATTATTTAGGTCTTATTAAACCTTCAAAATCCATATAATAATCTAACCGAGGTCTCGTACCTCCTATGGTTATTTAACGCTTATTTAGCGTTTTCCGCTTTTAAAGCGTTTCTTTATTTCTTTTGGATTTATTTTTCCTTACTAGTATTAATTGGGTACCATTAGGCCCTTAAATACATATGAGATTAATTTTAAATCCCTATATTTAAGTTCGGGGTATTTCAAATATGCTATTGGTCGCCCTTCCTGCATTAACACTGCCCCCAAACCGTACCCACAAGCATCAGTCTCCACCGTAAAGGTTTTGCTGAAATCGGGCATTGCAAGTACCGGAACAGATGACATGCGCTGCTTTAGATCTTCAAATGCTCTCTGTGCTAGCTCTGACCACTGAAAGGAATCTTTCTTCAAAAGGGCCGTGAGAGGGGCTGCTACTGTCCCATAGCCTTGGACAAATTTCCGGTAGTACCCGGTCAAACCAAGGAATCCCCGGAGTTCCCGAACAGATTTGGGTGTAGGCCAGTTGAGCATGCACTTGATCTTTTCCGGATCCGCTGCTACACCCTCTGCAGATATGACATGGCCGAGGTACTCCAAGCGGGACTGAAAGAAATGGCACTTGTCCTTGTTGGCTACCAAGTGATGTTCAGCCATAACCTGCAGAACCGCCTCCAGGTGGAACACATGTTCCTGCGGATCACTACTAAAAACCAAAATGTCATCAAAAAATACGAGTACGAATTTACGGAGAAAGGGCTGAAACACCTCATTCATCACCGCTTGAAATGTTGCTGGTGCGTTTCGTAGTCCAAACGGCATGACTACAAATTCAAAATGCCCGTGGTGTGTCCGAAAACCCGTTTTGTGAATGTCATCGGGGTGTACGCGGATCTGGTGGTAACCAGACTTAAGGTCCAGTTTGGAGAAAACCTTTGCTCCATTTAGTTCATCAAGTAGCTCGTCAATCACTGGAATTGGGAACTTGTCTGGCACCGTGATGTCATTCAACGCGCGGTAGTCCACACAAAACCGCCACTGCCCATTTTTCTTCTTCACTAGCAGAACCGGACTTGAAAACGGGCTAGTGCTAGGGCGAATTGCCCCTGTCTGAAGTAAGTCCTTGACAATCCTCTCGATTTCAGTTTTTTGATAATGCGGGTATCGGTAGGGCCGGATATTTGGGGGAACAGCACCAGGCTTCAAAGGAATAGCATGATCGTTGAACCTAGCTGGGGGCAGATCGGTCATCTCCTGGAACACCATATCATATTTCTGTAGCAGAGAGTTGAGTAGAGGACTTACTTCCTTTGTGCTGGTACAATCGGCCCCTAACAGCGACAGCCATACAACCCAACCTGGTTGTTCCCTTCGAACGGCACGGTGAAGCGTACGAAGACTCACCTCCGTCAGGCACTGGTTTGGATCTCCCTGCAACCTCACCACTCTGCCCTGCTGTTCAAACTGGATCGAGAGTTGCCCCCAGTTTGTTCGAGTCTCACCAAGGGATGTAAGCCACTCCCATCCGAGAATAACGTCCACGCCTGACAGTTGGAATGGCAAAAAATCTTGGTGGAATACCGCATCTTGTAACGTGAGTTGGACCTGCTTGCAAATTCCTCGATTGTTTATACAGTCGCCGGTGCCCACTACTACTCCATACGACACCGTCGTATCCACCGGTAATTTCAAGGAGTCCACCAATTTCTGGGAAATAAAGTTGTGAGTGGCACCGCTGTCTACTAGGGTTGAAATTTTTTTGCCGTTAATTTCTCCCCAAATTCTCATTGCTCTCTTTGTCGGAATGCCCAGAACAGAATGTAGAGATAAATTGACTTGGGCCACTTCTTCCTCTGGTTCAGTCGGCCCATCTGGCTCTTCACCGTCCCCACTTGCCTCCTCAACTAATTCTCCTTCTAACGATAACAATTGTAGCCCAGTAGACTTACAACGATGGCCAGGCTGCCATTTCTCACCACAGCCGTAACACAGGCCCAAGGCGCGTCTTCTTTGGGCCTCCAAGTCGAGAGGTTTGCGCGGCCCAGTCATGGAGTGAGACCCAGTAGACGATTGGGCTGAGGTTTTGGTAAACCCTGGCTTGGAAACGCTCGCCACTGATCCTCCAAAAGCGCCGCTCCTTTCAACGCCGGGCCGGTTAGTATTAGCCAACAACCCGATAGTTTTCTGGCCGGTCCAACTTGGTTTGGGTTTTTCCAGTTTGTACTTGGTAACCCTATCCACGGCGGCATTTTTTTCCTCTATCTCCACCGCGATGATCATCATCTCCGACAGTGATTTTGGCTTGAACAGCATCGTCTCCGCCCTTACTTCCTGGGCTAACCCCGCGCGAAAAATGCTCATGAGCATCTCCTCAGTCAGAGCCTGTTTAGCCGATAGATGTTCGAACTTCTGTCGGTACTCGACCACCGTACCCTCCTGCTTAAGAGCCATGAGTTGGTCCATCATGTTGCCGGCTTGTGCGGTACTGAAACGCAGCACCAGCGCTTCCTGGAATTCATCCCATTGAGGAAGGCCAACGTGAGATTCCAGCCATGTGAACCAGTGCAGGGCTTCTCCCTCCATGCACACACCGGCGGCCTCCACCCTGTCGGAGTCCCTTATGCCGCAGATTCTGAAATACCGCTCCGCTCTGTAAGTCCACCCCCGTGGGTCTTCTCCAGAGAAAATGGGCATCTCCATTTTTCTCACCTTAAATCCTCTCTCTTCTCCTGTCTGGTTGTTGCCGACGGGTCCGCTCAGGGATCCATCGCCTCCTTCTTTTCTCAGTATCACGCGAGCCACAGCTTGTAAATCTCGCTTCACCTCCTCCATGGATCCTTTCAGATCCGAGAAGTCTCGCCTGAGTTCGTCAACGGCTTGTTTCAAGTTTTCTTGTTCGGCGATGACGGGTTCCATTGTGCGCGTGGTTACCATCCAGGGACGTGCTCTGATACCAGTTTGATAGAAACAGAGGTAAACAAAGCTCTCGTAGTAATGAATTATAACAGAACGTCAATATATTCGTCAACAAGGGAAATATGGCCTGAAGCCTTACACACTGATTGCCAAAATAGGCCAAGCAATGGAACAGGATAGTTCTCCCGAGGGAGCCTATTTCTCAGGGCACGCCCTGCCTAAACCACTAAGGCCAAATAAGGTAAACTTCAGATGATCCCACATGCCCTTACTATTTACATATATATAGTCTTACCACTCTAGGAAATCACGGTAAAGACACGCCTACATGCAGAAAGCAATAACCGAAAGTAGTAGTAATAGGGATAAGAATTAGCTGGCAGTGGTCCCCCTTAGTACTAGCTTGGTGGTGCCGCTCCTTGCGTTTTGGCCCTCCTCTTGTAAACCTGCCATACTTTCTGATTTTGTCTCTCGGTGGTCCCCACCGCTCTATCACATTGTTTGCAGATAATACACAGAAGCCATGACTGTAGCCATTTTTCTTCCTGTGTGTCGAAGCAAGTTGAGAGGGCACTGTTGTTAGAATTCGCTAATGACTTCTCCTAATTTGTCAGGAGAAGGCAAAAGATTGAAACAGGGAGAAAGCCGGTTAAAACTCAGGCAAATTTCGGCTGATTTACCGGTTGCGTTACCGTGAGTGAAGAGAATGATACCGGCTCGAAGTGTTTTCAGCCCCGTCTTCAATCTGGTGTGCAAGGAAGAAGAAGACCGTGAGAGCAGGGAAGAAGACAACCGTGAGAGCAGGGAAGAAGACGACCGGGAGAGCAGAGGAGAAGAAGGTCGAGCCCCGTCGCTAATCTGGTGTGCGAGGAAGAAACCGTGAGTGAAGAGAAGAAGACGACCGTGAGATAGGTTAGGGAATCCCGGTTCGGCAGTTCCCAAATGTTTTCAGCGGTAGGGTGTTAGTGCGGAATAAAACTTATGCACCAATTGAGCCCATCTAATGGTGCGCAGACAACAAATGCCCTATTTGATTACATCAATTAGTGCATGTCGGATAGATGCACTACCTTATTAACTCTATTAGAGTTATATCTACACTTGCACCTACTGATAAGGTTATTGATGCACTATTGGTGCAACAGATAGCAATTGCACTATTAGAAGTCCATCAATTACTGTGAAATATAAAATGCACCCATATATACTCTCTATTAGAGTAAAATTTTATTTTGTCCTGTTTACACCTTCTTGTATCATACTCCCTCTGTCCTGAATTGACCGTCCTGTTTGCTTTATGGCACATTTTTCCACTTCAATATTAAGCATATAAGATAAAATAATTTTATAAAACTAAATTTTGTAACATATAGTTTATCATGTAAGGAATCATATGCAAAACTTAAATTTTCAAAATTAATTTATCTTATATGTTAAAAATTGAAGTCAAACGACATGTCCAAATAGTAAACAGGACGGTCAATTCAGGACGGAGGGAGTACTTAAATAGGGCAATACAAAATATTGTTCCGGTTGATGCTATCTAATGGTGCAAGTATTATTATGTGCACCTTTTGCTATGGTCAAGTAGTGCAATGTAAATATGCTTTATTTGCTATAACTTTTAGGTGCAACTTATTAATTGCACTAATTAGTAATCTAAAAATTGCCCCAATAAATCAATATTGTTGTAGTGGCGAGAAGTGGGACACAAAATTTTTACGTGGTTCGGCTATGCCTACTCCACGGGCGGTGAGGAGAATATTCACTATATGTGTAGAGAGTACAAATTACAAAGGAGAGAATGAGGCACTCAAAATCTCACAAGTGAGATAGCTCTCTTAAACCTCACAAATCACTTAGAAAAGTGATATACAAACTCTATATATTTTTCTCTCAAAAGGAAACTCGCTGACTCTTCGAAATGGAGAATATTGCTTGATGCTTGGATGAATAAAAATGCCAACACAAAGATCCCTATATATAGGTCTGGTCGTGACTAATCACTAATCTCTAGAGTCTTCAAACCGGTCATTAGTTACAATAATAAACCGCATAAAACTTCCCATTAAATACGCACTTAAAGCATGATACTTAGTGCTAGTAAATGGAATAACTTAACTCCCATATGTTGAAGCAAAACTCCATCCCTTAAACTCTCCACCATAATTAATAAAGAATTCAAGGCAACTTTTAACAAATCTCCACCTTGACTTGAATTCCTTCTCCAAAGTGAATAATTCAAGCTTGTTCCTCACCGCCATAAAGCCCCTTGGGCTAATCAACAAGAAGATGAAAGTCCCACTAAGTTCACACACAAGGTGAACTTTGGAGTCGGAAGGGACTTAGTAAGCATATCTGCAGGATTTTCTGAAGTGTGAATTCTGAACCAAGATATCACCTTCATCCACAATGTCACGAACAAAATGATATCGAACATCGATGTGCTTTGTCCTGTCATGAAACATCTGATCCTTAGTTAAGAAAATAGCACTCTGATTATCACAATGAACATAAGTTGCACCATTAATCGATGTGAGTTCATCAATTAAATTTCTAGCCCAAATTGCCTCTTTGACAGCTTCACACAAGGCCATATATTCTACTTCTATAGTAGAAAGAGCAATAGTGGGCTGTAATGAAGCCTTCCAAGAAATAACTGTTCCACCCAGAGTAAAGACATACCCTGTAAGAGATCTTCTACGGTCAAGGTCACCACCAAAATCTGAATCACAAAAACCTGCAAGGCTATCAGATGATCTCCCAAATACGAGACTCATAGTAGAAGTCCCTCTGAGATACCGAAGAATCCACTTAACAACTTCCTAGTGTCCCTTTCCTGGACACGACATATAACGGCTTACAACACTCACAACATGAGCAATATCAGGACAGGAACATACCATAGCATACATAAGGCTTCCAACTACGCTAGAGTAAGGAACATGAGACATATAGCGTTCCTCCTTGTCCGATTGCGGTGACAAAGCAGTTGAAAGCCTGAAATGAGCTGCAAGTGGCGTAGAAACATGTTTGACATTCTTCATGCCAAAATGACTTAGAACTTTTTCAATATAGTTGCTTTGGCTAAGATAAAGCTTTCCAGCAACTCGTTCACAAGATATATCCATACTTAGGATCTTCTTTGCTGCATCCAGGTCCTTCATCTCAAATTCACTATGCAATAAATTCTTGAGCCTATCAACTTCAAATCTATCTTTGTAGACGATTAGCATATCATCAATATATAGAAGGAGATAAATGAAGGTGGCACTGTCAACCTCACGAAGATAGACACAACTATCATATTTACTTCGAGAAAAACCATGAGAAGTCATGAAAGAGTCAAACCTCTTATACCAACGCCTTGGAGACTGCTTTAGGCCATACAAAGACTTCTTTAGTAGGCAAACATGGTCCTTCTTACCTTCAACTTCAAATCCAGGTGGTTGTCAAATATATATCTCTTCTTCCAACTCACCATACAAAAATGTAGTCTTCCCATCGAGTTGGTCTAGCTCCATATCTTCTTGAGCAACTAGAGCTAGTAGAATGCGGATAGTGGAGTGCTTCACGACAGGAGAAAAGACATCTTGGTAATCAATACCAACGACCTGTTTGAATCCCAGAGCAACCAATCTCGCCTTATAGCGAGCATCCTCAACACCTGGAATGCCTTCTTTCCTCTTGAACACCCACTTGCAACCAATGATCTTCTTATTTTTGGGTGGCTTTACAAGGTTCCAGGTCTTATTTTGATGCAAGGACTCTAACTCCTCTTGCATAGCCACCATCCATTTCTCAGCATCATTCCGACTAACTGCTTCGTAATAGGAGCTTGGTTCATCTGATGAATCCACCTCGCTAGCAATAGATAATGCATAAGACTCTGAGTCTGTATATCTTGCGGGTGGTCTAGACTGCCTCCTTCCTCTTCGAACTGCAATAGGAGGTGTCTGCTCTTGTTCGGGTTGAGTCTCTTCAACGGGTGGCAAGGTGTAACGCCCCTATTGAACATATTTATAGCGGAAATAAAATACTAAAGGCGTACAGACCATCGGGTTCCAAACACCCGGTACCAAACCTCACCAAAATACAACTTAATGATTACAATTGTCACGGCCTGAACCTCGAGAAAACTTAACAAAAGTAAAACCAATAAAAACACATAAACTCTCAAAGCCTAATCCCATCCCAATCACTCGTTCTCTTCGTGGTCACTTGTAAAATAACTCGTACCTGCAAGATAAAACCAAGCAGCCCACCCCGAGTAGGGTGGGTCAGTTCCCTGGAATGGAACTGGTACGATCCTCCAAAAACAAACTCATAATACAACTCTTAAATAAATAACAGCTTGAAAACAAACACTTAAAACACCCAGAGGAACAAAGCATTTCATGAATCACCAATTCAAGAAATCATGATAAGAATGAAGGTTAATAACAGAAAGATAAAGTTAGTGAAACGAAATCACATCATGTGTTAGTGAACGTCCTTTTCCTTAGTTAAACCCAATTCCCGTTAGGAGTAGAAAGACTCAGATAGTCGCAAAGGACTAGGAATGATAAAATAGATCCAAGAACCAATAACTCAAGAATGGAATAATTCAACTGGGAGAGATGGCCCCCACCGCCAAGCACGTCCTTTTAGGACAGGGGATATACAGCCCCTCACTGTTTATCACGTCCCCTTTTGGGGACAGGGGATATACAACCCCTCACTGTCTATCACGTCCCTTTTTGGGACAGGGGATATACAGCCCCTCACTGTTACCATTGAAGACGCGCGCACGTCGAAACCTCAAGATCCAGCTCATGGATGAAATGATATCCAGAGTCAAAAGAAAGATTTCCAAGATTGACCTTTTTCCAAATTCCCACTAGATCACCAACTACCCAGAGCAATACCAAAACACTCAGTCCTACAGAGTGCAGAAGCGTAAACCCTAAGCGCCAAGAAACCTAACGGGGCACCAAATAGAAGGAACCAATACCCAAGTGAGTTTCACATTCAAGGCTCAGTTAGTCACACAAGCTGAGTTAGTCACACAATCATTTCCTTTTTAGAAATTCCTCTTTAAGTCAGTTAGCGTTTTTCAAAACATTCCACAAGTCAATCAGTAAAAATATCGGAGTACGAGAAATCGTACCTGGTATGTGAAGAACAATAACTAACTCGAATAAGTGATTCCCCAATAGTAACCTATAATTAAGGTGTTCCAAGTGTCGATTAGTTAAGAGACTTATAAACCTAACAGCCTTCATCACTTACTGATTAATAGTTTCAGGTTACCATTATTCTCTTACAAAGGTTTGGGCTTGACTTGTTAACTAAACATTTGTTAGGCCCATCTCGTTTAGTTTAGAATGATTTAGAATTTATTCCTGAGAGTGGCCCAAACTCTCTTTGGATTGTTAAAGTGGGCTTTTGGAGTTCATAGACTTGGGCTTAGTAGGTTAGCCCAAGACCGTGTTACGTTTATGTTGCGTAATTAAAACCCTTAAGTTAATAGTGACTATTTAATTACACACCAATTAAAACTTAAGGTTTATCATATATATATATATATATATATATTCTACATATTATAACTATCACAAGGATTATTAATTCCCTAAACTATTTTAATGTATTTATATACCTGTATGTTTATATATATCTTTATGTATTAAAATTATCCATAACATTTTTAGGAAATCTTACTGTATTATTAATGTTCAATAACTTCTAGGCTTAACACTCGACCTATGGTTTATTAAATAAAGTGTTTCCTTTATTTATTTAATATATATAAGTATACCCGTATTAGAAATTAACTAAGACATTCCCTATATAACTTAACACATTTAAACTATCTTATTAATACAACCTTAAACTGTATTCCAAGTACATTTCATAAAGTATTACTTTATTATATCTTAGGATTCTAGCTCTTATAATATTAGTTATTATAAGTGTTAATTAATTAGTTCTTGTTTTACTCTAAGTACTACTCAATTCCCTTTTTATAAATGTGTAAATATATATATATATATATATATATATTCCTTAGTTTAATTAAAAATATTAACTCCCATATAATATAGTAAGTAAAATGTAGGATAATTAAATTCCTTAATTTATATAAGTTTCTACTTAAGTAAGTATATATACATATATGTAAATAATTTCACTTCTCTTAAAAGCCAATACCAAAACATTTATACACTTACTGTTATAAAATGCTAATTTAGTTTCCTTTATTTTCCCCCAGCTTAAAAGTTAATTAACAAACCTTACCTTAATTTTTGGTTACATTAAAAACCTTATATTATAGGTTATTCTTATGAAAAACTCATAAACACAATTTTTAAAACCTTTTACCATGCCCAAAAATTCCCAAATTTAATATACAGTAACTATAAACATTTTAGACATATTATAAAATTTTTATTTCATAAAATATCTTTTAATTTAGCCAAATAATTCCAGAAAACCTGTAACTTGCAAAAATCATAACTTATGTTTAAAAACTCCAAAACCATAATAATTTATATCAAAATAAACTAGGTTAAATAAGGAATCTATGGTTAAAATTTCAAGTCAAAATACATTCGGGAAGATATTTAAATTAACCCAACAAGTTAGGACTATTTACTGGATTTTTATAAACTTATAATAATTATTAATAGCACGATCTAATCTCGGCCGTCCAATCTTTTAAAACGAGATCGGACGGCCCCTGAACTCCCAGTTCTTCACCGATTTCAAAACCAGTCGAGTACTAAATCTCGATTTTCTCCTAATCCACAGAACGAAATCGAGTGAGTGATTTGTTTCTATAGTTTCGAAATCAAATTCTGGTCTAATGATGCTAATTTCCCCAATTATAATGCAAGATTCGACGGGTTTCGATCTCTGTTCGACGTTAGGGTTCTTATTAGTTACTGAACTCAATTCGAAAACAAATCCGACGATTACTCCTAATATGGCACGTAATTGATTAAATTAAAACATGGATTAGGTCGGAAACATGACAAGGTTTGACAAAAACGGAGCAATTGATCGGAAACTTACCGGAGTTGTGCGAATTGAGTGAAATCGAAATCGGAAAACTGGAAAAGTACGAACTTTGAGCAGTTCGTGGTGCCAACTTTGAGGATCTATAACTTGCAGTAAAAATCAAGTTAGACTATGTATAAGGGCTCAATCGAAAGAGCAAACTTAGATCTACGTATTGATAACAAGAACTAATCCTAACTCACAACACACAAAGAGAAATCGAAGCTAGAAGTTGCGAGTTTACCTTGCGTTTTCTGGGAAGAAAACTGTGATTTTATGTGATGGTGAAACCGAGACTTTATACACCTTTTCCTTCCAATCGGTTGAGAATTGGCTTAGGCCATAGACATGAAATTTTTAGAGGAATTAGATCTCTTCAAAACGAGCTAAAGAACATGGAATTTGGATGAGAAACGAAGAAGTTATGGCTGATCGAAGTTACCTGATTCGAAGAGAAAACTGGATTTGCAGTTTCGGTTTTTTGCAGGGTGGCTACTTTGACTCGATTTTCCGGTTGAATCAGAACGAGTTAGGATTTGTATGAGTTATGGTTGTTTAGAATGAATGTAGGAGAAGACAACAAAGAAGACGACACTCAAAAATTCCTTAAGATGAGAAAGTTATGAAGGTCACAAGATAGGTCAAAATCGGTTTTTCTTTTTGTTCCGAAAATCCAGCAGATAAAAATGACTAAGTGTTCTGGGCGCGATTCCCGAGGCGGCGATGAGTCAGCAGTCCATGCCACGTCAGCCTTTATCAAAATTTTGGCTCTAAACTTCATTTGATCATAACTTTGGCTAGGATGATCCGTTTTTGACGTTCTTTTTATCGATCTTCATGGTTTTCATAACCTATTTATTGGTATAGGTTTCATGGCCTGGTTTGACCATTCTCAAAAGTCAACCCTAGCAAGGCTTAATTAGCTTTAAGGTTTCTAGAATTTTATATGGACTTTTATGTTTCAAAACAATGTTCCAACACTTCCTAAAATCTTATAATATAGTAGGGATGTTTAGAAATTTTCCCAAGATTTATTGACTTATAAATCTTATTATAAATTCATAATACTATATAATAATATATAATAATTAGGGTTAAATAGGAGAAAACCCCTAATTAAATTTCACAATTCCATATAATAATTTAATATTTAATAAAAGAAATCCCCTAAATTAATTTAAATTAATTTAGGGGTATTTCAGTATATCCCCCTTAAAAGAAACTTCGAGGCGAAGTTTAACCATCAACTAATAGGCACTCACACCGCTTCGGGTGTGCTGAGACAATAATAATTTCAATGAAATTCCATACCAATCCAATCCTTTATTCCATTTCAACATTCCACTTTCAACATTCCACTCGAGAGTACCAAAATCAAATCAAACTGAATCAAAATATAAACTGAAACAAAACACAAACGTGACAAACTACTGTGCCACAATGTAACACTACGTACATACACCTCTCACACTACTAATACTCTTCTCCCTCTACTTGCAATGCAACAAGGCATAATCCGGATGAGATAACGAAGGAGGAGTATGCCAGCATATCCCCCTTAAAAGAGCTAAGGTACGCCCTCGTACCCCCACTAACGTGAAACACATCAGGATAGCATGGTATCATGTAAACAGATGTGGGTACTTTACTCTCATGGAGTCCTCGGTCTCCCAAGTAGCTTCCTCAACCCCATGATGTTCCCAAAGAACCTTCACTAATTTAACTGATCTGCCTCTCGTTTCTCGGACCTTCGTGTCC